>CM053268.1:22204681-22859235 GCA_028583415.1 Protea cynaroides
CTACTACCCCCTAGACTATGTCACAGTGTCTTGTCAACCACTTTTTGACCCCCTCTGACCCTATTCGACCCCCTTTTGGGTTATATTCCCCATAACCTCTAGATGTCCATTTCTGTCTTTGCGCTTTTACCAAGTAATATTCTAACGATCCACCGGTTTGGACCGAGACCTTGTGAATCGGCGGGTCAAGTCAGCATACTTTGCATTAAAGGTTGTTGTCAGCATTTACGGACATTAAAGACAATCCATTAATGGCACAACAACCCTTGTCAACCTGTCACTTCTTGTCTGAGTCAGACCATGGGGTCGAACATGAGCTTCCTCCAATATTTACCACAATGCCCTTTTTCCAATGCAATGGATAGACGCCACTGAGTCAGACCATGGGGTCGAACATGAGCTTCCTCCAATATTTACCATAATGCCCTTTTTCCAAAGCAAAGGATAGACGCCACGTGGTTACCATCTGAAATCCCTTTATACGGTTGGATACATCCATTGACCATTATTTTCCCCAACAACATTGAATTTCTGACAATCGAACTCCGATAAGTGGAGACAGAAATAGATGTGTGTAGAAGTTTTAGAATCAGTTTCATTATCCCGTCCATCTAATCTATTTTTATAATTTGCTGTCTCTCTCTGGTTCATCCCAGCCTCCGGCTCTCCTTCCCTTGTTCTGTCCAACCTCTGAATGGACCTATTTCATGGTGTTGGCTCTTGACAGATAAAACGTAAAAGACTCGATTGAACCACTGTCCAATTTTGTAACTCCAACCCCAATTGCATAACCTCTAAAGTGAAAACCCATCAACGAGGGATCAAAGAGATAAGGACCCAAAAGTGAGCAGCAACAGCATCATCCATATCGAAACTTCATGACGTATCCAACATGAATATGTGGTGAGTCAAACTGAAAACAAAGACTGCTCCGATTGTTGACAACGGATCCAGTTCAATCAGAGTCATCAGACGATTTCATTCCGATTTGTCAAACAGTGCTAAACTCTGGAGGATGGCATCTATTCGTAGCTGCGCACATACAGAAAATTAGTTTCAACCAGAAACCTTGATTTCCATACTCTGTAGCCATTATTGTTCATAGTATATCGTCTTGTCTTGTTGGGGAAAGAATGGTTATAGATGTTGTCGAAGCTTCATCTTCTTCTCCCTCTACTTCTAATTTCTCTGCCCATTCCAGGTATTAACAATATCAGTAATGTTGATGAATTATTCATGAGTGAGTGACTAAAATTGGAAATGAATTTCTAATCTTTTTCAATTACTAAATTTACGGTCAACCACGTCATTACTGTTGGACTTTATGTTGTCATTGTTGACAACTTGGTTGATGTGACAGTGTTTGTGAGCATACAGTCAGAGAAATAAGGAGAGAGAGTGTTAGTGTAGGAGAGAGAGTGTCAGTGTAGGAGAGAGAATGTCAATGCAAATAGAAAAATTGAAGCAACCTCGAGTAACCTCGTAATTGGGTTTTACAGTGTTCTACATCTCTTATAGTGTGTCTTAGATGACTTGCAATGAGTTGAATGAGATTTTACACTGATTTTGATGAGAGAGAATGTCTGTGGCATAGTTTCTAATGATGTGACCGAGTTTCTAATGATGAGGCAATGTTGCGGCATCTTGAAGTATTACATGAAGAAAGAAGATGTAGAGAGAGAATGAGGAGAGAGAAACTAGAAAGAGAAAGTGGAGAGAGACTGTGGGGGGAACCCATGGGTGTGTAGCAAGGTGACATGCCAACACAGCAGCCTACGACACTTGGCATGCATGCACGCAAAGTTTCAAGTGCAAATTCCTAAGTTGTATAGACTTTTAACTTTGGACCTATTTTTTATGGGTCCCGCAGCAGGTTCATGAAGATCCGGCATTGGAAAGATGTAGAGCGTCGAGTTATCTTTCCAACGCAACTTGAATCGCTCAATTCTGACTTCGGATGAGGGAGATATCATTATTCTCGTCGAAACGGTAGAAAAATGGCAAAAATAGGAGCTCTCGGTGAGTATATGTGGTACAGGGAAAACAGAAATATTGTATAAAAGTAAGAGGGCCTCTTTGCAATTATCAAAAGTTAAAGGATGGCGCAGCAATTATCCTTATTTGATAAAGAAACCAATTGGATGGCTAATAATAAGCCACTTCGTCAAGATCCAGATCGGATGGATTTGAAAATGGCGGGCTAATGTATATCACGGAGGATGCGTCAAGATTCCATCACGCGTCTTCTCATCGGTTAGTTGCAACATAATACGTTGTGTTGCTTCACATGAAGAAGGCCACTTGATTCTACGTATTGTACGTATGGTACGACGGCGGATCAAATCCAGATCTTGCGGTCGCGATCGAAGTCGATCAAGCTTGATGGGATTTATGCAGATCTGACGATGCTAGTGAGATCCCACCTTTTTGAAGCTGATCTAACGGCGACTGACGTTGATTCCTTCTGCAGAGAATCAGTGTTCGACAGTGCAGACACGGGCGGCATTTCCATTTGGCGTAGGTGTACGGTAAGCCTCCGAAAGATTCTATTTTGAATTTTCTGATTGGCCGAACATTAAACTAACATAACTTCTTCATCCGAGCTCCAAATTGGTCCGTTCAAGTTGCAGTTTCAATATATTCAGATGCTCTATACATTGGGTGGTGTTGGGAGTCGTAAAAACATAGAGAAAAATTGAAATAAGAATTTTGAAGGCAGACAGAAGGATTTCTATGGTTTCGTACCTTGTGGGAGTGATCAATCACCAACTACCTCTTCTCTGTGCATCAATGAGTGCTAAATCCCTTTGAGAGTTCAGTAGAGATTTTATTTTTATATTCATGGTGATTATGGGTTGTGTGGAAGAGATTAGAAGCCTGTGGATGAGGTGTGCTCTGTGAATCGATCTCTATCATCATTGAAGGCTATTGGAGAGTACTTGAGAGCAGTGTGAAGCTTCAGAGATATTGTTGGCCATTCAAAAGAAGTTGTGAGGTTTTTCAATTCCCTATCTATTTGTTGCTTTCAATATATTGTATGTTAGCATAGGTGAAAATTATTGAATACCTAGCTAGTGGGGTAAAAATTGTAAGGCATAATTATAAGCCTAAAAAATTGTTATTTGCTTCTCGTGGGTACGCGTTAAGCGTGGTGTGTCCAGTGGGTGCTTAACACTAGCTGTTGCAGCCCAAATCTTGGCATTGTTGCACCCTCTCAGTTTTATGCTGGGAAAACCTAGGGTTAGTATCATTGTCTGTAATAGACTAAAAGCTGTGTATTGAGTAAATATGGAGCCCGTTGGGCATTTCTCCGTGGACTAGCCATCACACACTGTGTTGGTAAACCACGTAATATCCTTGTGTTGATTGTTTTGCTTTCTAGTATTTTTTGGAGTGCGTGGAATGACTTGCAGGGTGGGTGTGCAAATCTGGTAGACCTGGCCACTGAGTAGTAGCGAGGTAGATTTGCATGCGCTTATATGTGTGTAAAGAATTAGATCTCCATCAGCTCTGGGCAGCAGTGAAATAATTAGGGAGATTTTTCAGACACTGATTCACCCTCCTCTCAGTGTCATATCAAATTCATCAATTACTACGTTTCCGTCGAGGCACCACAATTCAAAATGGTAATACCACAGTCCATGATAACTTCGTCAGAGTTCGAATTGTTATTTTTCATTTAAAGTACAAATCTGGCAGGTGACATTGGTGGATCTGTTGTGTGTGTCGCAGAAACGTTCATCCTTACCTATCATTGAAGTGTAAATTTAAAAAATTGAAGGATTTGCAGAGATTGCAAGAAACACTAAAAAAAAAATCAAGAACCAAAAATCTAGAGTTTACAGAGAGGAATAGGTGAATCTGCTGAAAGATTCAAGATAAAAAAAAAATGAAATCAAACTAAGAAACAGAGACGATTGAAGACGAAGCAATTCACTGCCCAGGAGTAGAGTCAACGATGAGCTCTTCCCCACTCTCAGCTTACCCTTCAATGGTAGATTCATTGAGAAATTTGCACAAGAACAAGAAGGGAATTATTGTCCACCTTAAAATAAATTTGAGCCAACATCAGCATCTTAGGGCTCTGTCTTAACGGTTTGGGCCTTTTTGATAAATGTTTTGGAATTTTGAGTGGTAGTTGATGTTTTTAGAAATCTTGGGTGGTAGGTGATGTTTTTCAAAGTATTTGGGCAGTACGTGAAATTTTTCCCTAAAAAAAAAACGTTGTTTATGTTTATTTTTTAATAAAAAATTAGTATTTTAATTATTAGTATGAGGTAGGATTATTTGCAAGTTATATATATTTTCCAAAGATTGTGACTTTTACTGTATCTTTGAAAACTATTCATATTCGAATGAATAATTCATATTATTCAGTTCCTCCAAAAAAATTGATGAATTATTCTTGGAATTTTACAATTATGGGTTGCACCTGAATCATAATTAGGGCTAATTTCTATCATTACCCAACATTTACCTTATATTTTTTCGATAATTAATCAGAATCGCATACTCAGAATTGCTTTTCTGATTCTGAAGGAATCCAAACTTCTACCTCTCTTCCTCTCTTGATACTCTATAATCCCCTGATTACCCCTAAGCCCTCTTAAGTGATCTCCTAGAAGCATCGGGAATGCTGGTTTTGATTTTATTTGTGAGTCTTATAGACACCTGATTTTGCCATTTTTCTTTCACCGATAATGATTGTAAGAAGTTGCTCTTGAGCTTTTTCGTCAACGAAGGTTTGATTACGGAAGAAATAAGACATTCCCGGCCAATTTTCTGGAAAAAAATACAAAGGTACATTTATGCTGACCTCGGGCACTACGGCATGCTTGTAATGCCGTAGATCCCTCCGGCGTGACCGTAATGCTGTAGTTCCCTCCGGCATAACTATTGTTCCTAACGGTGTGGCAAAGTACATCAACGGCATCATTACGGCTCTCTTGGGTCGGAAAACTTGTGTATGGCTTGTACCAAAACCCATACCCATGCAGTGGCCCCATAGTCTTGACCACTACGCTATGGTTCCTAATCACATAATGCCTATAAATAAGCCATTCCCCTTTGGCTTTAAAAACAAATTGGAGTCTCGACTATCCCTCACAACCATACCTATACCCTCTTTTGGTTCGAAGCACAATTGGAACCCCTTTAGACTAGTTTGTCTATTTCTTCTTATAGATAGAGAAAGAATAGTAGCCTACCCTGAGCTGAGGAACTCACTCTTCCACATTCATGATTTGGAGGAAAGAGGTCCTTCCCTCTTGACTCTCGTCTAGTGTCTCCATTATGTATTGCCTTCTATCATGCTTTATTTTTTTTCTTTATCAATTAAATTATATAAATTGTTGTACTGACCAACCCATAATATAAAATTTATGCCAGGGGCTCCACCCCCGCACCCATGGGCAAGAGGCATTTCCTGCCTCCTTGCAACCTAATGGCCTAGTAACCGGTTAACGGGACCACCACTATTGGGAAGAGTGTATAGTACTTCCTCATATTATTATATGCGTACTTTAGTAAATAATATTGGCACACACTACCAAAACACTAGGGTTATGACCAAGATGCCTACCGCCATCCGTCTATATATATATATATATATATATATATATATATATATATATATATATATATATATATATATATATATATAGTGGACCAAAACATAATAGCAAGTCTATGGACACTCGGTGCAATACAAAATATTTCAAAAATCATGCCTAGCTGCTATAGTTAGGTTCAAAGCACCCTGTACAAACATCTGAAACAAACAAGCACATGGAGGTTGCTTCACTAAGATTAGAGAGGGGGTTGGGATCATGAAAACAAACAGATAATCAAAACTACATAATTTAATTAGGTCAGGTCAATGTGAACAACAATAGCCTTTTGGATATTCCCTAGGCTTTAGGAATAGAAAGCCTCATTGCGCGGATGGATCCAGCTTTTCCTTGGTCCATTGGGTGACATTGACACAACTCAAATGTAGGCCCCTTTCTAGCGTCTTAGTCCGAACGCATTCTAGACCTCATCCCTAACTCCATAAGATAATCCCTGGCGTAAAGGGGATGTATTACTAGATACATAGCTGATACACCCACAACACTATAAAATAAACCTTGGTACGCTGAGATATGTATCATGCTCATGATTAACCATGTACGATACCCTCCAACACTGGAAGAAACTTCGGCCATAAAGGAAGGTACCATGCCCATGACCATACCCTTTCACAATTGGGCCCACACCTACACATAGTCCCATATTTGAAGGGGTGTAGTCATCTGGGGGCATCCACCTAGCCATTTACAATTCTACTTGTCTTCACCTAATACAATCCGTAAGTTATAAATCTATAGAAATCACGGTATCAGAATCTTCCATTGGCCACACCGCATTCACACAAGCATAGGATAAGGAACTACGAGGTTCACATGGCTATCACAGTGCCGGAAATCCTTCGGCCACCTTGGCCGCCACACAAGCTAAGTAAATATCCCAACAATCCACAAAATTCATAATTCAATAAGATAAATGATAAGTAATCCAATGCATGACAATGAGAAAGCAATAAATTAGATGACATGTAATTAGACACTCAGAAATAGTAAAATATCTTCTCATGTGACATAAACATTCTTGATAATAAACCAGGTCCAACACTTGGTTTAGGACCCCAACGCCTTAGTAAGCCTCTGACCATGAATTATCTGAACTGTAGAGTATAGAGAAGGAAAATTATTTGAGTTTGATTTCCCAATCGTGTGGTTTGGGGTGGAGGCATGAAGGCATGGAAATTCCCTTTATTCCTTTTAAGTGATGTGATTAAATTTATTTGTTGTTGGCTTGTGACACATTGTCTTCGTGTATGAAGTTCAACATATTTTCTTGTACTTATGCACTTCTCGTTACAATGGTACACCTAGTTTGATCTCCATCTATTTTCACCCTTAGTTGTAATAGTGTTTTTATGTTTTTCCTTTCTCTTAGTAATTAAAATTTTGGTTTTGAGTTGGTGGTCTATATTAGAAAGTGCAGAGATGTATGGATGTTGTTGATAGATGTATAGATGCAGCGGAAGTTGGGGCTAATGAAATGGATGTTTATGTGGATGGATGCATTTTGTATCTTTATTTTAACAGGTTACATGATCGGATAATACAGAAACAAGTTCTTTTTTTATAAATAAGTTTAGAAAAAAAAAACCCACATATAAACCAATATATTGTAAGAAAAATATCAGCCACACCCCCTGAAGTACAGCTTAATCTCACTCGTCCGCCTTTCTCTACGATAATATCACTAACACCCCCTGAAGACACCCAAACATTGTTTAAATTCTTAGAATAATTAAAAAGACATTTTTATGCTCAAAATCATTCCTTTGATTTTTATATTTTCTTTTTATTTATTTATTTATTTATTTACATTTTGACAGGTGGTTCAATAACTTCACCGGTGATATACTCTTCTCCATCACCAATCTCACCCACTTGAGGGCTAAGTCAAAAGAAGATAAAACCATTCGAGATAGATAGAATTGAAAATCAAAAGAAGAATTTCTCATTAGATAAATTCCACCAACAATTTCTGAAACCATTCTTCGAAACAATCAGACACCGTCTCTCCAGGCACTCTACCTAAGAATTCCCTTCTTCTTCATCCCTAGCAGCAACCATTGTAGGGGGCATATTCCTATCTACCGAAGGTCCCAATAGAAACAACGCGAGCTCATCCCATTCTCTTCCATCCAAACGAACCCAAGGAACCATCAATTTGCCTTCCGTGATGACTGATTTCTTCAATGAGTCGCTGGAATAGTGACAAGGTTCCTATGCCACGAATCTACAATACAAACGAAAATCATCGAAGAATAATGAACGAGTAATCCCACATTCAAGAACAGTAAATGAACCTATGTTCAACTTCCCAAAACCAGTGTTGCTTCCTTGAAAGTAGGTATAAACAGCTAAAATCCCATTGAGTGAACTTAGAATGACAAGATGTAAAATGATCTGAGTAATGTTGAGATTCATTTGCGGAATGCTTCACTAGACTTAGAGCAGACACCGCAAACTAAAAAAAATTCATAAACAATCCTCTAGTTCTCTCTCTCTCTCTCTCTCTCTCTCTCTCTCTCCCTCCAACGGAAGATCTGCAAAGAGATTTCTCTGCCAGTTCAATTACATTCCAAAATTTAGGGTTTTTATATATAGATTGATAGAGATGAGAGAGAAAAAGAGAGCAAAGTAGCACGAAATGGTGGAAGCAGTGTATGCATGTATGGTTTATGAGTAGAGGGAAGTTGAGCAGGTCAGATGGGAAGTCATGGCTGAAGCAACGGAAAAGAGGCGGGGCTGCTTAAGCAACCGACAAGAGATCTTTTGTCTTTTCGATTTTTTCTCCTACATGGGTTTCCGATATCCTCCGTCATAAAATCGCAACAGGGTCACCACCACACGGAGCTATTTATCTAGATAGCAGACTAGCTATGAAGTTTGGCTCCAATTTGATGGTCGGAGAAAAGTTTTGCCGGAAAGTCATTGCCAGAGATTAAGGAAAAAAGATGCTGATGGGTTTCACATTTACACAATATTGATCGGGTAGCTTTGTCATTAATGAATTTAAAATGGTGACATGTCATCGTAAACGGCCATGATTTAGCAAAGGGGGTCTGATTGACCCATATTTTCAAAAGTAAGAGGTGTTAGTGATATTATCGCAAAAAAGGCGAGTGGATGAGATTAAACCATACTACAGGCCAGGGTGTGGTTGATATTTTCCCTACATTGTAATACCACAAAACCAACATTTCTTTCATACAGCCAGTCTAACTCCACTATTCAATGGAAGTTATTGATGCGCGTCGAGCACTCAAATTAAATTACCTTACTTTGAAACGTAGATAGTAGCAAGTAAGAGTCGAACCCATAAGGATTGTATGATCAAGATTAAAATTTTTAATTAACCTAAAGAGAGAAAAAAAATAAATGAAAATAAAATAAGACTCAGAAAGTAACCAATTGTTGTACTAAAACAGATTCTGATTAATCTTATTAGCACAACTTCATTGGCTATTCTATGTATGGAGGGGGGTATGTTTGCAGTAGAAAAGAACAGTAATTAATTATCTAAAATGTAAGAAAAAAGAGCAAGGTAATACAAATATCAAAGATTAAACCAATAAAAGAAAACTTCGGTCAAAAGGATACTTACACCATCTTCATAAACTTGTTCATCGACATAAAGGATAATCAATTCCAATTGAATAATCAATCAAGAAAATTAGGACTAGGCCTAAAATCCTTAGTCTTTCCTTAAGATTGGTCTATTAAAAGATAACTTATTAATAGCACCCTTACTCTTAAATCAATCTCAAGACTAGGCTCTCGATTTGATTCAGGAATAACAATAACAATTGGAAAGACGATTAAAATTAAACATTAAGCACACACCAACGTGGTTTAATTATTTTAATATGATTTCTCCTAGAAATATAACATTAACTTGTCCATTAACATCAATTCCCATTGCCACTGACATAGAATCAATTGATAGCAATTCAATTCTAATATAACAATTGATTAAATAAATAAATCAATTAGTAGTACTCCTAATCAACCCATTCATCAATCATTATACACATAAATTGGAAGAAAAACATATATTCAATTAAAAATCAATAAATAAAAACAAGTCTCACAAGTTTACAATGATGGCTTCAGCTCCGTCTAACCAAAGATAAGAAAGTTAGCCACATATGACTTCTTCAAGAACACAAAAGAAAGAGAGTTGTTCTTCAGTCATTGTCTTCTTTCTCAATCACTCTTGAATGCTCTTTACATAGACTTTACATTGTTTAAATAGCCAAAATACAAGACTAAAATTGGTATGCCTAGATTTGACAACCTTATTACATGGAAATAAAAATTTAACAAAATCTTCGTTCCTAGATTAGATGAAAATCATTCCATTATTAAACAATTGTCACCCCCAAATCTACCAAATTTTGTAAGATTCCATAGTTGTGTATATTCTCCTCAAGATTTCCAATAATCAATCAAGGCCTTCCAAAAGTGAACCTTCCGTGTGTAGCAACCTTCCTTCTCTGGTTTAGATTTGGATCAATTTTTCAGATTAGATTTTAAAACCACATTTGGAAGCCCAAACGAACTCTTTCCATGTCAGAATCGTACATGAAATTCAAAACATTATTATTAAGAGTGCTAGAATTTTCATCTTTTATTAATTAATTAACAAGATTTCTAAAATATACCAAACTCATAAAATAAATTCTATTAAGCTCAATAAGGTATAAAACACCCTAAAAATCATAATGCAAAAGGACTAAAAAAATATAAAATCATATACTTATCAAATTCCCCTACACTTAGCCTTTGCACGTCCTCGGGAAAAATAAAATAAAAAAATCATAAACTATTCCACTTTCGTAGGAACCACGATTGCACTTAGCATGTACAACAAGCCATTGAACCCCTAGGTTACCCCTAATGGACGAGTTGTGTCTCGTGAGGGTTTGCAATGAATCTACCCACAAAATTCAAAGAAAAATATTTTTAGATTTGACAAATTACAAGAATTAAATAAAATCTTAAGTACTCCACAATTATAACTCATAAACATAATTAAACTCAATAGAAACTTAAATCTTATCAAAGATACAATAACTTTATTTTAGTCACCATCTTCAACAAATTCATATTAATATGCATCTATAGTGTGAAGTGTGAAGTGATGTAACTCAATTAGTAATGGGCTTTATAGTATACTTCAAGAAAAATAACATCATTTTTTTTATTGACTTGTGCAATGTCCGTTTTCTTAGGCTTTCTAAGTTACCCATGTAGCAAGTGTTGGGTCAGTGACTCCCAAACCAGTTGGCTTTAGGGCACTAGGTGTAGAGACACCCCTAGGACTTAATAACTCAAGTAACAAAGGCCACAAAATCAGACTTAGTCAATTAAACTGCTTATAACCATCATCTCAATTTTTCTTTTTCTCTTTGAGGTATTTTGGACTATCAAGCAACAAAGGCCAATTATTTATTCTTTTTCAATTTTTTTTTTTTTAATTTTTGGGTATTTATTCTTTTTCAAGTTTTTTTTTTTTTTTTTTTTGTAATTGTCATTTCTCAAATTTACCGTTTATTCTCCACAACTAAGAGTTGGTGCAAACATGAAATACAAAGACACATAACAATAAAACTTTATCTAAGATGGTGATTCAAATTTAGTTGTATATCTAATCTAAGGTTCAAGAATCTCAATAATTTAATCATATTTATAAAGTTTCAACATGGTCACTTTAGAGAATTAATCTAAACTTGTAACTAGCAAAAATTTTTTTTTTTTTTTTTTTTTGAAGAAAATTTGAAGTCAATTTTTTTTTTCAGTTACTATATACAACCAATATATACTAACAACATGTAAAAATAAAAACAAAACACATCGTAGAATTCCCCCACACTTAAAACTTACATTGTCCCCAATGTAAGACTAAATGCAAAGAAAAAGACAAATACAAACATAATATCTATGAAAAAAAATAATAATAAATAAATAAATAAATAAAAGAAAGGGTTAAGAAAGCAAATCTGATTTATTGGGTTGCCTACCAAGTAGCGCTTTTGTTTAACGTCGTTCGCTCGACTTTGCAGCTTTTCTCAATCTGAATAAAGTGGATCTTCTAAGTCCATAGCTTTCTCAACCAACGAGTTAACTTGAAAACCTTCATGGTAAGGTTTAAGTCTATATCCATTGACCTTAAAAATATTTTGAGTGTCCAAACTTTGAATCTCAACTACACCATGTGGAAAGAGATTAATAACAATAAAAGGACCAATCCAACGAGATTGCAACTTACCAGGAAATAATCGAAGCCTTGAATTATAAAGGAGCACTTTTTGTCTAACAACAAATTGCTTCTTAGAAATCATTTTATCATGAAAGGCCTTCGTCTTTTCTTTATAAATCTGAGAGTTCTCATAAGCTTCATTGCGAATCTCCTCTAACTCCTGCAATTGCAACTTTCGTTGGTCCCCCGCCTTATCCGTCTCCATGTTACACTGCTTAATTGCCCAGAATGCCTTGTGCTCCAATTCTACCGGTAGATGACATGCTTTTCCATAAACCAACCGATATGGAGACATCCCTATAGGTGTCTTATAAGCAGTCCTATAAGCCCATAGTGCATCGTCAAGTCTTGTACTCCAGTCTTTCCTATTCGGATTAACTTTTTTTTCTAAAATTGACTTCACCTCTCTATTAGATACCTCAGCTTGCCCATTAGTTTGTGGATGGTAGGCCGTTGAAATCTTATGGGTCACAAGATACCTCTTAAGCGGTCTTAATTATAAAGGCGGTTACAAAAATGAGTCCCTCTATCACTGATCATTGCCCGTGGGATCCCAAATCTAACAAAAATGTGAGACTTGACAAAATCTGCAACCACTTTAGAATCATCAGTTCGGGTGACTTTTGCTTCCACCCACTTTGACACATAATCAACAGCAAGTAAAATATAAACATTGCCAAAAGAATTAGGAAAAGGACCCATAAAGTCAATGCCCCAAACATCAAAAATTTCACAAATAAGTATGGGGGTTTGTGGTATTTGATCCCTACGGGCCACATTACCTGAGTATTGGCAACGAGTGCATGACTTACAAAATATATATGCATCATGAAATAAAGATGGCCAAAATAAGCCACATTCAAGCACTTTTCTTGCTGTTCTTTTAGGACCGAAATGTCCACCACATGCATATGAATGACAAAAGATAAGAATGGATTCAAATTCAGTTTCGGGTACGCACCTTCTTACCATTTGGTCTGAACATTGTTTCCAAAGATAAGGGTCATCCCAAATGTAGTACCGAGCATCACTCTTGATTTTCTCTCTTCGTACTCTAGGTAGCTCTGGTGGTAAGGTTTTGGTAGCCAAATAATTGACTAAATCTGCATACCAGGGCACTACATTTGTCACCTTAAGTAGTTGTTCATCTGGGAAGAAATCTTGTAATGGTATCGCATCATCCTCCTTAACCACCCGACTAAAATGGTCAGCAACTAAATTCTCAGCTCCCTTCTTGTCCTTAATCTCCAAATCAAATTCTTGGAGAAGAAGGATCCATCTGATCAATCTTGGCTTAGATTCCTTTTTCGTCAGCAAATGCCTAAGAGCTGCATGATCAGAATAGACAATAACTTTAGTTCCCAATAAATAAGATCTAAATTTTTTCAAAGCAAAAACTATAGCCAATAGCTCTTTCTCCGTTGTGGAGTAGTTACACTGTGCTTCAGTTAGTGTCCGAGAGGCATAATAGATAGCATGAGCAACTTTCCCAACACGTTGACCCAAAACAGCCCCAATAACATAATTGCTAGCATCACACATGATCTCAAATGGGAGTTTCCAGTTCGGTGATTGAATCACGGGGGCTGTTGTTAGCAGTTCTTTGAGCTTGTCAAAAGCTCTTTTGCACTCATCATTAAAGTCAAACACCACTTCCTTTTGTAAGATCTTGCATAAGGGCAATGAAATTTTCAAGAAATCCTTGATGAAGCGCCGATAAAATCCTGCATGTCCAAGAAAGGAACGCACTTCCCGCACAGTTGTGGGGTAAGGTAAAGATTGAACAAGATCTATCTTTGCTTTGTCAACTTCTATACCTCTAGAAGATATCACATGACCTAAAACTACTCCTTGTGTTACCATAAAATGACATTTCTCAGAATTCAAAACAAGATTAGTTTCTATACACCTCTTAAGAATAAGTGTAAGGTTATCCAAGCATGTATCAAAAGAGTCTCCATAAACAGTAAAATCATCCATGAAAACTTCTATAATGTTCTCTACATAATCAGAAAAAATGCTAACCATACACCTCTGGAATGTAGCTGGGGCGGTGCAAAGACCAAACGACATTCGTCGGTAAGCAAAGGTACCAAATGGGCAGGTGAATGTCGTTTTCTCCTGATCTTCAGGTGCAATCACAATTTGATAGTAACCTGAGTAACATCAAGAAAACAATAGTGTGAACGACCTGCTAACCACTATAACATTTGATCGATAAATGAAAGAGGAAAGTGGTCTTTACGAGTTGAAACATTCAATTTCCTATAATCAATACAAACACGCCACCCATTTTGTATCCTAGTAGGGATTAACTCATTATTTTGATTCTTAACAATAGTTATGCCCATCTTTTTAGGTACCACCTGAACCGGACTTACCCACTTACTATCAGAGATAGGATAGATAATTCCAACATCAAGGAGCTTTAATATCTCCTTCTTCACAACTTCCATCATAGGAGGGTTGAGTCTACGCTGTGCTTCTCTAATCGGTTTGGCTCCATCCTCAAGAAGTATGCGATGCATGCACATGGCCAGGCTGATTCCCTTAATGTCGGCTATTGTCCACCCAATGGCTGTCTTATGGTCTCTCAAAATTCGAATGAGTTTCTCCTCTTGTAGCTTGGTCAAGTCCCTTGCTATTATCACAGGTAACGTCTCATTGTCTCCTAAGTAGACATATTTGAGATGGTCCGGAAGTGGTTTCAGCTCAACGATAGGTGCCTCGCACAATGGAAGGTAACAACCTTGTATGAGATATAGGCAACTCAATGTGAGCAACATCATATCTTTTGGAATTGGGGGTAAGGCCTGCAATGCCATCAACATCTTCTCTAATTCAGCATTTAACACAAATTCTGAATTGAAATCCATGCTATTCAAATGTTTGCTAATGGCTACCATCAACTCATCTTCACCATTTAATTCAAAAACTTGTTGTATCATAGAATCAATTATATCAATAGCAAAAACAGAATTTATATCACTAGGATACCTCATAGCCTCAAAAATATTAAAGCGAACTATCTCGCCATCAAATTCCATAGATAAGGTACCATCATGAACATCTATTTTTGTTTTAGCAGTCTTTAAAAATGGTTTACCCAACAAAAGAGGTGTAGAATTATGAGATGAGTCATCCTCCATTTTTAATACATAAAAATCAGCAGAAAATACCAATTCATTAACTTGAACTAACACATCCTCAATCACACCTTCAGGATATACATTTGATCTATCAGCTAATTGAATAGTTACACCAGTTTCTTTTAAAGGTTCTAGATATAATGAAGCATATATTGAATAAGGCATGGCATTAATTGATGCTCCTAAATCTAACATAGCTCTATTGAAATTGGTGTTACCTATTTTGCATGGGATAGTGAATGTACCTGGGTCTTTACACTTAGGGGGAAGCTTCCGTTGAATAACGGCTGAGACATTTTCACCCATACTTACCTTTTCATCTCCTTTCAATTTTCTCTTGGATGTGCACAATTCCTTAAGAAATTTAGCATACGTGGCACTTGTTTAATTGCTTCAATAAGAGGTATATTTATCTCTACCTTTCGAAAAATCTCCAACATCTCCTTTTCTTTTTCTTCTTTTCTAGATTGAGCAAACCTGCTAGGAAAAGGAGGTTGAATAGGAATAGAGTAAATAGAAGGTTTAGAGTTTACCCCAGATGAGAAAATAGATGTCGGAGTTGACTTTGAGGTCTCTTTCTCTTTTTCCTTTTCTATATTCTCCACTTTTTTTCCACTTCTCAAGATTATGGCATTTGCATTTTCCTTCGGATTCACCATTGGTTGCGAAGGTAGCTTTCCGAGCCTCGAGCCTCTAGTCTACTCATTGAAGTGGCCGGATGGCTTATTTGAGTCTCCAAGTTCTTTATACCTGCCCTTGTTTCTGTTTAAAATGTAATGAATCATTGGCAAGTGTTTTAACAATATCTTCCAAGATCATACCTGAACTTGAAGGTGCTTGTTGTCTGGATTGAAAAGGTTATTGGCCTTGTTGATACCCATACTGACGATTGGGGCCATCTTGATTACCATAGCTGAGATTTGGGTGATTCTTCCATCCCGGATTGTAAGTATTTGAGTATGGATCGTACTTACGTTAAGGTTGTCCTGGAAATCCACCCACAGTATTTGCTTGCTCTGTAGATTCCTCTTGAAGCGGGGACACATATCAGTTGGGTGTCCCGCGATGTAGCAAATTCCACAAGTTTGAACCTGTTGCACCTTATCCATAGCCAATTGACGAACAAGTGAAGACAATTCTACAATTTTTAATTCAAGAGAAGAAGTGCTTACCTCATTAACCTTGTTCGATGGAGGGTCATTTCTTACACCAAATTGCTGAGAGTTAGCAGCCATATTTGCAATCAAATTACGCGCTGCCCTTGGAGTTTTATCCACTAATGCTCCTCCACTCGCTGCGTCAATCATACCCCTATCAGTATGAGAAAGCCCTTCATAGAAGTATTGAATGAGTAATTGCTCGCTAATTTGGTGATGAGGGCAGCTGGCGCAAAGCTTCTTGAATCGCTCCCAGTATTCATAAAGTGTTTCTCCATTATATTGCCTAATACCGCAGATTTCCTTTCGAATATTGGCTGCGCTTGAAGCTGGAAAATACTTTTCCAAGAAAAGCCGCCTCATCACATTCCATGTGGTAATGGATCCTGATGGCAAGTAATAAAGCCAATCTTTTGCATTGTCCGCTAATGAGAATGGAAACGCCCTCAACTTGATTTGCTCCTCAGAAATTCCGGTTGGTTTCATGCTTGAACATACCACATGGAAATCTTTTAGATGCTTGTGTGGGTCATCACCTACAAGACCACGAAAAGTAGGAAGGAGATGGATTAGACCAGATTTAAGTTCAAAGGCAACATCAAGATTAGGATACTCGATGCAGAGTGGTTGTTGGTTCAGATTAGGAGCCGCTAACTCCTTAAGAGTGCGGTTGTTGTTGTCTGCCATTTCTTCAAAGTCTGAATTACTAGTGCTGCCAGAAGCTAAATCAATGGCTACGTTGTTGCCTGATGAAGAATTTTTTACTGTCTTTCTACTTTCTCTCCTTAGCTTGTGCAGAGTTCTTTCTATTTCTGGATCAAATTGCAACTCTCCCAAATGAGAAGATCGGGTCATTCACTTAAGAGAACAAGTAGATAATAAAAAATAAAAAATAAAAAATAAAAAATAAAAAAAATCAATTAAATAACCAAACAAATCAATTTAATCAAAACAATCCCCGGCAACGGCGCTAAAATTTGATGCATGTCAAGCACTCAAATTAAATTACCTTACTTTGAAACGTAGATAGTAGCAAGTAAGAGTCGAACCCACAAGGATTGTATGATCAAGATTAAAATGTTTAATTAACCTAAAGAGAGAAAAAAAATAAATGAAAATAAAATAAGACTCAGAAAGTAACCAATTGTTGTACTAAAACAGATTCTGATTAATCTTATTAGTACAACTTCATTGGCTATTCTATGTATGGAGGGGGGGGTATGTTTGCAGTAGAAAAGAACAGTAATTAATTATCTAAAATCCAAGAATAAAGAGCAAGGTAATACAAATATCAAAGATTAAACCAATAAGAGAAAACTTCGGTCAAAATGATACTTACACCATCTTCATAAACTCGTTCATCGACATAAAGGATAATCAATTCCAATTGAATAATCAATCAAGAAAATTAGGACTAGGCCTAAAATCCTTAGTATTTCCTTAAGATTGGTCTATTAAAAGATAGCTTATTAATAGCACCCTTACTCTTAAATCAATCTCAAGACTAGGCTCTCGATTTGATTCAGGAATAACAATAACAATTGGAAAGACGATTGAAATTAAACGTTAAGCACACACCAACGTGGTTTAATTATTTTAATATAATTTCTCCTAGAAATATAACATTAACTTGTCCATTAACATCAATTCCCATTGCCACTGACATAGAATCAATTGATAGCAATTCAATTCTAATATAACAATTGATTAAATAAATAAATCAATTAGTAGTACTCCTAATCAACCCATTCATCAATCATTATACACATAAATTGGAAGAAAAACAAATATTCAATTAAAAATCAATAAATAAAAACAAGTCTCACAAGTTTACAATGATGGCTTCAGCTCCGTCTAACCAAAGATAAGAAAGTTAGTCACACATGACTTCTTCAAGAACACAAAAGAAAGAGAGTTGTTCTTCAGCCATTGTCTTCATTCTCAATCACTCTTGAATGCTCTTTACATAGACTTTACATTGTTTAAATAGCCAAAATACAATACCAAAATTGGTATACCTAGATTTGACAACCTTATTACATGGAAATAAAAATTAAACAAAATCTTCGTTCCTAGATTAGATGAAAATCATTCCATTATTAAACAATTGGCACCTCCAAATCTACCAAATTTTGTAAGATTCCATAGTTGTGCATATTCTCCTCAAGATTTCCAATAATCAATCAAGGCCTTCCAATAGTGAACCTTCCGTGTGTAGCAACCTTCCTTCTCTGGTTTAGATTTGGATCAATTTTCAGATTAGATTTTAAAACCACATTTGGAAGCCCAAACGAACTCTTTCCATGTCAGAATCCTACATGAAATTCAAAACGTTATTATTAAGAGTGCTAGAATTTTCATCTTTTATTAATTAATTAACAAGATTTCTAAAATATACCAAACTCATAAAATAAATTCTATTAAGCTCAATAAGGTATAAAACACCCTAAAAATCATAATGCAAAAGGAATAAAAAAATATAAAATTATACACTTATCAGTTATTAATAACAGCCACCGTTTTTCTAGCCAATTGTATCACATTGTGGTGTTTATAGCCCAAAGTGCCGACATAGATCTTTTTTCTTAGGCACTAGCAAGAAACGCAAGAAATCAACTACGATGCCACTTTTAGTTACGTGTTTGCAGCTTAATAGGAAATGCTGGCGATGTATCCATTGGCGTTTGATGGACAATTGGCGGCGTTTTAAAACGCCGCCATTGACCCAGATTCGTCTAATAAGATCTCCTTTGTTTTCCTATTTTATTTTTGTTCTTAAGGGCCAGTTTTTGTGTATATTTCCATTATTCTTTGATAAATCTCATTCACTTAAAAAAAAAAAAAAGGCAAACCAAGCAGAACACCTAAGTGGTTGAAGGGGGTGGCTATGGATCCAAATCATCTCCTATGAGGACCCATACTGACCCCATAACTGCATGGATCGGGTCATTCCAGGGTTGACTGAGAACCATTCCACTTGCACCCATAGCAGGAAAGAAATAGCACTTAACACCTTTGTGTGAGCGGCCCGAAGATAGTAAAACGAGTCGAACTCAGTACCTTTCGCTTCCTGAGGCGTACGCTCCTTGCCGACTCTGCAAACCTAGTGTGAAAAGTTGCACTTCTACAATTTTGAGTTGAACACCTTTATGGTTACTTGAATAAATTAAACTCCCAGAAAGATGGTTTTAGAGGTTGTGGTTTATAATCAGTAAGGTAAGTATAGATAGGGTCTCCTCTTGTCCTCTCATACATGCATGTATTATTTGATCATGTATCCTTAGTTATTTATCCATCCGATGTGGCAACATCACAGCCATATCAAGGTGGACATGGCAATGAGTACTTAAGGCAAATTGTTTAATAGAATGATGATATGTGCAGATGCAAGCCGAATGGCACATCAAAGTAGATTATTGCAATTGGAAGCCACATATGGTGTTGCATAGCTAGAAGAGAAAAACCTTACTCCAAACAAAAGAGAAGAAAAATTAAATTAACTAGACAAGCCTAATATGCAAACCCCAAGAAGCAACAATGTGCCTGTTTTATTTCTAAGACATCTTGGTTAGCTTAGTTTTCCTCTTGTACATTCTTTTCCATTTTCATTAATATATTTTTTGTTGATTGTTAGGAAAAAAAAAAAAGGTGATTAACCGTAGATTTGATCACAAAATTGATTATGCTTACGGGCAATGTATGGGGACATAAGATTTTCTCTTCAATGGTCCTCTATCTCGTTGACGATGAAAGAAAGTTGTTTGGGAATCTATATGGGAAAATACAGGGGGTATTTTTAAAGTGACCATCGGCTTTTGCCTTGGATCTTCTACACCCACGCCGATGGATGGAAGACAATCAGAGTCACCACCTAGAAGTAGGTTTAGGACCTCTAAAATCGTCATCTCACTATGAGAGACGTCTAATGACTCAAACGCAAAATTAGGCTTTGGCCTCTTCAGAGATCAGGCAAGCGTCAAGGTTACGGTTTGGGAAGGTGTTAGGCACACCAACCACCTGATCCGGAAATCGGTCTCCTAATTTTTTTTCCTATACTCAACTGTAGAGACTATTCATGGTCGCTACACTCTATTGTTCAAACTATTCATGGTCAAAGGCTGACTAAAGCTTTGGGTTCCTAAACCGAGTGTTGGACCTGGTTTATTTTCAAAAATGTTTATGACACACGAGAACATACTTTACAATGCTTGAGTGTTTAACTACATGTCATCCAATTTATTGCTATGTCGTTGTCATGCATTGCATTATAAACACTGCTTATTATTTATGTTGTTGAATTATGAATTGTGTGGATTGTTGGGATATTTACTTAGCTTATGTGATGAACAAGGTGGTTGAAGGAGTTTTGGCACCATGACAGCTACGTGAGCCTTGTATTTCTTTATCGTATGCTTTTATGAATGCGGTGTGGACAATGAAAGGTTTTGATATCGTGATTTCCATAGGTTTATAACTTATGAGTTGTATTAGCAGATGACATGTAGAATTATAAATGGCTAGGTGGATGCCCCATATGACTACACCCCTTCAAACATGGGACTATGTGTTGGTGTGGGCCCAATTATGAGAGGGTATGACTGTGGGCATGATACCTTTCTTAAGCCCAAAGTTTCTTTCTGTGTTGGAGGGTATCGGACATGGTTAGTCATGAGCATGATAGATATCTTGGCGTGCCAATGTCTATCTTCTATTGTTGGGGCTGTATCAGCTATTCATCCCATAATACATCCCCTTTATGCCAAGGATTACCTTCTGGAGTTAGGGATGAGGTCTAAAATGTGCCGATGTGTTCAGACTGAGATGCTAGGAAGGGCCATACATTTGGGTTGGGTCAGTGTTGCCCAATAGATCGAGAAGATGTTGAATCCATCCGCGCAATAAGGCTTTCTACTCCTACAGGCTAGGCAATATCCAAGAGGCTATTGTTGTTCACATTAATCTAACCTAATAAAATTATTCAGTTATCATTATCTACTTGTTTGCATGATCCCAATCCCCTCATTAATCTTAGTTATGCTCACCCCCATGTGGGTGTTTGTGGTGCTTTGTAGCTAACTATCTTGTGGTTCCATACATTGTAGTTGTCTACAACGTCTTTGTGGAAGAGTTGGCATCTGAGGCACATGCTTCCAGATATACATATGACAACCATGCCTACAGTAGTTAGGCATGATTTTTAAGACATTTTGCATTGTACCAAGTGTCCATAGACTTGGTATTACGTTTTGGCCCACTTGGTGATATAGATTACTCGGTTATGTATATATATATATATATATATACTAGATAACTCCATCAGCTTTTACATTACAATTCTGTTTTTTATATAAAGTATTATGCTGATTTAATGATTACTCTGATTGTGGGTGTTATGGGATGTGTCTTTGTGATGTGGTGCCACTACATCAAAATCCTGGGTGTAGGATGGGACGGCGGTAGGCATCTCGGTCATAAACCCAGTGTTTCAGGAGTAGTTTATGCCAATATTATTTAATAAAGTATGGTTATAATAATACGAGGAAGTACTGTACACTCTTTTCGACAACGGTGAACCTGTTAACCGGCTACTAGGCATTGGGATTGCAAGGAGAAAGGGAATGCCTCTTGCCCATGGACGCAAGGGTGGAGCCCCTGGCCCAAATTTTCTATTAAGGGTAGGTCAATACGACAATTTTCATAATTCAACTGATAAAGAAAAAAAAAATGAATAATTAGAGAAGGCAATACATAATGTAGACCCTAGATGAGGGTCAAGAGGGAAGGATCTATTTCCTCTAAATCATGAACTTGGAAGAGTGGGTTCCCCAGCTCAGGGTAGGCTATTATTCTTTCTCTCTCACTAGGAAGAAATAGTCAAACAAATTTAAGGGGGTTCCAATTGTGCCTGGAACCAAAGGAGGGTAGGTATGGTTGTGGGGGGTAGTCAGGGCTCCAAGTTTCGCTTGAAGCCAAAGGGAATGGCTTCTTTATAGGCATTACATGATTAGGAACCACGGCGTAGTGGTAAACACTGTGGGGCCACTGCATAGGTATGGGTTTTGGTATAGGCCATGCACAAGCTTTCCAACCCATGAATAATATGAATAATTCAATCGAATATGAAAAAATTTCAAAGATAAGGTTAAAGTGACATTCTTTAAAGAATATATATATATCGCAATTAATCCTAATTCATACTAATAATTTAAATAGTTATTTTTTTATTAAATATAAACATGAACAAAGTTTTTTTTAATCAACAATGAAATCTATGGGAAGATGAACGAAGTCTGGTTGTGTGCCCTTGTGCCCACTCACATGGGTTATAAAATGACTAAGGGTGGGGTGGTCATTTCATACCCCATTTGAGATTCATACCCCATTTGAGAGGGCACAGATGGATGCCACTGGGCAGCAATATTTAAGAGATCCATCTCTTATTTAGGGCCACATTGGTCGGTTCACTCCCATTACCAAAGTGCTTAGGAGGCCACCTGCATATATAGAGTTGATTCTTTCTTTGAATATCACAAAAGTGGGACTAAAGTCCTTTATATGCGCTACTTTACTAATCACTAGACATTGAATTGGGCCTAGACAACCCATCAATCGGGATTCAGATCCTCACCTGTGCGGGGAGGGGCTGAGGATCTCCCAATAATACCTCTCCAGCTGATACCAGTCCCGCTGACGTCCCAATAGACCAATTAGTTTACATCCTGTCATGTCCTCCTTACTCTCCTCCTCCCCCCCCCCCCCACCCAAAAAACAAGAAAACATAAATAGAAGCCTCGCTTGTCTTTTTATTTTTATTATTATTATTATTATTATTATTATTATTATTATTATTATTATTTTATTTCCCATAATCGGAGCCGACAATGATGCCCCGCATGTGGAATACTTTTGTCGTGACCACAATGGTGCTCCCAATTTTGCTCTTCCACAACCGTATTGTTTTACCCTTCCTATAATTATGTGTGAAGCGTTGGCCATTCATGTAGTATCATTGGTCGCCCATTAATGATGGTGTTGGGCGGCTAATACTAATACTAGAGTTAAATAACCAGGTGATGGTGAATTATTTGCTTCATCAATTAATTTCTCCAAATTTCCAATGTGTTCAGATTCTTGAGTATGTTCTCCACTTACAACCTTATTTTGAAAGTTGTAATTTTAGTTATATTTCTAGAGGCAAAACAGCATTTTTGACTCCCTTGCTAGGAGGGCTCTGTCGTTAACATGTACGATTGTATATACCATTTTCGGTCCAGGCTTTAAGTTGACTTGGCATTCAAATTGCATACCTATGCTTCAACACTCTATATCTGATATTATTTGCCGTTAGTTATTGGTGCTTTTTCTTTTTTTCTTTTTTTTTTTTTAATTCACCCCCTCGAAGATATTTGGCTGACTTGTGTATTTTTAGGAGGTTATATATCAATGCATCGTCAAAGGCATGATGTTAAAGAGATTGATACTCAATAAATAATCCATTGCCAGATTCAAGAGTGAAATGAGAAATAGATAACTACAAAACATGAAACGTACTAATAATCCAAACAATGCTTTATTTACAACATAAATATACTATTTTTTAAATAATTATAAACAAAAAATATAATAATAAAAGAATAAAAAAAAACATATACAAAGGTAATCAAGGTAATCCTTGAACAAACAAATAAATAAACAACCATGATAGGATCCAACTTTTGTGGTTTCCAATCTCTTTATTGTTGACATTAGTTTAGCACAACATTTAAGCTGAGAATATCATATATCATTGGATAATTTGGTAGAAGACACACACCATCTCTTTTCAACAGATAATTCTCTAGCAAACCTACAACAAAAGGAACATCAGTCTTCTTTGCCTGGTGATATGCATCAATGTTATATATATATATATATATATATATATATATACACACACAGAGAGTGAGAAAGAGAGAGAGAGAGAGAGAGAGAGAGAAAGTGAGAGAGAGAGAGAGAGTTGTTCTTACTTTAGGAGAGCCTCTCGAGTTGTCCCTCCATTAGGCACTGGTACGAACCTGCAAGTACTTGGGTCAAAGCTAGTAAGATTCTGGTTTAAGAGTTCTTGTGCTGTTTCCCCAAAATGCATAAGGTTTGCCTTGCTTCCATTAGCGAAGTTAGCTTCAGAACTACTTAAGGTATCAACCTGGTTTCATCATCAATTTGATAATATTAGTAGTAAAATAAGAAAAAAAATTAAGATAAAAAAAACAGACATAGACACAAGGGATGTGTAGTTAGTCGCATCCAAAATACATAGTAAACCAATTAAAATTTAAATATGCATTTCCAAGTTGAAGGTGTCACCAATCACCTGGAAGACAAAATCATTAAATAAGGAAAAGTATAAATTTTAACCACTCTTTGCATCATTGAATTTCTCATGAGGCCACACATATATAGTTTACAAGTGATAAACTTGAACACAATTATCTTAATGTGTAAATCTCAGCCTAAAACAAGTACGAGAAGTGATTTAAAAGTGAGATTAGTGTTTTATAAGATTAAAAAATATTTTTTTTATAAGGGAAGGCATCCTGGATGGGCAATGGGAACCATTCCCACATTAACAACTTTCGGCCTTGTAGTAGCTTTTGTTGCAGCCCGAACTTCGTGGCATATTGCCCAAATTGCCATCTTCTAGTCCACGGTTAATTTATGGACCAACCAATCTAACCTTTAATTTTTCAACATAATTCTATGAAAATTATTTGAAACAGGAAATATTGTAACACAACAATGTTTGAAGGACAAAAACCAAAGAGAGAGAAAAAAAAAAAAAAGGAAGAAAGGGGAAGTTGAAACCACTATATATGTATGTATCTCCGAGGATGAGATTTGAGAGCAATATATTAGTACCTGTATACGTAGAAAGTTGCTTTTATCGAGAAGCAAGTGAGAATATAATTCGACCATGCGATCATTGGCAGTGTCTGAGATTAAACTATTAAGTGATGTATAATCCTCATCAAACACATGTGCCAGGTGTCGGCCATCCAGCCGACACTGGTATTTCTCAAGTTCAAATCCATCTGCGGGTTGGGATTCAAGATTATTGGGGCAGCGAATGGGTACTCGAAGCTCGCTCTGACATGTCAACGTGGTGGCGCTCCAGTGTAACACAAGTGCACCATATTACTGTAGAAGATGCCTTTTTGAACTATTTCATTGCCCAAAACTGTATCAGCCATATCTTGGCCATCTGATGTCCAAATCAGACCATTTGAATTGCACTGTGCTCCATTTTGAATGTTCTACAATCTGAGAAGGAAAAATGATGAAGAAGGAAGAAGCTGCCCTGATTTTTGGATAAAAACCCTCTATGAGGTTGTAGGCTAGTGTTTTAATGTTTTGATTCCTTCTATTTACCTCCCATGGATTGTTTGGGACTCCATTGTTGAGTATTGGAGGACCAAATGGAGGTGAGTAATTAATAGAGTTAATGTGAGTAGAGAGAGGAAGAAGAACCTCTGTTCTTGGGGGAAATCCTTGAATGAGTGTGGTTATTGGTATTCAATGTATTTTTGTATTTATTAAAACTCCATGGATGTATTAAGGCCATATTAAAGAGAGGAACGTTTTCTTGAAGGCTTGTTGTGCTTAAATGAAGGGTGAGAGTGATATTAGCCATCACTCAAGATAGTGTGAGTTTAGTTGTGGAGAAGGAGAGTGATAGAAGGCAAGGGAGACTCATTGTGACTATCTTCCCTTGAAAATTCAAGTTTCTAGCTGTGTTGAGTTAGTTGAGGATTTCGGTGAGCCGTGTGGAGCTCCAGAGACATCTCTGAATTTTCAAAAGCAATGGTTGTTAGCATTTATGTTCCTTGTATGTTTACTTGCTTCCATTTATATATATGCTAGTGTACGTGAATATGTTGAATACCTAACCAGTGGGGAAAAAAATGTAAGGCAACTATAAGCTTGTAAAAACTGTATTGTTAGCTTCTCATAGATGCGGGTTTAAGCTTGGTGTGTGTAGCGTGTGCTGAACACTGGTACATTATTACCTGAATTGTAGGCACATTTGTGCCCTGTTAGTTTTATGCTGGGTAAACTGGGTGTATGTACTCCCTGTTGTGTCTACAACTAAAAAAAGTGTATTGAGTATATACGGAGTCCGTAAGGCATTACTGTCACACCCCAATTTTGGTCTAACCAGAATGGTGTGATGAACCGCTAATAAACCAACGGTTCAACCAGGATCTCAAATAGGCTATCCCCGCGTTAACTGAACCTCCATACATCCATGTCATAATCAGAGTAAATACACAATAACGGAAGTCTTATAATAAAATGAACTGAGAACTAAATGATATTAATAATTTAATAGCAAATTATTCATATTCAACTGAGACATAAATATTAAATATCAAATACATGTCTGAATAAAATCCAATTAAAGAAACCTATAAAATATCTAATCAAATACACACGAGTTGCACTCGCAAGAGGAGTCATGTGTATCCACTTCAGCTTCAACTTCCATAGCTGCCACGTTTCCGTACGCAGATGCATTCATGTAGTCTTCGACGGTATAACCTGCATCATCAACTAAAAATATTCGACGTCAAGGGGTGAGCACACAACACGGCTCAGTGAGTAGCCAAAACAATGCAACAATACATATGCATGCAAAAAGTTAATTTATATCTTTGGTCCGGTTTAAAGTTTGCAGTATGCTATAGAAAGGTTGAGGTAGCCAAAGGTCACGTTTATTGACTCCGCCTCTATACACGAGTGTGTGACGTTACCCGAAGATCACGTTTATCGTCAACTCACATGCACCCAATCATGAACATTATATAACAAAGGTTACATTTATTGCTATATAGTGTCCTACCAACACGTAAGCCCCTATTGGCGAGGGCTGCAAACTGGGCTCGCAACTAACCAATCCTAATGCCAAACAGTGTATCCAAGGCCTCACCCCAGCATCCCTCAGAATGCCCATAGAGATAGAGCTAAGGCCCCCCGGTAGAGTCAGAGACTACAAGGACCGAGACCACCTCCCCTGATACTCTACGACATAATAGTTCTGCTAAAGTAATGGCGATACAACGATGCTAATGCACAAGACTTGAGTTAGAGATAGAGCTAAAGTGCGGAGACCCGCCAAAGGTTAACGTTTATTGACGTTCTCATCACACCTCCCCTGATACTCGCTCGCATCAAGCACATCAACCACACACATACAAGCACATGCCTATTCCTATCATCATCATCATCATGTTATAAACAATAAAGTAAATATGCATGAACAAGTAATAGAAATATTGGATGGCATGCTATATGCACATTACAAACATATTCGCATAGAATCAAACATAGCATAGGACTCAAGAAATAGAAAACAGTTTATTATTAACCAATTTAGTTTGGGGTTAAGGTTCCTCACCTTAGCTTGCTATAAGATACTATTCCAAGCTTTAAATTCACCTTTACAATGTTATTATATTGCTAGAAGACCTAACAAAATCGATAGAATTTAATTAGAATTTATTCGGAATTAAAAACCATTCTGTCAACTGAGGGTCGATGCTAGGGTCGATGAGTCTATCAACCCTCCCTTCTTTCTGGATTTCCCGTATGCTGAGGGTCGATGGTCAGAAACACCTAGGGTCGGATGGTCATCGACCCTGGGTGCGACCCTCGGTGCACTCTGGTCCAATTTCTACTTTTTAATCCATTCTTCGTGTTTGGGGTCCTATGGTTTGTTCCCACATTCCATTAAACGTTCGTTCCATGGTCTGAAACCATGAATCATCCTCTTAGATGGCTTTCATGCATTCTCCTAGGGTTTTCCATGAAAACCTAACCATGGATGGATGGTTTGGGTTTCTCCGAGATCGCTCTCTCTCCAATAACTATCCTAAGGTCTGTAGAAACTCATGGAATTAGTATCCATACCTGAGAAGATCAATCTTTCTTTGTAACTCTTCTCCTTTTTGCTAGGTTCTCTTCCTTGCCTCTCTTCTTCCTCTTTTCCTTCTCCTCTCTTTCTCTCAATTCAATTGAGGTTGTGAAAGGAGTGAAAGTGGCTTAGGGACGTCCTTTAAATAGAGTAGGAACATCCTAAATAAGTCCCTCTGAGATTTGGAAAGAATCCCAATCGAAAAATATAGAAATTTTCTAATTTCTATATTCGACAGAATCCGAGGGTTGATGGGAGGGTCGATGATCCCGTCGACCCTAGGGTCTTAAGCTGTCCGACCCTCCCTCCAAAACTGAGGGTCTGACTTTCTGTTTTGGGAGGTCCGACCCTGGTTAGCTGGGTATGCGACCCTTCCTCTATTTTAAGTGTTTTTGGGTCGATTTGATACCTGGGATCTCGATCTCCTTCACGCCCTTGGTCCATTTGACTCGACCATGATGGGTAAACCTGGTTCAAGGTGGTAAGACCAGGTTAGATTGACACGAGTCTTACAACTCCCCCCAACTTATAAAAATTTCGTCCTCGAAATTATACGTACCTCCTGAATCAAATAAGTGAGGGTATTGTTTTCTCATAGCATTTTCTTCTTCCCATGTAATTTCTTCCATGTCTCTACTTTTCCAAGTGACCTTAACATAATAGATATCTCAGTTGCGTAGACGTTGAACCTTTCGACTAGTGATTTCTGTTGGTGTTACTTCAAATGTCAATTCATCACTCAATTCTGGCAAATCCACTGTCAAGACATGCGTTGGGTCTTTGACATACTTCTTCAATAGGGAAATGTGAAATACGTCATGCACACTTGACATAGATGGTGGTAGTGCTAACTGATAAGCCACTTTTCCACGCTTAGCTAGAATTTCATATGGTCCGACATATCTTGGACTTAGTTTTCCTTTCTGTCTGAACCTCTTCAATCCTCGCATAGGCAATACCTTCAGAAATACTTTATCACCTACGGCGAACTCTAGATCTCTAACTCTAGATCTCTTCGTCGAGTATCTGCATATTGCTTCTGACGGTTCTGAGCTGTTCTTACTCTTTCCTTGATGATGTCGACCACTCGACAAGTCTCTTCAACAAATTCCGGTCCAACAATACTACGTTCTCCAACTTCATTCCAAAACAAGGGAGTTCGACACTTCCTGTCATATAGTGCTTCATAAGGTGACATCTGTATAGTAGCCTGATAGCTGTTATTGTAAGCGAACTCGATCAATGGTAACTTTTCATCCCATGATCCCTTGAAATCAAGTACACATGCTCGTAGCATATCTTCTAGAATCTGAATTGTACGTTCTGACTGTCCGTCTGTCTGTGGGTGGAATGCAGTACTGAACTTCAACGTTGTACCCAAAGCCTTTTGCAATCCTTCCCAAAATTTGGAAGTAAATCGAGGATCTCTATCGGACACAATACTTTCTGGTACACCGTGTAACCGAACAATATTATCCACATACAGCTTCGCTAACCTTCCAGTGTATACTGAGGTCGTATAGGTATGAAGCGAGCTGTTTTAGTCAGATGGTCCACAATCACCCAAACTGCGTCGACTACTTGAGGAGTCAATGGTAGTCCCGTAACGAAGTCCATAGTGATGCAGTCCCATTTCCATGCTGGTTCCGGTAATGGCTGCAACAGTCCTGCGGGTCTTTGTCGCTCAGCCTTTACTTGCTGACAATTTAGGCATTGAGACACAAACTTAGCTACATCTGCTTTCATTCCCCTCCACCAATATAATTTCTTCAGATCATGATACATTTTTGTACTTCCAGGATGTATCGAATAGATGGTGGTATGGGCTTCTTTCATCAGTTGGTGTCTAATGTCCATACTCTCTGTTTCAGGTACACATATTCTTCCTTTGTATTTTAGTACTTTCTCGTCATCTAAGGTGAACTCAGGATTAGTCCTACCTTTCTCAATATCTTCTTGTACTGTTCTCAGATAAGGATCTGCTTTGATAGCTGTCTTCACTTCATCCACTATATCTGGTATAATCTTTAATGCCGCGAACATATTTGAAAACCGATGAATAAACCCTTGGTTAGCTTATTCATCCATTGTATCTATCACATACTGCTCGTTGCCGTGATTGAATACTATTCCGTTGGTACACATTGCTGCAGTCGTGCTAACTTCTCCTTGAGATTTAATCACTACATTTCTGCTTAATGCATCCGCTACTACGTTCGGTTTTCCCGGATGATACTGGATATCACAATCATAGTCTTTCAATTGTTCCAGCCATCTTCTTTGTCTCATATTCAACTCCTTCTGATTAAATAAATAAGTAAGACTTTTATGGTCCGACTTAATCTGAAATTTCTCTCCGTATAGGTAATGTCTCCATATCTTGACAGCATGTACTACTACCGCTAACTCCAAATCATGAGTGGGATAATTTTTCTCATGTACCTTTAGCTGTCTTGAAGCATAAGCAATCACTTGCTCTCCTTGCATGAGCACACATCCTAATCCCAATCCCGATGCATCAGTGTATAAAGTAAATGTCTGTCCTGGAACAGGAATGGTCAAAATCGGGGCGGATATCAATCTGGCCTTCAATGTCTGGAAGCTCTTCTCACATTTATCCGTCCACACAAACTTTTCACCTTTCTTGGTCAAACTAGTGAGAGGTACAGCAATCCGAGAATAGTCTTCTACGAATCTCCGATAATAACCAGCTAGACCCAGAAAACTTTTAATTTCTGAAACGCTCTTTGGTGCTTCCCACTTCACAATAGCCTCGATTTTACTAGGGTCCACTTTGATTCCTTCGGCGGATACTACATGGCCTAGGAATGCGACTTCACTTAGCCAAAACTCGCACTTTGAAAATTTGGCATATAGCTTCTCTTTCCTTAACCGCTGTAGGGCTGCGTTTAGGTTCTTGATATGGGTTTCCTTGTCCTTGGAGTATAACAATATGTCATCAATAAATACTATAACCGACGTATCCAACATATCGTGGAAAACTCTGTTCATAAGTTCCATGAACGTTGCCGGGGCATTAGTTAATCCGAAAGACATCACCAAAAATTCATAATGTCCATATCTGGTCCTGAATGCTGTCTTCGAATGTCCCCTTCCTTAATCTTCAGCCGGTGGTAGCCTCGATCGAAGATCGATTTTAGAAAATACTCTTGCTCCATGTAACTGATCGAACAAGTCATCGATCCGAGGTAGTGGGTATCGATTCTTGATTGTCAGTTTGTTCAACTCCCAATAGTCGATACATAATCGAACGCTACCATCCTTCTTTTTTACGAACAACACCGGTGCCCCCAATGGAGATATACTGGGTCGAATATAACCCTTATCCAGCACTTCTTGTAATTGCACTTTTAATTCCTTCAGTTCAGTAGGAGCCATTCTATAAGGTGCCTTTGATACTGGTGCGGCCCCAGGTATCAGGTCTATTACAAACTCTGTGGCACGGTCGGGTGGTAATCCGGGTAGTTCCTCCGGAAATACGTCAGGTTAATCCCGCATGACGTCAATGTCTTCCATTCGTGGTGCTTCCTTGGTTAGGTCGACCACTGATACTAGGTACCCGACTGCTCCCTTCTCAAGGCACTTCTTAGCCTTTACTGCTGAAAGTATGAGCTTGCGTCTCCAGGGAAGTTTGGTTCCCGAGAAACTGAATTCTGCCCCTTCTTTGTCTTTGAATGTTAGCTTCTTCTTGGCGCATAACAGATTTGCAGAATGTCGAGCTAACCAATCCATTCCTAAGATGACATCGAAGTCTGCCATCTCAAGTCGTATCAATGTTGCATCTAAAATCTATTCCCCAATGAGAACTGGACATGGTCCATAACCTTTTTCTAATTCCACTTCTAACCCCATCGGTGACCGTACAAGTAATTTGTAGTCTAATGTTTTGATGGGTAATTTTGTCTTCTTTCCAAATGACACAGATATAAATGAATGAGTAGCTCCGGAATCGAAGAATACTCTGGCGGGTACGCCATTTATAGGTATAATACCTGTGATTCATTTTTACTTAGTCTACATGCTCATTCAATGTATTTATAACTTTAAGAGTTTCAGTCATACCTGTGACCACATCGGGTGATGCGGCCGCATCCTCGGACGTAACAGTATATACACGTCCCTGATGGAATTGTTTCTTGGGCTTAGGGCATTCCCTTGCCATATGTCCCGGCTGGTTGCAGTTAAAACACTTCGGGGCTTCAAAATTTGGCTTTGGCTGAGGTTGAGCTGCGGGGGTAGTTTTGGTTGCAGCATTAAAATTCTGAGGACGGAAGGGTTTATACGTCCTGTTATTGCTTCCGTTGTAGGAGTTTTCGGCTGGCCTTTTGATGTCTTTGTTCTGAGTAAAATAACTCTCCTTCTAGCTCGATTCAATCACTCGAGCGATCTGGACAGCTTCATTATAAATTTTCTTCTCTAAGCCCAGAACATTTTCTCTGATGCTTCCTCCTAGTCTCGTGACAAACCTACGGGTTTTGGTTTCTTCTTCTTGCATACTCAGTGGTGCGAAGAAAAACAGCTCTTCATAACGTTGTTGGTACGCATCCACTGACATCTGTCCCTGATAAAGACTCAGGAACTCCTTCTCCATCGAATCTCTGAAGCTTCGTGGAAAATATTTCTCGAAGAATGCTTCTTTATATATAGCCCATGTCAGTAGGGCGTGCTTGGTCAGTAAGTATGTCTTCGTGGATTTCCACCAATGATGTGCATCACCCTTGAGCATGAAGGTGGCACATAGCACTTTCTCTTCCTCTGCAATAGTCATCATGAGGAAGTTTCTCTCTATCTCTTCTATCCAGTGGGCTGGCCATAATGGATCAGAAGGCTTGCCATTGAATTCTCTGGGTTTCATCTTCAAAAATCTCTCCACTAGTCGGGAGTGGTCCAGCTGATTCTGGGGGTTTGCCCCGAACATATAGGGTGGATACTGGTGATTCCCTTGAGCTGCTTCTAGAGCCTGCACTGGAATCTGTGCAGTCGGTTGCTGAGGTGTTTGAGGAGCTGGGTGGTTACCCACCGGTGCTGCACTGGCTTGTCCTGTGTGCATGGGTGCAGCCTGAGTGGCTTGAAACATTATTCCCATGGCAACCTGCATCTGAGCCTGCGCGTGTTGCATCTGCTGCAACTGCTGTGCCAGATTCATTGCCACTGTTGCTAGCTCTGGTGGTGGAGGTGGCAAATTTGTAGGATTTATCGGTTTTGGATTTCCCGGTACATGGTTATTCTCTTGACTAGTCTCCTCCACGGGTGGTGGTGGTGGGATTGTGTTTCGGGTCTGTCGGGTCACTCTACGTCCAGACATATTTCCTTCTGAGATGGGTGGTGCCTGAAAATCATCAAAATCAGTGAGAAATCATTTATACTTCATGTAGGCATGCTAACCGATATAAAATTCAAAATCCTCAATTCATTCTGTAAAAAATACTGTCTTTTCTATGTAGGATCGATGGTGAGGGTCGATGGTATGTCCGACCCTTGGTATCCGACCCTGGGAATGACCTGTTCTTCCCGAGAGCTGAGGGTCGATGCGAGGATCGATGGGTATTCGACCCTCGATTTTCTGTCAGATTCCCGAGAGCTGAGGGTCGATGGGAGGGTCGATCCGAGGGTCGATGGTGTCAGTCGAATTGTCCGACCCTCGAACCAAAAATCAGATTTTTAAGATCCGATTCTGGGTCATTTCTCACTATTCCTCCTCCGTTTCGACTCGTCTCTACTCTCTGAGTTGCTACAGTGCCACTCTACTATTTTTGGTCGGTTTAACTCCGGGTTTCAACGTCCTTATCATCCCTACAAGTATGTCTTCCCGTTTTTACCTGTTTTTAGGTTTTCTTTTCTAGGTTTCTGCCCGTTTAACTCATATTTTTCAAATTAAACTTTTTCCAACCGTAAAAATTCAATTTTTATTGGGGGCTTTTCTTATTGGTGTCTCGAGGAACGAAAGCCCTCAAAATTTTTTGAGTTTCATCGATTGGTTATCGAGAAACTTAAAATTTTCTATTTTTGCCATAATTTGTCGACATTTTCGATTTTTCTTGAATTTCTTCAAATTGGACATCATCAGTTAAAATTTCCTACTGCATGTGGGTTGTAGGATATGTTTTAGCCTACGTAAGTTCTCATACCCACTTGTATGGCATGAATTTGAGGTTTTCTGGCCAACTTACGTCATTATTAAATAAATTTTGGATTTTTATCCTACTAACTCCTTGTTTCTTTTCTCTTTCTTATTTTGCAGATACTATGGTCCGTACCAAAGTACCCAGGGTGCGTGATCCGCTTCGCTTCCGTTCGAATGAAGCCGAGGCACAGTATGCTGACTATGCCCGTAAGAAGGTTGAAGGGGGTCGCATGGTGAACTTGGCTGAGCTAGCCTTGTTCAATGTAGAGGGAGCTTTTGATGATATGGGGTGGCTCCCTGTCATCACATACGACGCATGCACCTGTCCAGACTTGGTACGCCAGTTCTATTGTAATCTCCAGGTGGTGGGGAATTACAATGATGTTGAGCACGGTCAGGAGTTGCGCATCACCAGTTATGTCAAGGGGGTGCACATCTCTTTTGATTATCGGCAGCTGGCCGATCTGTTGGGCATTCCCTATGATGGCCCTATGGTTTACTGTGCGCCGGGAGAGCCACAGTTTGTTGAGATGGAGATGAGAGCAGAGATCGACAACCGGTTGCTCCGTCCCGATAGATGGCGGATGAGAGCTTGCTACTTGCGTCCCAGCTCCATGGGTCTTCGCAAGATTATTCAAAGACAATCCGATCCCACGAGTGGGCACTATGAGAGGGTATCTCAGCTGACACTGTTCTTGATCTACATTATATGCACTCGACAGCCGGTCTGCCTTCCATACATCATCATGCAGACGATGATTAGTGCTACATTGTCCGGTCATAGGGGTAATCTACCCTATGGACGCATGATTATAGTGTTACTGACCCGTCTGGGGGTGGATCTGGTAGATGAGAAGATCTAGGAGAAGACCTTCTCGTTGCCTCAAGATTGGGAGGCTATCTGCAAGATGGGGCTGCGAGATGCTGAGGTTAGTGATGAGGAGAGGAACGCGATGGTGCGCCCTCACACTCGGGTCGAGATGGCTGATGCTGAGGCTGCTGCGCTGCCGCCGCTAGAGCTCGTGGGGATCCGGTCGACGATGACGATCGTATGTATATGGACGTCGACTCGATACCACCGCCATCACCCACACATGCGGCTGGAGTTGGTACATCTTTCGTGGCGGCTCCCGCACCGAGGCTGGTCCTTCCCATGCGGTTGATCCTTCACTTCCACCTTCGACCATGATGGAGATGCTGCCGGGAGATCGGGGATGCTCGGCGCAGATCTGATCCGATGATGGATGAGTTGTTGGCTGCTTTCGACGCATCGGGGTACGGATGGGGGAGCTCCTAGAGGTGCAGCGTGCGACCGATCGGAGGATAGCCGGTCTCACGGCTAGTCTCCAGACGACCCGGACCCGGGTGGCCTGGTTGACTAGGGTTTATGCCGAGGGACTATGACAGAGATCGTGAGGCCCCACCTCCTCCTTCGCCTCCAGCTTCTTGATTTTACTTTATTTTTCTTGTACTACGAGTAACTGTCCGGGTTGTGGACTGTATTTATATATATATATATATATATATATATATATGTTTTGTTTCGCTCTCATTGTTATGTAAACTTGTTTCTCTTTTAATAGATGCATTATTCTCTTTTAGATTTTGTCTCAAACATCACTGGTGCTTACAATGTGTTAATATTACTATTTTTTTTTCCTATCCCAGTTCACAATTGTGTTGAATGTATGCTAGTTCAGCGGACAAGGCCTGAGATGCTCTGATACCAAGTTGTCACACCCCAATTTTGGTCTAACCAGAATGGTGTGATGAACCGCTAATAAACCAACGGTTCAACCAGGATCTCAAATAGGCTATCCCCGCATTAACTGAACCTCCATACATCCATGTCATAATCAGAGTAAATACACAATAACGGAAGTCTTATAATAAAATGAACTGAGAACTAAATGATATTAATAATTTAATAGCAAATTATTCATATTCAACTGAGACATAAATATTAAATATCAAATACATGTCTGAATAAAATCCAATTAAAGAAACCTATAAAATATCTAATCAAATACACACGAGTTGCACTCGCAAGAGGAGTCGTGTGTATCCACTTCAGCTTCAACTTCCATAGCTACCACGTTCCCGTACGCAGACGCATTCATGTAGTCTTCGACGGTATAACCTGCATCATCAACTAAAAATATTCGACGTCGAGGGGTGAGCACACAACACGGCTCAGTGAGTAGCCAAAACAATGCAACAATACATATGCATGCAAAAAGTCAATTTATATCTTTGGTCCGGTTTAAAGTTTGCAGTATGCTATAGAAAGGTTGAGGTAGCCAAAGGTCGCGTTTATTGACTCCGCCTCTATACACGAGTGTGTGACGTTACCCGAAGATCACGTTTATCGTCAACTCACATGCACCCAAACATGAACATTATATAACAAAGGTTACGTTTATTGCTATATAGTGTCATACCAACACGTAAGCACCTATTGGCAAGGGCTGCAAACTGGGCTCGCAACTAACCAATCCTAATGCCAAACAGTGTATCCAAGGCCTCACCCCAGCATCCCTCAGAATGCCCATAGAGATAGAGCTAAGGCCCCCCGGTAGAGTCAGAGACTACAAGGACCGAGACCACCTCCCCTGATACTCTACGACATAATAGTTCTACTAAAGTAATGGCGATTACGACGATGCTAATGCACAAGACTTGAGTTAGTGATAGAGCTAAAGTGCTGAGACCCGCCAAAGGTTAACGTTTATTGACGTTCTCATCACACCTCCCTTGATACTCGCTCGCATCAAGCACATCAACTACACACATACAAGCACATGCCTATTCCTATCATCATCATCATCATGTTATAAACAATAAAGTAAATATGCATTAACAAGTAAAAGAAATATTGGATGGCATGCTATATGCACATTACAAACATATTCACATAGAATCAAATATAGCATAGGACTCAAGAAATAGAAAACAGTTTATTATTAACCAATTTAGTTTGGGGTTAAGGTTCCTCACCTTAGCTTGCTATAAGATACTTTTTCAAGCTTTAAATACACCTTTACAATGTTATCATATTGCTAGAAGACCTAACAAAATCGATAGAATTTAATTAGAATTTATTCGAAATTAAAAACCATTCTGTCAACTGAGGGTCGATGCTAGGGTCGATGGGTCTATCGACCCTCCATTCTTTCGGGATTTCCCGAATGCTGAGGGTCGATGGTCAGAAACACCTAGGGTCGGATGGTCATCGACCCTGGGTGCGACCTTCGGTGCACTCTGGTCTAATTTCCACTTTTTAATCCATTCTTCGTGATTGGGGTCCTATGGTTTGTTCCCACATTCCATTAGATGTTCGTTCCATGGTCTGAAACCATGAATCATCCTCCTAGATGGCTTTCATGCATTCTCCTAGGGTTTTCCATGAAAACCTAACCATGGATGGATGGTTTGGGTTTTTCCGAGATCGCTCTCTCTCCAATAACTATCCTAAGGTCTGTAGAAACTCATGGAATTAGTATCCATACCTGAGAAGATCAATCTTTCTCTGTAACTCTTCTCCTTTTTGCTAGGTTCTCTTCCTTGCCTCTTTTCTTCCTCTTTTCCTTCTCCTCTCTTTCTCTCAATTCAATTAGGGTTGTGAAAGGAGTGAAAGTAGCTTAGGGACGTCCTTTAAATAGAGTAGGAACATCCTAAATAAGTCCCTCTGAGATTTGGAAAGATTCCCAATCGAAAAATATAGAAATTTCCTAATTTCTATATTCGACAGAATCCGAGGGTCAATGGGAGGGTCGATGATCCCGTCGACCCTAGGGTCTTAAGCTGTCCGACCCTCCCTCCAAAATCGAGGGTCTGACTTTCTGTTTTGGGAGGTCCGACCCTGCTTAGCTGGGTATGCGACCCTTCCCTTATTTTAAGTGTTTTTGGGTCGATTTGATACCTGGGATCTCGATCTCCTTCACGCCCTTGGTCCATTTGACTCAACCATGATGGGTAAACCTGGTTCAAGGTGGTAAGACCGGGTTAGATTGACACGGGTCTTACAATTACTCCATGGACTACTCATTACACACTATAGTGGTGAACCACGTATATTTGTGTTGTGGATGTTAAGTGAATTGTTTATATTTTATTTCTCGTAAAGTGCATGGAATGGCTTACAAGATGGGTGTGCACAACATGGTAGACCTGACCACTCTATGGTAGTGACATGGTTGTATATATGATTGTGTGTGTGGTAGTGGTTCTGTGATTATGTAGTTGTGGTTAGTGAGTGAAACATCAGCTCAAGGCAACATCTGTATTCAAAGATTATTTGAGAAGAATTTTGAAGACACTGATTCACCCCTCTTCTCAGTGTTGACCTATGAATAACAATTAGTATCAGAGCATCAAGCTCAATGACAGCTTAATCAGCTACTGAGTGATCAAGGAACAGTCATGGCACTAGGTGAAGGTTCTAACAAACCCCTCTATTTGGTAGAACAAACTTTGTGTACTGGAAAGAGAAGGATGGAGATTTATGTGGGATCTCTTGGCTTTGATGTATGGTTAGCAGTTAGTACTAGGAAGGTGGATGCCTAGTATGACTCTAGAGCTAAAATGGCAATCACAGATGGCTTCGCAAATTGTGTTAGAGTCAGAGTCAATGGAAGTAAGACAGCAATGGCAATTTGGGATAGATTACAGAGTCTATATGGAGATGAGTTTATCGTCAAGACTCGTACATCAACAGATACAGACTCTACCTTAGAGGTAGACATTAGGAGTTTAGATGAGTCTCTATTATTGGATTAGAGAATCTTATTTCAAAGACTAACTTGAGAGGAGAGATGAGAGCAACGTAAGATGAATTGAGATTTGAGAATGAAAAACTCACAGTTATCTCATGTGGGTTTCACCATGCAAATGAAATCATCTCAAGTATGAAGACGAAGGTAAAGGAATCCAACTTTGTCATACAATCTTAGAGACTAAAGTCATCAGTAGAGATGAAATGTGTAAGAGCCTTGAGAGGGAGATCATTACATTAAGAGATTGAGGGATAGATGAGCCAGGGTCGCACCCCACAAGTGGTTGAGGAGATCATCAGATGTACAGCTCAGACTGTAGATTGTCAGAGACCATCCGCTATCAGTTCTGGTTCTACCTTAAAGCAGAGTGAGTCATCTAGAACGACTACAGAGGCAGATATGCGCATACCACAGAGACAGAGTTCAAGCAGAGAACAAATAAAGACCCAAAGCAGGAAGAGAGTGCAGAGATATAGTGATGTAAGACCTCTAGCACACTAAGTACACCAAACACAGTTTAAAGTTGTTCCCCAGTAGAGAGCTTAGACAGTAAACATAAGCAGTATGCAAAGTGACAAGGTTGATGGAGTTCACCAATAGAGACCAATTGAGCAAAGCAAATTTAATAGGTTCAGTTACTAGAGGCATAGGCAGCAAGTTCTCTAGCATAGGCAAGTGGTACCTACCATGAGGCATAGACCCACACCCAATTGGAACAGACATTTCCTTATGAGATAGTCACATTTTTATGGATACTGTCACAGGTGCAATGGGTATGGATATAGGAGTGCAAACTGCACATCCAGAGTTGGTGGTAGCAGTTATAGAAGGAGGACATCTATGTCACCCTAGGTGGGGTAGGTTGATTGCCTCAAAGGCCATACACTTGGGCATTGGGCCAAGCGATGCAAGGCAGTGCTCATCCCTAAGCTTGCTCAAGTAGAGAGAGATTATCAGTTTTTTAGAATAAAAAAAAGAAGAGGTTTTAGAAACCAAACAAAGAAGCAAGCTCAGTTCTTTAATCAGTCTCATGTTTCTTTGTGTAGTGTATGGAAAAAGAAGACAACTAAGAGGTCTTCAGTTGGTATGGTTAGAAATTTTTATTATTCAAGCAATATGGAGAGAAAGGTACACAGAGGAGTATGGAGTCACACCCACCACCCCCACATCACCCAAATTGGGTGTGGGAGTGAACACACCTCCCAGGTACTAGGTGCACTAAGGTGCACATGGAGAGGGGGAGCTTACAACATATTAATTTTTGCCCCCAGACGAACTCGGTTGATTAGAGAAGAGTATAAGTGCTTGGAATCTTCAAGTGATATAGTATAGTCCCTTATGTTGATGCATTGTGGTAGAGCAGTAGATAGATGAGTAGTGTTATGTCATTCAGAGGATAGAGCAGTTAGTAATGAAGTCAGAGTTGTTCAGTTGTGTGAGTATGGCAGCTAGAAGTACTTCTTTGCATCAGCATGTTTAATAGAGACAGTTAGTACAGTCATCCATGACAGTATCAGAGTATGTTTTTCTTTACACTAGTGATAGGAAAAAGTTGTATTGTTCTTATCTGAATACAAAGGAGAATCACTTGATTGTTGGTGGGCAGTCACTGTTGAGTAATGTTCATGTTTGTTCATTAATGCATATCCCTTGAGGTACCCTTTGTATAGCATGAGCAGTAATAGAGAGATAAGGATCAGTGGAGCAATTAAGTTTTCAACTTATAGGACTAAGAAGATGCATGTGGGCATTCCTATGTTGTCCGAATACTCACACTTATAGGATTGCGAAGATTCCTATGGGCACTCTTATAAGTGCTTGTATCCCATATTGGAAAAGATTACTCAAGAGATGAAGCTATGTGACGAGGTATATGAAGTGATATTCAACAGCCAAAGATGTGAGGTTAGAAGAGTTGGCAATGGCAAGTTGGTAGCTTCAAGGCAGAGGTCTTCAAAAAATGTGTACACTCTGACAGAGAGTGTTGAAGACTCATTCGTGGTGTTTCTCACCAAGAATAAGATCCATGTAGTGAGGGGGAGCTCACTACATGTCATAATAGTGCCCCTAGCTGGATTGCAATGTTAATGTTATTGAATCCGGAGATAAGCTTTCTGATAGGGGGAGATCACAAATATTACATATATGCACTCTATGGTTGTGATACTCAAAATCAAGACCTACTATGGACATGAGGACAAGTTGAGATGCATGGACTCAAGAGGAGTCATTATTTGTCTTTCTGATGAGACAAAATGATGAGTTGGATAATTTGTGGGGAGCCCATAGGATAGGGAAGATGCAGTGGGCACCCCTATGTGGCTGGATCCCTCTATACTTGTTGTCAAAGGGGGAGAGATCTTCTATGTGAGAAGTGAGTTCCCAACAATTCCAAAGGGCAAGATTCTTGGTCATGTGTTATCATTGTTGGCAACTTGGCTGATGTGGCAATGTTGCTAAGCTTACAATAAGAGAAATAAAGAGAGAGAGCATCAGTGCAGGAGAGAGAGTGTCTATGCATGTGGCAGTGGTGTCAGTGCAATGGCAAAGATGAAGCAGCCTAGTGTATATGTTCTATAGTATTCTATAGCTTCCAAAGAGTGATTAAAAAGGCATGCAGTGAATTGACTGGATTTCTACACTAAATTGATTGAGTAGTGGGAGTTTTGATGTGTAATCAAGCTCTACGTGTGCTATATAGAGTTCTAAGCTGAACCAAGGTGGTAGACTGTGTGTGAGAGTACGTGTGAACATGTATGCAAAGTTTTGGATCCCAATTCCAAGGTTCCATAGAGTTTTGACTTTGAAGCTCTTTTTGGTGGGTCTTGTAGAAGTTTCATGGAAATCAGGTAGTTGAAAGAAATAGAGCGTCGAATTGGCTTCGTAACGCAACTTGAATCACTCAATTCCAACATCGAATGAGAGAAATATCACAAATTCCATTGGATCGCTGTAAAAGTTCAAAAATAAGGTGGTCATAGTGAGTTGTTAAAGAACAGAAAAATCAATAAGATTTTAAAATTGTTGAAGAGGCATTTTGTAATTATTTAAAGTTAAAGGTCTCCGCTATTATTATCTAAACTTTGCATAGAAGCCAATCGGGCAACCCTGCCAGAGCCACGTTAGTCAGATCCGCATCTGCTACAAAAAATGTGGGATCAGGTACTGTTCAGCGGACCGAGATTGATTCTCCCTCGGGCCATGTAATTGGTGGAGCGCAACTTAAATCAGTGATCTGTGTCGCATGAAAGTCTCTCTGTGATTCGGTGAGGTGCACGTATGATGTGGTGGCGTGAGGATCCAAATCATGAGGCCAAAATGTTTTACAATTTCATATGACATGATTTACCAGATCCAAAGGTCCAGAATCATTTTCGCCACTTTTCAGAGATCATGCGCCGTTTATTAAAGATTCTCTCTGCAAACCAATCAGAACTCGACAACGAGTCTGACTGGGTCAACATTGGTAGTTTTCGGTGCAACGCGCTTACAGTAAAGCATAAAATTATCTAGATCCGAGGGACTACTTAAATCCCGATCATGCTTGACGCAATGGAGCCTATCAGACAACTGAAATAAAATCTCGCCTTTTCTCATTGATCTGGTGGCCAGGATTGAAGATTCTAGAGGTAGTGAATGGGAACTCGACATGCTCTCTGACATGTCAGCTCGGTAGTGCTCCAGCGTAACACTAGTGCACCATATGACTATAAAAGATGCCTTTTTGAACTATTTCATTGGCCGAAACTGTATCGGCCATATCTAGGCCATCTGAAGTCCAAATTGGACCGTTCGAGTTGCACTCTAGTCCATTTTGAATGCTCAACAATCTGAGAAGGAAAAATGACAAAGAAAGAAGAAGCTACTCTAGTTTTTGGGTTAAAAGTTTCTATGAGGTTGTAGGCTAGTGTCTTAATGTATTGATTCCTTCTACCTACCTCCCATGGATTGTTTGGGACTCCATTCAGGAGTATTGGAGGACCAGAATGGTGGTGAGCCATTAATGGAGTTAATGTGAGCAAAGAGAGGAAGAAGAACCTCTATTCTTGGGGGAAATCCTTGAATGAGTGCGGTTGTTGGTGTTCAATGTATTTTTATATTTATTAACACTCTATGAATGTATTAAGGCCATATTGAAGAGAGGAACATTTTCTTGAAGGCTTGTTGTGCTTCAGTGAAGGGTGAGAATGAGTATTAGCCATCACTTATGATGTTATGAGCTTGGTTGTAGAGAAGGAGAGTGGAAAAAGGCGAGGGAGACTCACTGTGACTATCTTCCCTTGAAAATTCAAATTTCTTGCTGTGTTGAGTTAGTTGAGGATTCCGGTGAGCCATATAAAGCTCTAGAGACATCTCTGAATTTTTAAAAGCGATGGGAGCAAACATTTATGTGCCTTGTATGTTTACTTGCTTCCATTTACATATATTTTAGTATAGGTGAATATGTTGGATACCTAACTGGTGCGGAAAAAAGTGTAAGTCAACTATAAGCCCACAAAAATTGTATTGTTAGCTTCTTGTGGGTGCTGGTTAAGCTTAGTGTGTGCAGCGTGTGCTGAACACTGGTACATTGGTACTTAAATTGTAGACACATTTATGCACTTCTGATTTTATGCTGGGTAAACTAGGTGTATGTACCCCCTATTGTGTCTACAGCTAAAAGAAGTATATTGAGCATATACGGAGCCCGTAGGGCATTACTCCGTGGACTAACCATCACATACTATGGTGGTGAACCACGTGTATATGTGTTATGGATGTTACATGAATTATTTATATTTTGTTTCTATTAAAGTGTGTGGAATGGCTTGCAAGATGGGTGTGCACAACATGATAGACCTGGCCACTCTATGGTACCTAGGTGGTTATGGATTCGACTATGTGTGTGGTAGTGGTCTAGTGATTGTGTTGTCGTGGTTAGTGAGTTAAGCATCAGTTCAAGGCAGCATCTGTCTTCAAGGATTATTTGAGAAGAATTTTGAAGACACTGATTCACCCCCCCTTCTCCCTCAGTGTCAACATGTGATCAACAACTCATTCCTCCTTCTCTTCCTCTGTTCCTTTTTCTTCGATCTCCCATTTGTTTCTCTTTTTTAATATCAGTTCCCTATCTATAGCTCTATCTGACTTTTTCCTTCCCTCCAGGTCTCAACTTCTTCCTACACTCCTTTCTTCTCTTCTATTTCTTCTTCTCTGCTACTTATTTTCTAGTTCTTCATTTTTCCCCAGTCATTAAGGTTAGAATCCAAGAGAAATAAAATCCTTTCTAAACTTCCCTTTTTCTCCTATTGTTGGTTCACCCCTCCCTTTTCTTGTTGTCGGTTCTCCTTTATGTTTCTTTTTGAGAAAGACCTTATGCATAAACATCTACCTTATTATTAAACCTCCTTTTCGGCCCTTCTCTCCTCTTGTCTATCCAAAGTGAAAGCCACCTCTCCTTTCGCTCTCCCAGCTGCTCTCTCTCTCTCTCTCTCTCTCTCTCTTTCTCTCTCTCTCTCCCTCCCTCTCTCTCTCTCTCTCTCTCTCTCTCTCTCTCTCTCTTTCTCTCTCTCTTATCGACCTTTTTTCTCTTCTTTTTTCCCTATTTTTAAGCAATAAGTACTTTTACCTCTCATGTACCGATCTTTTTTCCAGATTCTTTTAACAACATTTTTATTCTTTTCCTCCCACTTTTTGTTTGTTTTTTTTTTTTTCTTTTCTTGCACACTCTTTTTCTTTGCATTTTTCTCTCTAATTTAAAAAAAAAAAAAATCTCATCCACTATGTTTTCTTCCGTTTTTTATACCTAGGTTTTAATAAAAATAACACATAAATTCCTCTCTCTTCTCCTTTTTATAGCCTTTCTACCCTATATGTACAATATTATCTAGGATTTTCTCTTTTCACGGTTCTTTTCTTCTGAAAAATACCCTTAAACAAATCCTAAATTGCTCATCACTCTCTTTTTTATTATTTTAATTTCTATTTTCTTTCTTTATTTCTCCCCTTTTTTTTTATTAAACCAATAATCAAATAATTTGCAAGTGATGGCCATTACTTGATCAAAGATGACAGGACTAGCATATGCATAGTGGGAAATGTTATAACACCTACTGGGGTAAGCATGGAAAAAATGGGACGCTGGCAGACATCCCTCTTTAGCCGAAATTGTATCAATTGAGACTGAAGAAAATAAGGACCTCATTTTTTCCTCTGTGATTATTAAAAATGGAAATAAAATAAAAAAATACACATCCAAGCCCTCGATCTTGACAACCATGTTTAGTTTTTGCAGCCTTCAAGATGAGCCTGATCTATGAACTCCCCTTCTTAACAACCTCTTTAGGTTTTTGCGGCCCTCCGGATGAATCAAACTAAAACAAACTCTTAATCTCACTAACATCCTTAGGTTTGGTGGCCTCCATAAATAGTGCCCATAATGGTGGCTAACCACCATCATAATGGTAGAATTACATACACAACATAAAATAGGGGAGGAGGCTAACCATTTAAGGTGAGGGTAGTTCTTCAAGCTTGAATACCCAAGCTTCCTCCAAGCTTTCTCCAAAGCTTCACCTCAACTCTCTAATATTCCTCACAACAGCCAAAACCCCAATTGAGGGTTTTGGCTTTTATTTATAGGGGAGAGAGAGAGAGAGAGAGAGAGAGAGAGAGAGAGAGAGTATATGACATCCGCGGATAAGCCGGCGGTAGGAAACTAGTTGATTCATCAGCCAGTTATGCCACCGGTAGGGCCAAAACATAGCCCTATAATCGATTCTTCGAACCCCCCGCATTGGGAATGTATGCAGGGTCCACCTAAGGTCCACTAACCCACCTAAGTCTGGATAGGAGTGTAGGATTCTCAATCCTAATAAAATATTCAAATCTATCCCATACAAAGTATAAAATACATTGAGCAATACAGTAATCAAATAATAATAAAAGGGACATACATTTTCATGGGAGATTGATTTCTAACCGTAGCCTTGACTTGATTCCCAGTAAAGGTCTTCTACAGCCTCCTCTCCCTTGGGTATGGGTCCCTTTGAATGTTTAACGTAGAGAAGCTATAGGGACCCTTGCCATGCATTTGTATTAATCCGTTTACCAGATCTATTCCAACCCATAATGGAATAAATTGGTCTATAATAGGTAGGGGATAATCAAGCAATCTCTTACTAGATTCCCACTAGATAAAATAGGAAGTGGAATAATATTTTCCATAATAAAATATTTTTTTTACAATCTCCTACTTGGGCTACATTATTCTATGAGATTGTTATTAACTAGTTTGGCCATAGAAACCAATAATTAAAAAAATGGATTATCCTAAACTTTTATTTTTTCAATGAGTAGACTAATGTCGAACAACAACAGAAGATACGCCTCAAACATACATCATACAACTTTCTGTTATTACAGACAGAATTCTCCTTGATGACATCTGATCTTGGCTCGCCGTCTTTTGAATCTTGGCTTAATACCACCTTTTATGTTTTTTGGCTTAATACTACCTTTTGAGTCTTGGCTTAATACCACCTTTTGGGTCCTGACATAATACCACTTTTTGTGTGCTGGCTTAATACCATCTTTTGTGTCTTGATTTAATACCGTCTCTTGTGTCCTGATTTAATACCGCCTTGTGTGTTCTGGCCTAATACCGCTTTTTGTGTCCTGGTTTAATATCGTCTTTTGTGTCCTGGCTTAATATTGCCTTTTGTGTTCTGGCTTGATACTGCCTTTTGTGTCACACCCCAATTTCGGCTGAACCAGAAGTGTGAGTGAACCGTCACTGAACCAATGGTTCACACCAGGATCTCAATAAGACCGTATCCACTCATACAAACCATTGCACATAACCACAATCAGAATAATAATAAATACAGTGGAAGTCTTAAATAAAATGAACGGAGCATCTATTGATAGATTTAAATAAATATTCAATTATCTAAATTCTTAAACATAAATAAATATCTCTACATTTAATGTCAACCGAAAATAACTGAAACAAATAAAGAAAAATCCTAGAGATACACGTAGAAAGGGCACTCGCATGAAGCGTCATGCTTGTCCTCTCCTGCCTACACGTCCAAAGCAGCCACGCCTCCGTACGTCGGTGCGTTCATGTAGTCATCCACCGTGTAACCTGCATCAACATCTAAAAATGGTGTGTACACAAGGGTGAGCCCACAACTTACCTCAGTAAGACAATCAGACAATGTAACATTTATATGCATGAGTAACAATCATATTATATTATGGTCTGGTTTAAGTTTGTAATGTGCTATAGAAAGGATTGGCAGCCACCGCACCTCTATACACGAGTGTGTGAAAATGCCCAGTGGATCACACCACTGCCGTCCCACATGCACCCACCATGGAATCGAGATAGAGCTAAGGCGTCCGGATCAACACCGCCAACACCTCCCCTGATGCTCTATCCATACCAACACATAAGCCCCTATTGGCGAGGGCTTGAAAACTGAGCTCGCAACTAACCAATCCTATATGTCATCACAGTAGGCCCTATCCCAGCACAACTCCCTACGACATAGAGATAGAGCTAGAGTCTGGTGGCCAGGCCGGAGACCACAGTGCCACGTCCTCCCCCTGATTCCCTACCCACACCAAGAATGCTAAGACAGAACGATACAAAAGGTAGACCCTATCCCAACATAGCTCCCTACGCATAGAAATAGAGCTAGAGTCTAGTGGCCAGGCCGGAGACCACAGTGCCACGTCCTCCCCCTGATGCCCTACCCGCATCAAGCATGCTAAGATAGAATATTACGAAAAGGTGCTAGTGTGAGGAATGATCCCAGACCCCCGGCCCTTTCCATTCCATACACCAACGAAAACAATCACATGCCTAACAATCACATCCTAGCATTGCGAGTATGCATGAACAATAATAATAACTGAAAGTAAAGGATGACATGCGAGTATGCACAAACATCAATCTACAGAGTCATAGTTATTAACAACGGTTTACTGTCCATTAGATTATTAGGGTTTAGGTCTGATTCCCTTACCTGACGCTTGTTTGATAGCTTGCTTCGCGTCGCAATGTCCAAACGTGCTATCACAAAGTCCTACATGATATTAGGTTTAGTTAGAATAGTTTTTCTTAGGTTTTACGTTGGTCGGAAAACCAACAATGGCAAAACACATCTCACAGAGCTGACCGATCACAGTACCGGTCACAGCACTGTGGGGAAACTTGCAGCCGGTATGGTCAGTCGGTCCTCACAGAGCAGCCCCCGAAAGGTACAGGTTGCAGTACCGGTCGCATAGGGTGCAACCGATATAGTCGATCGGTATGTCTCTGGAAGACCATACGTCTAGTTCTCGACTGTCGTCGTTCATCCCCTACTGATCTTAGGGTTCCTCCTACACATTCTAGGTTTGAGCACTGAGTTAGAGTTGTTACCAACTCCATTCAAGTCCTAGCTTTGACGGTCTTCTTCCTAGAACTCGAATCTTGGGTTTACCGACTAGATTAGGGATTGTCGGCAAAAATAGGGTTTATCGGCAAAATAAGATTTTAGATCAATACCTGCTTTGCATGGTATTGATCAAAGCAACCTAACCATCCTAGAGTCATAATGTAAAAGAAGGTTTAAGCACTCACCGTCGACTAGCAGTAAGGTGTTCTTTGTCAAACGGCAATATCGGCTCTTCCTAGCTTCTCCTCCTTCTTCAGCCTCTTTCTCCTTTCTAGGGTTTGTGAGGATCAATGGAACGGATTCTAGGAGGTTTAGAGGGATTTATATAGGCTAGGTTTAGGCTTATGAAGCCTCCTAGGATTAGGAAAGTCCTAGGGTTCGGAATTTGGAAAGTAAGACCCGCAGAGATCCGGTTCTGGATCTTCATAGTCTGCTGTGCAGGCTATACCGGTTGACCAGTACCAAGACTGGTACCATCGACCGGTATGAATAAAATTCATACTTAAATGGTCCGTTTCGTACCTGTTTGTCATTCGCTCGTCCCGTCTAGCCCGGTGATGATTGGAAGACCTGTTACAACATGAATTCACGATTTAGATCGGGTTCATGGAGTGTGGCTCTTACATTTTGTGTCCTGGATTAATACCGTCTTTTGTGTAATGACATGTTCATTAAATAAAATTTTATTCAGATTAGCAATAGTGTGAATGCTGAATCATGAAATGAGAGCATGGTATTTATCACTATGCCCATAAAAACCACAGGCAAAATAATACAATCAAGTATTAATTTAAATATATGAGTCTTTACAAAAATGTATCAAAAGACTCGACCATACCCATGCTAAAAACGTGACCCTTGAAAACTCCCATTGGTAGGGTTTTCGTCAAGGGATCTATAACCATATCAACCGTCGGCATCTTTTCTACAATGATGTGATTGTCATCAACCTTTTTCTTTACTAACAGATACTTGATGTCAATGTGCTTTGAAGCACCAGTCCTCTGGTTATTCGTAGAAAAGGATATAGCTGACTGGTTATCACAATACAGTAATAATGGTTTGGAGATGATATCCAAAGTCTTCAGACCAGAAATGAAGTTCCTCAGTCAGATTGCTTGCTTTGTGGCCTCGAACAATGCCACAAACTCTGTCTCTATAGTAGAAGATGTAAAAATTATTTGTTTCACACTTTTCCATGAAATAGATCCTTTAGCAATCATGAAGATGTACCCATATATGGACTTCCTATCATCAAGGCACCCACTGTAATCCGCATCAGAATAACCCACAATCTCTAGGGTATCATTATTGCCATAGGTAAGCATATAATCTTTTGTCCTCTGTAAATATCGCAAGACCTTTTTTACAGCCATCCAGAGAGCCAAACCTGCATTTGACTGAAAACGTCCCAACAAACTCACTACAAAACCGATATCTGGACAAGTGCAAACCTGTACATACATAATGTAAGACCCGTATCAAACTAACCCGATCTTACCACCTTGAACCAGGTCTACCCATCATGGTCGAGCCAAATGGATCAAGTGCGTGAAGGAGATAACGATCCCAGGTATTAAACTGACCCAAAAACACAAAAATAAGGGGGAGGGTCGCATACCCAGCAAGGCAGGGTCGGACCCCCCAAGACAAAAGTCAAACCCTGAGTTTCTAACCCGGGGTTGGACAATTTAGAACCAGGGGTCGACGGGATCTCTGACCCCCTCATCGACCCCCAGTCTGTCGATAGAAACTGTGAATTGGGAACTCTCCAAATTTCAATGGGATTCTTTCCTAATCTCCTTGGGACTTATTTTGGGAGTTTCTACTGTATAAATAGGACGTCCCTAAGCCTCTTTCACTCCTTTTAAAACCCTAATTGAATTGAGAGAAAGGGAAGAGAAGGAAAGTGGAGAAGAAGATCAAAGAGAAGGCTTCAGAGAAACAAGCCTAATTCTCAGGTATGGATACTATCTCCATGTAATTCTAAAGACCTTAGAATAGATAATGAAGAGGGTATGATCTAGGAGAAATCCAAATCAACCATCCATGGTTAGGTTTCAATGGAAAACCATGGAGGAGATCATTAATGTGATTCCCATGTTGACACTAAGAGGGGGGGGGGGGTGAATCAGTACCCACTAAAAATCTTTCCAACTATGTGAGGTTTGTCCTGACTAATTGAACACTGTTTCCTTGAGCTGTCTGTCTTAGCTGTACTACCTTGAGCTGACTAGTTCACATATCTGTTCATTTACATATTTCATGTAACACACCATGCCACACACCTACAGATATCCATACCAGAGGCTTGGCATACCTAGTGTGTACACCCAAACCTGCAACCCACGCACTTCACATACACATCAAAAATATTCACATCCATAAGACACACCATATAATGTGGTTCACCTATCACACACTGTGATGGCTACTCCATGGGGCAATACCCTAACCAGGGTTTTGTATTAACCTAATACACTACTTCAATAGTTTTCTGCTGCTACAACAACTTGGTGCTATACTACCAATGTAATCCAAGTTGCAACTTGGAATTCTGGGCAACTACCCTCAATCCTGTCAAGTCCCAACTTGACAGGTTAAAATGAAATTAATATGGAAGGTGTACAAACCCTTCCCAACATAACTCATCTCACAACATAAGGTTTGCATACGTGATTACCTTCCCAGCGTGATCACAGCAAGTTTGGTGCTCACAAAATAGATGTTCCAAGCTCTCCAGTAGTGATAGATACGCTTCTTCAATAGAATGAAACTCCGGCATTCTTCCAATGCATCTCGCACACCATCATTCATATCAAGCTATCACTCATGCTCACACTTCCCTCCAAACTACTCAAATACTCATGTATATCAGATGGAAGAAGGTGGAGAGGGATTTTTTCTTCAAAGAAAGCCCCAAATCCCTTTTTCCCCCAAAACCCACAGCTCAGCTCTTCTAAAACCTTGTTTCTTCGTTCTAACCGATTCTCTTCGAAGAGAGAAGCTCGTGGGCTTTTGAATCGCCTCAATCGGAGATCGGACGGCCATGATATGGCCATCTGAAGTTCGATCGATCAGATTATTCCAAAAAGAATCTTCTGGGCTGATTCCATGCGGCGCGAAGCACCGTAGACGCCCGCTTCTGACCCACCGTACATCGTTGTCGAACTTCTATTGACGGAGAAGGAATCAATTGAATAATACCGTTGGATCGGTCAGTAAACGGCGGGATCTCCTCTGGACCGTCAGATCGGTCAGATCCTGTCAGCGAGACTCAGCTTCAATGCGATCCCTAAGATTGGAATCATCGGCGACGGTGTATCATGTGCGCGTAACACCGAATCACAGATCTGATTCCGTGCGGCGTGAAACACAGTTATACGATGTCTCCAGCCAATGAGAAGGCTCGCGCAGGAATCTGAGCGCGATTTCTGCGCAACACCATAGCCCGCCTTTCTATGAACCCTCGATCTAGAATCTTGCAGTCGTGGCTTGATCCGAGCCATCCATATCGAATATGCCCCTTTGAAAATGACTAAAATACCCCTGTGAATTAGTGGTAATGCCCTGCAAGTCAATTTTTTTCCAGTAGGGTCTGAAACTTTTTCTTCTCTACGGCATTTCGTCGAATGACTAAGGTGCATGCTGATGGCTTGCGTTGGCTTGAGGCGCGCGCGTGCGGCGGTGCTGCTTGCCCTGTGCTGCTGCGCTGTGTGGCATAGCACGGCGCCGCATGGCCTTGCGCGCGGCATGCTGCTGTGCTGCCATGCTGTGCGCATGGCTATGCTTGTGCGTGGCTCCCCCCATGTGCGGCACCTGCTGTGTTGTGTGCATGGGCTTGCTTGCATGGCCTGCTGGCCTGGTGCCACGGGCATCTGCCGTGCTGGCCTGGGCTGGCTGCCATGCTGGCCAGGCCACCCATGGTGGGACCCACTTGGTCCCCACCCACTCTCTCCTCTTTCTCTCTCCTTAGTTTCTCTCTTCTTTCTCTCTCTTCTTATTTGGACTTTCTTATCAACTTTCTTCATTTGTTCTCTCACATCAAGTGTTGTTAGAGCACTGTCCCAATCATCATGTCTGCCAACGGGACTTCAGACACTCTCTCTCCTCTATATCACTTTGTCAACTCAGAGTTGCCAACAATGACAATCTCAACTTGGCCAAGGTTCCAACAATCTCCCCCTTTGGAATTGTTGGCAACCCATATTACATCAGATGACTGCACACATCCTTTCTCCCCCTTTGACAACAAGTCTCAAAGGACATATAAACAGAAATACTCCCCCTTCGTAGGTACTCCCCCTTCATATGAACTCCCCTTACATAGCCTCACCTATAGGAGTGCCCACCACATCTTTCCAATCCTACAGATGAAAGATGATGCTATGTAGGCATCAACTCCCCCTGCACATGTGCCATCTATAGTGTGACAAGAGTCACCACTCCTAGCTGGTCTCTAAGTTTCTCAAAGGAGTCCTTTGAAAGAGCCTTGGGGAAGATGTCTGCCACCTGGTCTGCTGTAGGAACAAAATCCAGTCTCACTTCCCCTTCAAGCACCTTGTCCTTCAACTAATGATATCTTATATCAATGTGTTTGGTTCTTGAGTATTGCACCAGATTCTTGGAGATGTTAATTGCACTCATGTTGTCACATTTGATGACCACTGGCTCCTCACAAGTAACACTGAAATCTGACATCTGTCTTTTCATCCAGATTACTTGAGTGCATGTAGCTGTCGTTGCTATGTACTCTGCCTCTGCTGTAGATAAGGAAATAGATTCATGTTTCTTGCTGTGCCATGCTACTAAGCTCTCTCCCAAAAAGAATGCACCACCACTATGATCTTTCTGTCATCAATGCTACCAGTCCAGTCTGCATTTGAAAATGCTGTCAAAGTGAAACTTCCAATCTTTGGATACCACAATCCATAGTCTGTTGTGCCTTTCAAATATCTGAGTATTCTTTACTGCCATCAGATGAGTCTCCTTTGGACAAGCCTAGAATCTGGCCACCAGGCATATTGCTTGCAAAATATCAGGCCTTGAAGCTGTCAAGTACAGTAAACTGCCAATCATTGACCTATACAATGTCTGATCAACTGTTGGTGAATCATCTTCTGAGCTCAGCTTGATATTCACTGTCATTGGTGTCCCCATTGGTTTATAGTTCTCCATCACAAATTTCTTCAACATCTCCTTAGTATACTTCATTTGAGAGATGAAGGTGCCATTTTGCCTCTGTTGAACTTGTAGACCCAAAAAATAGGATAACTCCCCTAGCAAAGACATCTCAAACTCTATCCTCCTTTTCTCAGCAAATTTCTTACTTAGCTTGTCACAATGTCCTCCGAAGATGATGTCATCCACATAGACCACAACTACCAGCTGACTACTATCTTCTGTCATGACATACAGATTACTGTCCACTATTCCCCTTCGCAAACCCAATTGATGCAGATAAGTGTCCAGTCTTGAATACCAGGCTCTTGGAGCTTGCTTCATCCCATATAAGGCCTTCTTTAGTTTGCACACCTTATCGTCATCATCACAAAGCTGAAAACCCTCAGGTTGCTCAACATACACTTCTTCTTCAAGGTTACCATTTAAAAATGCAGATTTGACATCCATTTGGTACACCTTGAAGCCTTTGTGAGCTGCCAGAGCTAAGAACATCCTGATGGACTCAAATCTAGCCACTGGAGCAAAAGTCTCCTCAAAGTCAATTCCTTCCACTTGGGCATAACCTTTACACACCAGTCTGGCCTTGTTCCTGACCACCTTTCCATCTTCATTCAACTTGTTCCTGAAGACCCATTTTGTGCCAATGACATTTTTGTCTGTTGGTCTTGGAACTAACTCCCATGTGTTATTCTTTTCAATTTGATCAAGCTCTTCATTCATGGCTTTCATCCAGTTCTCATCCTTGCCAGCTTCATGTACAGTCTTGGGTTCCACTTCTGACAATAAGGAGAAAGTAGCTGTCTTCATTCTCCTAGTCTGCATCCCAGCATTGGGATCTTTAATTACTTGATGATTTGGATGAATCCTTAACCATTTTTTGTCCTTTGGTCTTCCATTCTTTTGCATTTTCACCTCAACCTCTTGTAATTCTAATTCTACCTCTGATTGTTGTCCCTTTTAAGCTGCCACTGTTTCATTATCTTCAAGTTCTTCAAACATTGTACTTTATGGCTCAGCTCTCTTGGAGTAGGGTAATTGTTCATCAATTCTGACATCAGAACTTTCGACCACCCTTTTTAGTCTCTTGTTGTAACATCTGTAAGCCTTGCTTTTGAAAGAGTATCCTAAAAAGATGCCTTCATCAGATCTGTCATCAAACTTGCCAAGATTTTCTTCCTTCCTCTTGATGTAACACTTTGAACCAAAAACCCTGAGATACTTCACTGTAGCTTTCCTCCCAAACCACAATTCATAAGATGTTTTGTTATCATGAGGCCTTAGTAGACATTTGTTGGTGATATGCACTGCAGTAGAGATGCCTTCTCTCTAGAAATGTTTTGCTGTGTTATTTTCTGTCATCATAGTTCTAGCCATTTCTTGTACTGTTCTGTTCTTTCTTTCAACCACTCCATTTTGCCGAGGTGTTCTGGCTACTGAATATTGAATTCTGATCTCACTTTCATTGCAAAATTTGGTGAATTCATTCCATGTAAATTCTTTGCCTTGATCAGACCCTAAACACTTAATTGTGTTTCCTGTCTCATTTTCCACTCTCTTCTTGAATGCTTTGAACTTGTCAAGAGCTTCAGTTTTGTCCTTCGGAAACATCACCCAGGTTATCCTAGAGTACTCATCAATAAATAAGATAAAGTACCTTTCTCTTCCAATGGTTTGGGTTCTTATGGGCCCACACAAGTCTGTGTGAATTAGGTCAAGTGGCTTGCTAACATGAAACTCCTTTAACTTGTATGTTGCTCTTGCCTGCTTTTCTTTCTGACATGGTCCACATACATGATTTTTTGGAACCTTCAAAATGGGAAGATCTCTCACTGACTCTTGTCTACTTATCTTGGCAAGGTTCTTGAAATTAATGTGCCCCAGCCTTCTGTGCCACAACCAGTTCTCATCATCCTGACTCATCAAACATTTGTTGTCATTGGTCTCTGAGAGAACATATAAGTTGTCTCCAGTTCTGATTCCATGTGCCATAGTCTTTCCCTTTTCAATACTTTTAAATGCACAACCATTTTTGGTGAAAGTCACTTCATTACCCTGATCACAGATCTGACTGACACTCAGAAGATTATGTTTTAGGCCATTGACATACAATACATTATGAAATTTCAATTTTCCACTATTGATGTTAACAGTTCATCTTCCTTCAATTCTTGCACCATCGTTATTTCCAAATCTATCTGATCCACTTTCTTCAGTATTTAGACTTGAGAAAATTTATTTATTGCCTGTCATGCGAGTGGAGCATCCACTATCAAGAATCCATGGCAAGGGCCTACTGTTGGCCTTAAAGGCCGCCTGCACAATGAAGGATGTATTGTTTTTCTTCTTGTTTTTCTCAACCCATATTGCCTTTTCTTTCACTGTAATGGGTTTTCTAACTCTTTCCTCCATAAACCTTTCTTCTCTCTGAGCTTGTCTCCTGGGGGGATTTCTTCTGACATTCCTTCTAGGTTGCCTTTGAGATGGAAGGATGGTTTGGCAATATCTGGCTATGTGTCCAAACTTTTGACACCTAAAGCATTCAATTCTGTCTTCAACTAAAGGTGCAAATCTATTTCTGCTTGTAAACACTGGCTGTATGATTTATCTTCTGCACTTTGCAATTCTGTGTCCATAACCATTACACCCATAGCAGTATCCTTTGAAGCTGTCTCCTTTCCTGAATTTGTTTACTGTTGTAAAACCTTCTTTGTCAGTGTTGTTCTTCAAGTAATTTTCAACACTTGACTTCTTTTGTTTTACCTTAACAAAAACAATGGGGTCCTCAACAAACCCTTTGCCCTTAGTTTTCTCTATCATCTGCTCTTCATATCCAAGTCCTGTCTTATTATGAGAGGATCTTTGATAACTTAAGATTTCATCAAGCACATTTTCTTCTTCTTCAGTCTCTTGGTCAAACACCAATGGAGATGAGGTAGTAGCTTCATTGTAACTTTTCTTTTTCTTCATATACTCTGCAAGCTCTGTTTCTAATCTCAGAATTTCTTCCTCAAGCTTTGCACACTCATTTGTTTTTAAGGATAAAGCATTTTCGAGATCATTTTCAGTCTTCTTTGCTTCTTCAATTGCGATTTTCAAAGTACTTATGAGCTCAGTTGCTTCATTGTACTTGTCATTTAATCTTTTGTTCTTCTTCCTTTCATCTCTGAGATCTGTAAGGGCTGAGTATAGTTCAGCTTCAAGATTGGCCTCATCTTCAAGATCATCTTTCCCTTTGGCAGCTTCTTTGTCCTCAAGCATTTCATCAAATTTGACCATGAACAGAGTCTCACAGTCATCTTCCTCCTCTGACTCATCTGAGGATTGATTCTTCTTGGTCAACAGACTTCTCCTTTTTGGTATGAATTTTCTTTTACCTTTCTTGTCATGACTCTCCTTCGGGTCTTCATCATCAGAGTCATATACTCTTCCTTTCTTTTGACATTTTGATGCAAAGTGTCCTAGTCCTCCACAGTTGAAACATTTCAGTGTTGACTTTCCTTTATATTTATCACTTCTCTTCTTAAGCCTTCTGGCAAGATAGGCTATCAATTCATCATCTAAGTCATCAGACTCACTCATCTCTTTTGCTTTTGATTTTTCACTTGGTTCTTTGATCTTTAACTTTCTCATGGCTTCAAAAGCTGCTTTCTTCTCTGTAGGGATTTCATCAACCATTCTCATTTCATAGGTCGTCAGAATACCATGTAAATCATCAGTGGTCAAGGAATCCAAGGTGTCCATCTCTTCAAGCACTGATACCTTGGCATTATATAGTTTGGGAAAGGTCCTTAGGATTTTCTTGACAACATGTATCTCTTTTATCTCTTCACCCAATGCTCTGATTGCATTGGTGATGCCATTCACCCGATTGAGATAGAACTCAATGGTTTCTCCTTCAGACATCTTCAGACTCTCAAACTGAGATCTCATAATTTATAACTTAGCCTCTTTTATCTTGTTATCTCCTTCATGCACACTTTTCAGTTTGTCCCAAATTTCTTTTGAGGTAGGACAGCTGATGACTCTGGTGAGCTCATTGCTAACAAGAGATGCTAGAAGAGCTGTGACTGCTTTAGCTTCATTTTCCCTTCTTTTCATTTCTACTGCATCTGTGATGTCTTCTGTGGGATGTGTGTATCCATTCTTTACTGCCAGCCAGACTCCATAGCCTTGAGATATAAGGTATGCTTCCATCCTGACTTTCCATACACTATAGTTTGATCTATCAAACAGAGGAATTCTTTCATGCCTATGGTTATCTTCATTGAATGCCATTTTTACAGCCTCTCACTTCTGTCTGTATCTGAAGTTGTTAGTCTTCCTCCCTAAGGAACTCAGCTCTGATACCAATTGTGATTTCTAGGTTGACACTGAGGGGGGGTGAATCAGTACCCAATAAAAATCTTCTCAACTATGTGAAGTATGTCATGACTGATTGAACACTGCTGCCTTGAGCTGTTTGTCTTAGCTGTGCTGCCTTGAGCTGACTAGTTCACATATCTGTTCATTTACACATTTCGCGTAACACACCATGCCACATACCTACAGGTATCCATACCAGAGGCTTGGCCTATCTATTGTGTACACCCAGACCTACAACCCACGCACTTCACATACACAACAAAAATATTCACATCCACAAGACACACCATATAACGTGGTTCACCTATCACACACTGTGATGGCTACTCCACGGGTAATACCCTAACCAGGGTTTCGTATTATACCCAATACGTACTTCAATAGTTTTCTGCTGCTACAACAACTTGGTGCTATACCACCAATGTAATCCAAGCTACAACTTGGAATTCTGGGTAACTACCCTCAATCCTGTCAAGCCCCAACTTGACAGGTTACAATGAAATTAATATGGAATGTGTACAAACCCTTCCCAACATAATTCATCTCACAACATAAGGTTTGGGTGCGTGATTACCTTCCCAGCGTGATCACAACAAGTTTGGTGCTCACAAAATAGATGTTTCAAGCTCTCCAGTAATGATAGATACGCTTCTTCAATAGAATGGAACTCCGACATTCTTTCAATGCATCTCGCACACCATCATCACATCAAGCTATCACTCATGCTCACACTTCCCTCCAAACTACTCAAATACTCATGTATATCAGATGGAAGAAGGTGGAGAGGGATTTTTTTCTTCAAAGAAAGCCCCAAATCCCTTTTTCCCCCAAAACCCACAGCTCAGCTCTTCTAAAACCTTGTTTCTTCATTCTAACCGATTCTCCTCAAAGATAGAAGCTTGTGGGCTTTTGAATCTCCTCAATCGGAGATCGGACGGCCAAGATATGGCCATCTGAAGTTCGGCCGATCAGATTATTCCAAAAGGAATCTTCTGGGCTTATTCCATGCGGCGCGAAGCACCGTAGACGCCCGCCTCTGACCCACCGTACATCATTGTTGAACTTCTATTGGTGGAGAAGGAATCAATTGAATAAGATCGTTGGATCGGTCAGTAAACGGCGGGATCTCTTCTAGACCGTCAGATCGGTCAGATCCCGTCAGCGAGACTCAGCTTCAATGCGATCCCTAAGATTGGAATCATCGACGACGGTGTATCATGTGCGCACAACACCGAATCACAGATATGATTCCGTGAGGCGCGAAACACAGTTATACGATGTCTCCAGCCAATGAGAAGGCTCGCGCAGGAATCTAAGCACGATTTCTGTGCAACACCATAGCCTGCCTTTCTGTGAACCCTCGATCTAGAATCTTGTAGTCATGGCTTGATCCGAGCCATCCATATCGAATATGCCCCTTTGAAAATGACTAAAATAACCCTGTGAATGAGTGGTAATGCCCTGTAAGTCAAATTTTTTCCAGTAGGGTCTGAAACTTTTTCTTCTCTGAGGCATTTCGTCGAACGACTGAGGTGCATGCTGATGGCTTGCGTTGGATTGTGGCGCGCACGCGCGGCGGTGCTGCTTGCGCTGTGTGGCATAGCGCGGCACGTCATGGCCTTGCGCACGGCATGCTGCTTCGCGCAACATGCTGCTGCACGCGGCATGCTGCTGTGCTGCCGTGTTGTGCGCATGGCTTTGCTTGTGTGTGGATCCCCCCATGTGCGGCACCTGCTATGCTGTGCGCATGGGCTTGCTTGCATGGCCTGCTGGCCTAGTGCCGTGGGCATCTGCCGTGCTGGCCTGGGCTGGCTGCCATGCTGGCCAGGCCACCCAATGGGACCCACCTGGTCCCCACCCACTCTTTCTCCTCTTTCTCTCTCCTTAGTTTTTCTCTCTTCTTTCTCTCTCTTCTTATTTGGACTTTCTTATCAACTTTTTTCATTTGTTCTCTCACATCAGCTGCTATTAGAGCACTGTCCCAGTCATCATGTCTGCCTGCGGGACTTCAGACACTCTCTCTCCTCTATATCACTTTGTTAACTCTGAGTTTCCAACAATGACAATCTCAACTTGGCCAAGGTTCCAACAATTAAAACTATGTAGGTGAATAAACTATGGTTCTAAGCCATAGAACATGTATGTAATGGATTGTAGAAGCAAGCCATAGGACCCAAACACGAAGGAATGGACTGTAGGATGAAAATTTCGACTAAACCCATGGGGGGTCGCACGGGGGGGTCGATGGCCAATCGACCCTACCAGACCCTAACATCGACCCCCAGTGTTCGGGAAGTCCAGACTGTGGGTGGTCGCACCCAGGGTCAATGGAAGGTCCGACCCTGGCATCGACCCCCAATTAACAGTAAGCTTTTTAAAATCAGAATTATTTCTAATTAAATTATATCGACTTGATTAGGTTTTCTAGTGATATAATAGTGATATTTAGTTGATTATTAAGGCTTGAGAGAGGATCTACAATCAAGCAAAGGTGAGGGAACATGACCTAAACTAATTGGTTAATAATAAACTATTTTTATTCTTAAGTCCAATGCCATGGTTGATTCTATGCGTGTATGCTTGTTATGTGCATTCAACATGTCATCCAATATTTCTATTATTACTGTTCATGCATATTTAAATTATTGTTTATAACATGATGATGATGATGATGATGATAGGAATAGGCATGTTAATGTATGTGTGTGGTTAGTGTGCTTGATGCGAGTGAGTATCAGGGGGGTGTCATAGGTCGGGCCTCAGCACTCTAGCTCTATCTCTAACTCAAGTCTTGTCCACTGACATCGTCATATCGCCGTTACCTTAGCAGAGCTATTACGTCGTAGTATATGAGGGGAGGTGGTTTCGAACCATGTTGTAAGACCCGTGACAAACTAACCCGGTCTTACCACCTTGAACCAGGTTTACCCATCATTGTCGAGTCAAGTGGACCAAGGGCGTGATGGAGATCGAGATCCCAGGTATAAAATCGACCCAAAAACACTTCATTTTAGGGGAGGGTCGCATACCCAGCCAAGTAGGGTCGGACCTCCCAAAACAGAATGTCAGACCCTCAGATTTTAAGGGAGGGTCGGACAGCTTAAGACCCTAGGGTCGACCGGATCATCGACCCTCCCATCGACCCTCGGTTTCTGACGAATATAGAAATTAGGAAATTTCTTAATTTTCGAGTGGGATTCTTTCCAAATCTCAATGGGACTTATTTAGGATGTTCCTAGTCTATTTAAAGGACGTCCCTAAGACACTTTCACTCCTTTCACAACCCTAATTGAATTGAGAGAAAGAGAGAAGAAGGAAAAGAGGAAGAAAGGAGACAAGGAGGAAGACTTAGCAAAAAGGAGAAGAGTTAAGAGAAAGATTAATCTTCTCAGGTATGGATACTAATTCCATGAGTTTCTACAGACCTTAGATTAGATATGGTTGAGTCTAGGATCTCGGAGAAACCCAAACCATCCATCCATGGTTAGGTTTTCATGGAAAACCATAGGAGGATGCACGAAAACTATTTAGATGGATTATACATGGTTCTAGACCATGGAATGACTGTTGAATGAATGTAGGAAGCAAGCCATAGGACCCCAAACACGAAGAATGGATTAAAAAGTGGAAATTGGACCAAAGTGCACAAAGGGTCGCACCGAGGGTCGATAGACCATCCGACCCTAGGTGTTTTTTACCATCGACCCTCAGCATTCGGGAAGTCCAGAATGGAGGGAGGGTCAATAGACCCATCGACCCTAGCATCGACCCTAGCATCGACCCTCAATTGACAGAATGGTTTTTAATTCTGAAATTAATTCTAATTAAATTTTATCGGCTTTGTTAGGTCTGCTAGCAATCTAATAACATTGTAACGGTGATTTTAAAGCTTGGGAAATATCTTATAATAAGCTAAGGTGAGGAACCTTAACTCCAAACTAAATTGATTAATAATAAACTGTTTTCTATTCTTGAGTCCTATGCCATGTTGATTCTATGCGAATATGTTTGTAATGTGCATACAGCATGCCATCCAATATTTCTATTACTTGTTCATGCATATTTACTTTATTGTTTATAACATGATGATGATGATGATAGGAATAGGCATGTGCTTGTATGTGTGTGGTTGATGTATTTAATGCGAGCGAGTATCAGGGGAGGTGTGATGAAAACGTCAATAAACGTTAACCTTTGGCGAGTCTTAGCACTTTAGCTCTATCTCTAACTCAAGTCTTGTGCATTGACATCGTCGTATCGCCATTCCCTTAGTAGAACTATTATGTCGTAGAGTATCAGGGGAGGTGGTCTCGGTCCTTGTAGTCTCTGACTCTACCGGGGGCCTTTATTAGGATTGGTTAGCAGGGAGCCTAGTTTGCAAGCCCTCGCTAACAGGGGCTTACGTGTTAGTATAGCGTTATATAGCAATAAACGTTAACCTTTGTTGTATAATGTTATGGTAGGGTGGATGGGGACGACGATAAACGTTAACCTTCGGGCGGGCTTCCACACCCTGTGTATAGAGGCGGTGTCAATAAACGTTAACCTTTGACCACCCAACATTTCTATTGCACATTGCAAACTATAAACCAGACCAAAGATATAAATTGACTTTTTGCATGCATATGTATTGTTGCATTGTTTTGGTTACTCACTAAGCCGTGTTGTGTGCTCACCCCTCGACGTCAAATATTTTTAGTTGATGATGCAGGTTACACAGTCGAAGATTATATGAACGCGTCTGCGTACGGGAATATAGCAGCAATGGACGCTGGAGCTGAAGATGATACACACGACTCCTCTTGCGAGTGCAACTCGTGTGTATTTGATTAGATATTTTTATAGATTTCTTTTATTTGGATTTATTAAAGACTTGTATTGATATTTACTTATGTCTCGGTTGATACAGAATAATTTGCTATTAAATTATTAATATCATCTTAGTTCTCAGTTCATTTATTTATAAGATTTTCGCTATTGTGTATTTACTCTGATTATGATTGTGGATGTGTGTAAAGTTTGGATAACGCGGGGATGGCCTATTAGAGATCCTGGTTGAACCGTTGGTTATTTAGCGGTTCATCACACCATTCTGAATAGTACAGAATTGGGGTGTGACAACTTGGTATCAGAGCTTCTCAGGCTTTGCCCGCCGAACTGACACGCATTCAAGACCATTGTGAACTGAGATAGGATAAATGAGAAGCTTTAATACAAACACACTGTAAGCACAAGTGATGATTGAAACCAAATTAAAAAGAGAATAATGCATCTATTAAAGGAGAAACAAGTTACATACAATGACTAAGAGAAACCCACAACCCGGACAGTTACTCTGTAGTACAAGAAAAGTGAAGTACAATCAGGAAGCTGGAGGCGAAGGAGGAGGCGGTGCCTTACGATCTCTATCATAGTCCTCAGCATAGACCCTAGTCCACCAGGCCACCTGGGTCTGGGTCGTCTGGAGACTAGCTGTGAGACCGGCTATCCTCTGATCAGTCGCACGCAGCACCTCTAGGAGCTCTCCCATCTGCGCGTCTGATGCGTGCTGAGCAGCCAACTGCTCATCCATCCTCAGATCAAATCTGCGCTGAGCATCCCTGATCTCCTGCAGCATCTCCATCATGGCTGAAGGTGGAAGTGAAGGATCAGCCGAGTGAGAAGGACCAGCCTCAGGTGCAGGAGCCGCCGCAGAAGATGTACGAACTCTAGCCGCATGCATGGGTGATGGCGGTGGTATCGCATCGACATCCATATACAAGCGATCATCATCGTCGACTGGATCTCCACGAGCCCTAGCAGCAGCCTCAGCATCAGCCATCTCAATCCGAGTGTGAGGGCGCACCATCGCGTTCCTCTCCTCATCGCTAACCTCCGCATCTCGCAGTCCCATCTTGCAGATAGCCTCCCAATCTAGAGGCGACGAGAAGGTCTTCTCCCGGATCTTCTCATCCACCGGATCCACCCCGGCACGGGTCGGTAACACTTGTAATCATGCGTCCATAGGGTAGATTACCCCTATGACCGGACAATGTGACACTAATCATCGTCCGCATGATGATGTAAGGAAGCGAGACGGGCCGGGAGTGCATATGCTGTAGATCAAGAACTGGGTCAGCTGAGACACCCTCTCATAATGCCCACTCTGCGGGATCAGATTATGTTGGATAATCTTGCTGAAAACCTGTGGAGCTGGACGCAAGTAGCAAGCCCTCATCTGCCATCTATCGGGACGGAGCAACTGGTTGTCGATCTCTGCTCTCATCTCCATCTCAACAAACTGTGGCTCTCCCGACGCACAGTACACCATAGGGCCATCATAGGGAATGCCCAACAGATCGGCCAGTTGCCGATAATTAAAGGAGATGTGCACCCCTTGACGTAGCTAGTGATGCGCAACTCCCGACCACGCCGACATCATTGTAATTCCCCACCACTGGAGATTACAATAGAACCGGCGTACCAAGTCGGGACATGTGCACGTGTCGTATGTGATGACAGGGAGCCACCCCATATCACCGAATGCTCCCTCTACATTGAACAAGGCTAGCTCAGCCAAGTTCACCATGCGACCCCCTTCAACCTTCTTACGGGCATAGTCCGCATACTGTGCCTCGGCTTCATTCGAATGGAAACGAAGTGGATCGCGCACTCTAGGTACTTTGGTACGGGCCATAGTATCTACAAAATAAGAAAGAGAAAGGAAACAAGGAGTTAATAGGATAAAAATCCGAAAAAAAAAAATTAAAATAGAGCCCCATTTCTCACCATACAAGTGGGCATAAGAACTTACGTAGGTTAAAACATATCCTACAACCCACATGCAGTAGGAAATTTTAACCGACGAAGCTCAATTTGAAGAAATTCAAGAAAAATCGAAAATGTCGACAAATTAGGGCAAAAAGAGAAAATTTTAAGTTTCTCGATAAACAACCGATGAAACTCAAAAATTTTTGAGGGCTTTCGTTCCTCAAGACCCCAATAACAAAAGCCCCCAATAAAAATCGAATTTTTTCGGTTGAAAAAAGTTTAATTTGGAAAATACTAGTTAAATGAGCAAAAACCTAGAAATAAAAACCTAAAAACAGGTAAAGTTGGGAAAGTATACCTGTAGAGGTGATGTGGATGTCGAAACTCAGACTAAGAATGATCCACAACAGGGAAGTAGCACTGTAGCAACTCAGAGAGAAGAGGCGAGTCGAAACGGAGGAGGAATAGTGAGAAATGACCCAAAATCGGATCTTAAAAAAATCTGATTTTTGGTCCGAGGGTCGGACAATTGGACTGACACCATCGACCCTCGGATCGACCCTCCCATCGACCCTCGGCTCACGGGAATCGACGGAAAATCGAGGGTCGGATCGAGGGTCGGACACCCATCGACCCTCGCATCGACCCTCGCTCTCGGGAAGAACTGGTCATTCCGGGGTCGAATACCACGGGATCGGACATACCAACGACCCTCACCATCGACCCTACATAGAAAAGACGATATTTATTTGAATGAATTGGGGATTTTGAATATTATATCGGTTAGCATGCCTACATGAAGTATAAATGATTTCTCACCGATTTTGATGATTTTCAGGCACCACCCATCTCGAAGAAAATATGTCTGGGACGTAGAGTTACCCGACAGACCCGAAATACGGTCCCACCACCACCACCGGTGGAGGAGACTAGTCAAGAGAATAACCATGACACGGGGTAATCCAGAACCAACGGGCCCTACAAAATAGCCACCTCCACCACCGGAGCTAGCAACCGTGGTTATGAATCTGGCACTTGACTACAACAAATGCAACACGCACAAGCTCAAATGCAGGTTGCAATGGGAGTTATGTTTCAAGCCACTCGGGCTGCAACCATGCACACTTGGGCAAGCTAGTGCAGCCCCGGTGGGTAATCACCCAGCTCAACGAGACACCTCAACAACCGGCTGCACCAATTCCAATGCAAGTCCCGAAGCGGTCAAGGGAACTATCAGTATCCACCCCTATGTTTGGGGCATACCAAAATCAATTGGATCACTCCCGGCTAGTGGAGAGATTTTTGAAAATGAAACCGAGAGAATTTAATGGCAAGCCGTCGATCCCCTTGTGGCAGACACACTGGATAGACGAAATGGAAAGGAACTTCCCTTATGATGACTATTACCGAGGAAGAGAAGTACTATGCGCTACCTTCATGCTCAAAGGCGACGCACACCATTGGTGGAAATCTACAAAGACGTACTTATTGACCAAGCACGCCCTACTGACATGGGCTATATATAAAGAAGCATTCTTCGAGAAGTATTTCCCAAGAAGCCGGAGGGGCAGATGTCCGTAGACTCGTATCAACAGCGCTACGAAGAACTATTTTTCTTCGCACCGGCTAGCATGCAAGAAGAAGATACAAAAACCCGTAGGTTTGTCGCGGGACTAAGAGGAAGCATAAGAGAAAATGTTCTGGGCTTAGAGAAGAAAATCTACAACGAAGCTGTCCAGATTGCTCGAGTGATCGAATCGAGCCGGAAGGAGAGTTATTTCTCCCAACGGAGGCATCAAGAGACCAGCCGAAAACTCCTACAACGGAGGCAATAATAGGACGTATAAACCTTTTCGTCCTCGAATTTTGCTACTGCACCAAAGTCTACTTCCGCAGCTCAACCACAGCCAAAACCAAATCTCGAAGCCCGAAGTGTTATAACTGCAACCAACCAGGGCATATGGCAAGAGAATGCCCAAAACCCAAGAAGCAGTTACATCAAGGACAGGTATATGCCGTTACATCAGAAGATGCAGCCGCATCGCCCGATGTGGTCACAGGTATTGTACCTATCAATGGCGTACCAGCCAGAGTACTCTTTGACTCAGGAGCTAAGCATTCATTTATATTTATGTCGTTTGGAAAGAAGACCAATTTACCCATCAAAACATTAGACTACAAGTTACTTGTACGGTCACCGATGGGATTAGAAGTGGAATTAGAGAAAGGTTATGGGCCATGTCCAGTTCTCATTGGCGAAAACCTTGGATGCAACTTTAATACAACTTGAGATGGCGGACTTCGATGTCATCTTAGGAATGGATTGGTTAGCTCACGGCGCATTCCGCAAATTCCGGGATTTATGCTGCAGAGAAGAAGCTTAACGTTCAAAGACAAAGAAGGAGAGGGGTCAGGTTTCGGGAACGGAGGGGGGGGGGGGGGGGGGGTACTCATCAGTGACAAACTTCCCGAGACGTCAAGCTCATACTTTCCCAGTTGAAGGCTAAGAAGTGCCTTGAAAAGGGAGCGATCGGATATCTAGTATCAGTGGTCGGCCTAACCAAGGACGTGCCACGAATGGAAGATATTGATGTCGTGCGAGATTTTCCTGATGTATTTCCGGAGGAACTACCCGGATTACCACCCGACCGGGCCACGGAGTTTGTAATAGACCCGATCACGGAGCCACACGGGTATCAAAAGCACCTTATAGAATGGCTCCTACCGAGCGGAAGGAATTAAAAGTGCAATTACAAGAACTGCTGGATAAGGGTTATATTAGACCCAGTATATCTCCATGGGGAGCACCGGTGTTGTTCGTAAAGAAGAAGGATGGTAGTGTTCGATTATGTATCGACTATCGAGAGTAGAATAAGTCGACAATCAAGAATCGATATCCACTACCCGGGATCGATGACTTGTTCGATCGGGTTACAAGGAGCGAAGGTATTTTCAAAGATCGATCTTCGATCAGGCTATCATTAACTGAAGATTAAAGAAGGTGACATCCCGAAGACAGCTTTCAGGACAAGATACGGACATTATGAGTTCTTAGTGATGTGCTTCGGATTAACTAATGCACCGGCAACATTCATGGTATGAACCGAGTTTTCCATGATATGTTGGATACGTCGGTTATAGTATTTATTGATGACATGTTGGTGTACTCCAAAGACAAGGAAACCCATGTCAAGAACCTAAACGCAGCCCTACAGCGTTTAAGGAAAGAGAAGTTATACGCCAAATTTTCAAAGTGTGAGTTTTGGCTAAGTGAAGTCTCATTTTTAGGCCATGTAGTATCCGCTGAAGGAATCAAAGTGGACCCCAGTAAGATCGAGGCTATCGTAAAGTGGGAAGCACCAAGAGTGTTTCAGAAATTAGAAATTTTTTGGGTCTAGCTGGATATTATCGGAGATTCGTAGAAGACTATTCTCGGATTGCCGTACCTCTCACCAGTTTGACCAAGAAAGGAGAAAAATTTGTATGGACGGATAAGTGTGAAAAGAGTTTTCAAACACTGAAGACCAGATTGATATCCGCCCCAATTTTGACCATTCCCAGTTCGGGGACGGACATTTACCTTATACACCGATGCATCGGGATTGGGACTAGGATGTGTGCTTATGCAAGGAGAGCAAGTAGTTGCGTATGCCTCGAGACAGTTGAAGGTACATGAGAAAAATTACCCCACTCATGATTTGGAGTTAGCGGCAATAGTACATGCTGTCAAGATATGGAGACACTACCTATACGGAGAGAAATTTCAGATTAAGTCGGACCATAAAAGTCTTACTTATCTATTTAATCAGAAGGAGTTGAATATGAGACAAAGAAGATGGCTGGATGTAGACACTTCAAATTTGTCGAGAAAATTAGATTAATTTTTTTAGCTCAAGGTAAAAAAATATATATATAAAACATATATAAATATGTATAATGACCATAATAAATAAATAAGTCAATTCATGCAAAAAAGTGTCCATGTGGTTTGGAAAATGAATTCCAAACCCATGGTAAATCAAATCAATTTGGAGAGGGGTATTTTTGGTAATACATTATGTGTATATATATATATATATAAAAAAGAAAAAAAAAAAAAAGAAAGGGCATTTCAGCTCCAGAGGAAATGAAGAGGCGGAAACAGAGAGTGAGAGGAAGGAGAGGCGAAAACAGAGAGTGAGAGAAGAGGGTTTGAGAAGAGAGAACAGAGAGGGTTTGAGGAAGAAGAAGATGGTGGTAGCGGTGGTTTAGTCGACGGCAACCTCAGTGCGACGGCGGACGGCGATATCAGATAGCGACGGCGGACGGCGACACCAGATAGCGACGGCGGATGGCGATGGCAGCGGCGATCTACGCTCGATAGCAGCAGATCTAAAGCTTGATGGAGATGCAATCCGTGATGGATCTACAGCAACTCTAAGTTCAGGTTAGCTTAGTTTAGTTTTTTCCTTAGCAATGTGACCTAATGTTCTTGATCTCCAAATTGTTCTTCGGAAAAAAGAGGAAGAAGAAGATTAGGAAATTTCATCGATCAACCAATTTTCTCACGAATCTGCAAAATTGTTTGGCAGATCCAAGTTCTTTCAAAGATTCTTGGATCTGATAGCCGATTATTATTTTCTTCTTCTTGAAAATCTATTCGGTAAACTCATGTTCGTTGCCAAAATTCGTTGAGAAGATGCTTGAGTTTAGAAATTCCAGCTCTAATGCCAGGATTAGTAGCAGATCTGTTCTGAATTCTCGCTCCGACTATCTGATTCAGATCTAATTTGGTGTTCACGATCCGACGATCTGGTTTGTTTTTTTCACTGGTGGTCTGTTCTTCCCTCGTGGTGGCGATAGTTTTTCTTCTCCGGCGGCGATCTGATCCGACGAGGTTTGATTCTTTAACCTTTCCAATTGCCGACATTATTTGGTGCTGGAAACTCATCAAACATCAGCACTACTTGATTCTTGAAATTCACCAGACACCGATATGATTCATTTCTTGTCTAACTAGTGATGAATTCAGGCAATCTCTTAATCCAACTATGTATTTGTTTTTCAATTTGAACTTTCTTGATCAAGTTTCCTAAAATCATCACTGTTTGACATTTCTTAAATTAAACCTGTTTAAAATATTCTTGATCCATTTGTTTAATTTACATTCTTCTATTTTAAAAAGTCATCTCGAAATTTCTTGATCAAAAGATTAAATTCATCAATTTTTTTTAGTGTTTTTGAATTCAGATTCGAAATTTAGTCCATGTCATCGATTTAGTGTCGTGTTTTCTATGCACTCATACATTCTTGACCGAGGTTTATTTTTTTTAAGAATCTCAGTCTAACATTTCCATTGATATAGATATTTCAGTCCGTCGGTCAGGATTAATCAAATTCATTTGAAATTTCTTTAATATCTTATTCATTGTATATTTTCCCTAATATATTTCCAATTCTTGAAAGTTATTGCAGTTTTTTTTCCCTTTTCTTGTGATGGTAGTTCAGGTTCACCTACTTGTATGTTCCCATTCGGGTTCATCAAATTGTGAAAATTATCCATTAGTTTAATAATTATTTTACATAAAATTTTCGTAGTTACAAATATTTCATTCCTTATTAATTCATTTCACATGTTGTTTCCATATCATGGATATTTAATCATGAAATGATGATGGTGAGGTGTCATTAAACATCCATGTATACACAAGTATGACATCAAAGACACGTGAATTTTTTTTATATTTTACAAATTTACATTTACTCTATAAGCAGGAGGGTAATTTAAAGAGACACATAAGATCATTTCTTCTTTTGGCGTCCACCTCTACTCACAGGCAGGTAACGCCCCTAACTCTATGTCTTTACTTTATATGGTATATGGGTTCGGCCATCGTGCACCCATAATTATTCGATGCGGGTGGGTAACACGACATGCATGCGGCACTTGCCATCCCTAGCCTAGTGACGGGTGGGATAGACTAGGACGTCCTCTACCCTTTCAATGTATCCCACGGATGCGAAAGGAAATGTATTAATAGTTTTGATCCCCAATCCCCACTTATGTATCCCATAGGAATTTCTTATGAATTTTGTAATTATTCCCGTGCAATGCGGACTCACGCGCTTGTGATGCGCAAATATAGATGTGTGGATGTATGTATGAATAAAGCGAGACACCGATGCCTATTGTCTAATACCGAGAGTACCCTCTCATATGTTGACAAATAAAATTATTTTCATTTTTGCGCGTAGTTCATTCCGAACTACGTATGGACTTGATTCTCGGACTCCACCCCGAGATACGTAGGCTGCTTGGGAATCTATTACTCAAGCTCAGTCCAATTGCAATGAGGGTTGCAATAATACCCGAGTTGCATCATAATGCATTTTACACATTGATTAAAAATTATAATCTTTCAAACTTATCATGTCAGTTATTCTGCATAGTTTCAATAAAATTCAATTTCAATTCAATTTCGGTTTCAATTTCAATTTAATCCCAAATCTAAATTCAATTTCCCATTTCAATTTCAATTTCTATTTCGATTTCGATTTTAATTCCAAATCTATTCAATTTTAAATTCAATTCAATTTCTATTTCTATTTTAATTTCAAATTCAATTCAATTTTCAATTTCAATTTCTATTACTATCTCGATTTCAATTTTAATTCCAAATCTATCTTCAATTTTAAATTCAATTCAATTTCTATTTCTATTTTAATTTCAAATTCAATTCAATTTTCTATTTCAATTTCTATTTCTATCTCAATTTCAATTTTAATTCCAAATCTATTTTCAATTTTAATTCAATTCAATTTCTATTTCAATTTTAATTTCAAATTCAATTCAATTTCTAATTTGAATTTCCATTTCAATTTCTATTTCAAACTCAATTCGATTTCTATTTCAATTTCAATTCAAATTCATTTCAAGTTCAAGTTCAATTCAATTTCTATTTCAATTTCATGTTCCAATTCCAATTTTAATTTCAAATTCAATCTAAGTTTTCAAATTTCAAAACTTCATTTCAATTCTCCATCTTCGCATGGAATTTTGGGCAAACATTCTATCATCGCATGGAAGTCCCTTTTCAATTTTGGGCAAACATTCCATCATCGCATGGAAGTCCCTTTTCAATTTTGGACAAACAATCTATCATCGCATGGAAGTCCCTTTTCAATCTTGGACAAACATTCCATCATCGCATGGAAGTCCTTTTCAATCTTGGGCAAGCATTCCATCATCGCATGGAAGTCCCTTTCAAACCCTACTTTACATAGACGGTCTACCAGCTTGACTAGTGGCTGTAGAAGTCTATTCGATGTGCTTTACATAGACGGTCTACCAGCTTGATTAGTGGCTATAGAAGTCTATTCGATGTGCTTTACATAGACGGTCTACCAGCTTGACTAGTGGCTGTAGAAGTCTATTCAATATGTTTTACATAGACGGCCTACCAGTTTGACTAGTGACTGTAAGAGTCTATTCAATATCATAAACCTAGATGACCTATTAGCTTGACTAGTGGCTATAGGGATCTATCATCTTATCAACCCAAATGGTTGAACTACGTTGGGCTTGATTCTTAGGCTTGTCCTAAGATACGTAGGTAGCTTGAGTGTTTACCATTCAAGTTCAGTCCTAAAATTTATTTTAATTTACTTTCATTTCTTTCAAAAAATCATTGCATTTGAACTTTGGACTACGCACAATAACTGTAAAATGATTTTTGCCTGTCAACATGTTGAGTGGTACGCTTGTCATTTGAAATTGGCTGATTGGTTTGTCATCCAATCTTTTTATTTTGATTTCTATCACATTTTAATTTTTTACTACTGTTATATTGATGGCTTGTTCCTAGATTGAAATACATCTAGAACCTAGGTTTGGTGCCTATTAAAAAGTTGTTTAGCCATTGCCTGTAATTTAAATTAGGATAGGAAAGGATAGTATATGAAGACTAATCTTCGGATTAGGCAATTTGGGTGCCTAACACCTTCCCAAATTGTAACATGACACTTACCCATCATTTCTTTGGTTTGACCATAAGCCTTGATCCATGCGTGAGTCATTAGTATTTCTCATATGAGAAATTATACATAGGTCCTAGACCTTATCTAGGTGGCGACTCCATTCTATTTTCATTTCATTTTTTACATTTTATCATTTAATGCAAATCACAGATTAAACCAATCGTCCCTACAGTGGCGACTCCGCTGGGGATAATATGTCAGGCTTCAGATTTACTATCCTTTCCTAAAATCTGGCAATGAGCTATGTTTTCTTGTATGTTAGGTGCCATGTAATTATTGTTGACATGAACTGTTGTGTGATATAAATTGTTGTGTGCTATATATTGCAATCTCTTGGGGGTGTGCTACACAATTGAGTGGCTAGCGGTAACGGGTTCCCAGTTTATACTGGATGACCTATCAAGCGAAACCACAACTTTGACCTCGTACCGTCGGGTATATTAAATGGATGTAGAGTCAATGATTCGGTGTTTATATACCGTTAGACATTATCGTCCGCGTCAAAGTAACCCTTTTGCCGAACCTATCATCTACACTATTAAAATTTGTTGTGATCCGGTTCATTATCGAATAATTTGAGTAAGATTACGTTAATCAAGATATTCATGTCGATGTATTCAGAATCGCTCTACTCTCAACTTGATATATTGATTTTCTTAAATCTATCCATGAGCTTACAACTCATATAATAGGCTTATCATAATCAATGACAAGGATGGGGGTGACTCGATTCTTTCTTATATCAACCCAAATATTTTGATTAAAGTGTCTGCTCACTTATTCATTTTGAACCAACAATTTGTTGATATCTTTCATGGGAATTGACATGCTAATGGATCTATGCCAAACCTTTCAAACTTGACAAGTCTGTGTAGTTGGTAATCATGTAATCCATCTTGGAATCATATTTTCAGAAACCATCTATAAAGCTATTCAATTTAAGGAGTTTGGCAGGGATAGGTTAATTTGACTTCGCTTATGAAAGAACAAACCATGATATGGTCGAGTCATTGTATGTGTATGTGTATGTGTATTCCTTCCAAGACCTCTGTCCTAAACCTTATTCCCTCCTGATTATTTCTTTCCTTCTATTTTCCGGTCCCAAAACAGTGATCCTCCATTTCTTTAGCCATTTGGACTCGAGATCCCACCACTAGGAGACTTTTTAGAACGTCTATCCAAAAATCCTTGTCTCCAGTCACAAGCAATTTATCGGACATCATGGAGGGTCAAGATCATCCGGAACAGCCCACCAATGTCAATGAAGATAGGGAGAGAATAATACAATTGGAGAGAACCGTTAATGCCCTAGTAGATCTGGTAAAGCAAAATCAATTCCACATAGAGCAGAGCATGAAAGATCAGGGGGAAACTAGAAAGATAAGAGGTGAAGAGAAATCTGATACTCCAAGAAACCAAACCTCAAGCTCTAGAGAGCCTTCTCCATGAGATCTTGGGTCTGATGGTGAAGAGGATGAAGAAGAGATCTTATACGAAACACCTAAATCTACCAAGAAGCCTCATCCCAAGATTGATAAGAGGATGGATAATATAGAACTGCTTAGAGGTCTGAAAGGAGTGGAGAGTCAAATAATTGACTCGGAAGGTCTATGCTTCTTTCCAAATGCTAAATTACCATCAAAATTTAAGTGGACTACAGAGAAATTTGATGGGACAGGTGATCCAAAGACCCATCTAAGATCTTTCACTAGATTACTCAGATAAGGTAGAGGGTTTCTGATGAACAACTAGGACAAGCCTTCCAAATTCCAAGTTTGTCTTCCTAGATTATATCATTGTTTATCATATTGATTTGTCCTTCTTCTAAAATTCCAATTCAGTCTAAGATCAAAATCCATTATTTCCACCATTTGAATGATAGACCATTCCTCTAGGAGGTTGTCTAGGATTTCCATTTCTGAGTCTGTCTAGTCATTTACTTAAGCTTCTCAAGAATCAATAAGAAACTTACTTGAGGATCAAGAACAAATGCCAAAAACAATAGAAGAGAGGTTGATGTGATTAGAAATTATAGGGAATGTCTTGGTGAACATGATACAATGGACTGGACAACCTTAACAACAATAGGTGTCTATACTTGACAGATCTTCCAAATCTTAAGTTTATCATTCATGATTACATTTTTTTTATCAAATCAACTAATGAGGTCAGAATTCATTCTTCATCATAATCATCATTTGGGTGAGATGTCCTATTGTAAAAAAAATATATTAAAAAAACTGTCTAGAGCTTTCCAGAGTACATCCAGTCTTCTTGTCAAGTTTCTAAAAATCATGCAGTGCCAAATACTATGGTGGATAGGTTTGTCATGTTGGAGAATATAGTGAATGTTCTGGTCAGTTTAAATACAACAAAGCATGCAATGTAGAAAGCAGTAAATGTTTGTCCTTGAAAGAGTATTTGGAAAAAAGAAGAGAAAAGGAACAAGCAAGTATTCATCTCTAGATCATTTACCTCTAGGCTTGCTTCATTTCGATTCATAGTCTGGATCATGTTGAAGATGATGTTATTTATCAAAGGCATGCAACAGTTGAAAAACATAATGTTGAGAGCCCATGTTTCAAGATAGAGTTGGTCATTCATGATAATAGTTGAGGGTTGAAAAAAAAAAAAAAGGCAAAAAACCAGATCATAGATATATTAAGGGGTTATGACTACCCAATACTTGGTAACATGTCAGATTGAAATGGACCTCTAAGTTTAGATGGTATTCGATACCACTTTTGGCAGTTGTGTTTTATTGACTGGTAGAGTTGATTTCAGAATCTCAGGAGTTCCCAAAATAAAGAGAACTTTGTGATCATTCTCAATAGTGTGGTAACCTAATGATGAGCTTAAATAGACCCAAACTGGGGTATAGACCAAGATGACAAGCATTAGGAAAATAATTCAATGATAAGCTCCAATGGACCTAAACTAGGGTAAGCCAGTGTTGAGTTTTACTGGTCCAAACTGAGACAGAGACTCAAATAGTAGGCATCAGACACTTGTTGATAAGTAGGCGTGACGAATCTTATTAGTGGTGGCCTGAAAGGGGATTCAGTCTCACAGTCAATCATATGTTTCCACCAATGACGTTATACCCAATTTGGGTTGCTTAGATAATTTCTTTTGTCTCAACCTGCTATCATCAAAACCTGATAGATCGTCTAGGTCTGGGTCTATATCTAATATGTCTATAGACGAGTCTAGTCCAATCAGCTCTGTTAAATAAACAAGAATCATCCCACTTGGGAATTCAACTACTGTGCCTGATATCTTCCAACACATTTTCTCCAAGTTTGGCATTTCTTCCACTTCCCTGTGCGCAGTTAATTATGATCCTAGTGGTGATTTAGATGATGAGCCATCTTCTGTACTTTTACGCCACCTGGTCTCTTGAGAAATGATAGTCCAACTAGTTTGTGAAAGCTACAAATGATTGATCTAGGAACACAAGAGCAGTCCCAAGAGATATAAGTTGGAATACACTATGGTATGCAAATGTTACATATTCATTGGATTTATTGAAAGAGTTCCATGAGACGTCTCAAAAGGTGTTGAATGGTCATAGACTCATATCAACTGTTTTGCTTAGTTTTACAAATTAGATGGAGCTCAATCTTTCATCAAGTTTATAATAGCCCAAGCTGCAAGGTTTCTTACAAGAGCACATTATCTGCAAGCATGAGATAGTTTCATGAATTGATCTCAGTTTAGTGATATATTGCTGAAAAAAAAAAAAAAAAGAAAAAAAAAAGGAAGAAGAAAAGAAAAAAAAGAAGAAAAAGTGAGAAGAGAAGAAGAAGGAAAAGCATTAGAGTTGTACGCTCATGTTTTGTTGGTTTGGCATATGTCTTCTCCATGTCATTAACTGGGGTGATCATAACAGTGTGGAAAATGATAGTCCTTCTCCAAAGAGTAGCCAATAAAGATGTTGATTGAGCAAATACATGTCAATGGAGCACATACAAAATGTTAATGGGGTGGAATGTTGACTGGACAGATAAAATTCCAATGAAGTAGATGCAAATGTTGATTCAACAAATACAGATGCCAATAAAGTGTTCGTAAATCTCAATGGGGCAGATATAAATACCAATGGAGCAGATACAGATTCTGATTGAGCTAACACAAATGCTAGTTGAGCAAACATAGATGCCAATTAGACAAATAAATGACAATGAGATATGGGCACAAATTTCAATGGAGTAAACAAAGATGCTGATTAGGCCAGCAAATTGCTTTGTCATATGGGCTTCCAGAGCAATAATCAGAATTTTTACTGGGTGATTACAATGGTGGAAAGTAGGTGACAACTATTCTCCAAAAATTGCATACAAAGGTGTTAATTGCACATATAGATATTGACGGAACGTATACTGAAGATGTCTCGGCACACCCAAATATTGATTGAGTAGACAAAGGAGTCTATGAGTTCTGATTAGTCAGACACAAATGTTGATTGAGTAGACAGAAACCTCATATGGACAGAGATATTAAGTAGACATGGATGTCAATTGAGCAAGTACAGATCCTGATCAGACATACACAAATGTTGATTGAGCAAACAAAGACGTCATACAGGCACAAATATTGATTGAGCATATAGAGTTGCCATTTAAACACAAATGTTTGATATGGTAGAGATAATGTTGATTGGATTATTAGTTTATCATGGGCACTATGAGCTTACAGAATGTCAATCAAGATCTTTCTAGGGTAACTCTATGGCATAAAAAAACTGTACTCCATACCGAGTTGGAAGCGACATTCTTGAGGATTCTTATGGAACATGAGATTCTAGAAGATGAGTGGCTCTATGTTAAATATGAGGAGTTGAATTTCCTTTCTGGAAAGAAAATGAAAGCATCCGACAAGATGAGAAATGTGCAAGCAAAGAATCACAACTTCTTTCAAACAAGAAAGAGACTTTCACTACTTGGCTATTAGAGATATATAGCTGAAAAATGGAGAGCTTCAGTACATGATGATTGCACAGTCAACTGTTTCCAAATTGGATTGAACCATTTAGCCAAAGAAGTTTTGATTAGACCAACAACACTCTCTCTAGTCCAGCATAAAGATGGTATTTCCAATTGAGTTTGATATACCATGTGCAAGAATTTTCATGGACCGGCAGTTTTCAAAAATATAGACTCTGTGTACCATATGAAGAGTTGCAGTTTAAGTCTTATTGATCAAGTGAAGCAATAAGGTCTCCACATCCATTCAAAGAAACAGAAAAAATGCTTTTAAAAGAAAAAGAAAAGAAAAAAAAAGAGAAAAAGAAAGAAAGAAAAGAAAGCTATACAAAAGTGAGGATGTTGGATGACGTTTCTTTTGGGGATTGGCTGTAAGTTTAGTCCTAAGGTGTAACCATCTTGATCAAGTGAGACAAAACATAGCCTCCACATCCATTCAAGGAAATAGAAAAATTGCTAAAAAAAAAAAAAAAGAGCAATACAAAAGCGAGGATGTGGATGGCAAATTCCTTTGAAGATTGGCAGTATATCAAGTTGCTTGTCGTGCTTCACAATGAGTACATTTCTTACAGAGTTTGTTGATGTTCCAATTCAACTGTTGTGCCTTGAGATGTGGTAGCCTTGACATGTGGTAGTTTCTCTCGGACTATGGTGATGATCTGATCTGGTTTTGTGCCTCAGAAGATGGTAGCTTCTTTTAAAGCTTGATGATGAATTTGATTGTTTGTAGTACCTCACAGCATGTGTTGGGCTGGATTTTCAATTTTGGCTGCTACATCCCGCCTTTACAGGAGGTGGTCTCATCATTTGGTCATCATTAGAAGATGATTTCTTATCGGCATAAGACTCTTTCTCCCGTCCATTAATCTGACGTTTTTTCAAAGGGTCCCATTACAAGCCCTTCATTCAATCTTAGTAATCAGTTTCATGATATCGTCTCTTGCGAGCATGTCATTCTTGAGAGTTCATTTAAATAAATCTGACTAGAATTCTATCTTTCGTTCATTAATTCAACGGCGTCAACGAATTCCAATAGTCCTTCTTTCTAAGCCAATAAAGTGATATCTCATCGATGAGATCAATCATTCTACACAAACAACCAAAAACTCCTCCTATGGTAGACCCACGTAAGGTAGTTTCTTATCAGTCCTCTTGGACCTTCACCTTCATACTTGTCCATAGACATTGAGGTTTTGGATCTAGATGTGGTCATATCTCCATCAGTATTCTATACATAGTTTGTTGACACACATATGTGCTATCTAAACATCGCCAAGAGGGGAAAATGTTATTGGGTGGCATCCTTAATTTTGGTGTGGGCTACGACGCCTCCTTAAGGTTACTTCTAGTGAGGAATCAAAAAGTTGCTTACCTATCAATGTGTGCAGATGTAGATTTAAGCAATGGGGTAGAATTGTCCAGTTTGTTTTAGATATCATGCATTTGGGAAATTGTTTATGAGCTCTAAACAGAGGTAAAAAAAAATAAATAAATAGGAGGAGAAAAAAAAAAGAAAATGGAAAAGAAAAAAGAAAAGAAAAAGGATAAAAGAAGAAGAAGAAAAAAAGGGGGAGAGAAATAAATGCAGAAATCTTGAGGTGTTGTCCTTGTTTGCCCTTCATAGAAAAATCTGGTTCTCCGATGATCAAAAGGAGGTCTGTGTAACTTTAGTAAGAATGTAACATACATTGAGTTATCCTCTATAGGGAAGGTGAGATTGCCTTCATAGGGAAGAAATTTTAGAACAAGTCATATCTTAAAAAGTGGATCAAACCATTCTTTTGTTTCTCTTGGATTCAATAGCAATTTTTGTTCACAAAAAAAAAAAAAAAAAAAAAAAATTCAACTTCCAAATCATCTGATGTTTTCTTGTGCGTCAGGGGATAAAGTATTCTTTGGGATCTCATGGCTAGTGTGTTCATAGTCATCATCTTTGAAAGATCAATCAAGTCATCTTCCTTGTTTTAAGTATCCTAAGTGGGGTATCCATTTAATAGAGAGCATTATTCAATTATCCTATCATTTGCCTAGAGGAAGGAAGAGTTTTTCTAATCCAGTGTTTAATTTGACCAAATTCGATGTGCAATCCAAGTTATATATGCTTTCAACTCTTAAGCATGATATCTATTATTAGGTTTCCTCATGTGCCAAAGTAATCTGTTGAAGAATATTTATATTGGGGTATTGTGTGCATTTTTTCCAAGGGAATCAGATTTGATCATGAATATCGTCTCTGTGTACATTTAATGAATCTGTTCAGCTCAAAACGTCTTTGGTTCAATTGTTTCTGTGTGTTTCCAGAGGGCTAGCAACAAAATTGGTCAACAAAGCTGTTTTTTTTTTGCTTATTAGAACAGTCGAGTCTTTCGAGTCCTTGATAAAGCTCCATGCAGTCCAGAGTTCAGCAACACTAATATTGACTGATGAAGTGTTGTTTTCAAATTCTGTCAGTTTTTCTGTCATCAAAATAGTGATCAAACAATTCTGTAGTTACACCCAAGTCCTATTAAGCTTTTCATGAGTTGCTCAATCCGTATTCAAATCTGTGTCATGCTAACAGAGTCTCTGGCTCGATATTGTCAATATATTTGTGGTGTTTATGCTAATCTTCGTAGGTACTAAATCTTGTTGCAACTATCTGAAAATTGCTTGTTGCCAGACTCGTTTTGAAAGTTAAAGATAGTTTGTTTGTTTGTTGATAGACTTGTTTTGCAAACTTAAGAGAGTTTTGTTTGTTGTTTGAGTCGTCTTGAGAGTTACAAGGCCTAATTGGCTGCTACTCAAGAAAGTTTTTGTTCGAGGTTCGATCCGTCTTGAAAGTTACAAAACCCAATGGGGTTGCTATTCAAGAGAATATGTTTAGTAGAAGTTCGATTCGCCTTGAAAGTTACAAAACCCAATGGGGTTGCTATTCAAGAGAATATGTTTGGTAGAAGTTCGATACGTCTTGAAAGTTACAGGACCTAATGAGGTTGCTTCAAGATAATTCGATTTGTTAGTCGTTCAACTCATCTTGAAGGTTACAAAACCTATAGGGGTTGCCAAGAAAGAAAGTTCATAGAATCCAACTCGTCTTGAAGGTTACGAAACCTAATGAGGTTGCCAAGATAGAGAGTTTGGGAAGTTCGTCTCATCCAAAACGTCATGAAGCCAAAAGTATGTACTTACTATTTATTCTTCGGACGACAAATTTGAAGCGTTCATTTTCTTTAACCTCAATTTACCAATCTCGGTTAAAGAGGGGTATCTGTAGACACTTCAAATTTGTCGAGAAAATTAGATTAATTTTTTTAGCTCAAGGTAAAAAAAATATATATATAAAACATATATAAATATGTATAATGATCATAATAAATAAATAAATCAATTCATGCAAAAAAGTGTCCACGTGGTTTGGAAAATGAATTCCAAACCCATGGTAAATCAAATCAATTTGGAGAGGGGTATTTTTCGTTATACATTATGTGTATATATATATATAAAAAAAAAAGAAGCAAAACAAAAAAAAAAGAAAGAAAAGAAAGGGCATTTCAGCTCCAGAGGAAACGAAGAGGCGGAAACAGAGAGTGAGAGGAAGGAGAGGCGAAAACAGAGAGTGAGAGAAGACGGTTTTAGAAGAGAGAACAGAGAGGGTTTGAGGAAGAAGAAGATGGTGGTAGCGGTGGTTTAGTCGACGGAAACCTCAGTGCGACAGCGGACGGCGATATCAGATAGCGACGGTGGACGGCGACACCAGATAGCGACGGCGGATGGCGATGGCAGCGGCGATCTACGCTCGATAGCAGCAGATCTAAAGCTTGATGGAGATGCAATCCGTGATGGATCTGCAGCAACTCTAAGTTCAGGTTAGCTTAGTTTAGTTTTTTCCTTAGCAATGTGACCTAATGTTCTTGATCTCCAAATTGTTCTTCGGAAAAAAGAGGAAGAAGAAGATTAGGAAATTTCATCGATCAACCAATTTTCTCACGAATCTGGAAAATTGTTTGGCAGATCCAAGTTCTTTCAAAGATTCTTGGATCTGATAGCCGATTATTATTTTCTTCTTCTTGAAAATCTATTCGGTAAACTCATGTTCGTTGCCAAAATTCGTTGAGAAGATGCTTGAGTTTAGAAATTCCAGCTCTAATGCCAGGATTAGTAGCGGATCTGTTCTGAATTCTCGCTCCGACTATCTGATTCAGATCTAATTTGGTGTTCACGATCCGACGATCTGGTTTGTTTTTTTCACCGGTGGTCTGTTCTTCCCTCGTGGTGGCGATAGTTTTTCATCTCCGGCGGCGATCTGATCCGACGAGGTTTGATTCTTTAACCTTTCCAATTGCCGACATTATTTGGTGTTGGAAACTCATCAAACATCAGCACTACTTGATTCTTGAAATTCACCAGACACCGATATGATTCATTTCTTGTCTAAATAGTGATGAATTCAGGCAATCTCTTAATCCAACTATGTATTTGTTTTTCAATTTGAACTTTCTTGATCAAGTTTCCTAAAATCATCACTGTTTGACATTTCTTAAATTAAACCTGTTTAAAATATTCTTGATCCATTTGTTTAATTTACATTCTTCTATTCTAAAAATTCATCTCGAAATTTCTTGATCAAAAGATTAAATTCATCAAATTTTTTTAGTGTTTTTGAATTCAGATTCGAAATTTAGTCCATGTCATCGATTTAGTGTCGTGTTTTCTATGCACTCATACATTCTTTACCGAGGTTTATTTTTTTTAAGAATCTCAGTCTAACATTTCCATTGATATAGATATTTCAGTCCGTCGGTCAGGATTAATCAAATTCGTTTGAAATTTCTTTAATATCTTATTCATTGTATATTTTCCATAATATATTTCCAATTCTTGAAAGTTATTGCAGTTTTTTTTCCCTTTTCTTGTGATGGCAGTTCAGGTTCACCTACTTGTATGTTCCCATTCGGGTTCATCAAATTGTGAAAATTATCCATTAGTTTAATAATTATTTTACATAAAATTTCCGTAGTTACAAATATTTCATTCCTTATTAATTCATTTCACATGTTGTTTCCATATCATGGATATTTAATCATGAAATGATGATGGTGAGGTGCCATTAAACATCCATGTATACACAAGTATGACATCAAAGACACGTGAATTTTTTTTATATTTTACAAATTTACATCTACTCTATAAGCAGGAGGGTAATTTAAAGAGACACATAAGATCATTTCTTCTTTTGGCGTCCACCTCTACTCAGAGGCAGGTAACGCCCCTAACTCTATGTCTTTACTTTATATGGTATATGGGTTCGGCCATCGTGCACCCATAAATTTTCGATGCGGGTGGGTAACACGACATGCATGCGGCACTTGCCATCCTTAGCATAGTGATGGGTGGGATAGACTAAGACGTCCCCTACCCTTTCAATGTATCCCACGAATGCGAAAGGAAATGTATTAATAGTTTTGATCCCCAATCCCCACTTATGTATCCCATAGGAATTTCTTATGAATTTTGTAATTATTCCCGTGCAATGCGGACTCACGCGTTTGTGATGCGCAAATATAGATGTGTGGATGTATGTATGAATAAAGCGAGACACCGATGCCTATTGTCTAATACCGAGAATACCCTCTCATATGTTGACAAATAAAATTATTTTCATTTTTGCACGTAGTTCATTCTGAACTACGTATGGACTTGATTCTCGGACTCCACCCCGAGATACGTAGGCTGCCTGGGAATCCATTACCCAAGCCCAGTCCAATTGCAATGAGGGTTGCAATAATACCCGAGTTGCATCATAATGCATTTTACACATTGATTAAAAATTATAATCTTTCAAACTTATCATGTCAGTTATTCTGCATAGTTTCAATAAAATTCAATTTCAATTCCATTTCGGTTTCAATTTCAATTTAATCCCAAATCTAAATTCAATTTCCCATTTCAATTTCAATTTCTATTTCGATTTCGATTTTAATTCCAAATCTATTCAATTTTAAATTCAATTCAATTTCTATTTCTATTTTAATTTCAAATTCAATTCAATTTTCGATTTCAATTTCTATTTCTATCTCGATTTCAATTTTAATTCCAAATCTATCTTCAATTTTAAATTCAATTCAATTTCTATTTCTATTTTAATTTCAAATTCAATTCAATTTTCAATTTCAATTTTCAATTTCAATTTCTATTTCTATCTCAATTTCAATTTTAATTCCAAATCTATTTTCAATTTTAATTCAATTCAATTTCTATTTCAATTTTAATTTCAAATTCAATTCAATTTCTAATTTCAATTTCCATTTCAATTTCTATTTCAAACTCAATTCGATTTCTATTTCAATTTTAATTCAAATTCATTTCAAGTCCAAGTTCAATTCAATTTCTATTTCAATTTCAAGTTCCAATTCCAATTTCAATTTCAAATTCAATCTAAGTTTTCAAATTTCAAAACTTCATTTCAATTCTCCATCTTCGCATGGAATTTTGGGCAAACATTCCATCATCGCATGGAAGTCCCTTTTCAATTTTGGGCAAACATTCCATCATCGCATGGAAGTCCCTTTTCAATTTTGGACAAACATTCCATCATCGCATGGAAGTCCCTTTTCAATCTTGGACAAACATTTCATCATCCCATGGAAGTCCTTTTCAATCTTGGGCAAGCATTCCATCATCGCATGGAAGTCCCTTTCAAACCCTACTTTACATAGACGGTCTACCAGCTTGACTAGTGACTGTAGAAGTCTATTCGATGTGCTTTACATAGACGGTCTACCAGCTTGACTAGTGGTGTGATGTGCTTTACATAGACGGTCTACCAGCTTGACTAGTGGCTGTAGAAGTCTATTCGATGTGTTTTACATAGACGGTCTACCAACTTGACTAGTGGTTGTAGAAGTCTATTCAATATGTTTTACATAGACGGCCTATCAGTTTGACTAGTGACTATAGGAGTATTCAATATCATAAACCTAGATGACCTATTAGCTTGACTAGTGGCTATAGGGATCTATCATCTTATCAACCCAAATGGTTGAACTACGTTGGGCTTGATTCTTAGGCTTGTCCTAAGATACGTAGGTAGCTTGAGTGTTTACCATTCAAGTTCAGTCCTAAACTAATTTATTTTAATTTACTTTCATTTCTTTCAAAAAATCATTGCATTTGAACTTTGGACTACGCACAATAACTGTAAAATGATTTTTGCCTGTCAACATGTTGAGTGGTACGGTTGTCATTTGAAATTGGCTGATTGGTCTGTCATCCAATCATTTTATTTTGATTTCTATCACATTTTAATTTTTTACTACTGTTATATTGATGGCTTGTTCCTAGATTGAAATACATCTAGAACCTAGGTTTGGTGCCTATTAAAAAGTTGTTTAGCCATTGCCTGTAATTTAAATTAGGATAGGAAAGGATAGTATATGAAGACTAATCTTCGGATTAGGCAATTTGGGTGCCTAACACCTTCCCAAATTGTAACATGACACTTACCCATCATTTCTTTGGTTTGACCATAAGCCTTGATCCATGCGTGAGTCATTAGTATTTCTCATATGAGAAATTATACATAGGTCCTAGACCTTATCGAGGTGGTGACTCCATTCTATTTTCATTTCATTTTTTACATTTTATCATTTAATGCAAATCACAGATTAAACCAATCATCCCTACACTGGAACTATTGAAAGACTATGATTGTGATATCCAGTATCATCCTGGAAAAGCGAACGTGGTAGCGGATGCATTGAGCAGGAAAGCAATGATAAAATCTCAAGGAGAAATTAGCACGACTGCAGCAATGTATACCAACGGAATGGTGTTCAATCACGACAATGAACAATATGTGATAGATACAACGGATGGATCAGCTAACCGTAAACCCATCGGTTTTCGAATATGTTCGTGGCATTAAAGATTATACCGGATATAGTGGATGAAGTGAAGACTGCTATCAAAATAAATCCTTATCTGATAACAGTACGTGAAGATATTGAGAAAGGTAGGACTAACCCTGAGTTCACCTTGGATGACGAGAAGGTACTGAAATACAAAGGAAGAATATGTGTACCTGAAACAGAAAATATGGACAGTAGACATTGACTGATGAAGGAAGCCCATACCACCATCTACTCGATACATCCTGGAAGTACAAAAATGTATCATGATCTAAAGAAACTGTATTGGTGGAGGGGAATGAAGGCAGATGTAGCCAAGTTCGTGTCTCAATGCCTAAATTATCAGAAGGTAAAGGCGGAACGACAAAGACCCGCAGGATTGTTACAGCCATTACCGGAACCAGCATGGAAATGAGACTACATCACTATGAATTTCGTCACAGGATTACCATTGACTCCTCGAGTAGTTGACGCAGTTTGGGTGATTGTGGACCGTCTGACTAAGACAGCTCGCTTCATACCGATACGACCCCAGTATACACTGGAAAGATTAGCAAAGCTGTATGTGGATAATATTGTTCGGTTACACGGTGTACCGGGAAAGTATTGTGTCCGATAGAGATCCACGATTTACTTCCAAATTTTGGGAAGGACTGCAAAAGGCTATGGGTACAACATTGACGTTCAAGATGCGCATTCCACCCAGACAGACGGACAGTCGGAGCGTACAATCCAGATTCTAGAAGATATGCTACGAGCATGTGTGATTGATTTCAAAGGATCATGGGACGAAAAGTTACCATTGATCGAGTTCGCTTACAATAACGGCTATCGGGCTATTATACAAATGTCACCTTATGAAACACTTGTATGGCGGGAAGTGTCGAACTCCCTTGTTTTGGAATGAAGTTGGAGAACGTAGTATTGTTGGACCGGAATTTGTTGAAGAGACTTGTCGAGTGGTCGACATCATCAAGGAGAGAGTGAAAACAGCTCAGAACCGTCAGAAGCAATATGCAGATACTCGACGAAGAGATCTAGAGTTCTCCGTAGGTGATAAAGTATTTTTGAAAGTTATGAGAGGATTGAAGAGATTCGGACAGAAAAGAAAATTAAGTCCAAGATATGTCAGGCCATACGAAATTCTAGCTAAGCGTGGAAAAGTAGCTTATCAGTTGGCATTACCACCATCTATGTCAAGTGTGCACGACGTATTTCACATTTTTCTACTGAAGAAGTATGTCAAGGATTCGACGCATGTGTTGCGATAGATTTGCCGAATTGACTGATGATTTGACATTCAAGTAACACCAACAGAAATCACCGGTCGAAAGGTCCAACGTCTACGCAGCGGAGATATCTACTATGTTAAGGTCACATGGAAAATTAGAGACATGGAAGAAGTTACATGGGAAGAAGAGAATGCTATGCGAAAGCAATACCCTCACTTGTTTGATTCAGAAGGTACGTACAATTTTGAGGACGAAATTTTTATAAGTTGGGGGGAGTTGTAAGACCCGTGTCAAACTAACCCGGTCTTACCACCTTGAACCAGGTTTACCCATCATGGTCGGGTCAAGTGGACCAAGGGCGTGATGGAGATCGAGATCCCAGGTATAAAATCGACCCAAAAACACTTAATTTTAGGGGAGGGTTGCATACCCAACCAAGTAGGGTTGGACCTCCCAAAACAGAATGTCAAACCCTCAGATTTTAAGGGAGGGTCGGACAGCTTAAGACCCTAGGGTCGACGGGATCATCGACCCTCCCATCGACCCTTGGTTTCTGACGAATATAGAAATTAGGAAATTTCCTAATTTTCGAGTGGGATTCTTTCCAAATCTCAATGGGACTTATTTAGGATGTTCCTAGTCTATTTAAAGGACGTCCCTAAGCCACTTTCACTCCTTTCACAACCCTAATTGAATTGAGAGAAAGAGAGAAGAAGGAAAAGAGGAAGAAAGGAGACAAGGAGGAAGACTTAGCAAAAAGGAGAAGAGTTACAGAGAAAGATTAATCTTCTTAGGTATGGATACTAATTCCATGAGTTTCTACAGACCTTAGATTAGATATGGTTGAGTGTAGGATCTCGGAGAAACCCAAACCATCCATCCATGGTTAGGTTTTCATGGAAAACCGTAGGAGGATGCATGAAAACTATTTAGATGGATTATACATGGTTCTATACCATGGAATGACTGTTGAATGAATGTAGGAAGCAAGCCATAGGACCCCAAACACGAAGAATGGATTAAAAAGTGGAAATTGGACCAAAGTGCACCAAGGGTCGCATCGAGGGTCGATAGACCATCCGACCCTAGGTGTTTCTGACCATCGACCCTCAGCATTCGGGAAGTCCAGAATGGAGGGAGGGTCGATAGACCCATCGACCCTAGCATCGACCCTCAGTTGACAGAATGGTTTTTAATTCCGGAATTAATTCTAATTAAATTTTATTGGCTTTGTTAGGTCTGCTAGCAATCTAATAACATTGTAACGGTGATTTTAAAGCTTGGGAAATATCTTATAACAAGCGAAGGTGAGGAACCTTAACTCCAAACTAAATTGATTAATAATAAACTGTTTTCTATTCTTAAGTCCTATGCCATGTTTGATTTTATGCGAATATATTTGTAATGTGCATACAGCATGCCATCCAATATTTCTATTACTTGTTCATGCATATTTACTTTATTGTTTATAACATAATGATGATGATGATGATAGGAATAGGCATGTGCTTGTATGTGTGTGGTTGATGTATTTAATGCGAGCGAGTATCAGGGGAGGTGTGATGAGAACGTCAATAAACGTTAACCTTTGGCGGGTCTCAGCACTTTAGCTCTATCTCTAACTCAAGTCTTGTGCATTGACATCGTCGTATCGCCATTACCTTAGCAGAACTATTATGTCGTAGAGTATCAGGGGAGGTGGTCTCGGTCCTTGTAGTCTCTGACTCTACCGGGGGGCCTTAGCTCTATCTCTATGGGCATTCTGAGGGATGCTGGGGTGAGGCCTTGGATACACTGTTTGGCATTAGGATTGGTTAGCAGCGAGCCTAGTTCGCAAGCCCTCGCTAACAGGGGCTTACGTGTTAGTATAGCGTTATATAGCAATAAACGTTAACCTTTGTTGTATAATGTTATGGTAGGGTGGATGGGGACGAGGATAAACGTTAACCTTCGGGCGGGCTTCCACACCATAGAGGCGGTGTCAATAAACGTTAACCTTTGACCACCCAACCTTTCTATTGCACATTGCAAACTATAAACCAGACCAAAGATATAAATTGACTTTTTGCATGCATATGTATTATTGCATTGTTTTGGCTACTCATTGAGCCGTGTTGTGTGCTCACCCCTCGACGTCGAATATTTTTAGTTGATGATGCAGGTTACACAGTCGAAGATTATATGAACACGTCTGCGTACTGGAATATAGCAACAATGGACGCTGGAGCTGAAGATGATACACACGACTCCTCTTGCGAGTGCAACTCGTGTGTATTTGATTAGATATTTTTATAGCTTTCTTTTATTTGGATTTATTAAAGACTTGTATTGATATTTACTTATGTCTCGGTTGATACAGAATAATTTTCTATTAAATTATTAATATCATCTTAGTTCTCAGTTCATTTATTTATAAGATTTCCGTTATTGTGTATTTACTCTGATTATGATTGTGGATGTGTGTAAAGTTTGGATAACGCGGGGATGGCCTATTAGAGATCCTGGTTGAACCGTTGGTTATTTAGCGGTTCATCACACCATTCTGAATAATGCAGAATTGGGGTGTGACACATGTAGTCTCTGATTTTACCGGGGGGCCTTAGCCCTATCTCTATGGACGTATTGAGGGATGCTAGGGTAAGGCCTTGGATACACTAATTGGCATTAGGATTGGTTAGTTGCGGGCCCAGTTTGTAAGCCCTCGCCAGCAGGGGCTTACGTGATGGTATGGGTAGAGTATCAGGGGAAGTGTCATAGGCCGGGCCTCAGCACTTTAGCTCTATCTCTATTCCATGGTAGGGTGGATGGGGAAGACAATAAACGTTAACCTTTGGGCGGACTTCCACACCCTATGCATAGAGGCGAGGCGGCCACCGAACCTTTCTATAGCGCATTGCAAACTCATTTACCAGACCACAAATATGAATTGATTGCATGCATATGTTTGTTGCATTGTTTTGTTTGCTCACTGAGCCATGATGTGTGCTCACCCTCTCGACGTCGAATATTTTTAGTTGATGATGCAGGTACCTCTGTCGAAGATTATATGAGTGCTCCGGTGTACGGGCGTATTGCTGCAATGAAAGCCAAAGACTTAGTGGATCCCTCATGCGAGTGCAACTCATGCGTATTCGATTAGATTTTGTTTGAACTTATTAAAGGAATATAATTGATATTTTATTTATTTATGTTTTAGTTGATACAACAATAACTTGATATTTTATTATGGTTATCACAGTTAGATTTCTCAGTTCGTTTACAATAAGACTTCTGCAATTGTGTATTATTCTGATTATGGTTGTGGATGTGTATGATTTTATTTTTAATGGACACAGCCTATTAGAGATCCGTGTTGAACCGTTGGTTTATTAGCGGTTCATCACACCATTCTGAATAGTGCGGAATTGGAGTGTGACACATAAGGCTCCCTACTGTAAATGCATAAAGCTTATCGGCCATAGATCTTCTCTAAATCTCATTCCTTGGGCATTGAGTCTTATTCAACTTGTCTCCCTTGTTGATGGGTGCTTCATCAGCAGAACAGTTTGACATACTAAACCTCTTGAGTACATGATCAATATAGGCCATGTGAGACAATCCCAGCAGTCTATGTCTTTTGTCAAACTAATTTCAACACCGAGAACAAAGGAGCCCTCCCATGTCTTTCAAATTAAAATTTTTTGACAGAAAACGCTTGATCTCTGCAAGCAATCCCAAATCACTACTGGCAAGTAGAATGTCGTCTACATATAAAACCAGAAAGATAAACCTACTCCTACTAATCTTGTGATAAATGCATTGATCAATAGCACTTTCAACAAAACCAAAATAAGATATAATCTGGTAAAACTTTAGGTACTACTATTTAGAAACTTGTTTCAAACCATAAATGGATTTGTTAAGCTTATAGACCATTCCTTCCTTGCCTTGTACCTCAAAACCTTTTGGTTGGTGCATGTAAAGTTCTTCAATCAAATCTCCATTCAGAAAAGCTATTTTTACATCCATCTGATGTAGTTCCAGATCATAATAAGACACAAGTGCCATAATTACCCTAAAGGAATCCTTCGAGGAGACTAGAGAAAATTATTCCTTGAAGTCAACTTCCTCTCTTTGTGTGAATCCCTTAGCTACTCGTCTTGTCTTATAACGCTTAATTCTCCCCCTGAAGTCATACTTAGTCTTCAAAACCCATTTGGAGCCTATAGGTTTACAAGAATCAGGTAAATCTATAATCGTCCAAACACCATTATTTGCCACGGATAACAATTCATCTCTAATGGCTTCTAACCATTTTTGTACATTGGGGCTGTTCATGGATTCTTGAAATCTAGTGGGGTCTATCGCTTGGTCAATGTCAAACTCTCCTTCAGTCAAATATAGAATGTAGTTAGAGGAGATAGAACTCTTACGTTGCCTAGTGGATCTCCCTATTTCTTTAGGTTATGCTATCAACACAGGGGTTGCAGGCTGATTAGGTACCTCTGTTGCCTCAGCATCTACTGCCTCAGGCAGAGCAACAAGATGTATAACTGTAGGTATAACAAAGCTTGGGGTCGTAGTACTAGCATACAAAAGGACTTTATCAAACTCCAAGCTCCTTGATAACATTAATTCACTTGAGTCTTCAATGAACTTTGCATGAGCCATTTCAACTATCCGATTGGTGGAAGTAGGGCAATAAAATCTAAACCCCTTCGATCTATCAGGATAGCAAACAAAATGACAACTAACTGTTCTTAGATCTAGAACTTTCTCATGAGGGTTATATAATCTAGCTTCTGCTCTGCATCCCCAAATATGTAAATGATTCAAGCTTGGTTTTCTACCAATCCATAGCTCAAAAGGTGTTTTGGGAACAATTTTACTTGGCCCCCTATTGTGTATGTATGCGATAGTCTTTGGAGCTTCCCCCCACATAAACTCTAGAAGATTGGTGTAACTATTCATACTTCTTATCATATCTTTCAAAATCCTATTTCTTCCTTCTGTAACTCCATTTTGTTGAGGTGTTCCTAGCATGGAATATTGAGCAATGATACCATGCTCTTGTAAGAACTTGGCAAAAGGGCCAAGGTGTTGACTAGAATCACCTGGCTTACCATAATATTCACTTCTTCGGTTCGATCTAACGACTTTCATTTTTTTGACAAAAAATTCTCCACTTGTCTTGTGAATCTTTAAAAAATCCAGTGAACTAGATTTGTTAGCTAATAGGTAAATATAACCATATCTGGAGTAGTCATCAATAAATGAGATAAAATATCTGTGGCCCCCAATGGAGGGAGAGGGAAAAGGACCACTGATGTTAGTGTGAATCAGTTCCAACAAATCATTGCTGTGAACCACCTTTTTCTTTCTATTTCTAGTCATTTTTCCCTTGATACAGTCTACATAGATAGGCATATCATCAAGCTGTAGGGGTTTTAAAATTCCATCTACTATGAGTCTTTTCATATGCTCCATGAAAATATGTCCTAAGCGCCTGTGCCAAAGAGTAGAGGACGACTCATCTAGCATAGGAATTTTAGCAGACACATTCAAAACCATAGAAGGTGCTAAATTCAATTAATACAAACCATTCAAAACCATGCCATTTCTAATTATAGTAGAATCCAAAAATAAATCAAAACCATCTTTATTAAAATTCAAATTGTAACCTTTATTCACTAGTTTCAATACAGAAATTAAATTTTTCTTCATTGAGGGAACATATACAGTGTCTTCCAAGTCTACAAAGATTTCTAAAGTCAGAAGCAGTCTAATAACTCTAATGGCCTCCACTGCAACTTTCACACCGTTCGCTACGAACACACTAACCTCATCCCTACTTGGTGTTCTCCGGCTTAGAAACCCTGCAAGGAATGGGTAACATGAATGGATGATCCAGAGTCAATCCACCAAGAATCCATAGGAGCATCAACCAGAAAAGACTCAAAACATATTAGAGATAGATGAGTATTGGATTCTTTCTACTTGTATACCCAGGCATGTATACCTCGATAATCTTTTTTCATGTGCCCCTTCTTTTTGCACTAAAGCACTCTACGCTGTTCAAGTCCTTTTTATCATCCTTTCCTTTTGTGGCATCTTCCTTATCATAGGGCTTTCCCTTACCTTTCTTGTTGAAAAGTTTCTTCTTCTTCTGAGGCCTTATGCCTCCATTTCCCTTTCCCTTTTTGCTGAAAGATTTGTACTAGACTAGATTAGCACTATCAATTTTCTTCTTTTTCAGTCTATCTTCTTCTTGAGAGTAGAAGGAAATCAGATCATCCAAACTCTAATTATCTTTCTGAGTGTTGTAAAATACATGAACCTGACTATATTCATCAGGAAGAGAAGCTAAAGCCAGATGAACTAGGAAGTCATCGTCAAAGAGGCTCTCAAACCCTTCAATCTTTTTCTTTTGCAGCTAGCTCCAGAATATGCTCTCGAATACTACCACTCGAATCAAACCTTGCCCCAGTTAAGGTTGCCATTAGTCCAATTTTAAGACTTTTATTGGTCACATCAAACTTTGCCTGTATATCTTTCAGATACTCTTTGGCAGTATCTTTCATCTCGATACTACCACGAAGGGATTCTGAAACTGAATTCCTCATCAAGATAAGGGATTTTCTGTTTAAAGCTTCCCACATTTACATTTTTAGAATCTCAGTAGGTGAACAGGAGTAATAGCAGCAGGTTTCTCATCCCTAAGAGCCAAGTCTATATCCGACATGCTAAGTTGGGTTTCCACTTCCTCATACCACTTTCGGTAGTTTGAACCAGTCAGTACATGTAGTGAAGCAAGCACATTCCCAAGTATCGAAATCTTGAGATAATGATTATCGTATGAGTTTATATGCAAAGCTATGTATGCAACTAATATATATCCAATACTTATATCAAGGAAATAAACTATTAAATCATAGCAAAATAAGTGATTATTATTTTCTTTTCCTAAGGCACTACACACTTATCTTTTGGGACAAACATGCAATGGTCCTCTCAGATTTCCAGGCAAAATCACCAAGGAATGATGACTTCAAAAATTCATCACCTTTGGGTGAAAGAAATACCCTTAAGCGAACATCCTTAATAGGTGATTATTATTTTCTTTTCCTAAGAGTCAACCGCACTGCATATTTATCCTTTGGGACAAGTATGCACTGGTCCTCTCAAATATCTAGGCAAAACCACCCAGAAATGATGACTTCAAAAATTTCGTCACCTTTGGGTGAATGAAAAACCCTTAGCCGAACATCCTTACTCTCAAGTGCATGTAACTAACATAACTGGACAACGCCACCTTTGGGTGTGCACTATCAGGCTTGACTACATTTGCACATTAAATTTTTTGAATTTTCAGACATTACTTATGCAAAAGGTGTGCCACTTTGATGGATTCCACTCAATTGCACAGTTATATCTGCAAATTCGGGTGTGTAGTCATATGGAATATGATTCAAAGGTTGAAAACATGAAATTATCGTTCAACAATCCATTATAAACATGCACATCATTCATCTAGTAGTCATTTCATCATTCTAAATTGTAAAAAGGTCCCAAAATTAGTTTTTTTTATCAAATACTACAATCTTAGGATTCTAGAAATAATATTACAAACATACCAGAATGTAGTTCATGACAAGACAGATCCATCAAAAAAAACGGGGAGTCCATCAGACCGCCCACTCGCCTTTACACGCCAATTAAAGCCTGCGGGTGGTATCACGTACCTGTGAACCAAACAGGCCTTTAGGATCTGTCTTGGTTCTATTTTGATAGACCCGGTCCGGATAAGTTCAGTTCAGACCGGTCTAGTCCTGTTCAATTCGACCTGGTCTGGTACGACTAACACAGGTTGGGTCCGTTTCGGGTTCAATTCGGGTCGGGTCTGGTCCGATCTGAATCACCCATGCTGGGTCTGATCTGGTTCGGTTCTGACCCAACTCAAGTCAGTTGCCCGGGTTTGGATCGAGTTTGGTATCCGAACCTGGGGTTGGTTATCCAGGTCTGGTCCTCGGTCTGGGTAACTTGTCTGGGTCTGGGTCTGGGTTGAACCAATTCGATTCGGGTTCGGTTTGCCCCTTTTTTATTTATTTTAATTCCAGCGAGTAAATCTCACTCGCTTTTCTCACCGACGCTTGGAGGCGTGTCTGGTGGCCGGTGGAGTCGATTTTTGTATCGCTACACCATCTCGACAAGATCTATGAGATGGTATATATATTTTTAATTTTTGTCGAAAAATTATCCGATTATGTCAAATGTCTCCCTTTTTCTCTAAAATTGAAATGGGAATAAAAAAACAAATTCATTCTATACTTTAATGGATTCAGACATCATTTTGATTCTCTACTCAATGATTTTAAATCCATATGGGAAGGCTCTTATACCACTATAGGATTCTCAATCCTAATAAACCATTCAAATCTATCCCATACAAAGTATAAAATGCATTGAGCAATACCACAATCAAATAATAATAAAAGGGACATACCTTTTCGTTGGAGATTGATTTCCAACCGTAGTCTTGACTTGATTCCCAACAAAAGTCTTCTACAAAATCCTTTTCCTTGGGTATGGGTCCCTTTGAATGTTTAACGTTGAGAGGCTAATAGGACCCTTGCCATACATTCATATTAATATGTTTATCAGATCTATTCCAATCCACAATGGAATAGATTGGTCTATAATAGGTAGGGGATAATCACGTAATCTTTGATTAGATTCCCACTACATAAAATAGGAAATGGAATAATGTTGCCCATAATAAAATATTTAACTAAAGATTTTACAAGGAGTCCTTTACCTATGACCCAGATGTGTCCAACAGGTCCGTATCGGGCACGTCAATTGTCACTGCGGGATGACCCGACACGGTGGAAATCCAGGTTGGTAGGGGATTTCGTGTGCAGGTCTGACACTAGGCCACCTCCTCTGCCGACTATGATACTCATTGGACTCCTAGAAAAACAGTAGACTTACCAATCCAGGATCATGAGATCATCATTCAACAGTCTAAGATGGTAACCGATTGGAGTCTCTAAGAGACAGTTACCTCCATCAGCTCAACTACATCAATGGCATACCCGGCTCCAACATGGTAGGCATAAGTCCATATAAACACTCGATGGTCATAGGTAACAAGACACCACTCTTCTACTTTGAGAATACTCAAGCCTTACCCTATTCTCTAAGGAGCTTACGAACTCTCATAATCTCTATAATGCTTGCTCAGTTATTGACTTAATCATTGAAGTGGCCGCCGGACTACCTAGTCCGACCCTCGATGATCTTTCTTTTGTTTCAGGTTATGGACAACGTCAACATTATCAGTTTAGCAGCATCAATGTGTCAGATCTTCTTGTTTATCTGAACCGTATAGTTCAATGTACTTTGGAACATTTCCTGTGCCAACCATTTTCGAAATTAATCCATGTAGAAAGAGAGAGAGAGAGAGAGAGAGAGAGAGAATTGTAAAATAGGCGGACAAAGACAAATTGAAGATGTCCACAAAATCTTGAACCAACATGAAAAAACCAAGAGGACCCGGTCTTCTCTTGCTTCCCTATAGACTGTATCATCAAAGTTATTTCTGTTGTGCCTTTCCCCAAGGCAAGTGGTCTCCATAGTTTTTGGTTCTTTTTGTGGAATTTGAATTTCTCTCTTAAATTAACAAACAGGTAAAGTCCAAGAAAACCAAACTCGACTCCGTATCCATTCCCACGATATAATCGTGGGATAAATGGTAAAATGTCATGTCATTGGGGATCAAAATTGTGTTCATTTTTTATAGCTATTGCTAGACTTAAGACTATTCGTAGTCTGCCTCCAGAAGATAAAACGGAAACTGTTCTGTTACCCAGTTACTTGTACATCATTTGTTTCTTTTGTTCATTTCGTGTCGATCCATCCTTAGGTTTAGAATTTGGAGTTGTTGAATATATAATACTAAAAAGAACACAACTTTCGTAGCAGTCAAAGATTCAAATATTATTATTTTCTTTTTTTTTGGATAAGAGTCATAGAATGAAATATTTGAGCTTGATAACATCACAAGTCCTCATTAACTTATCTAAACCAATCAGGTTACATCCGAGAATCGTCATTCAATAAGAAAGATGTGAGACAAACTTTAAGGATCATGAGGCCCACAAAAAAAAAATTAAAAAAAAAAAAATTCATTACGCAGTCTAGGGAGGTCGCGGGAGATCACATCGAAAGTGGTGCTCGAGTGCTACAAGAGGGCTTAGGAGCAATCTAAGGATTATAAAGTATGAGGAGGAAGAGAGGTAAGATAAAAGTTTGGAATTCTAGGGAATCAAAAAAAGGTTCTTAATAGTAGAATCTGAGTAATTATCAAAAAATTATAATAAAGTTATTAGCAGAGTGATAGAAATTAGCCTTATTTATGTTCAAGCCCAACCCGTAGTTGTTGAATTCCATGAATAATTCATCAATTTCCCGGATGAACAGAATAATGCGAATTATTCGAATATAAATCATTTTCAAAGACTTCAAAAAAACAGAAAAAACCACGTTCTTCAAAAAATATATATGAATAGCAATTAACCCAATTAACCGACGCATGCATGACATCCAGCTATTCCCCTTTAATGAGTTGCTTGATAACATCACAAGTCCTCATTAACTTATATAAATCACCCAAATTACATCGGACATCCTCATTCAATAAGATATCATTCATCCATAGATCTCCCAGATTCATAGATTTTCAAGACTTCAATGATTTATCAGTGTAATACGTCACAACAGTTAGTCTCAATCTAAGTTCGACCCTTTCTCTCATAAATGGCAGTTTTGACCCTCAATCAGCATCATCAATATTGATGTCAAGACATTCGTGTTGGATTTTATGTTGTTACTGTTGGCAACTTGGCTGATGTGACAGTATTTGTGAACATACAGTCAGTGAAATGAGGACAGAGAATGTCAGTGTAGGAGAGAGAGTGTCAGTGTAGGAGAGAGAGTGTCATTGCAAATGGGAAAAACTGGAGTAACCTCGAGCAACCTCGTAGTTGGGTCTTACAGTATTCTACATCTCTTATAGTGTGTCAGTGTAGGAGAGAGAGAGTGTCAGTGCAAATGGATAAAACTGGAGTAACCTCGAGCAACATCGTAGTTGGATTTTACAGTGTCCTACATCTCTTATAGTGTTTTTAGATGGCTTGCAGAGAGTTAAATGACATTCTGCATCAAGTTTGATGAGAGAGAGTATTTGTGGACCCCACTGGTGATGTGGCACAGTTTCTGATGATGTGGTCGAGTTTCTAATGATGAGGCAATGTTGCGGCATCCTAAAGCATTACATGAAGAAAGAAGATGTAGAGAGAGAATGACGAGAGAGAAAGAGGAGAGAGAAAATGTTGGTGGGTCCCGTAGCAGGTTCATGAAAATCCGACAGTGGAAAGATGTCGAGCTTCGAGTTATCTTTCCAACACAACTTGAATCATTCAATTCCGACGTCGGATCAGAGAGATCGTAGTTTTCGTCGGATCGCTCGAAAAAATCATTAACACATAAAGATGGGGGCATTTTGGATAAGAAGAAATGTAGAAGATTCCAAATCGGCTGCTAAAATGAAACCACGATGCTCAAATCCACTTTGAATGGCCCAGATCAAATCGGGTTCGAGTGTAATGCGGCATTTGCGTCTTGATACCATCGTGCGCATTCTGGTTGAACGGAGGCAGGTTAATACAATAAATCGCGATTCATGAAGACAGCTCTTGATTCCGTGTGATGCATGCTCGGTACTACGGCGGATCAGATCCAGATCCTGCGACCCATATAATCTCATATCACGCCTGTTGCGATTTATTCAGATCTGATGGTGCAGATCTAATCCCACCTTTTTGAAGTCAATTCGACGGGTTTTTAATAGATTCCTTTGAGAGCCAATCAGAACGCGACAACGCATAAGCGAGCGGCGATTCGGTGTTGCGCAGGTGCATGGGAATGACTTGAAAGATTCTATTTTGAATTTTCTGATTGGCCGAACTTCAAACCGACATAACTTCTTCATCAAAGCTCCAAATTGGTCCGTTTAAGTTGCAGTTTCTATATTTTTGGATTCTCTACCTATTGGGAGCCGTTGGGAGTCATAAAAACATAGAGAAAAATTAAAAAGAGTGTTTTGAAGCTTGAGAGAAGGGTTTTCTAGGGTTTCGTGTCCTGCGCGAGTGATCAATCACCAACTACCTCTTCTCTGTGCATCAATGGAGTGTTAAATCCCTTTGAGAGGTCAGTAGAATTTTTATGTTTATATTCACGGTGATTATGGGTTGTGTGGAAGAGATTGGAAGCCTGTGAGTGAGGTATGCTCTGTGAATCGTTCTCTATCATCATTGAAGGATGTTGGAGAGTACCTGAGAGCAATGTGAAACTTCAGAGATATTGTTGGTCATTCGAAAGCAGTTGTGAGGTTTTTCAATTCCCTATCTAATTGTTGCTTTCAATATATTGTATGCTAGCGTAGGTGAAAATTATTGAATACCTAGCTAATGGGGAAAAATTATAAGGCATAATTATAAGCCTAAAAATTGTTATTTGCTTCTCATAGGTGCGAGTTAAGCGTGGTGTATTCAGTGGGGGCTGGACACTGGCTGTTAAGCCTGAATCTTTGCATTGGTGCGCCCTCTCAATTTTATGCTGGGAAAACCTAGGATTAATATCTTTGTCTTGTTAGAGACTAAAAATTGAGTGTTGAGTAAATACGGAGCCCGTTAGGCATTACTCAATGGACTAGCCATCACACACTGTGTTGGTGAACCATGTAATATCTTTGTGTCCTTGTTTTATCTTTCTGGTATATTTTAGAGTGCGTGGAATGGCTTGCAGGATGGGTGTGCAAATCTGGTAGACCTGGCCACTGAGTGGTAGCGAGGTAGATTTGCAAACGCTTGTATGTGTGTGAAAAATTAGGTCTTCATCAGCTCTGGGCAGTAGTGAAATAATTAAGCAGAATATTCAGACACTGATTCACCCCCCTCCCTCTCAGTGTCATATCAAGTTCATCAATTCGATGCCTTGTCCGATCAATTTTAACCTGCCCAACGTCAAATCCCTATGAGAATCGCAATCTGGCCTGGACTCAACCCGTGGTTCTAGCTACGGTCTAAAACAGCCCTTGAAAACCACCTTTGGCACCTCACATGGGATCAAATGATTTGATATTTACTTTTTTTTACCTTATTAGTATTAGAATTTTTTTTTTAGTGAAAATAATTTTTATCATTTAAGATGCTTAAATCACATAGTGATAACTCAGTTTCGAAATGTTTGTGGAAAACCTCTTTTACTTGAACTAAATCTTTTGAGAATAAAGCAAGAGGTGTTTAGAAAAAATATATATTGGAAATGCACTGAAGGGTGTCATTCAAACAGTCCTTTTAATTTAATTGATTAATGGGAAACTAAAGTATGCCGCATGTGTGTATTTCTTTCTCACATCCTACCCTCTCTCTCGTCCTACTTGTTTTCCCCATACTCCCATTTTCCTATGCCAACATATAAATCTTCTAATACATGTACAGACTATGTATAGACGAACTCTTTCCCTTTGTTTTTTTCTTTTTAGTCACCCCTTTCCCTTTTATATATATATATATATATATATATATATATATATATATATATATATATATATATCGTATCCGGCAACAAATGGAGACCCAACCGATTTCCATGGGTTTGGGCGGTAGGCAATCTGTCACATGGTGGAAGCTGTGACGTAATGGCCATTACACTAAGGGGAAGGAAAGCCGTGCCCTAATGGCCATTACATCACTCTTGAAAGTGCTCAAAAGAATGTATTACGACAGAAACAAACAGAGAGACATAGGAATCCAAAAAAGAATTTTATTCCTTTTTTCTCCCACAGATTGATGGCAAACAAACATACATTCAGATTATGATGGTTGGTAACAAAGTCAATGGAATCGTTCTCATTTAAAAAAAAAAATAATAATAAAATAAAAGGCCAACGGGATCAATATTCTCTGAGAAAAAAATATTAAAATAAATTCATAGTTTAGTTCCTATTTTCTTTTTAATTTTATTTTTTATTTTTTTAGTAAAAGCCAAGTTCCTACATGTCATTTTTTCGGAGTAAATACTCAATTTTTTTTTTCATTTTTTGTGATAAATACTCACATATCAGTATGTTTTATTATTATTATTATTATTTGTTAAAAGAATCCGAGAAAGAAACTTATTTATAAAATGAAAGAAAAAATAAAGTTTGTCATATGACCAAATACACCTTTTAAAAATCCAAAGTTAGGGGAGAATGCACAATATATATTGATAGGTACTTTAAATATACATTCAAGAGAGTTTTTTTTATTATTAAATTAAAATATAAAATTTAACATGTACGTAATCCAGACCTTTACTTTTCTATCTAATAATTAGAAAATCCCATGATGAGAAATATATCTTTTCACCTGCCCCTCTTAGAATGACTCTAGAGCAATCCAAAAACAGTTTTGCACTTTCTATAATAAGAAAAGACATATGACCTCGATTTTCCAAGTTTCTCTTCATTGTGGGAGAAAAAAAAAATTCTGCCTATAATTTGTCAAGTAAATAATAGTGGGTAAAAGACGATAATAACCTAATTTAGGAAAAAAAAAAGGATCCTGTTTATAGGTCCATCTGAACACAAGAAGCTAGGGGATCCGACTTGATATTTGCCACATTGTAGACTAGTAAGGACCTAAAAATTTTATATAAATAGGCCCCATTGTATTTGGATTATCTATCCGTTTGAATTTGATCAAAATTGATTAAAAAAATTAATAGAAAAGATTTTAATATATTAGGGATAAATAATTAAAGGAAAAAGTTTTTCTAATCCATTCCTCACATTAGGTAAAAGGACTCATGGTTTGAGGCATCTCACCCTCTTAAAGTTACAAATTACATCATTCTCTTTTGTATTTGAAATTTCCATAATACCTTTCTTTTTTATCCAATCATTCCAAAAATTTTCTTTTTGAAAACTAGTACCCGGATAACCTTTCTCAATAATTAAATTTTGCTTTGAAAATTGACATGTGGCCACTTGAAATTATGTATTTCTTACTCAACAGTTGGATTGGCCAACTCATCCTTCTATGTGATATATTAGGCAGTGTGACCATGTGACATATAAGTTGATTGCATGGAAACTAAGGGGGTGTTTGATAACACTCTAGAAATTGGATTCTGATTTCTGGAGCATAAATGGAGTAGAAGCTTGTTTGGTAACCCGGTTCGGACTTCTGGAGAATCCATGAGTGAACCGGCTCCAAATGAGCTCTAGAATTCAATTTTTTGGAGCATCAAATAGATGCTTTTCAACTTTAGAGTACAATTTTGGAATAAAAATCACCCCACACCACTACTACCATCAACTACCACCTCCAACACCACAACCCACCAGCCACCACCCACCACTGCCACCACCCACCACTACCACCACCCTCCACCACCCACTGCCGCCACCACCACCACCACCACCACCACCACACCGCCACCACCCACCGCCACCACTACCCACCACCACCACCGCCACCATCCTCAATCACCACCCACCGCCACCTACCATCGCCATCACCACCAACCAGTGGCCACCAACCACCGCCACCACCACCAACCACCCACCACCGCCACCACCATCCACTACCACCCACCGCCACCGCCACCACCACCATCCTCAATCACTACCTACCGCCACCTACTATCACCACCACCACCACAACCCCCCGTCGCCACCACCACCAACCACCCATCACCCCCCACCATCCACTACCACCCACCACCACCGCCACCACCATCCACTACCACCCACCACCACCGCCACCACCCTCCACCACCACCACCCACCCACTGCCACCCTTCACCACCACCTCCCATCCACCACCACCGTCACCAACCATCACCACTTACCACTAGTGCCACCATCCGCCACCCCCACCACTACTCTGGAGTCCATGACTAAATTAGGTTAACAAACATGTTTCTACTCCCTCATACTCTTGAATCTTTTTGAAGTTGGAGTAGAAATTTGAACCAGAAGTAAGAATCCCAAAGTTGAAATTTTATCAAACAGCCCCTAAACTGGTCGACCATCCATAAGAAACCTTTTTTTTGTTTTGTTTTGTTTTATTTTTTTTAGCAAAGGTCAGCAAAGAATATAATAATACAAGAATTAATGTAATTACAAAATTAACCTCTAGGCATGCCCACAGGAAAACAAAGAGAACCAAGAGCACATACACCCCCCCAACTTAGGCATTGCTATCAGCAGGGGAGACAAAATCGCCTAGACTAAGAAAACCACAGCTGCCTTGGACAATCTTTGGTGTCCCAAGAAATATCATGCCAGATCAATTTTGATAGAGTATTCGGCATTAAGGAAGACTTGGAGAAGGACGCTGACTTTGCTAAAAAGTTTGTGACCAGGTTTGCATCACGAAAACAATGTGTTATTTCCCAACAAATGGGTGAGAGATGGTCATTGATGATATACCATTGTAGCAAGAAAAACCATGGGAATGATCATGTTTGGAAGCTAACCGCCATAGCAGCCAAGTTGCATACTATCCGAAGGTTTGGAATAGCATACCCCTTCACCGATATGATGTCATGGAAAACACCTGCCAACCTAGCCCCATAATTAGTTGCACTCCAGGGTAAATATCATCCATAAGAAACTTTACCTAAGAAAAAAACCAAAAAAAATTATTAAAAAAAAAGTAAATTACACCTGAGGTCCTCAATATTTGAAAAAAAAAAAAAAAAAGGATACCAAGATACTCAAATTGGTATCTTGTGAACTGTTTTCGAATTTCGTTTAAGAATCATATATATTTTCTATTTGTAAACAAAAACAGTTCACATGTACTCCAGAAGTTACTTTTGAAACACGAAGTACCCGAAGCATTCTTTACTTAACCATTGGATACTTAAGTATAATTTAAATTAAAAAAAAAAAAAAAAAAACCTTATGGGTTGTATGCATTACGAGAATATTAAGGTGAAAGAACTGGCAGAGATTCCATTCACGAGTAAATTAGTCATATACTTGCAGTAAAGTTTCATGAAATCTCTCCATGGAGAAAGCATTGATTCGTCCTCCACCGTCCTTAATATATTATTTATATGGTAAGAGTTTACACCATCATTGTCTAGGGTGAAGAATTACCTAAAGGCTCCTAACCAAGCTTTAGACTGACTTGACATCTATATTCTATATTATTTGTCATTATCAATTATTAGAATTCCATTTTTTTTTCTCATTCCCCCGTTATTGCAGTAGGTGTATGAAGTTCACCTATAAATGAAACATATAAAGACACCATTATATGTTTTTTCTTGTTCACACCCAAATAATCATATTTAAAAATATCGTATGTCTTCAATTAAATGCCTTTTCGAAAGCTACACACTATAACACATTTTAAAAATAAAAAAAAAAAAAACAATATTTGAATCATGCATTTCTCAATCACTAAAGAGCTAAACAAAGTTGGCAATGGGCATGATAAAAGTCAATGTGAACGGTCCCTTGAAAGGATTAAGGAGGAGAAGAAAACAAAATAAAAAAAGTCAAAGTAATGAGAAAAAAAGAAAAATAGATTCCTTCCATGACCTTTGCGACTTTATCTATCCATTTCCAAAAGCAAAAAGAGAAGCCATTCTCGCGTGGATGTTTCTTGGATGCTCTTGCAAGTTCGCATTGATTCATTCTCTCGTTTTGAGAAGGTTAAGCGAATCTTCCTTACTAATTACCTGCTTTAATTCAGTGGAAAGGACAAAAAATTACCTCCAAAGTCTGGATGATGTCTCAAACTTCAGATCCTTTCCCCGAAAGGATACCCTATCAATGATTATGTCTAGTGGATGCCACATTTCAAAGATGTATCCCAAATCCCATGGATGGTGATGAGTCGTGGTCGAGGAAAAGACTATCAAACTATGTTAATCGGTTTTTGTAAACATTTTGAAACCGTTTAATAAATAGATCGATTTTAGTTTTATCTCATTCATACCGAATCGAACTGTTACACTAGTACAACATCACTTAACACCCTTAATTTCCACCATAATTGATTATTGGGTGCATTTTGTGGGACTCGTATCAATCCGGTTAGATGAGACAATTTCCGATCAGTCGGACCGACCATATCAATTGACTTGCAGTTCCCCTCACCCCAACCCAATAAATAAATAAATAAATTAATTAATTAAATATAAAAGGGGCACTTGTTCTTTACCCGTGCATGGTGAAGAGATCTCTCTCTTTGTTGAAGATTTTCATTGCTCTTGTATGGGAACTCTTGGATAGTGAAAGGTATTACAAACATTATAAAGGGAAGGAAATTAATTATGATCTTGGATACATGGGTGAAGAATTTCACCTAGCATGGTGAAGGAAAACTCTCTAATAAAGGAACAATTTTTTTTTATAGGTAAAAAAAGAAACTCCAAAGTATGGATGAAGTCTGAACAAACTCTGGATCCTTTCCCCCATTGCTAGGTACCTTCTTCATTACCCTTATCACCATCTATATTCAGTGGATCCCACACTACAAATTAAGGTGGGTCCCAATCCATGGAGAGTGCTTCGAAATTTCATTCCTCTAATTATTGCCTTTATTAAATCTTAAGCCCCATTTAGCTTGCATTTCACATGCTTATTTCTTACTTATTAACAGGAACAATACTTAATCACGACGCAGGTACTTCAACCCCATATGCAAAATGGCTATATATATTTCTTTAGTGGTTCATTTTTTATCAAGTTCTACATACCGCTTTCTCTTCTCTATCTGAGTCTGTAGTCGATCAGTATTCAAATCTCTTATGGGTAATTTCATGTTTTATCGGAAGGCTAAGAAAGAAGCTCAAGAGGGATCCATTAATGGTGATTGGAAGACTATCCATATCGAGGCAGAGGATTCTAAGATCACACTACCAGTTAAGCTCAAAATTCCGAGAGGGGATGTTGATAAATCGGCTGAAGCTTTCATCAGGAGCTTCCATAAGCAGTTAGAGTTTCAGAGAAAGCAGTTGATCCCCATAAGTACTTGAAAAAACATGTCTTATTAAGGTTTATTTACTAGATTAAATGCTTACAAATATTATTGAACATGCGATGTTCATGATTCTGTAATGTGTACTGTTAATACTTGCGAGTTAAGACAGACAATATTGGGTTTTTCATTACTTCATATATAGTTGCAGAACTTTTTCTTCTTAGTCTCTTGTTTCAGCCAATTTACAGAATTATCTTTCTCTCCTCTGTCGTTTCTTTTTCTTCCTCTCTCCACCGCTGCATATGCTGTTATGGTGGTAGAGGGTGGATTGCAACAATGGATGGATTGACTGGTTAAGATATAAAAGGGAAGATCTAACGGTCAAGAAAGTGCTAGCGAGTAAGATTTTATTACACATTCCTAGTGTATCTTAAGATCCTCTTGGTTCTAATCACAAACTTTTAGCTACCAAAATGATTAGGATTCACAACTTCCCTAGTCAACAGTTAAAAAGAAGAGAGAAGAACTGATCTCCCAATTATTAAGTGTCCAAGAATTTCTTACTAATGTAGGATTTTATCTGACACAAGTAAATTGTTGAAAAATTCTAACATAACATTTTCTTTTGACCCAATCTTTCTTTTCTCCTTAACATTCAGCAAAGATAAGAAAATTTTAGGGTAACAAACATTGTCTAAAATTTCTTTTAGATTGGAATCCATAGCTGATGATGGAACTAGAATAGATATTTTTTGTTTCGTACTCATACAAGTATAGATGCCTTTCTATCAATCTCTAATTTTGATGTTTCTCCCCAATTTGATATTATGGTACTGATATAGACTAAAATTCCGTCATGGTCTAATTCGGAATGGTAATAAATGCCAGAGCTTTGCAATATTTGATTGATCATAATTCTGTATATTCCGTTTACTATAAATGATCAAAGTTTGATGTTTAGCCTTAATCAGCCTTTCCCTCACCGTACACAACCCAATCTCTTTGGGGAGATGCTGCTTGGCCTGGCGGTAGTGTCATGTCTTGAAGAAGCAGGGTCAAGTGAGGAACTCCTGTTCAAGTCTCCTCTCCTGTAATATTCCTCAATCACCCCACACTATCCGAAAAAGAAAAACACTCAAGACTTTTTTTTTTTTGTTGTTGTTGGAAATCACTTTTCCGGCCTCTAGGCCTCTAGGCCTCTAGGAAGCAACCGGTTCTGATTAGCATATTACAAAGCACATGTGACAGAAAGTAAAATATATTCTAGAGGCGTATGGCAAAGAAATCACCAGTAATACGAAAACCTACACCTACTCAATAAAACTAGAGAAAATTTCCTTGACAACTAAGAAAAACCTCACCCCTCTTTATACCTCAGAAAGTGATCCTCTTCGTTTTTCCTCATCATGCATAGGAGATATCTCTACAGAAACAATATATAAATAACTAAAACATCATAATCTCTTCACAATTATAAAATTACCTTTGTACATAAAATATATCCAAACCAAGCCAATTAACATATACCAATATTGCAAACAAATTTTATGAACCTAACCAAAATTAGAGTAAAACCATGTAACTTTGGCATGAGTTGAAGGAATAAAGTATGTATTCAAAATTATCACAAATCAGACAAGTGTACCGTTGTAATTAGATTAGGAAAAGTCAATGTTCCCAAAAGTTGGTGGAAGTTTTGAAGTTTAAATTTCATAAATTTCCACATGTGAACACCATAATTTGTTGTATTAGAGTTGCGACATGGATCATGTATGGGTTGCTCAAGGATTTTACCCAAAAAATAAATGATGCAAAACTTAATAGGAAAAAAATGATGCAAAAATTAATAGGGTGTAGGAGTCCTATGAGCCCTTAAATATTTTGTTATCCCTTGGATGTCAGTATTATCACCCAATTGAAGCACACCATGTGATCTCAAACATCCTACCAAAAAAAAAAAAAAAATGTAATCTCAAACAGAAAAACAGCCCTACAGGGGTAAGAACGACACTGCACAAGATAAAGAGGGGATGCCCATCATTACCATAATGATCAAGGGCAAAATAGAATAAAATTTTATCAGCTTTGACCCACTTCCAACCCCACTCATTACTATTTCAGTAGAACATTCTATAAGGGCTCGATCAGCACCTTTTGTGGTCTAGTCTCCTGACATTAGCATCGGAGTGGTTCCAGGGCATCGAGCCCGACCCCACCTTTGTCTTGTTTTGTCGTTTGTAGATTGGATCTACAGAAAAAGACTCATGCGCAAAATCTAACAGTAACAGATTGGCTCCCACCATGAGGCCCATTAAAAACTTTGGTAAACATGTAGAGGTTTCACTCAATTCCTTCGCGTACTCCTCAGTGCAATGGACCATCCTCATACCAGAAGTCAGAATATCAACCCTCATCCCGAAGATGATAGGATGAGAGAAATAGTTGAGGAAAACCTTAGCGATGGACGGAATAATGAGGTCCCCTCCGTGAACACCCAGAAGTGATACTAGAGGAATATAACCCATCTGAATTCGTCACCTGAGCCGAGCTCAACAAGATGACCGAGAGAATGGACATCCTAGCCTGACTATTGCAAAGCTTCCAACCACTTACCATTGCCACCGAGCGAAGATAAATCGTGATCCCTCCAAGAGAGCCTATTTTGTGGTGAGATGAGCAAGCGCCCTAGGGACACAGAAACCCTCCTGTCCCGCGGGGAGATGAGAGAGCTCCATGGACATGCAAACCCTCTTCTCCTACGGGGAGATGAGCAAGTGCCTTAGGGACATGAATCCTCCCGCCCCAGTGGAGTTTCCTAATGGAAGAAATGGCGATCCTCGGGCCTTAGGAAGGCGCAGCTCGTTCATGGAAGTCAGCAATTTGACTACTAGAGTAATCCTCCGCAGGACTAATTTTAAAACTTACAGTACTAGGATCCCGGCTAGAAAGAGGTTGGGCCCCCGTAGACACCTCAGAGTCAACTGACCCCTGGTTGTACTATAGGAATGAGAAGTTTTACCTCCCAGAGTTCTAGCAGTCCAAACCATATCACAACCTAACTTGACAAGGCCACCCGTTGTCATCAAGGAAGACAACAAGCTAGAGTACAAAAATATGGCACTGCAGGAATGTATGTACAAGGTCCTCTAGCGGACCAAGTTTATGGAGAAAAAATATTATAGTATCGACAACCCCCTCTTGCACATGATAATAAGAGCTCCCCTTCCTAAGGGTTTTCATATACCAAAGGTACCGTTGTATGATGGCTCAACTGACCCCAAGCAGCATCTGGCTAGGTTCATGGCTATTGTAAAACCCGCACTCTACGAATCCAGTCTAATTTTGGTTTTGTATTCTGATAGGTCTTCCAATCATAACTAAGCCGGAGGAGACGGTCGGATGACGAACCACTAGTAAACCAACATGAACCAAACCAACGAAGCCTAATGGAGCTAAACCAACTCAACCCTAGCACTTGAACATTACGTGTTTGAAATAAGGGTCTGGCACAATGCCAAAAGGGTGCAGTCTGTCATGTGCAGAACCTCATTGTCGAGTCTGGGTTGGTGACCAACCCAGCATTGGACCCGTGGTTTAGACTGGGTTAAGAACCCATCTTTACAATCACGACTAGGTGTGTTTTGATTTAAACAAGGAAGGAGGGAAATCCTCTAGCCTACCTTGTAAGGAATCCTATCTGGATCTCTACGTGAATGGAGTATGGGAATTGGTCCATACTCCATCCTTTCTTTTCATTCTCTACAAACCGAAAGAGAGAAGAGAGAAAGGGAGCAGAGGAGAGTTCTCACGCATTCCTAAAGGAAGAAGGAAGGAGGAGAAATAAGGATCTTGTTCATCATTGGGAATAAGCCATTGATAGTACCACCGATGGGAGTCCTTCAGGTATTGATTTCCCACCTTCTTAACTTTCCTTTCATATTCAAGCAATATGATAATCGTTAAGGGATCATTGATCATGTTTCTCATGGCTATAACCTCCTTTACCATCCCTGATACGCACTCAAGGACCTATTTGGGTGTGGATCAGATTTGGTGGGTAACCGAGATCGTGAAGGTAATAGGATATGGCTAGAAACAAAGGATAAATAAATATAAGCATCCTAAATCTTCATAACATTGTCTTGTATCTTACTGAGCTATGTTGTCAGCTCACCCTTCGTATACGATTTCTTTTTAGATGTTGATACAGGTTATACGGTGGAGGACTACATCACCGCCCCAGCTTATGGAAGTATTGCTGCGTTGGACATGTAGGCAGTGGAAAACGAGCATGACCCATCATGCAAGTGCCACTACTGCGTATATCTTTAGGATTTCATAATATGTTTGGATTTTAAGACTTTTATGGGATTATCTAATTATGTTTTGGTTACATTGAGAATAATCAGATTAAATTATTATTTATCATTTTGGACTTAGTTCATTGAATAAAGTCTTTATATATTCTGATTTATGGTTTGTATGCATGGTTTGTGTATTGACACGGTCTTTTAAGATCCTGGTGTGAACCATTGGTTTGGTAGCGGTTCAATCACACTTCTGGTTTAGCCAGAATTGGGGTGTGATAGCTATGATGCTCTTCCACGGCATCCAGGATGCTATCATCTGCAGGGTCTTGCCTTCAACATTGAAGAATTCAGTAAGGCTATGGTTCAATAGCCTGCGTCCTAGGTCCATCAATTCATTCAAAGACCTCATCCATAAGTTCTGCACTCATTTCTAAGGATGTAAGGTGCAGAAGAAGACTAGAGGATACTTATTGAAGCTAAAGCAGTGATCAGATGAGTTTCTTCAGGCCTTTGTATCTCGATTCAACCTAGAAGTCCTTGAGATCGAGGACATCGACAAAAATGTAGTCACCACAAAATTCTCAGTAGCTATAACTAACAATCGGCTCAAATTCTCCATAGCTAAGAAAGAGTTGGCCGATCTCAAAGAACTCTTAGCGAGATGCAAAAAGTATGCCACCGCCAATGAAGCTTTCTAACCCTATAGAGGAGAAGTCGATACCTTAGGCAAAAGGACTCCCAACGATCAGTATAGGGAACCATAGAGAGAAGGAGAAAGTAAAAGGAAAAGGAAGAACAATGAGGAAGGTGCTCCCTAGGGGATGCATAAATATTTCGATCGCTACACCCCCCTTAATCGACCCATCTCGGACATCCTCACCCTAATTGTTGGAGATATAAGACTCCAAAGGCCCGACAAGATAGTCTCCAATCTTATGTATCACATGTAAGACCTGCACTCCAAGAACCTGGTCTAACATGGGTTAACGTGTTGTGACAGGTCTTCCCATCATAATCGGGCCAAAGGAGATAGTCAAATAACAAGCCACATGTTATGCGTACAAATACTGGCAACTTTAACTTTGTTTGGTCTAATTGATTGAGCATGTCCGGTCGCAAGGGTTTTGCCACCGAACACTCAGCCGGACAAGCACAAAATTGAGTCAGAGGATAGGAAAATTTCCTAGTTTGTGTGGACTACTCTCCTAAATGGAAGTGGATCCACAATAGGATGTTACCCTTTATATAAAAGCTTAACTTTCCCATTCTCTCTCATTCCACAACCCTAGAGGAAAAAGCTTTGGGTAGACGGGGAGGAGAGGGTTTGTCGCCATATCTCCACCTGCCATCCCAACACCAACCCTTAAGGTTTAGAGTGTGAGAGAGAATTAAGGACAAAAGCATGTTGGAGAAGAACCCTTACTGTTTAAAAGACATAGTAACTAGGATATCAATAATAGACCTAACCTTAACATGTTTTCGACTGTAGAATGATGTAGGATAATGTAAGATCCGTACTTTCAAATTTCGAGGACGAAATTTCTTTTAAGGGTGGTGGAGTTGTGCCCGCCGCCGGCCCGGCGGGGGGGGGGGGGGGGGGGGGGGGGGGGGGGGGGGGGGGCCAATTTCCACCATTGCCATCACAAGACCAATAAATGAGGGGTATGTCCACCTCCCCATCGCCTCCCACAACCATGGGGGTTTATGAGTGTCCGGCCCCCCCCCGGCCCCCCCCCCCGCCCCCGTATGTGGATCGAAGCCGAAAATTGAGAAACCCTTACTAATTTGACCCTTTCCTAATCAATGGGACTTATTTTGGAGGTTTTGCCCTCTAAATAGGGGGCCTTGCTCTTTCACACCTCTTACAACCCTAATTGGATTGAGAGAAAGGAAGAGAAGGAGAGAAGGAGAAGGAAAACTTAAGAAAAGGTCAAACATGGGAACTCGGAATCTCAGCAAACCTAAGGTATGAATACGTTTCCCATGATTTATTTCAGACTTTAGGATGGTTCATGAAGAGGATATCCCTTAAAAAACCAAACCATCAACCCATGGTTAAGTTTTTGTGGAAAACCATAAGAATTCATTGAAACCATGTAGGTGACTAAAGTATAGTTCTAAACCATAGAACATGTATAGAATAGATTGTGGAAGAAAGCCATAGACCTAACCATGAAAGAGAGAACAAAATCTGATATTTTTACTCAAAACCATGGAGGGGGCACCTAGGGTCGATGGCAGATCCGACCCTAGCATCGACCCCCCGTGTTCGGAAGTTCGGGAATGGAGGGAGGGTCGACCAGCATCGACCCTCGAGTTGACAGAATGGTTTTAAATTTTGAATTAATTATAATTAAATTCTATCGACTTGGTTAGGTTTGCTAGCAATATAATAACATTATAAAGGTGATTCTAAAGCTTGGAAAAGTATCTATTAGCAAGCTAAGGTGAGAACCTTAACCCCAAACTAAATTGATTAATAATAAACTGTTTTCTATTTCTTGAGTCCTATGCCATGTTTGATTCTATGCGAATATGTTTGTAATGTGCATACAGGATGCCATCCAATATTTCTATTACTTGTTCATGCATATTTACTTTATTGTTTATAACATGATGATGATGATGATGATAGGAATAGGCATGTGCTTGTATGTGTGTGGTTGATGTGCTTGATGCGAGCGAGTATCGGGAGGTGTGATGAGAACGTCAATAAACGTTAACCTTTGGCGAGTCTCAGGACTTTAGCTCTATCTCTAACTCAAGTCTTGTGTATTGGCATTGTCGACGCCATTACCTTAGTAGAACTATTATGTCGTAGAGTATCGGGGAGGGGTCTCGGTCCTTGTAGTCTCGACTCTACCGAGGGGCCTTAGCTCTATCTCTATGGATGTTCGAGAGATCTTGGGTGAGGCCTTGGATATCCGTTTGGCATTAGGATTGGTTAGCAATGAGCCCGGTTGCAAGCCCTCGCTAACAGGGGCTTACGTGTTGGTATAGCATTATATAGCAATAAACGTTAACCTTTGTTGTATAATGTATGGTAGGGTGGATGGGGACGACGATAAATGTTAACCTTCGGGCGGGCTTCCACACCCCGGTATAGAGGCGGTGTCAATAAACGTTAACCTTGACCACCCAACCTTTCTATTGCACATTGCAAACTATAAACCAAGACCAAAGATATAAATTGACTTTTGCATGCATATGTATTGTTGCATTGTTTTGGTTACTCACCGAGCTCAAGTTGAGAGCCGACCCCGCACATGCAATTCTTTTAGTTTATGATATTGCAGGTACTATGATTGAAGACTATGTCTACATGCCAACATACGAACGGGTGGAGGCTACAAAGGAGAAAGTTGTGGAGGACGAACATGGTTCGTTAAGCGAGCGTTTCAACGATGGATACATTTAGTGTTTAGTTTTCCTATTTGGATATTGTAATATGTATTAAGTTATGTTTTGGTTACTTGGAAATAAATGGAATATTAATTATTTATCATGTTTAGACCTCAGTTCATTATCTGTAAGACTTCCACTATTTATTTTATTACCTCTGATTAATGTGGAATGTGTTTTGGTTTATCATATGTGGGATAGCCTATTTTGAGATCCTGGTTGAACCGTTGGTTTGTTGACGGTTCATCACACCGTTCCGAATGGTGCGGAATTGGGGTGTGACAGATAATCCCTAAAACAAGTCGAAGAATTAACTCAAAAGAAAGGACAGACGGAGACACAACCTAGATAATGTCTGGTGTGTTTTCTGGTGGGACAATAGGTCACACTGGTAAGTTGACCGGTGGGACATATAGTGCCACCGGTTAGCTTCGGGAAGTATCTCAGAGTTGACCGGTGGGATGTCTGGTGTGGCTACTGTCACACCAGACAGTGCCACCAAACAGTCTCCGGAGGGACTTTTTGCCACTCTGGATAATCAATCTGGAGAATAGTAAACAGTCAGAATTGTACCAAAATTCATCCTATTGTTTGTCAAGGATTCGTAAGCAAGCAAGGTTAGTTTCAACATCGTAGAGGGTATTAAACATCACTCAACAAGTGAGGGACAAGACCCCAAAATAAACTGACTAATAATCAAACTACCTTGTATGTTGTTGATGTGTTGTGTATTGTGTATATAATATGTCATACAATATCTACTATTTACTGTTCATGCATATTTATTTTTATTTATAATGTAATTGAGGATAGGCATGTGCTTATGTGCAGTTGGTGTCTTGGGTGGAGAGAGGTTGGAACCTTAAACCATTTATCACACTGACATCGTCATATTTCCGTCTACCTTAGGGCCCGTTTGATAAAACTTCTGCTTCTGGATTCTGGATTCTGGTTCAAATTTGGATTCTACTCCAAGCTACTCTAGAATTATTTTGGAGTAGAAACTTGTTTGATAACGCAATTTTGAAATGGATTTTAGAGCATCTTTGGATTAGAAACATGTTTGATAACACACTATCCCTCCAATCGAAGTCTAGAAAAAACAGTCATAGTAGTGGTGGTGGGGGGTGGTGTTGGTGGTGGTGGTGGTAAAGGTGGCGGCGATGGTGGTGGTGGTGGTGGTGGTGGTGGTGGGGGTTGTGGTGGTGGTGGTGGTGGTGGTGGTGGTGGTGGTGGTGGTGGTGGTGGTGGTGGTGGTGGTGGTGGTGGTGGGCGGTGGGGTGGTGGTGGTGGTGGGTGGTGGTGTTGGTGGTGTTGGTGGTGGTGGTAGAGGTGACGACGACGGTGGTGGTGGTGGTGGTTGTGGTGGTGGTGGTGGGTGGTGGGTGGTGGTGGTGGTGGTGGCGGTGGTGGTGGTGGTGGTGGTGGTGGCGGCAGTGGTGGTTGTGGTGGTGGTGGTGGTGGTGGTGGTGGTGGTGGTGGTGGTGGCGGTGGTGGTGGGTGGTGGGCGGCGGTGGTGGTGGTGGTGGTGGTGGGTGGTGGCGGTGGTGGTGGGGTGGTGGTGGTGGTGGTGGTGGTGGTGGTGGTGGTGGTAGTGGTGGTGGTTGTGGTGGTGGTGGTGGTGGTGGTTGTGGTGGTGGTGGTGGTGATGGTCAAGTGATAGTCATGTGAGTGTCGACTCTTTTTTTTCTCTTAAAAAGTTGATCCAACAGCTTGGAGCAAGTATTTATGACTCCAAAATTTTGGATTATGGAGTCATTCTGAATCCGGTTCACTCTGTGGGAGTTGGAATCTAATTGGACTTATCAAATGCGCTTCTACTCCAAAATGGCTCCCTGGGAGCCAGAATCCATAGAATCCAGAAGCAGAAGTTTTATCAAATGGGCCCTTAGTGTGCTTAGTACAAGACTGGGTATCAGGGGGAGTGCTGGTGGTGATAGCCATAGCTTTACTGTCAGGCTCTAGCTTTATCTCTATTTTGTATTGAAGGGTGCTGGGGTAAGGCCATAGATACATTTGTGATGACATTTAGGATTGGTTAATAACGAACCCAGTTTGCAGGCCCTTGCCCGTAGGGGTGTACGTATTGGTACAAGGTAGGGTATTAGTGGGGGTGGTGTTGGTTTGGTTGTAGTATGCCATTAGGCTCTAGTTCTATCTCTATTCTGTAGTGAGTGTTGTGGGGCAATGACTGTTTTGGTTGGAGCCTGACCATTAGGTGTACTTACACTCTCGTACATGGAGGTGTGGTTGTAGCCTATCCTTACTATAGCACATTCCAAACTTATATAATTGAATGCTATCTCATCCATATTGCCTACTGCATGTTTTGTTTCTCACTAAGCTAAGTTGTGAGCTTACCCCATGAATTCATATATTTTTAATTGATGATGTTGGTACTACTGTAGAAGACTATATTAACACGCCTTCTTATACAGATGGTAGCTTTGGATGTGCAGACAGTGGATAGCAAGCATGACTCATCATGCGAGTGCCACTACTGCGTTTACCTTTAGGGTTTTGTTTTGGTGTTTGGGATTATAAGATTTGTAAGGATATTATTATTTTATGTTTTGGTCATTGAGATAATTGAATTAATTATTAATTATCATTACACTCTCAGTTCATTAATAAAGACTTCCATTGTTATATTTAATTATCTGATTTATGGTTTGATGCATTGGTTTAAATGTTGACACGGTTCTTTGTGATCCTGGCTTGAGCCGTGGTTTGTTAGCAATTTAATCACACATTTGGTTCGACCAGAATTAGGGTGTGACATCATAACCCTAGAAAATATATCTGTTTTCATCGAGATTACAGGCATGACTTAGATGAATACCGAAATTTCCAGGTAAAGATTGAAGACTTGGTCCGCTGAGGGTACTACGGTTGCTACATCGATTGTTGGGTAGAACCAGAAGGAAGAGTCCCATAAGCAAGAGAAGAAAGAAGAGAAGAAGGAAAAGACTGACTACAAAAAGGCAACTAGAAAAGAGAAGAGCGCCAGAAAGAAAGAAGCTGGGAGGAAGAGGAAGTGGTAGGTTTTCCTTGACCCCCACCCCCAAAAACAGAAGTCAGAGTCCTCTACCATGAATTTAACCCCATTCCACACCGAGCCTACCAGATGAAAAGCTCTAGCGGAGGAGAGGAAAGTAGGGGACGACCCCTCCGGAGAATAGATCCAAGAAAAAGTAGGAAGAGGATAGATCACACTAGGCTAAGGCCACCCTGGTGGTGATTGGAGGAGGCAACAAAGAAGAGTTGGCCAAGATGACCACTCGAGTATACCGAGGCATCTCGTTTGACAAGTCATCCTTAGCTACAACACTTCGAGGAATCATCCCGAGACAGGAAGAACTCAGGTCCTTTTGACCTTTCACCCCAGAAGAACCCACCACGTTGCAACCATCTCCTCGGGTCCACTAAGACCCCTTATTAATTATATCATTCTCAATTTATGTAGTTTGTAGTTTTACATTGTTGCCCTTAGCTTAGTGTGTAGTTTTATGTAGTTGTCCTTAGCTTAGCTCGATATCAGTGTGTATATAAATGGACAGATGTACTGTTAATTTGACATAATGAAATGAATCTTGAGTTCTGATCTGGATGGTTCCTCTCTGTACCAATTTGACATGGTATCAAAGCTAAGAAACTCTCTTTGAAGTTCGGTGCTGCTTATCTCTCTGAGTTTTGATCTTTGAAGTTTCTCCTGCAAATTAGTCTGGAATTTTTTCTGAGTTTGTTTCTATACTACTGAGTTGTTGCGATTTGGTCAGTCAAGATCTGGAGTTATGATCTTAAAGTGTGTTTCTTGAAAGTGGTGTTTCGTCAAGATCTGAAGCTGTGTTTCGTCGTCAAGCTCTTGTACATCAAGATCTGGAGTTTTCTTTGGTCTTGTGGTCATCTGTTGTATTAAGATCTGGTTTGTTCGGTTGGTGTTGAAGCATTGTAATCTGATCAAGTTTTGTTTTGTGGTTCTTTTCGTGCATGCTGTTAAATCTCATCAAATTCTTACAAAGTGCTTAAAGAATGTTGACTTCTGCAACGTTTGGTTTATCGTTTCCATCTTCGCTGCTCTTGTACCCATCAGACAACCCAGGCCATATCTTGGTCACTCAACCCCTTGATGGTAGTAACTACTCATTGTGGAAACGAGCAATGCATCTTTCATTAGGAGAAAAGAACAAATGCTCCTTCATTGATGGAACAGAAGTTCGTCCAGATCCTGTTGCAGATCCAATATCTACCACAGCCTGGGACCAATGCGACAGGATGGTGATGTCTTGGATTTGCAACTCATTGATCAAGAATCTACAAGGCACTATTCTGTATGCCAAAAGTGCTCGGAAACTTTGGCTTGAACTCGAAAACAGGTTTGCTCAAGGTGATGGTCCTAGAATTTATGAATTGAAAAGGCAAATTTCTCTCCTTCGTTAGGACAATATGTCCCTGTCTGAGTATTTCTCTTCCTTGAAAAATTTGTGGGATGAATTAGGGTCATACATTCCTGTACCAGAATGCATCTATGGATATTTGTCAAAATGTACCGGTGATCTTATGAAGAAGTTACAGGATCAGATTCAAACTGAACAGGTGTTTCAGTTTTTACTTGGACTGACTGATATGTTTAGCACAATTCGGACTCAAATCTTGGTCATGTCACCATTACCGTCTGCAGCAAAAGCATATTCATTAGTACTTCAAGAGGAGCGTCAAAGAAGGCTATATGTTACTCAAATCAGTTATGAGAATGTTGCATGTGCCATAAATCGTGGTAACACAGGGTTTCAGCGAAATGGTAATTTTTCCAAATAGTATTCTCAACATCCAAGTTCATTCAATTCTTCTGATTCAAGAACTGGGAATAGACGTCCCCTATGTACCCACTGCAATAGATATGGCCATACCAAGGAGACATGTTTTGAACTCCATGGGTTTCCTCCGAGTTTTGGTCGCAAGCCTCCAAAGTTCAGTCGATCACAGACCCCTCAACTTCATCTTGCAACTGAATCAGTACCTCAGTCTAATGAAGATGGTTCACATGATGTCCATTTGCCCATTGAGACAAGCACAAATGCCTCTGCCTCTCCTTTGCCTCCTCTTACTCAACTGCAGTACCAGCAATTGATCTCTTTTCTGAATAATAATCAACCCAATGCAAATTTTGTAGGTATGTCATTTTGTCTAAACTCCTCTGTTATGCCACACTCCTGGGACATTGATTCCAGTGCATCCCAGCATTTTTCTTCCACCAAATCTTCAAATTCATACTCTGTTTCTTCTACTACACACCCACCGGTGCTGCTTCTAGATGGTAGTCACTATTCTGTTGAGAGTGTAGGTACCCATCAACTTTCTTCTCTTATTACATTGCACAATGTTTTTCATATTCCGAAGTTCAACTCTAACCTACTATATGTCAGTCAACTTACTCAATCTTTGATTGCTCAGTGACATTTTTTCCAACCTTTTGCATATTTCAGGACTTGTGCACGAAGATGGTGACTGGAGTGGGACTGTTGCGTGATGGTCTGTATCGATATGAGTCCTCCCCTTCTCCGGTAGCATGTTCCATTACCTCTAAGCTTTGGCACTTCAGGTTTGGTCACCCATCCCCTCACACTATTCATATTCCTGGTTTACAAACATACACTGGTATATATGATGTGTATCCTTTAGCAAAATACACACGCAGTTCCTTTACTATCAGTACTTTACGAGCTTTTAATTATTTTGATCTCATTCACTGTGATATATGGGGTCCCTATTCGACCCCATCACATACTGGTTGCAAATATTTTCTCACTCTTGTAGATGACCACATACGAACCACTTGGGTATTTTTGATGAAATGTAAATCTGAAACATTTTCTCTACTATCTCATTTTTTTCAATGGTTGTTACACAGTTTACTACCTCTGTAAAAACTATTAGAACTGATAATGGGTCAAAGTTTCTATCTTCGTCTGTCCAAACTCTATTTCATTCTCTTGGTATCCTTTATCAATGTACTTGTGTGTATACCCCCCAAGAAAATGGTGTTGTTGAAAGAAAACACCGACATCTTCTTCAGGTTGCTAGAGCCCTACGGTTTCAAGCCCATCTTCGATTGCAATTTTGGGGTGAATGTGTCCTCACAACATGTTATCTTATAAACTGATTGCCTACTACGGTCTTATCTGGCAAATCTCCATATGAGATGCTTTTTCATCAATCTCCATCTTATCTGCATCTTAGAACTTTTGGATCATTGTGTTATGCCAGAAATCATTGTCCAAATAAGAATAAGTTTTCTCCACACTCTACCCCTTGCATTTTTGTAGGATATCCTCCTAATCAAAAAGCTTACGAAGTGTATGACTTAACATCTCATCATATTTTCATCAGTCGTGATGTTCAATTCTTTGAAATAGTTTTTCCCTATAAACCTCATTCCACAATTTCATGTCCTCCAACTGATTCTCCATCCACTGTAGTTCTTCCTCTTCCAGTTATAGGTACTGATGTCATTTCTCCTACTAATGAATCTGATTCTCTGCCTCTTACCTCAACTAAATCTATTAGCCCTCATTCAATAGTTGGTTTTAACCCTCCAAGCCCAACATATCCCATCCCTATGTCTGAACCACAAAGCCCATTACATCCTGTCCTTCCTTCTTCTACACCAGGCCCACTAACTCCAGTCATTCAGTCTTCTCCATCAAACTTCATTAGTCCCAATATGGGTTCTGGTTCTCTACCTCTGGTTGCTCCTCGTTGATCCACAAGAGTTCCTCACACTAACATTAGGCTGCGAGACTATATTTGTAATTCCGTCTCACAACATTCCACTTTAGCATCATCATCAGATATGCTTTATCCTATTCATCACTATATTGACTTCTTTTCAAATTCTGCCTATAAAGTTCTCTTATCTAATCTATGCTCTGATATTGAACCAAAGACTTATAATCAGGCCCATAAACATGTTGTGTGGAAAAAGGCAATGGATGAAGAACTTTGTGCCTTACATGATAATCATACTTGGACTATTGGGCCCCTACCTGAAGGTAAACGGGCCATAGGTTGCAAATGGATTTTCAAAATTAAAAGGCATGCAAATGGGCAGATTGAGAGATATAAAGCCCGATTGGTAGCTAAAGGTTTTACTCAATTGGAAGGATTGGACTATTATGAAACATTTGCTCCTGTAGCAAAACTAGTAACCATACATGTCTTATAGCCTTAGCTACCTATAATAAGTGGCATCTCTTTCAAATGGATGTGAAAAATGCCTATTTACATGGTGATCTCGATGAAGAGGTTTTTATGGTTCCTCCACCCGGGTATATGGTCGAGGGGGCATCACTACAATCGGGCTTAATTTGTCATCTTAAAAAGTCTTTATGTGGCCTAACACAAGCACCCCGACAATGGAACAAAAAATTAGTCCCCGCTTTACTTCAAATGGGCTTTTCTCAGTCATTAGCAGACGCTTCTCTATTTACATACAGTCGGACATCTATCTTTACCGCTATTCTGGTGTATGTTGATGATATAATCATCACTGGAACGAATGAGGGTCATATTGCTTCAACTAAGGCTGATCTTCATCATTACTTTCATATAAAAGATCTCGGCACCCTTACATACTTTCTTGGTATAGAGATGATTACTACTACTGATGGTTTACTTCTATCCCAACAAAAGTATGCGCTAGACATATTAAATGAATCTGGGCTTCTAGCAAGCAAACCAAGCCCATTTCCTATGGATCAAAACCTGAAACATGATAATATCGGGTTCCCTTCTTGAAGACCCGTCTATGTATCAGCGTTTGATTAGGCGCCTCATCTACCTAAAGGTCACAAGGCCCGACTTACGTTTTGTTGTACATGTCTTGAGTCAATTTATGCACGCTCCTCGTGCTCCACATCTTCAAGCTGCCATACGGGTGTTACGATATTTGAAAGGGACACTTTCTCTTAGTTTACATATGGCCCATCATACTACTCTGGTTCTTTCCGGCTATTGTGATTCTGACTGGGCTGGCTGCCCGTTTACGAGAAGGTCCACCACATGCTACTTTGTGTTCTTTGGCCCGAATCCGATTTCTTGGAAGACCAAGAAGCAACGTACTGTGGCCCGTTCTTCAGCTGAAGTTGAATATAGAGCTCTCGCCATGGTTACTTGTGAGCTCTCATGGATAAAGTCCTTATTTCAGGACTTAGGATTTCGGCATCTATTTACCATCGTTGTTCATTGCGATAATCAAGCAGCGCTTCATTTATCTGCAAACCCAGTTTTTCATGAATGGACAAAGCATATCGAAGTTGATTGCCATTTTGTCGGGAGGAAATCCAACAAGGAATGATTAGCACAACTCATATTAAGTCTAAATTGCAGCGGGCGGATCTCTTGACAAAGGCTTTGGGCCAAGGCCCACTCTCCTTTTTACTGTCCAAGCTTGGACTTCGGAGTTCTCCTACGTCCGCTTCAGGGGGCATATTAATTATATCATTCTCAATTTATGTAGTTTGTAGTTTTACATTGTTGCCCTTAGTTTAGCTTGTAGTTTTATGTAGTTGTCCTTAGCTTAGCTCGATATCAGTGTGTATATAAATGGACAGATGTACTGTTAATTTGACATAATGAAATGAATCTTGAGTTCTGATATGGATGGTTCCTCTCTGTACCAACTTGACACCCCTTACCTGAGGTGCCACTTTCAGCAGATGCCCCATTCCACTAAATCCGTTGGTCTGACCTACCCAGATCTCCTGAGGAGGCGTCCTCGGTGCATCTAGATCCATCCAGCTCCTCAGTCCTACCGACCCAGCTCGCCCGAGGAGGCACCCTCGGTGTGTAGAGCTCCCATTTCATAAATTCCTCAAACTGGCCAACCAATCTCATTCGAGGAGGCATCCCCAGTACACAGAGCACCTCGGTGGACCTTGCTCTCCTCCCCCAACACGAGTGCTTCAGAAGAAGGGACGGTGTCACGCTTTTCGCTATTCAGGTTCTAAAACCTGGGGAAAGAAAGGATTCACTATGAGGTCGTCTGCATCATCACAGGTGGGCCGACAGTGAGGAGTAGACCATCGTGACCCGAAAGGAGAATGCACATGGTGTTAAGTTGATAGAGAGGCCTAACAAGAGAACGAGAACAAGAGATACCGTCACATTTGGAGATAAAGAATTACAGGGAATCGAGTCACCTCATGATGATCTGTTGGTCATCAGCATGAGGATATCCGACTGTAATGTCAAGAAAGTATTCTAGACACCGGCAGCTCAATAGACATTATTTACCAAGGGGCGTACAAAAGGATGGAAAGAGGCAATGATAAATTAATTCCTTACTCCACACCACTCACCAGCTTCTTCGGGGACCATGTAGCACCCTCAAGCTATATTAGGCTACCAATGCATATGGAGGCGTACCGAAGGGACTCTTGGGTCCCCATAGTCATCCTCATAGTGGACCTCTCTCATCTGCACACAACGTTATCTTGGGTATACCCGGAATGCAAGCTTTAATGGCAGTCGCTTCACCCGTTTACTAAGTGATGAAATTTCCCACCCCTGATGAGCAAGGGAGGCCTGAGGAGTTTAGCTTATGTCCTGACATTATTACTCCACAAAGCTACAAGCACAAAGGAAGCCTTCAGAGATGATGCAGATAACCATCGAAGATCTAAGGGATGACCCGAGACAAAAATACGGGACTCCAGCAAACGACCTAGTCCATGCCGTCATAGATGAAGCCAAGCTGATGCAAACAGCTCAAATTAGTGCCTCCCTAATAGGAGGGTAGAGGGAGGAGATAGTAGAGTCCCTAAAGAAGAAGGCAGACTTATTCACCTAGTTGGCCGCGACATGCTGGGCATCCCTTGAGACATCATTGAACATCGTCTCTATGTCAACTCAAGACTACGGCTTGTCTACCAAAAGAAGAAGACTTTCAACCCAGCTTGGCAAGCTATCATAGATGCACGAGACTGACATAGAAAAAGCAAGCTTCGCCACCAACTGTGACTTATACTATTATGACATCATGCCATTTGAACATAAGAATGCCGACGCCACTTATCAGCGACTAGTGAGTAAGATCTTCAAAAAATAGAACGATAAGAACATTGAAGTCTACATAGACGACATGTTAGTGAAAACACTAAATGAAAGAAGCTGTAAGCACCCCATTTTTGCCATCTTTAGTTGAACAAAGTCCTACTAATATGTAGACAGTAGGAGAGGGGAGGTAAGAGAAGGTTTGGAAAGTACAGGGGAGGCGAGTGAAACTCTCTCAAATCTACTGATCGATCAGTCCCCTATGGTGTTCTAAGTTGAATTGAAGTGGTCCCCACTGTGCAGAAGCCTAAGTGAAACCATACAGTAGGTTTATTAGGTCCTATTGTGAGGTTTGGATGTTTGGCTACGACTTCATAGACTGCAATTTGCATGGATGCGTAGGTCTTATAAATACCTTCAAAATGAAACTAGAATCGCTCAATTTTGATGTCAAATGAAGAAGATATGGTGATTTTAGTCAAAAAATAAGTACAATGGTATTTTTTTAAATTAATAATAAATATCCAGGGGCTTGCATACAAATTATCATAAGTTTAATTATTTAAAATTCATTTCCTCATATCTTGCTCATCCGATGTCTAAATTTGATGATTCAAGCTCCAGTGTGTTACATTTTCGGTGTTTTACAAAGTGGATGTGGAAAATCTGGAGTAGAGGTTGCCGAAGGATCCCATGCAAAGTTGCAAGATGAATTATTGTAAATTAGACTGTTTAAATTTCAAAAATTCATATTTTGGTCATTCCACATCCAAATCAAATGATCAAGTGCCAGTGTGTTACATTTTCAATACTCTTCAAAGTGGATGTGGAAAATCTGAGACAAGGGTGGTTAAAAGATTCCATGTAGAACTGCATGCCAAAATGGCCCATGAAATTACAGAGAGAAAACCCAGACTGGCCCAATCTAGCCCACCAATCCAGACCAGGCTGATTCGACCCATATACATAAATTGTAACATCGTGTTATTTTATATCATATTATATGTTTTTACTTTCATTAATCATATATATAAATATATAAGTGGTCCATTTCGGGTTTGCATATGCATGCATGTATGCATGCTTATGGAATGAGAGAGAGGACCGTGAGCTGTCATGGAGGGAATCTTTGGTGTTGCCAGGTGTCATCAACACCCAAGGTGTTGGGACAGTTTGGTTGGGCTTAATAAGGAAGGAAGCCTAAGAAACGGAGAGATAGAGATCTCTAAAAGGAGAGAATTTGAGAGCGTGGAAGATCCGAGAGAATAAGGATTTAGAAAGAAAGAAATAGAGAGAGAATCTGAGGGAAGGAATTGGTTTGGAAAGAAAAAAAAAGGAATGGGGAAAGAAAGAACAAACTGAGAGGGTGAGATGTTGAGGAAAGAATTGAGAGCTAAGAATAGAAATTAAGAAGTCGAGGAAAAGGATATGTAGGCAACAACTATTGAGATTTTGGAAAGAAGAAAAAGGGAAGGATCTGTGAGGTTGGATATTTGGAAAGATAAAAAACTCTCGATGGGGAGAGGACCGAGGCAAAGAAGGAAAGCCAACCTGAAGAAGAAAAGAATACAAAAGAAGGAAAGAATAGGAGAAGATCGGTGGAGCTAGACTGAAAAAGAAAATAAAGAGAATTGAAAAAAGAAAGATTGGAGATAAGGAAAGAAAATCAAAGAGAATTGAAAGAGAGGGATGGAATGAGACCAAGGTAGGACTCTAGATGAAAATATTCCAAGGATAAAGAAAGAAAGAATAAAAAAAAAGATTGAGAGACAGATTAGGAAAGAAGAGAATTGAGAGAGTTGGGAAATTAGAGGAAATTAATTGAGAAGTAAAACCGAAGAGAAGAAAGAAAAGAAGAGATAGAAAGACAGCCGGCCAAAGGAGGAAGTTTTGAAAGTTGGTGGACCAAATAGAAAGAGATCAAAGATAGAGGATCGGGGACTCTACATGGAAAGAATCCAGGGAAAAAAATGGAGATTAAGAGATAGAGAGAGATGGAGAGAGATTGAGAGGAAGAGATAAAAAGAGAGGGAGTGCACTCGAGAGAAGGGGGAGTAGAAGAGAGAACTGAGAGTCGGAGAAAGAGTGAGATTGAAAAGTTGAGGGAGAGAGAACTCCCTACAACTCAAGGTATGTCAAATATTATAGTGCGAGAGGAGAAGATGAACTCAGAGAGATGAACTCATTTCTGTATTTCTTCTATATCTAGAAAGTACAAAAAGAAAACTATTTATATACATAAATAACACATGCCTAGAGTGAGATGTAACACGTTGACACCACATCTATATGACACGTGTATGAGTAACCTCTAACACGCCCTCTCAAGTGGATGAAGGGGATACATGAAGACCTAGCTTGCCTAAATGAGAAGACATAAGACTCTGGCCCAATGCCTTTGTGAATTTATCAGCCCATTGAAGATGAGACCGAAGATGAGATGTTTGAATAAGACCAGCTTGAATCTTCTCCCTCACAAAGTGGCAATCCACTTTGATGTCTTTAGTCCTTTCATGAAAAACCTGGTTGGTTGCTATGTGAAGCACCGCTTGATTATCACAGTATATGTGAATAGGTTGGGAAAATGAGAAGCCTAAATCCTGAAAAGAGACTTCAGCCAAGTAATTTCACAAGTTAAAGTAACTAGAGCCCGGTATTCTGCTTCAATCAAGGACCGAGAAACAACAAGTTGCTTCTTAGTTTTCCAAGAAATACCCAAAAAATGTGACATAGCCCATAGTACACCTTCTTGTAAAAGGGCAGCTGGTCTAATCCGAATCACAGTATCCAGTAAGGATTGGATCAAATGTTAAAGGGATATGAACACCAAGTGAAATCGACCCTTCAATGTATCGAAGGAGATGATGAGCAACCGCCAGATGAGTGTCACAAGGTCGGTGCATGGACTTGCTAAATATTTGGACTAAGTAACAAATATCAGGTCTCGTAACCATCAGGTATATAAGTCGGCCAATGAGGCGCCTATAAGCACTTGGATCCGGTAGAGGCTCACCACTCTCATGATCAAGTTTTAAGTTCTGTTCCATAGAGAACGAACTGTACTTATAGCCCATCATGCTTGAATCTGTCAAGATATCAAATGCATATTTCTGTTGGGCCAATATAATACCAGAATCTGAATTAATCACTTCAAGGCCCAGAAAGTAAGTCAAGAGGCCCAGATCCTTGAATTGAAATTGTTGTTGAAGATGGGCTTTTGTGGAAGTAATATGGGCTTGATCAGACCCAGTGATTATGATATCGTCCACGTACACTAAAATAATTGTATAAACAGGGCCACTACTAAAAATGAATAGAGACGCATCTACTAATGATTGGTAAAAACCCAGTTGAAAAAGAGCATCTACAAATTTTTTGTTCCATTGCCGAGAGGCTTGCTTGAGCCCATATAGAGATTTCCTCAAACTGCAAACCATATTAGAGGCCAAAGGGACACCATTAACAGTATAGCTTGGAGGAGGAGTCATATAGACCTCTTCATCGAGATCACCATGTAAAAAGGCATTTTTTAATGTCCATTTGATACATTGGTCATTTTCTATAAGTGGAAACAGTTATGAGACTCCGTACAGTAACTAACTTTGCCACTGGAGCAAAGGTTTCATAGAAGTCAAGACCCTCAAGTTGGGTAAAACCCTTAGCCACTAACCAGGCCTTGTACCTCTCAATGGTACCATCTGCATTCCTCTTTATTTTATAAATCCACTTACATCCTATTGCAGATTTATTATCTGGTAAAGCTTCCACAGACCATGTATGATTATCAATTAAGGCCTTCATCTCATCACTCATGGCAGACTACCATAGAGGGTTAGTTTTGGCTTGGGAGTATGAAGTTGGTTCAGGATGAGTGGCCGAAGAGGTAAGTAATGTTTTATAAGGTATAACATAATAACAAGATAAATGTTTCTGAATAGGGTAAAGAGACTGACCTGTACCAACAGAAGCTGTAAAGGAGGCCGGTAGAGCTACAGATGAACATATAAAATCTTTGAGTAGCTAAGATGGATGACAAGTTCTAGTGGAGCGACGAACAGAAAGAATATCCATAAAAGAGAAAGTGGGAGAAGTGCTATTGACAGAAGGTATAATATCAGAATTGGAGACTCCACTACACTCAGGTATGATAGAAACACTATCTACAAAAGGTAGTTCAGAATGAATAAACTTATGAGAGGGATAGTCAGGGAGTAAAGGAGAAGGAGGAGGCAAGAGTGAAGAAGGAGAAGAGGTAGGGACAGGAGGTAAAATAGTGTCTAGTGGGACTGAACAGTCAGGACCCGAAAGAGGAAGAACATGGGAAGAGTCTGATTGAGAAGAAAATTGGAAAGGAAAAACCTCTTCATGAAAAACAATGTCCCTACTAACACCATAAGACTGAGTAGACAAATTGTACACCCGATATCCTTTGTGGTTAGGAGGATAACCTACAAAAACACAAGGAAAGGCCCGTATAGAAAACTTATGTTTGTGACTAGAAGTATTGCGTACATAGCAAAGGTAGCCAAAGGACCGAAAATGAGTGTATGAGGGAGGTTTTTGAAATAACATTTCATAGAGGGAATTACCAGACAGAACATTAGAAGGAAGCTTATTAATGATGTAGCATGCAGTAAGAACACAATCCCCCCAAAATCGTAAAGGGAGTGAAGAATGGAACCTAAGGGCTCTGGCAACTTGGAGGATATGCCTATGCTTACGTTCCACCACCCCGTTCTGTTGGGGTGTGTACAGATAGGTTAGTTGATGAATGATGCCGAGAGAGTGAAATAAAGACTGCATAGGAGAAGAGAGGAATTCTTGTCCATTATCATAGACAAAAACTGAGACATGAAATTATAAACTTGAGATTTTTATTTCATCAGGTAAACCCAGGTAGAGCAAGAAAAGTCATCTACTATAGTAAAAAAATAATGGCAACCAGTATTGGAGGTCATAGAATACGGTCCCCATATGTCACAATGTACCAGTTCAAAAGGAGTTGTAGACTTAGAAACACTATCTGGAAATGGGGATCAGGTGTGTTTAGCCAGAGGGCAAATATTACACACATCTTTATAAGGAATAATAAAAGGAATGGAAACAGAGTGAAGGGAAGGATGACCTAGTTTAAAATACCATGTTTTGGCAGAAATAGTTGCAGTACCAGAGAAACACCCTGAGTAGGAAGTAGAGGTAGAGAAGGAAGCCGGCTCAAAGTAATATAGTCCATCATGAAGCTTGCCCAATCCAATCAGCATCCTGTAAGCACTTCATTTTTGTCATCCCTAGTTGAACAAAGTTTCACTGGAGTGTAGACAACAAAGTGGTAGAGATGAGAGAAAGTTTGGAAAGTACAGAGGAGGCTAGTGAAACTCTCCCAAAAATGACAGTCGATTACCCCCGACATGCGTTCTATAATGTTTTGAGAATAACTGAAATGATCCCCAATGTCCAGGAGCTTAAGTGAAACCATATGGCAGGTTGGTGAATCCCAATGCAAGGTTTGGATGTTGGCTGTGACTTTGAAGAGGTTTTTGATGGGCCCTACAGTAAGGAAATGGGTTGCAACCTGCAAGGATGCGTTGGTATTGGAAATACCTTCGAAATGAGACCAAAATCGCTCAATTCTGATGTCAAATGAAAGAAGATATGGTGATTTTAGTATGGGAATACGAATAAGGGTATTTTCTAAAGATTAATAATATCTAGGGGCTTGCATGCAAATTATCGTAAGTTTAATTATTTAAACTTCATCTTCTCATATCTTTCTCATCCAACGTTTAAATGAGGTGATTTCAGTGTCATTATTCCTCATTTTTTGTGCTCTACAAAGTGGACGTGAAAAATCTAGAGCAGAGGTCTCCAAGGAATCCCATGTGGAGCCATAAGCTGATATGCTTGTATAAACTTTAATTCCTCATAATTTTATTATCCGACGTTTAAATCATGCGATTCAAACTCTAGTATTTCTCATTTTTAGTGCTCTGCAAAGTGGATGTGAAGAATTTGGGGCAGAGGTCTCTAAGGCATCCCATGCAGAGTGGTTAGCTGAATTATCATGAATTAGCCTATTTAAACTTCAGAAATTCATAAGTTGACCATTTTATGTCAATTGAGGTGATTCAAGCTCTAGTATTTCTCATTTTAGTGTTCTACAAAGTGAAGGTAGAAAATTTGGGGTAGAGGCTGTCAGAAAATTCCATGCGGAATGGTCGCGAAAATGGTCTATGAAATGATAGAGAGAGAAAAACCAATCTTGGCCCAACCCAGCTCAACCCATATCAATTTAACTCTGTCCAACCCAACTTAGTCCAACTCAGCCCAGCCCAGATCAAACCGGTTCAATCCCATGTGCATACACATCATGTATTATGTATTAACTATATATTATATTATATGGATATTATATGGATATTATATAGTACATATTATATGTTTATATAATATATATTATATATTTACATATGGATATATTATAATATAAGGGGTAAGAGTGAAATCAACGGGCTATATTTTAAGGAAGGGAGTTGAGGAAAAAAATGGAAAGAAAATAAAAGGGAAGAAGAGGAGAGAAAGAGCCGTGGGACTCTAAAAAATAGTAAAAAAAAAGGAAAGAGAGAAAGGAGGAATGTGAGTGGAGATAAAAAAAAAAATCAGAAGTGGGAGAGAGTCCAAGAGAAAAAAAGACAAAAGGAATTAAGGAAAAAAAGGGAAAGAAAAAAAAAAGGAAAGAGAGGGGAGGCCACGGGCAGAACACCTGGTAGAGAGACCCAATCTTGAGTGAAATAAATACCGCAAGCTCCTACCCAGCCATCACAGCAGCAAGCGCGGAGGAAGCGAAGAAGCGAAGAAAAGCCTTACCCCTATATAAAAGCGCGCGCCAGAACTGGCGCACCACCCCTGGTTGCTCCCGGAGCAGCAACGTGAGTGGAGAAATAAAAGAAGAAAGAAAAAAAAAGGAAAAACTCAAAAAGACAAAAGGAAAGAAGAAAAGAGAGTCTAAGAGAAAATAGGACAAAAGGAAAGAACAAAAAAAGAGAAAAAACTCAGAAATTGAGAAGAAAAAGAGAGACGGGAGAGAGTCTAATAAAAAGAAAGGAGGAGGGAGAACGAAATTGAGAGAGAAGAGGAAGAAGAAGGAAAAGAGAAGAAAGAGAAGGAAGAAGGAGAAACTAAGAGAGAGGGATCTCTTTGCAAAGAAGTAAGTCTATTCTCCATTGTTATTTTCTAGTACATACTTGCAATTCATGGCCCCTCTCCTATTGTTGTAACCAAAATTTTGGTTTTGATATGATTCCATGATGCTAACATGTCGAAAATTGCTTGAATATGCCTATTTTTGATAAATCATGATCAGAGATGTTATATTGCATGCATGTAGATGCTTAATATGTTTAAAGTACTCAATGGAAAAAAATTGAATGTCATATGATGGTTTTTGAGTATTTTAATGTTTTTCACAAGGTGGATTTCATATCTGAAAATTCCAGATCCAGAATCTGATATTGAGACATGCATCTCATATAGATTTTTGATGAATTTCGTGTCCAAAATTTAATGAGATACTCATACATATGTTAGAAAGTTTCTCTACAAATTTCAATTCGTTTGGATTTGAGAAAGTCGAGATAAAAAAATCCCCAATGATGCTACTATCCTTATCGGGTACAGTGCAAACCCTCATCGAACAAGCTCTAAAAATAAAATTTGCGATCATAATTTGATAATCCTTCCTTCAGTGAAAGTGATAGATATGAAGTCATGAAAAATTTGGCACTAGATTTGAATTTTTTTGATATTTTATGTATTTCATATGATTTTTGAAGTGCACCATGGTCTGTTTTAGGGTCAGTTAGAACACACTGAATTGCATGACTGAGATTGATGTTTGAGCCTTGAGGATCTTTCTGTTTGTATAATATTTTTTAATTAAGTGTTAGATTTATCAGTTAGCTACATGACCATATGCCTGAATTCTATTTTCAATGAGTGGTTGATTTTATATAGAATTTATGGTGCAACTGATAAGAATCTGGAACAGACTTGACCAGTACACATGCTTTCACTTGTGGTGCATTTTCCACCCATTTTGGTTCCCTGTTAGGATTTCCCTTCTTGAGACAAAATCTAGGTCTTTGAGTTCTCTTTCAAAGAATGTATTTTGAACTTAATTTGAATATGTATGAAGCCCCATATGCATGTTTTGGCAAAGGTCCATAGAATCTATTAATTGCAGTAAAAATCATGAAAATCCATAAATAAGTGTTTTGTAGAGATTTTTTTAGACATCACTTCCTTGAAGGAAAAAATAGCCACATGAGTCTGGAAGACAACTAAGTTAACAGATAATTTTTTATATGATTGAATAATATCTTATGATTATTTTCCCATGACTGGTTCGAATCTGAAAATCAGTCTAACCAATTTTCATAGTCTGACTTTGTAGGCATGATTTAAACCGTTAGATTTCCATCATATTGTGCCTTAGAAAAATTTGAGACCATTAAATCTTAATCATGAGCATCTTATTCGAATTTGAATATTAAATCTTGATCATGAGCATCTTATTTGAATCTGGACCATTGGATTGTCTTGATGAATAATTTGAATGGATAGATTATCCTTTTTAAGTGATTTAATTGAATTTAAACGGTTGGATTGACCTCATGGATGTTTTAATTGAATCTGAACCATTGATCAAATATGATGTTGATCACATTTATGATGAACAATTACATCTGATCTGAGTAGTCGATCAAATATGATATTGGTCACATTATTGATGATCGATGCTTGATTAATGCACTCACATGTTTGTTGCTATTTGAGTTGACATGCTTTATTGCTATACTTGAGATGATATTGTTGTTACTTGCCATATTTGGATGATATTTATTATTCGTAATAATTTAATTTCTGTAACACCCTAGTCGAACTGCTATATCTGTACACCTAGAAGACATATTAGATGTGAGAATGTACATGTAGGCACCCACATTCACGAGAAGTTTAATAATGAAAATGATAAATTTTGATCAAGAGATATGAAGTCTAGCCTAACAAATGATAAATTAGGGTTTTAGGTTAAGGGTAACTTTAGGACGATCCCTACCCCTCAGCTCATCTCCCCTAGGGTACAAAGAACTAGATAGGTGTGATGTGAATCGTACCATAGAGCATTTAGGTTCCACACCCTGATCTTGAATGAATACACATCAATGAATGAATCCGTTTTCGAACTACGTGGATCCTGATTCTTAGGGTAGCATCCTAAGATACGTAGGCAATTTGGAGAGATTCCCAAACACGGACTCAAACCCTTGCTCCCTGAGAGTAGAGAGAGAAATAGATTGCTCCCTGAGAGTAGAGAAAGGCACATTGCTCCCCGGGAGTAGAAAGAAACAGATTGCTCCCCGAGAGTAGAGAGAGATAGATTGCTCCCCGAGAGTAGAAAGACAGATTGCTCCCCGAGAGTAGAAAGAGACAGATTGCTCCTGAGAGAGAGAGAGAGAGAGAGAGAGAGAGAGAGAGAGAGAGAGATAGATTGCTCCCCGAGAGTATAAAGAAAAACACCTTGCTCCCCGAGAGTAGAGAGACAGATAGATTGCTCCCTGAGAGTAGAGAGACATAGATTGCCCTATGAAAGTAGAGGGATACATACCTTGCTCCCCAAGAGTATCAAAACATTACAACGAACTACGTTGTACCTGATTTCCAGGACCTCTAAAATACGTAGGTAACTTAGAGGACCTCTCCAAGTACAATATTATATCTTAGAATCCTTAGGTCCACCAAATCTTAGAATCCTTAGCTCATCTATATCCATATCCATACCCATATCCATATCCATATCCATATTCACTTCAATCCACCTTAGGCTATCTCTAGATTCAATCTCAATCATCATCAAACATAAACTTTAACTTGAACAATTAAATCTATGAAAGCTTAATCATAAATCACATCCATAAACCTTAATCACATTCTATTCGAACTACGTTATGGAATTGAATTCCAGGATTAGAATACGTAGGCAACTTGAGATGTCTAAGACGTCTCAGATTCAGTTCATCATCGAACCATCTTTGGTTTGATTCACTGTATATTATTTTTCTTGTTTATTTATTTTTGAGAATATGTTTGGCTAAACCTAGGTTAGAAGAACTTAAGAACTTAACATAAGATCCCCCATGAGCCCTAGTTATCATCCATTGACCATGAAAAATCAGAACCATAGAGTCTAAGGAAAGTAGAATCATATAGGAAGTCGATTTTCGGATCAGACAGCTTTGGGTGTCTAACACCTTTCCAAACTGTACCTTGAATGCTTACCCCTTCTCTGATAGACCAAAGCCAATATATTGGGTTCAATGAGTCAATAGAAGTTTTTTCTTATAATGAGACTATATTTTTATAGGTCCTAGACCTAATCTAGGTGGCGACTCCAAATAATTTTTACCGTCCATCGGAGATGGGTGGAAGAGACCTATTGTCTTCACACATCCTCATTGGTAAGTCCTAAAAACAACAAAAGGTAAGGTAAAAAGTTACTGAACTAATTAATGTTTAGTTAATTGACTAGCAGAGAACAGATTGAAAGTAAACTTAGGAATGTGAAAAACAGTATCCAAAAGAATTTTGGAAGACAAGGCATAACTACTAATAGATTGTACAGGGTATACAGAGCCATTGGGTAGAGTCACAGGGGACATTGGGACAGGGGTCGTGGATGACTGTGGTAGAGGAATGGATGAAAAATGATTAGTTGCTCCAGAGTCTATTATCCATGGCTTATTAGAAGAAAAACATGTTGTAGTGAGGGCAGAATGCATACCTGCAAAGCTCACAGAGGATGGAGGATTTAGTAAAGACATGAGCTGGTGATATTGTGTCATGTTTAAAGAAGGAATAGGAGAGGCAGACTCTATGATAGGCAATGGAGAACTCACTAGAGTCGGCAGTAAAGGTTCAGATGAAACAAGATGTACAGAAGGGAAAGGTTTAGTGGAAAAAGAGGAATTCTTAGGTCATCGACCAAAACCAGGGGGAAGCCATGAAGAGCATAGCAAGTGTCCCTCGAATGACCATGTCTATTACAATGATTACAGAGTAGACGCCAATGAGAATCAGAGAACTGGCCAACAACAAAGGTAGTAGTATCCACGGAGATTTGAGAAGCAGACAAACCTCTATGTCGTTCCTCCAGTAGGACGAGAGAGTAAGCCTCACCCGTGGATGGAATGGATTCCATAGTGAGTATTTGTGTACGAACCCTGCTATAGCAATCGTTCAGACCCATAAGAAACTGATAAACTTGCTCAACTCGAAGGTGCTTTTCAAAGGTAGCAGAAAGACCACATTTACAGACAGAGAGAGCCACAGGTACAATTAAGAAGACTGATGTGAGAACCAAGCTCATCCCAAAGATTACGAAGGGCAGAGAAATAAGAAGACACCAACATTCTCTCTTGACGAAGAAGGGCCACTGTCAGATGTGGGGGCCATTGCCCTAAGAGTATCTTGTCTCCAAGTCAAACCACAAATCACGAGAAGATTTTGTATACATCACACTATTCTGTATGTTCTTGACCAGACTCCTGTAAATCCAGGAAGTTACCATGAGATCGCATTGGTCCAACGCAGCTATAGATTTGGAGTCAAACAGTCAGATCAGTTGTAGGTCTGGAAGTGGATAGGTGCCGTCAACCAAGACAAATTTATTTTTGGCACCCAAAGCTACTCTCATTGCCCGCTTCCAGGTAGAGTAGTTGTTGCCATCCAATAGTTGAGTTATCAGCACAAATCCTGGGTTGTCCGCAGGATACAACGTTGAAGGAGAAGGAAACTGAAGATTCGGAACAGAAGCCATGACCAAGAACTGAGGAAATTTTAAGAATCAAGAGAGGGCAATAGAAACCCTAACAAATCCAAAAGAATAACAAACCAGCCGCAACAAAATTTGAGAAATACAAATAGCCTGGACGAAAGCAGATGACTCCCACGAAATTTACAAGCTAGCAAAAGCCAGAAAGTAACAAAAGAAATTCCAGATCTGAGAATCAAGAAACCTAGATCTGAAGCACCAGATACCGAACAAACAAAAATCAACCAATCAAACTGACCAGCTACCAATCATAGACATACTGCAGTTTGATCTGAAAGAATAACCAGAGAGCAACGAGACAGAAACCAGTAAAGACGGAAGAAAGCAAAAACTTGCAGATCTGAGAAATCGGTCTGCTCTGGGATCAAAACAACACTCGAAAAAAAAGAATCAAAGAAGCAATCAAAGCAATATACAAACCACCGACAGATCAAGACAGAAGTGGCAAAAAAAAAAAAAAACATAGAATCTGCTCGGATACCGTGTCAAATATCAAAGTATGAGAGGAAAATAGAATTCAGAGAGATGAACTCATTTCTGTATTCCTTCTATATTTCGAAAGTACAAAGAAAAGTGTTTATATACATAAATAACACATCCCTAGAGTGAGATGTAACAGGTTGACACCACATCCATATGACACGTGTATGAATAACCTCTAACAAGGTAAGCCCTCATCTCCTTTATTTTTCTGTTTATCACCATCATTTCTCACCTGTGTAATTTCATCGACTGCACCATTGTCCTAAACTGATTCCCTGACATCCCTCCCATGAAACTTCATACCCTGCGATTATTCCTAAACCAAATCACGCAAGTCACTAATTTCAGTAAACCCCACCCATGCTGCTCATCCCTAACCTACACCTAGCAGTCCAAAGAACCTCCATCCCAACCTTCCACATGATCATTTAAACCCCACAACCTGTAGAACCCATGGCCAGCGACCTATAAACCCCACTGCAGATCCAAACCATTAATCCCTAACACCTGGCTGCAACTTCTTCATATCCCCACCCCATCACCCTCAAAACCCAACCACGTCTGGCTTTCATCCAATAAACCAGATAACCATACATGCATTCCTGGTTTTTCCCCTAACCTGCTGCCTTAGTACCACCTGCCATCTAAATAAGACCACACAACTTCCTTACAGCCAATCACCTCATGCAATCTCCCAACTCACTGATCTACTATACAACCATGCACCACTCATCAACATCCAATATCATTAACTTACACCTGTCCGCAAGTCCCCATACCTCCTGTTATCCTACATCCCTCCACCGAGAATAAAATCCTGCAATTGCCCCACCTTCATCTATCCATCTTGCATTACTTGTACAGCCATAGACTGCCTTCTACATGACCATCACTTATACTGCCACTCACCATTGTCGCCACCTGTCCATTCATGCATCAAACCACTTGTTGCTAACCACCATTTTTACCTACTTTCTTCTTCCCACATGTGATATTAGATCCATATACCAAACTGGCCGACACCAATCCATATCTCACCAAACACCTTCAGCCATTACCATGCGGACAACTCCATCCATTGAAACCACCATTGTCGCAACATGCTACTAAACCCCCTGTCATCATCTCTAATCTTCATTCTATGACAACCCACCATCACCCTACCTGAACCAAACCTGAAGCTCTATCTGCACCATAGATCTATTCCTCACATGATCAGATTTACCCAATCAGTATTGTTGTTGCACTGAACTGGATTGGTCTTTATCTCATTCGAATTTCCTGCTCAAGAAAAATGAAGCACCGCAATGATGGTCAGGTAGTTACACCCTCTGGCCATTCCGATGCCTAAGTGAGTTCCACAGACAAGCAGTATGGGATAGTTGAAGTAAAAAGTATCCCTTAGTTTGATGGGAATTCAGATAACTAACTCACTTTTTGCCGAAGAGCATCAGATTTGATCATGCTATACCTATCTCCGTTTCCTCTATTTATAGGTTGGGAATGACCCAACTATGGGAGCTGGGTATGTCCTTTGTTGCAGCGGAATATCCTTTCTGTGAGCATGATCCACACCCACCGATGTGGGGATCAGGTGAATTACTGAGTTACTCGCCAACTGACTCTTGTCACTGGATTCCGTTGATTACTCCTTGGTAAACCTGGAGTATATCCTGTTATCCATACAAAGGGATCCTTGTGTGTGCCCTATATCACATGTAGATGTGCAATTCAGGTAGAGCGAGTTGGGTTGCTCGAAGGGATCTGTCCAAACTCTGATCTGAGGCTTGTGAGGTTTCTGAGCTTCCCATAGTAAGGCTCGATCCGAGGCATAAGCTGTAGCGAGGCCCCGAGGCTCTGAGGCATGCGTTGTCCAAGACCATGGATGGTGGAGCCTCAACGGCTGTTGTTTTTCTGAGGCTTGGTGAGGTTTTGACACTGGGGGGCCCTTTCATTCCCTGTGACTAGGTGCATACTCTCTGCTGAGGTTCCTCATGTAGGCCTTTGGGCCGAGGCCTTTTCCCCACATTGGGTATTATGGGCAGATGTCTCTTTTATGGGCCTGGGCTTGGGATGCATCTATCGAAGTTCTAGGAGGGGAGAAGCCCACTCCCTTATCAATGCCCCTTGCTCTCCCGACTTCTCGAAGGTGGGGAGAGCAATATAGGTTTCATTCTTCGAACGAGGCTTGCAAGGCTGCTTCTTGAGGAGCTGTAATGGTTACCTTTTGAGTAGGAGTTTTCAAATCTAAATCAAGGCTTTGTGGGCCCTGCCACTTGCCTTGTTCTCCGCTGATTGTACCATTATGCCATAAACGTGTCAGAGCTGAAGCAAGTAGGGTGCATCCATGTATATCTTTGCTCTTTTGATGCGATGGTTATTGCCAGTTTGTAGGCTTGTAGACCATTATGACCTATGTTTAATTTTTATCCGAATTAGTAGTCTTTATAAACTGCTTATTTCTTCGATCTTCCTCTTCCTACTTCTTCCTTTGATCTTTCTGGTTCATTTTATCGTTGTTCTTTATTCTCATATCTTCTGCACAGTTCGTCGTTGATCTTCGCCGCGTTCAAGTAAGTAATGGCTAGGTCTAAGAAACCTAGCAATAGAGTAGAACTAACCCCGAAGAGGAAGCCTCGGGCTCAGGTGCCGCCAGGCGATGTGGTCAGGTTTCTACTTTGCTTCCATTCCCCTTGTCATCCATGAAATAGGGATAGGTTGGAAGAATGTAGTTAGAAGAGCTAGGGCCATCTAGGCTGCCCAAATACGAACAGTGAATCCCGAGCCCCCTCCATCCATGAGAGTTCCTCTTGGTACTGATTTTGCCTCTAGTAGGCTGGAGAGTCGAATGACTCAGTCTCGTCAAAATGCCATTAAAAAGCTTTACGGCGTCCCTGAAAGTCTCCCCTTTATGTTACCTAAGCGTGAGGATAGGATGTGTACCCCTCGTAACGATGCCATCATCGTGTATGAGGAAATGTTCCAATTAGGGTTCCGCCTCTTGGCCCCCCTCCTTTTTACTTCGAGCTCCTAGACAGCTATGGACTGGCCCCTTTACAGATCACTCCCAATGGGTGGCATGAGGTCACCAGTTTCCTGGCTCATTCGAAGCTCAGTGGGTTTCCTGCTGAGGTTGCCCTCTTCAAAAAGTTCATTCACCTGGTTTTCAGTGTACGAACCACAGGGGAGGGCTAATCCTATTTCCAACATCGGAATGACTCATCTTATGCCTCGGCCAAAGACTTCATCACCTTGCATCACTACTAAAAGCCAACTTCTTCTTCTCTTCTTAGTCCCCGCTTCCTACAGAGAAATGGCCTCACAATCGTTGGTCCAAAGTTATCATTTTTATGGTCAACACCATCCCCATGATCGACCAAGACCTAAATAAGTGAGCTGAAATGATTTGCGCCGTCCCTCCCCCAACTCTAGAGCAGCTGTTCGACCTTGAGTTCCTTCAAAACGCTAGGCTGGGTAAGCCCCATTTTATCTGACTAAGTTTACCCTTTTTTGGTGTTTAGAGCTTGACCTTCTTTTCTTTTTTTTATTTACAGTGGACATCGGATAAGACGATTTTGCTGTAGTCCTTTTGGTCGAGAGTTCACCACCAACGACAGATGCTCTCGAGGCTTCAATTTTCAAGGAACTGCATGCGTATCTGACCTAGGCTCTTGTCTACCTTTGCCCTCCTGAGCGAGAGACTGCTGCAGGGGAGGACAATGTCGAGGTGTTGGACGTTGAGGGAGAGGAAGACTCCGAGCTTCGGCCTCATAAAAAGAGGAAGCACCGCCATGGTGATAGATCTGAGAAGAAGAAAAAGAAGAGATCCTCCAGGGCAGAGGGAGAGCCTCCGAGGCATCCAATGCAGAGTTGCTAGCCGAATTATCGTGAATTGGCTTTGTTTAAACTTCATAAATTCATAAGTTGACCATTTTAAGTCCAAATGAGGTGATTCAAGCTCTAGTATTTCTCATTTTTAGTGTTCTATAAAGTGAACATAGAAAATTTAGGATAGAGGTTGTCAGAAGATTCCATGTGGAATGGTAACGAAAGGCCCATGAAATGATAGAGAGAGAAAAACCAATCTTGGCACTCCCAGCTCAACCCACACTAGACTAGATCAGTTCAAACCTGACCAGTCTAGCCTGACCCAGCTTGAACCAACCAGGCCATACCAGTTTAGCCCGTAGGCTCATGTACATATATATATATATATATATATATATATATATATATATATATATATATATATATATATATATATATGTATGTTAGGTGATATATATATTCTAAATACTATATATTGTATTATATATATCATACGTTATATATAATTATATATATTACATATAGTCTATTTCGGTTTTAAAGGAAGTAGAAAGAGAGAGACAAGGCTGTAGTGAGCTGGCCATAAATCAATTTTTTTTGGAATGCATGAGATGCTTAGGTGTCGGCTCTAGAATAAGTTAGGAAAGAAGGGAGAGGCAAAATTTATGCAAATAAAGAGAGAGCCAAGGGACAAAAGGAAAGAAAAAAAATGAAAAAAAAAAGAAGGAAAAGAGGGCGGTTTCTCAAGAGAGAAAAAAGGGGAGAAGCCGAGATAAAAAAAAACAAAAAAAGAAACTAGGAAAGAAAATAAAAGGAAAAAGAAAGAAAAAAAGGAAAGAAAATAAAAGGAAAAGGAAAGAGAAAAAAAGACAAAAGGAAAGAAGAAAAAAAGGAAAAATTAAAAATTAGAAAAAAAAAAAAGGAAAAAGGGGAGAACCTGAGTGGAGAAAAGAAAAAAAAAAAAAGGAAAAAACACTTGAAAAAAAGGAGAGCACGGGTAGACTCCAAAAGGGAAGAAGAAAAAAGGAAAAGAAAAAAAAAAGGAAAGAGAGAGTGGGAGAGAGAGTCCAAGAGACTAAGAGAGGAAGAAATAGAGAAGAAGAGAGGAAGAAATAGAGAAGAAGAGAAGAAGAAAAAGATAAGCCAAAATTGAGAGAGAAGAGGAAGAAGAAGGGAAAGAGAAGAAGAAAAGGAAGACGGAGAAGCTAAGAGAGAGGAAACTCTCTGCAAAGTGGTAAGTCCATTTTCCATTGTTATTTTTTAATAAATACCTGCAATTCATGGCCCCTCACCCATTGTTGTAACCAAAACTTTGGTTTTGATATGATTCCATAATGCTAACATGTCAAAAATTGCTTGAATATGTCTATTTTTGATAAATCATAATCAGAGATGTTATATTGCACGCATATTGATGTTATAATGCTCATGTTTGATACTTTTTATGCATTAAAATATGTTTAAAGTATTCAATGGATAAAAATTGAATGTCATATGATGATTTTTGAGTATTTTAATATTTTTCACAAAGTAGATTTCAGATCTGGAAATTCCATATCTGGAATCCGATTTTAAGACATACATCTCATATAGATTTTTGATGCATTTCAAGCCCAAACTTTTATGAGATACTCATATATATGTTAGAAAGTTCCCTTACAAATTTCAACTTGTTTGGAGTTGAGAAAGCCGAGATTAAAAAAGCCCCAATGATGCTACTATCCTTCTCGGGTACAGTGCAAATCCTCATCAGAAAAGCTCTAAAAAAAACTTTACGACCATAATTTGATAATCTTTCTTCTAGAGAAAGTTATAGATATGAATTCATGAAAAGTTTGGCACTATAAAATTTTTTCTGATTTTTTATAGATTTCATATGATTTTTGATTTGCACCATAGTTTGTTTGAGGGTCAGTTAGAACACACTGAATTGCATGACTGAGATGTGATGTTTGAGCCTTGAGGATCTTTCTGTTTGTATAATATTTTTTAATGAAGTGTTATATCTATCAGTTAGCTACATGACCATATTCTTGAATTCTATTTTCAATGAATGGTTGATTTTATATAGAATTTATGGTGCAGCTGGTCAGAATCTGGAACAGACTTGACCAGTGCACATGTTTGCACTTGTGGTGCATTTTCGACCCATTTGGTTTCCTTGTTAGGATTTTCCTTCTTGAGATAAAATCTAGGTCTCTGAGTCCTTTTCCAGAGGATGTATTTTGAGCTTAATTTGAAGATGTATGAAGCCTCATATGCATATTTTGTCAAAGGTCCAGAGAATCTATTGATTGTAGTAAAAATCATGAAAATTCATGCATAAGTGTCCTGTAGAGATTTTTTTAGACATCACTTCCTTGAAGGAAAAGGCAGCCCCATGAGTCTGGAAGAGAACCAAGTTAACAGATAATTTTTTGCATGATTGAAGAATATCTTATGATTATTTTTCCATGACTAGTTCGAATCTGAAAATCAGTCTGATCAGTTTTCATAGTCTGACCTTGTAGGCATGATTTAAACCATTAGATTTCCATCATATTGTGTCTTAAAAGAATTTAAGACCATTATATCTTGATCATGAGCTTATTATTCAAATTTGAACCATTAGATCTTGATTACGAACATCTTATTTGAATCTGGATCATTGGATTGTTTTGATGATTAATTTAAATGGATAGATTATCCTTTTTGAGTGATTTAATTAAATTTGAACAGTTGGATTGACCTCATAAATGTTTTAATTGAATCTAAACTATCGATGAAATATGATCTCGATCACATTGATGATGATCGATTACATCAAATCTGAGTAGTCGATCAAATATGATCTTGGTCACATTGTTGATGATCGATGCTTGATCAATGCTCTCACATGTTTTTGCTATATTTGAGATGACATATTTTATTACTATACTTGAGATGATATTGTTGTTACTTGCCATATTTAAATGATATTTATTATTGACAATAATTTAATTTCTACAACACCCTAATTGAATTGCCATATCTATACACCTAGAAGACATTAGGTGTGGGGACGTGCATGTAGGCACCCACATTCACGGGAAGGGTAAGAATGACAAATGATAAACCTTATTCAAGAATCAGAAAGCCTAGCCCAACACATGCCAAATTAGGGTTTTAGGTCAAGGGTAGATTTAGGACAATCCCTACCCCTCAGCTCATTTTCCCTAGGCTACAGAGAACTAGATAGGTGTGATGTGAATCGAACCATAGAGCATTTAGGTTTCACACCCTGATCTTGAAAGAATACATGAATGAATTAAATCCACATTTCGAGCTACACAGATCCTGATTCTTAAGGCAGCACCCTAAGATACGTAGGCAGTTTGGTGAGATTCTCAAACACGGTTCCACACCTTGATCTTGAATGAATACATGAATGAATTGAATCCGCATTCTGAACTACGCGGATCCTGATTCTTAGGGCAGCACCATAAGATACGTAGGCAGTTTGGTGAGATTTCTAAACACGGTTCCACATATTGAATGAATACATGAATGAATTGAATCCGCATTTCGAACTACGCGGATCCTGATTCTTAAGGCAGCACCCTAAGATATGTAGGCAATTTGGAGAGATTTCCAAACGTAGACTCACATCTTTGCTCCTTGAGAGTATGCTCCTTAAGAGTATCATATCCTTGCTCCTTAAGAGTATTAACCCCCTTCCTCCTTGAGAGTATGCTCCTTGAGAGTATTAAACCCTTTGCTCCTTGAGAGTATTAAACCATTGTCCCTTGAGAGTATCAAGCCCTTGCTCCTTGAGAGTATTTACCCCTTTGCTCCTTGAGAGTATTTACCCCTTTGCTTCTTGAGAGTGTTATCATTTCCCCTTGAGAGTATTTGTCCCTCTTTGCTCCCTGAGAGTATCAAAACATCACAACAAACTACGTTGTACCTGATTTTTAGGACCTCTGAAATACGTAGGCAACTTGGATGACCTCTCCAAGTACGGTACCACATCTCCATATCCATACCCATATCCATATCCATAACATATCCGTATTCATTTCAATCCACCTTAGGTTATCTCTAGATTCAAGCTCAATCATTATCAAGCATAAACTTCAACTTGAACAATTGAATATAAAAAAACTTAATCATAAACCACATCCATAAACCTTAATCACATTCCGTTCAAACTACGTTATGGACTTGATTTCCAGGATTGGGATACGTAAGCAATTTGAGATGTCTTGGACTTATCAGATTCAGTCAATCATCGAACCATTTTTGGTTTGGTTCACTGTATATTACTTTGCTTGTTTATTTATTTTCAGAACATGTTTGGCTAAACCTAGGTTAGAAGAACTTAGCAACTTGGCATAAGATCCCCCATGAGCCCTAGTCATCATCCATTGACCATGAAAAATCAGAACCATAGAGTCTAAGAAAAGTAGAATCATATAGGAGGCCAATTTTTGGATCGGACAGTTTTGGGTGCCTAACACCTTCCCAAACTCTACTTTGAATGCTTACCCGTTCTCTGAGAGACCAATGCCGATATATATTGGGTTTAATGAGTCAATAGAAGTCTTGTCTTATGATGAGACGACATTCTTATAGGTCCTAGACCTTAATCTAGATGGCGACTCCAAATCATATTTTTTCCATCCATCGGAGATGGGTGGAAGAGACGAACTTTGTCCTCACAGAGGGCATTTGGTGATATGTGCTGGCTTCCCGTGATTTTGTACGAGGGTTGCACCCATCCAGATTTGGTAAAGCAGTTCTACTGTGACCTACAGGTTGAGGGTGATCCATAGGATATAGACAGTGGGAGAGAGCTTCGGATCATTATTTGGGTGAAAGGGATTCATATCTCCTTCAATACCCAATAGTTGGTGGATATTATGGGTTTTTCAAGTGCCGGTCCCTTGGTCTATTGTGCTCCTAAGGAACCCAAGTTCTTAACCACTACTATGCGTGCAGAGGTATGCAGTCAGATTCTTCGTGACGATCGCTAGGAGATGAAGGCAGTCAACCTATGTCCTGAGCCATGGGTATACTGTAAGATTATCCAGCATAATCTGATTCCTCAGGGTGGATATTACGAGATGATGTCTCAGTTCACTCAGTACTTACTGTATGGTATCTGCACTAGGCAGCATGTCTGTCTCCCTTACATTATCATACAGACTATGCACAGAGCCATGTCGTCTGATTCGAGAGGTAACCTGCCCCATGGACCATTGAACACCACTCTGCTCTCTAGCCTACAGGTAAACTTAGAGGATGAACGGATCTATGAAGACACCTTCTCAGTTGACCTTGATTAAGATGTCATATGCAGGATGGGTATGAGAGAGATACAGGTCAGTGATGATGAGAGGAATGGCATGAGATGTTCTCTCACTCAGGTGGTGACAGCAGATGCGGAGGCGACAACAGCTGCAGTAGCAGAGGCAAATAAAAGTGATGATGAGGAGGATGATGATTGGATGTACATGGATGTGGATTCCATACTCCCTCCTCACCGTAGCATTCTACAAGAGCCGGCCCTTCTTGGACTTCTCACTCAGCTGGCCCTTTGCACCCACCATCAGATGGCATGATGGCTTTACTACTTGAAATTCGCAAGGCTCAGCACGCGACTGATGGACGAGTGATGAGTCTCGCCGAAAGTCTTCGAGCCACCCAGGCACAGGTAGCTTGGCTCACGAGGGTGTACGTCAAAGATTGTGATCGAAACCGAGAGGCACCTCCTCCTCTAGTGCCCCCAGCTTCATGATTCCTCTTTTTTTTTCTCTCGCTTATACTACAGAGTAACTGTCCGGATTGTGGACCATACTCTGGTTCGGATACACATTTTTCTCATTTTCATTTGGCATATATTTATATATGTAATTTGTTTCTCATTTACTTATGTGCATTATCTCTTCTTAAGTTTATGTCTCAAACAATTAGATGCTTATGGTGTGTTCTTATTATAGGTTCTAATTTTCTAACTCAGTTCATGACTTGCGTGGAAGTAGTTAGGTCAATGGGTAGAACCTGAGAGCTCTCATACCAAGCTGTCACACCCGAATTCTAGACTAACCAGTGGTGTGATGAACCGTCAATTAACCAACAGTCCAACCAAGATCTCATATAGGTTGTACCCACTATATTGAACCACACACATTCTATGATAACAATCAGAGATAATAAACAAGTAAGCAGAAGTCTTTATAATTAATGAACTGAGGTCTAACAGTGATATAATAAATATTTAATCAAGCTATCTTCAAAAACCCAAAACATAAAGTAAATATTCCATTACAAGTTCAAGTACTCAAACATAACTAAACTACTTGAAAACACGTTGATTGCATGCGCATGACGGATCATGCGCATCTTTCACAGCTTTTACGTCCATAGCCACCATGTGTCCATATGACGGCGCACGCACGTAGGCTTCTATCGTAGGACCTACATTATCAACTAAAAATATTCGATATCGAAAGGGTGAGCACACATCACGGCTCAGTGAGCAAACAAAACAATGCGTAAACATATGCATGCATTCAATTCAATATCTTTCGTCTGGTTTTTAAGTTTACAATGTGCTATAGAAAGGATTGTCGGCCACCGCACCTCTATATGCGAGTGTGTGAATCTGCCCAATAGATCAAACACCATTGTAGTCTCACATGCACCCACCATGGAATAGAGATAGAGCTAAAGTGTCCGGATCACACACCGCCAACACTTCCCCTGATGTCCTACCCATATCAACATGTAAGCCCTTATTGGCAAGGGCTAGTAAACTGGACTCGCAACAACCAATCATAATGCAATTCAATGTATCCAAGGTCTCACCCCAGCATCCCTTAATACGTCTATAGAGATAGAGCTAAAGCCCCCCGACAAAGTCAAAAACCACACGGTGCGAGACCACCTCCCCTAATGCCCTATGACATAATAGTTCTGCTAAGGTAATAGCGATACGACAATGTCAATAGGCACGACTTGAGTAAAGATAGGGCTAGAGTCTGGTGACCAGGCTAAACTATAATGCCACATCCTCCCTCTGATGCTCCACTAGCATCCAACACTCCTACCACACACACACAATCACATACCTATTCCTAGCATCATCATCATCATGTTATAAATAGACAAAAATAAATATGCATGAGCAGAATATAACAGTAATATTGGATGACATGTGAGATACACATTACAAGCATACAAGCATAGAATCAATAATGGCATTGGACTCAATAAAATAAAACAGTTATTATCTAATTAGTTTAGGTCTTGTTCCCTCACCTTTTAACAATATTCGATCTCCTCCCAAGCCTTGTAATTCTCTTTGAATCAATTTAGCAACCTAGGAATTATATGAATTTATGTTCAGATTCATGTAAAATATGTTACAGTTGTTGAAAATTGAATCTGACCATTGATAAGTGACTGATTGGTCTTATGGTTTCATGCTATGTCGACCAAAACACATACGGTCGATCCCCTACGGTCACACTATATGAGACCACACCTGCGATCATACGTTTCTTGAATCTTTACCGAATGGCTCTGCTCGACTCTCTGGTCACCCTACGGACGACCGTAGCTGCAACCATATGATTTATTTGGTCAATATTACTTTCAATCTGAGTTCTTCCTGAGTCGATTTCTCGGCGCAACACTTGGGTTCATCCTAAGGTTATCCTATGGCCATTATTTACAATTTCCCACTAACCATTATCACTAAACCCATCTCTCATAGTTATCCTTGAGATTTACTCAAAGGATCACATGGATCATAATGGCTTGACATCTCCATTCCACAATAGAAACCTTATTCAATGGGATTTACATCTTCAGAGGTAAGTTTCAGACCTTGACCTACAGTAGAAAATCAAAACCTTCTCTGCCAGACCTTCTTCTTAGTCTTCTCTCCTTTTCCTTCTCTTCCTTCCTTAGGTCTAGGGTTTGATAATATTCCAAAAAAGTGAAAAAGGGTTGAGGGACATCCTTTATATAGAGAGAAACTCTCCATATAGAGCTCTCAACAATAGGAAAGAGATCTCCTTTTTATTTGGAAAGTTTCCAAACTCAAAGTATGATTTGGGATCCTATGGTCGAACGTATGGTTGCAAAATCCATCGACTATATGCTTAAAAATATCGACCATATGTTTAATTTCCAGTGGTCTTTATTTATTCCTCATCGTATGGTCGACCATACCTACTCAGGTAGTCGACCATACACTTAGTTTTAAGGGTTTTTGAGTCAATTCGCTTACCTAGTCTCGTGATCTGTCTTCACACGGTTGGTTCACTCGATCTAACAATGATGGGAAGACCTAACATGATACGATTAGACCGGATTAGTGGAGTGTGAGTCTTACAGCCACTACTACCACCACCACCGCCACCACCACCTACTGCCACCACCACCGTCGTCGCCGCCATCGGCACCACCACCACCACCACCACTGCCATCACCACCACTCCCCTATTACCGCCAACCCCCTACAGCCACCAACCACCTCCACCACCACCCACCGCCACCATTGCCATCGCCACCTCTACCATCACCACCAATACCACTACCACCGCCGCTACCACCACAATCATCGCCACCAACACCCACCACTACCACGACTTTTTTTTAGACTTCAATTGGGGGGATAATATGTTATTAAACATGTTTCTAATCCAAAGATGCTCTAGAATTCATTTCAGAATTGCATTATCAAACAAGTTTCTACTCCAAAATAATCCTAGAGTAGCTTGAAGTAGAATCCAAATTTGAACCAAAATTCAGAATCCAGAAGCAGAAGTTTTATCAAACGGGCCCTTATTCTCAATGTACACCCATTTTCTTCCATTATTGTGTAGATCATCGAATACACTGACAACATACAAATCCCTCTTCCTTGTTATATATATATATATATATATATATATATATATATATATATATATATATATATATATTTATTCTATCTTGCAACAAATGGAGACGATACTGATCTACATCTTGACTTTACCAGGGAAGTTGTAGACGCTTCAAATTTGTCGAGCAAATTAAATTGATTTTTCTTAGCTCAAGGTAACAAAAAATGATAAAATAAAATATATAAAAAAATAAAATAAAATAAAAATATAAAAAAATAATAATAAATAAATAAAAAGAAGAAAGAAAGAAGAAAATAAAATAAAATAAAAATAATAATAAATACAACAAGATAAAATAAAACGAAGATAAAAATAATAAAAAAATAAAAAATAAATAAAAAATCTAAACCTATTTTAATTAATGAATTAATCAATGAAATTAATAAAGTAAACATTCAAATGAATAAATAAAAAAATAAAAAAATAAAAAAAAAGGAGAAGTTTCTAGGCTTACAATTAAAAAACAAGAGGATTTATTTTTTAAGGGCACTTTGGGAAGATCATATCCTAATAGGTTATAAAAGAAAAATAAAAGAGATGAAATCATTTTGAAAGGAAACGTAGGGAGCAAGGAAATGAAAAAGCAGAGAGTGAGAGAGAGATGAGGGTTTGAGGAAGAGAGCGAGTCGAGAGCAAAGAGAGAGGGAAGAAGAAGAAGGAGTAGCAGCGACGGCGGCGACGGCAGTGGCTTGGTGCTACGGCGACGGCGGCATGGTACAGCGGTGGAAATTCCAATGATCTTTGCTGAGATTCGAATCTCATTTCGGTATCTTGAAAACCAGATTTCAGATCGAGGTTTTTGATATTTTTTTTAGTGATTCAAACCAAATCCCGAGATCAATTGTTTCCTCTCCAGCACGATTCAATGGATCTCTCAAGCGACGAATCTGTTCTTGATCTACAAACAGTGGTCTAATTCTTGTAAAGGTAAGTTTATCTGTCAATCTCTATTTCTTGATCTATTCTTCTGGTTTGTGATTCTTGTTAAGAAATTTGATAAAAAAAAAAAAATTAATCCATAAATTGAATCCACGATTCTTGTTAGACGATTCTTGAGAAAAATTTCTGAGATCTGGTTTGATGTTCTGACAGCAACAATGATTGGCTGCAGGTGATCAGATCTGGCGGCATTTCTTTTCTAAAAAAACACAGGAGGTTTTTCATTTGGATGACTTGAAAAAACAACTCCAAGCAACTGTTCTTGAGTTTCTTGAGATTTTGTGATTCTTCGATTCGAAAGTTCTGGCGAAGTTTAAATCTTAGCTCTAGTCCAGCTGATAGATGTGTAATTTTTATATTTTTATTCTCTTTAAACTATGCTTTTAATGTGTTTTATGGGTTATTGAACTGAATATGATGAATTTTATTAATTTGACATATTTTAGAGACATGGTGAATTAATTGTTAAAAGAGGAAAATTCCAGCATTCTTAATATTGACGTTTTGAGTTTCATGCAGGTTTTTGACGTGAAAGGAGTTTCAGAATTGAAAAGTTATCTTCAGTAAAGTTGTAGAGGACGTCTCAACCTTTTCAAATGGTATTATGGAGAAAAATCCTAGTTCGTTTGGGTCTCCAGACGTGGCTTTAAAATCTGACACGAAAATCTAACTGAATCCGAATTGGAGTAGTCCTCTGATATGATTAAAGCATTCAACGGTGGATGTAAATTCCATAATGAATCTCCTAATCAAGTTAGGAAACCTAAACCTATAATAGAAGACTCCAAATAAGAAAAGAAGACTATACAATTTCAGAATTCAAAATAGAGAAGAACTCCTACATGAAGAAGGAATCCTACACAAAGGAGTTATAAGTCACAAAGGATTGTCATGTTTTATATATAGAGCATTAGTGTTAAGATAAAATCTCTCTCTCTCTCTCTCTCTCTCTCTCTCTCTCTCTCTCTCTCTCTCTCTCTCTCTCTGCTTTTGCTGAAAATTTTTCTATCTCTGAAAGGATTGTAATGTCTAGCTAATTTTCTTATTCAGTTCAAGGGGATTTTGAAGCCCAAACTAATGTCAATGGTATAAACTCTATTCAGTAATGTTGTTCTTCTTCTCTCTTTTATTGGAATTGTTTATGTTATTCTTTTCTCTTTAATTAAGTTAATTGTCTGAATAATTCAGTAATGGCCTGCTGAATCAGTTAGATTAATATTAATTGCTAGATCTAGAATCTGTGATACGTAATCGTCCTGATTCTAATCACAAGTAGCAAACAGTGGTAGATGATTATGTCCATGTTTTCGTCTCATCATTGTGAATAATATAACCTAAGTTAAATAATCCCCGCTTGTGTGTGATTGTTGCTTAGATTGATCTGTTTATCACCCTCTTAATGCGTCCATTAAATTAAACATTGAGAGCTTATTCAGTGGTGTTCAATGGTTAGACCTGTGGGATCGACCTTTGCTTATCCTATTTACAGTTTATTAATCAGATCAGTAAAGAAATATTTAATTAAATTGGTGCATTCGACACACTACCACCAGCCGTAATCTAGGTCAATGTTTTCTTGTGGCATTTTGATCTAAAATCTGGTCCCATCTAAATCTCCGACGATTGATCTATGGTTTAATCTCTGTTGAAATCGAGACGTGAGCATCTTCAACCTTTCAAGCAGCGTTAAAAGCACAGATCACTTCTTCTCCCTTGATGTCCACCCCTACTCACAGACAAGTGACGCCCCTAACTCTATGTCTTTACTTTATGTGGTATATGGGTTCGGTCATCGTGCGCCCATAATTATTCGATGCGGGTGGGTAATATGATATTCATGTGGCACTTGCCACCCCTAGTGTAGTGATGGGCAGAATAGACTAGGATGTTCCCTACCCTCTCAATGTATCTCGTAAAATGCAAAAGGAAAATGTATTAATAGTTTTGATTCCCAATCTTTACTCATGTATTCCATAGAAATTTATACAATTTTTGTAGTTATTTCCGCGCAATACGGACTCACGCGCTTGTGATGCGTAAATAAATGTAGATATGTGGATGTATGTAAGAATAAAGCTAAGCTCAGATGTCTATCTTCCAATGTCAAGAGCACACTCTCACATGTTGACAAGTAGAGATCATTTTCATATTTCTTTATGCGTAGTTCATTCCGAACTACGTATAGGCTTGATTCTCGGACCTCACCCCGAGATACGTAGGCTGCCTGGGTATCCATTACCCAAGCTCAGTCCAATTGCAATGACGGTTGCAATAATACCCAATTTACGTCATGATGTGTCTTGCATTTTTGCACATTTGCTTCTAATTATGTTTTCAAACTTTACTAATTCAATCTTATTTTCAAATTCAATTTCAAAGTCAATTCAATTTCAATTTCAATTTCAATTTAAATTTAAATTTCAATTTTCAATTTCAATTCCAAATTCAATTTCAATTTCAAATTCAATTCAATTTCAAATTTCAAATCCAATTTCAATTCTCCATCATTGCATGGAACCTTGGGCAAACATTCCATCATCGCATGAAAATCCCTTTCAACCTTGGGCAAGCATTCCATCATCGCATGGAAGTCCCTTTCAACCTTTGACAAGTATTCCATCATCGCATGGAAGTCCCTTTCAAACCCTATTTGTACATGACGGTCTACCAGCTTGACTAGTGGCTTTAGGAGTCTATTTGATTGCTTTACATAGACGGTCTACCAGCTTGACTAGTGGCTATAGAAGTCTATTCGATTGCTTTACATAGACGGTCTACCAGCTTGACTAGTGGCTATAAAAGTCTATTCGATTACTTTACCTAGACGACCTACCAGTTTGACTAGTGACTGTAGGAGTCTATACAATATCTTAAACCTAGATGACCTATTAGTTTGACTAGTGGCTATAGGGATCTACCATCTTACCAACCCAAGTGGTTGAACTACGTTGGGCTTGATTCTTAGGCTTATCCTGAGATACGTAGGTAGCTTGAGTGCTTATCATTTAAGTTCAGTCCTAAACTAATTTATTTTAATTTACTTTCTATTTTTCATATCATTTAAATGTCATTTTAAAATTAATTTCAAGTCATTGCATTCAAACTTTGGACTACGCTTCAATAGTTTAAAATGATTTTATCTGTTAAAGTGTTGAGAGTTGTGTACTTATTACTCGAAATTGGCTGATTGGTCCGCCATCCAATCATTTTATTTCTGATCTATATCACATTTTTAATTCTTCTTTCTATTATATTCACAATTGTATGGCTTATTCCTAGATTGAGATATATCTAGAACCTAGGTCTAGTACCTGTCAAAATTTGTTTAGCCATTGCTTGTAAATTTAATTAGGATAGGAAATGATAGTATATGGAAACTAATCTTCGGATTAGGCAATTTGGATGTCTAACACCTTCCCAAATTGTAACATGACATTTACCCATTGTTTCTCTAGTTTGACCATAAGCCTTAATCCATTACGTGAGTCATTAGTATTTCTCATTTGAGAAATTATACACATAGGTCCTAGACCTTATCTAGGTGGCCACTCCATTTCTATTTTTTTTCATTATATTTCAACCATATCAACCATTACAAAATTTCGTCCTTACAGAAGTATTTACGTAATCCAATGAAAAAGGAAATTATTCCTCTTATTTAGATTTTTCTTTTTTCTTTTTTTTTGGTAAAATATAGATAATTCTGAAATTAAAAAATACAATTGCTCAAAGACAAACATGGTTCAGCCATTCACGTGTCATATGGTTTTTCCAATGACGTAGTGGTCATTACATTACTCTCCAAGGAAGAAACCCTCCAAGGAAGGAAAGCCAGGTGTTCAAAAGTAGGGATTCAAATCCTCTCCTCCAAGAGTTTTTGGAGCTTAGATGAGAGGTGGCGCCCCTATTGGATGGACGACACTTGGGGCTCGGCTGAATCTGACCCCTCCTTCCGAGCCAACACCGAACAGATAAGTTGAGTCAATAAGGTGTGTCGGCTTAGATGGAGGGCTCGAATTCACCCAAACCCTAGGTAGTCTATCCAATAGAGACGTCACTTCTCCTCAATAAACTCTTGGAAAAAAGAATGTGGATCTCAAAAGTAGTGAGTTGAATTTCCTTTACAAGCTATACCCCAAAAAAATAATTTCATTTACGAGCCTCAATGTTGCTTTTGGAAAGAATTTATTACGACAGAAAAGAATCGTAAATTTAAATTATGAAGGTTGTCAACAAAGTCAATGGATTGGTTCTCATTAAAAAATATATAAATAAAAAGCCAACCGAATCGTTCGAAGAGGAAAAATAAACCCACTTCCTATTTTCTTTTTCTTTTTTACTTTTACTTTTTGGTGATTCTTACAAGTCATTTTTTGGGTAAATACTCACCTGTCATATTTTTTTTGGATTAAATACGCATATATCAGTAAGTTTCAATCTTATATAAGCGTTTTTTTTCCTTAAGATTCAGGAATAGAACTTTTTTATAAAATGAAAGAAAAATAAAATTTGTCATATGAGATAAGACAAAATAGAGCTTTCAATGGTGGAAGAGAAAACGAAGGGTGTGCCTTTGAAGGTGTTGTGGAAGGCGTTATTTGTCCCGGAATATCCGAGACCTACGAGTTCGGTACCCATGCATGTGTGGTGTCGTCTATGGCCGATCTATCAGTGGTTCGTCATTTTGCTCTGCGTACGATGGTCGGTAAGGTTCGTATTATTCGTCAGTTGCAGTGGGTGTTTCCAGTGAGCTATTGATGTAAGATTAACATTGATGGTTGTTCTTTTGGGAATCCAAGTGAATTTGGAATGGGTGGAGTTTTTCAGGATTATTCAGGTAGGGTGCTCTTGCCTTTGGTGAATACCTAGGAGTGGGTACAAATTTTAATGCTCAGATGTGTGCAGCGGTTAGAGATTTGCAAGAGGCGATTAGAATGGGATTCCCATCCATTTGGTTGGAATGTGATTCGGGAGCAGTAATTCAATGCTTGTGTGCCTCAAAATATACCATGGTTTTGTCTACAGCAGTGGAATAAACTGTTTATTTCTTTGGAAGTTTGTCAGATACGATATACCCATTGCTACAGAGAAGTAAATTGGTTGCTAACAGATTAGGCTGGCCTTAACCAAAGCACAGAAGTGAGGGATCATTATCCAGATTAAGTTGCTAGAGAAGTATTGTGGGATGCCTCAGGGTGCCCCAAATTTAGATTCGATTGATGCCACTTTTTGTTTTGGTTCTTTGTCGGGCCTGATGCATTGTCAAAAGTGGAGTATTACTATCTTAGGATTTGTACCTTTTATTTTTGGAAAATTTATTTATACCGTCCCAAACTAAGGTCCACATACAATGATTATCTTAAAGTTCACAACAATTACAGGTGCAACCTCCAAATACCAAACATTGTTACACAAATGCCCTTTCCAATGGATTGTTTTTGTTAATTGCTGATGTTAGTATGAATTTAATTTTTAAAGGTAAAAAATATCCTTGTAGATATTGTGAAAAGACTATATTATCCTCTTGTAAAGTGGGGAGACAAAACTAACATCTTACTACTTTCCCTCTCCTTTCCCTTCCTTCTTTGTGTTTCTTCTTCTATTGGTTTTGAAATTGTGAAAAAATAAAAAAATAAAAAAAAGAAAAGAAAAAAGAGAAACAGTCAGACGGAATTGCATTTGACTGAAGTGAAGGCATAATTGGACACTCGTCATCTCTTCGACTTCGGCAGCAAGTTAATCTTCCGGTGTTGACGGCAAGGGCGGTATTATAGTACGGAAAGTTGCTCGGCGAGTTAGTGTTTCGATTTTCAACCTAAGCTTCCTTCCTCCGACAGTAAGTAGGTTCGAACATCCTCTATCTTCCTTCCTCTGAGATTATCCCCCTTTGAATCTTTGATTTGTAATTTGCTTATGGATCTCTTGAGAGGTGTTGAGAGGGTTGGTGGTGATGATGATGTCGGAGGGTCGTGGTGGGCTTCGACGACAGGGTCCTAATCTCTAAGATCACATATCTCTCTTTCTATCTTTCACTCTCTAGAAAAATAGAAAATTTTCGCCTTGTAGAGGACCTTCATGCTTGATCTGGATCGTCTGTTAGCGCAGGAATTCAATTCGAATTTTGATGGCGCAAATCCCAGATGCTCTGTTTGTATTTCGCGGGACATTTTGAATTTCAAGGACAGTGAGAGGAGAAAGCAATTTGTGCGAAGAGAACAGATTGTCCTCGGTATTGGCTTGTTCAAATAGTCATCTTCCACGTAACAGTGATTTTGTAGCCTGGTGAAGTGGGCTTTTGCTGTTGTTGGCCGGGTTTGACAGCCATTTGAGCAGAGTGTACTTTTCTGGGTCGTCCAGTCCCACATATTGAAAGGTCAGATTTTGTACGTGCTTCGACCCTTTGATTATAGAGCGAACTTGGGATATTTCGGATGAAATAAGTGGGTTTAATGGGTGGAGATGAGAGGTTGAGGTGAGGGATAAAGATAGTAAGAGAGGCGAAAATAAAAACAGTGCCTTGAAGATGAAGCACAAGGACTAAGTCATGGCCTCTCGGCTTTGTGTTCAGAGCAGAATAGGGCCTTTAAGGCTTTAATGACTACTTACTTGCAGCTTTACTATTCTTCTTCCACCACCCACAGGAAAGATAAAAGACGAAAGAGACCTTTTTGTTTTCTAGCAGCTGGAAAAACGTTGGAGAACTGCGTCTCTGTCTTTCATCGTCAGTGTTTTAATAGCATGGTTCAAGTAGTCGATTTTGGACATCCGGACACCGATTCCAAGTAGCCATCAACTTTCATCTTAGATGTCCTCCCAGCTGGAGAAGAGAACAAAAGAGAAGAAATGGAGGTCGAAACTTACCAAATAAGAGGAGAGGGAGTCGATGCTGGTGTTGGTCAGAGTCTACTGTAAGCCGGAGCAGTTTGGTAGAAATGAAATCAAGTTTTTAGAAGAAGGGTTTGGAAGGATTAATTTGGTCATTTCATCCTTCTCTATTGTTAGAAGGTTAAAAAATTTATTTCAACCTTAGTTGCTTGTATATGCAACAAAGGTAAAATTGTCTTTAAATTTTTTTACTTAATACTGCTAGTAAATGGGGTGCGATTGTAATGGTTGTGAACTTTAGGATAATCATTAATGTATTTGGACCTTAATCTAGACGTGATATGAGTAAATTTAGCTTTAATTTTCAATTCCGACTTGTAGCCAAAAAAATAGAGCTTTTAAAAACCAAGCTAAGGGAGACTGCATAATATATAGTGATAGGTACTTTATGCATGCTATTAACACTGAAAACTGGTCTAGCTGACTTAGAGGCCTTGTTGGCCAAGTTGTTCATGGTATAACAGAGTGGTTGATGTTGTATCCGAGTAAGCTATGTAGTAACTGACTTGTTTTCGGTTATAGCCGAGATGTGGATGTGATACTGAAATCAAAGTAAAATTCATGGTGAGACAGATTGGGTAATCTGGTGGCCACTTTGATGATTAAGTCAATTCTTAGTATAAACAGCATGAAATATAAAGAAAATACTTCTTTGAGAGTGGGATAAGGTTTGAGTAAGAATTTGGATAGAAGATTATTCGTCCATGTACCTTCGTTCTTGTGAGTATATGTAGATGAGTGCAACTGGCCGGAGTGATCCGAAATACCCAGTTTGGTTGGAAAGCAATTGATAACATTGTCTTTAGTAGTTCACCATTGTATTGTGATCCTACGATCATCATAGAAGCAGTTATTGACGTACAAGTCCTTTGATCTAGGTCTATACATGCAGAGTGGGGTAAGATTTCCCATTAGATTAGGAAAACTATTGCTTGAATTGTAGGCGGCCACGTGTGTTATACGTGGCGTGATACGGATGCCCCCATGTTTAGTGACACGTGTTGTCCATCATTAGTAGACTGGATATAGTATTAATAGTTGCCCCTTGCTTCTTCATATTTGTAAAATGTGAGGGAGTAACCTTAATATGAGTTGTAGTATTGATGCTTTTTTGATTGACTTTAACAATTGCTTGCAAGTCATCTAAATGCTTCAAAATTGTGCTCTGATTTGAAGTTTGTAACTATACAACCACCATTGTCCTTGATTACTGAAACGACGGTTGCTTTTTGAGAAGCTTTATAAGGCATGAATCCCTGATTTTGTGGGACATATATGTAGACTTGAGTTAAATGCCATAGGAATCCACTGAGCAGTGGGGTGATGCCACGTGTAATGTAGGATCCTTTCCCAATTATAAATCGCTCGTTTGTCAGAAATGAGGTGACATTTGATCTGCCATTCTTTGAATCAAGCCTTTGAGATCTCGAGGTGTCTTGTACTCGTGACGAGTAATAGATGATCTTTAAAGTCATCTACAACGTGATTTTGAAAATGCACGATTTCTAAGCGTGATTTGATGGCTCTTCATGATTGCCCATTCCAAGGGCTTAAAATCAGAAAAGGCAACTTCTTACAAACTTATAAATGGTTAGCTTGACATCTTAGAGTTACTTTATCCCAAAGTTTCAACTTCTTCTTCCTTCCACTGCAAAGACTGTACTCTTCAACTTGAGCTTTTGTTGATGTTTGCAGCATAGAGAGTAAATAGTAAGTTCTTCCTCTTCTTTGTTTTACTTTTCACCATATCTTCATCTTCTCTACAAGTGAAGTCTGAGAAAGAGTTGGGTCATCCCATTATTGCTGTCTCTAGCGAGATAGTATGCCAGGAGAACTTATCGAGGGCTAAACTAGTGACTGGGAGTAGCTCAGTCGTTTATATTCCCGTCAACACCACAATATATGAATTTGCCTGTGCTGCAAATCGATCTGACCTTACCTAGATTTCATTAGACGTTCTTGTAAAAAAGTATTCGTTTCCTGAGTGATATGTTTTCTCTCTTCCTGGTAGACATGAGCCTCCTTGTAACCCTAGCTTCAAGGAGATCTATGTTTATGAAGAGATGCTAGTCTCCTGGTTTCGACTTCCTCTTCCAATAGAGATTGTTTGGATTTTGAAATTTTGCGGCATTGCCATGGGGAAGCTGCCCACTGATGATGCTATTCGAAAAAAACAAGTACCAACCACCTCATGGTGTTACATCTGCCATAGCCAGAAAGAAAGTTTCAATCATGTGTTCACGCAATGTGACTTTGTTGTTATGGTATGAAATCCATTTACCAATCTATAGCCTATCATGGTCGAACTTTGAAAATACCGACCTCCTTTTCTCATGGTGGAGAAGAAAGAAAAGGTAAATACCAATCAAAGAAATTTGGTTTCCACTATTTTACAGTGTATTGCAGAATTTGTGGAAAACTAGAAATCTTTGTTGCTATAATGAGTATAAAGCATCACACAAAAGAGTTGTGTTTGACATTCAAACTGATATGAAAGCCGCCTCTACAATCATTCCATGCAAAATCAAGAAGGTTGAAGACCTGGCTATTAAAAGGTACTTTTTCCTCTCCACGGCCCTAGCAAAGGCTACCTCAATTCAGCAACATTTATGGTGAAAACCACCAAGAGGATGGTGGACACTCAATATTGAGGGCTATTCAATAGAAAACCTATTGAAAACCTTGGTTATTCTGGCATAGGGGGAGTTATCAGAGACCATGAAGGAAAGGTAATATTCACGTTCTTTGAATTTTTAAACATTGCAACTAATTACCCAGCAAAGTTGAATGCAGCTATGAGAGGGCTTAAAGAAGCTATAAGGCTTGGTCGTCAAAACCTTTGGATTGAATGTGACTCATCTTCAGTGGTAAGGTGCCTCCAAACCTCTGAACCACTATGGTATCTTTTTAATCACCAGCATTATTTAATGGAGAAGATGCTTAGAAAGAATTTATGAATGACTCATTGTGTTCGTGAGATCAATGTAGTGGCTGATCTTCTTGCAAAAAGGGGAGCTACTGAGTTGCTGAGTATGACATGGGATACCTGTCCAGTATTCATAGCAAAGGAGGTAGTTTGGGATGCAGCTGAGTGCTCCAGATTTCGATTTAATAATGGTCCTAATGTACTCTTGTAATTACTTGTCTTTTGGTCCCTTTAGGCCCTGCGGATGGCAATGCCGAAGGTGAGGTATTACCATAGGTGATTTGCATTTTTCTTTTCCTTTTTCTCTCGTTTTAATGCAATTTTGCTGACCTTTTAGCACAAAAATAAATAAATAAATAAATAAATAAAACTGCTTCCAAATTCATGGTGCCATAATGGTGGCTTTCGTTGTATTTTTTAGACGTCGCAAGCATGAAGCTTCAGTCGACCATTTTAGGAGTATCTTCTCTTGCATCTTGTAGTGGTAAAATCAAAGGTTGATATAGGATCCATAAAGAAGAAAGGTCAAGGGATCGCTGAAACTGAACTTGCAAAAAAGCAGAAGACGGTCCCTCGGGAATCTTCTTAAAAGGGGATTATGATTAGGACTTCCCCCCTGCTAACTCAACCAAATCCTCTAACTCAAAAAGGTTTCGCAGCAAAGCGAAAGCATCTCAAGCTGAAGCCAGGCACTCTGGAAGAGAGGGCTAGAGACTTTGAACTGGAGGAGCAGTGGAACTTAGTTAGAGAACAGTTAGAAGATAGGCCAGAAACCATGACAGAGCCGAGATCTCAGGTGTTCCTTCTGTTGGCCTACATATTGTAATTGTTGGCAAATTGGACTAACTGGGTCCAGTTTGATGAGAGAGAATGTCTCTGTGGACACTACAGGCGATATGACAGTGAAACAGGTGATGCAGGTTTGTTACAGGTATTGTGAAGCATGACAAAGGAGAGAGATTCAGAAGAGAGAGAAAGAGGAGAGAGAAAGAGGAGAGAGAATGTGGAGCCAGTGGGACCCACCAAGGTGGCATGCCACCAAGGCAGCCAGCCTGGCCGAGCATCACGGCAGCCAGCCCACAGGGCTAGCGGCGCCGGCCCGGATAGCAGCCGGCCGCCAAGACAAAGAGGCCCCAAGCGGCAAAGATGGCAATCGCCGCAAGGCTCAAGCGCGCGCGCTAGGTTTGTCACTCCCGCATGCCGAGCCCTCCCTCAAGTGTTCGACATATTGTCTAGAGAGAGAGGGGCATAAATTCTAGAGTGATTTCTTCTCGGGAAGAAATCACTCTACAGGTGAGTTTTTAACAAAAAGTTGGTTCTAGAGGCCATTAAAAACATTTTCAGGGGCATTTTTGGAAGTTTATAAAATTCAAAATAGCATATCAACTGTCAAGATGGAGCCACGCCTTCGAGATTCTAAATCAGCGGTTCTGGTGAAGGCGGGCTAATGTATATCACTGACGCTGCGCGAAGATTCCATCGCGCAGCTTGTGATTCATCAGAAGCAGTTTAAAGACATGCGACGCATCACACGGAAGCAGCACCATTATCCAGTGTGACGCGTCTACGATACCGCGGTTCTCAAGATCCAGATCTTACGGCTGTAGTTCAAGCCGATCTTCGGAGACGCTGTTTATTCGGATCCAAGGGATCCCGTCAAATCCTGCCTTTTTGAGTGAGATCCGACGGCCGATTTCACAGATGCTCTCTTCGGCCTATCAGAGAGCGACACCCAAGCGGCGGGGCACGGCTACGGTGCATCGCAGGCGCACCAAATGATGCCGAAAGATTTCATTTGGAATTTTTTCAATGGCCCAACTTGTTTTTGCCATATCTTGGCTAGGGCTGCAACTGGGCCGGGTTGGGCCGGGTTTTTTAAAACCCTAACCCTAACCCTGACTATTTAAGTTCAACCCTAACCCTGTCCAACCCTGTCAGGGTTAAAAAAAATACAACCCTAACCCTGACCCTGACAGGGTTGGGCCTAACCCTAACCAGCCCTGATTGACCTCGACGGGGCCGGGTTGGGTCGGGTTAACCTCGATAACCTCGATTCGTGGTCAGATTGACCTTGATTAACCGTGTCCAACCCTGACCTATTTTAATCTTATTTAAAGAATGCATTTGTAAGAATACATTCCAAGAATGCATACAAAATGCAATTCAAATTGAAAACTTATCATCAACGGAAAAGGGATGTCAGACAATCCATGAACTCCATCTTCATGCCCAGGAAGACACCCGTTCAGCAATCCCTCATCTAGGAATGACCAAAATTTTTGTCGGTTCTTTCCTTTTTTTTAATCATGTTTTGATCGCTTTCTTTCAATTTTCCAGATTCAGGTTTTGTTTGATTTGCTTTGAGTTTCTTGATATAATTCTTTTGTTTCTTCTAAGTTTTTCTCTCTGTTGATTCTTTTTTTTTTTTTTTTTTTAAATCATGTTTTGATCGATTTCTTTTAATTTTTCAGATTCGATTTATCTGGCCAGATCTGGCCAAGTTTGTAGAATCACAAATCTGACTGTGATGTTTCTTTAACATGATTGTTGATCATGCTTAATGTAAAAAAGATGCATATTCTGATTTCATATTCTAAACCCAAAACATCAAATAAAACTCCACTGATAACATTTATGTTCTTTTCTGCTGTGTAAAAAATTCAAAATCAAGCCTAATAAATAAAGAAATAAACATAAACTCAATCCAAGGCACCTAACCTCTGTAGTTGAGTAAAAAAAATAAATAGCCAAGCAAAAACCGAACAACCAACTGCAATCTTAAACTTTTCCAAAGTAACTTACCTGATATCCGTCAGAAAGATTGAGAGAGAGAGTCAGAATGACCAAACAACCAACTGCAAGTCTGCAACTATCCGATTCGGAATGAAGGAGAACATTAAAAGTTACAACTACAGGACATCAAAAAATCGGAGAAATCATGAGAGACCCGAGAGAGAGAGAGTCGAGAGTTGAAAGAATCAGAGAGATTGAGTGATTGAAAGTCTAGGAGGCACCGTTCCCTCTTAGGGTTTCGTTTGAGAGAGAGAGATTGAGAGAAGAGGTGAAGAAGAGAAGAGATGAAGGCGTCGCCTCTACTCTTAGGGTTTCGTAAACTCGACTTTGTTTGAGTCTTTGAGAGAGAGATGAAGAAGAGAAGAGATGAAGAAGAGAAGAGGAGAAGAGGAGAAGAGATGAAGAAGAGGAGAAGGTGCGGTGCCGCGGCTGCCGAGTGCCGCCGTCTTCTTAGGAGTTAGGGCTTCGTCTTCTTGAGAGAGAGAGATCCAGAGAAAATGAGATTATCTGGTCGATGAGGGCTTACGGCTTAGGTAGAAGTAGAACTTAGGTTTAGCTTTAGCCTTTAGGTTTATAATTTTATATATAATAAATAATAATATATATATATATATATATATATATATATATATATATATATATATATATATATATATATATATATATATATATATATATATATATATTCAAATAAATACATATTTATATAAATATTTTCAAATATATACGGGGTCGGGTTGGGTCGGATTCAACCCGTGGGGTCAACCCTAACCCAACCCAACCCCGCCGGGGTTGGTATAAAATTAAACCCTAACCCAGCCCTGTCAGGGTTCGGGCCGGGTTCAACCCTACCAGGGTTCAGGGCGGGCCTGGGCGGATTCGGGTCGTCAGGGTAAAACTTGCACCCCTAATCTTGGCCATCCGGTGGCCAAATCCGACGATCCAAGTTGCTCCGAGTTAGGTTTTTCATGCTCTTTCTATTGAGAATGGTTTGAGAGACTGGTGGCTGCGAAAAACAGATCTGAAGGAGGTTTTTTCAAGAAAAAGGGGAAAACTACATGAAGATGGATTTTTCTTTGCTCGGAAATTGAAGATAGTCTTTCTCCATCTCTTTTCATGCTGATGCCGATACACTGATGTATTCTAGAAGGCTGGAAGAGCTTGATTGCATATGGCAAGGGATTTATTGACTACCAGAAGAAGAAGAACATTGTCAATTATCAGAAAAATTGGTTGTGAGATATTCTTATTTCCTTTACTATTTATTGAATCAATTCATTGTATGTTAAAGTAGGTTGATGATGTTGAATGCCTATGTTGTATGGGAATCTAATGTATACTAGCATTAGGCAAAGAAAAAGAGAAGAAAATATTGAATGCCTTGCTAAGTTGGGATTTAATTGTAGGGCATCATTATAAGCCCCAAAAAATTGTATCTGTTGTGGTGTGTTCGGTGGGTCTTTGGACATCGGCTTTATGCCTGAACGCGCGTTGTTACGCCCTCTCGGTTTATCTTTGGGAAAATTTAGGGTGAGCATCCTTGTCCTGTAAAGGGCTAAAAGTTGAGTATTGAGTAAATACGGCCCATTGGACATTACTCCGTGGATTAGCCATCACTCATCCGTGGTGGTGAACCACGTAATCTTTGTGTGTTGTGGTTTGCTTGATTATGTGCTTTGTGAAGTGCGTGGAATGAATTACAGGATGGGTGTGCAAATCTGGTAGACCTGGCCACTGAGTGGTTGTGAGGTAGATTTGCCTACGATTGTATTTGGGACAGGTTATTTTATAAGGCAGCAAAGAAAACGAAGGGAAAAATTATTCACACTGATTCACCCCCCCCCCTCTCAGTGTCATTCAAGGTTTATCACCTTCTTTCAACCTTTGCCCATCCTCACATCGATTTGTTCAGGACTAGGGAGGGTGAAATACATGTCCAAAGTAGATAGTGAAGACCACAAACTATGGCATATCTAACTCATAAGTTTCCTGCGAACTCATTGGCGGAGTTTGTTTGCCCGAAGATTAGGAACTCATCAAACTTGGTAGTCCAAAAAAACTAAATAAATATAATCTTCCTCTCTCTCAACAATGTAAGTATCATATTTACTGAACTTTCATTCAATTATCGTTCTAAATTGATGACATGTATAACCATGTTGTTGTTTGATTTTAGTTGCTCAGCCCTTGTATGAGGCTACTAAAACATTCGAGTCTCTTGAAGATGGGCAGATGGAAGCCATAAAGAAATGTAAGGCTTTAACACAAAATTTGAGGCTGATAGAGAATGTCCTTGTGAGGGAGAAGGATAATGTGGAGATAGAGAGGAAGAAAATTGATGAAGAGGAGTCAAAGATTGCAATGGAGAGGGAAAGGGTAGACAAAGAAAAGCAAAGAGTTGATGAGGCTCTAAAGAAGAATTCGGCACTAAAGAAGGAGAAGGCCGACTTGGAAAAGAGCATTCTCGAGAATCGAGAAGGCTATAGCCGAATGCAGAGGCTTGAGAAAGCTGGTGTATTTAATATGCAAGTCGAATGAGTTTGCTAGAGTTTGAATTGATATTGCTTATGTGACTTACAAGCAAATGGTTCATGAACTTCGAGATTTTATCCTGGAAAAGAAACCAGATTTTGACTTTTCTGGATACGGATTCAATGTTGATGTTCCCACCTCTCCAGAGTCAGATAATGAGAAAGACACAGTCTCACTGGAAGTGGAGGAAATAGCTGCCGACTTGTGGGAAGTGGAAAAAAGTCCTTCATTTGAAAATGTATGAGAAATTCCTCTCACCCCTGGCAAGAGTATGGAGTTTGGTTTCCCAAAGAATAAATGATGTCTCCCTTTTTTTCACTCATCTGTAACTAACTTCAATGAAGTCATGTGTAACTACTTTTTATGAATGGAAAACAAACTTCTTTTTTAATTCATGTGTCTATGAGTTTGTGTCTTTATGATTTACTTTCCTGATGTTATGGTGGTTGTGACTCTTGTACAGAGCTCCTTTTTGAGAATAATGACTTTGGAGGAGTCCCAAGATTTGAGGGAAACTCAGTTTGTAGCAACCGAGTTGGACAAGTCAGCTAGAGTATCCGATGTTGAGAAGTGGGCAATGAATAATATGAAATGGTAGCCAATCTTCTGGCTAAAGTTAAAGCACTACGCTCTCAAGTACTAAGTTCAAGGAGAAGATCAATGTTCCAAAAGAGATTAAGTCTTTATGATCCGGACTTGTAAAAGCTGAGAATGAGAAGAAGTCAACACTTGAAGCCTTGAAGAAATTCAAGGGTGAAATGAAGTTCAAGGGTGAAATGAAGTCAGCTTCTAAAGAGTCTGAGACTATAATTGACTTGGTTGCTGAAATTGAAGCACCACGATCCCAACTCCTAGAAGACAATAAGTAAAAGAGAGCTACGACTTCATTGAGAAAGAGGAAGTCATCAGCCTTTGAATCGTTTGGTATTGCTTCTGAGTTAACTGCAGAGATTGATAATCTAATGACCCAACTTTCGGCAGTCCAAGGGAATGAACTTGTCTAGTACTAGTCCTAGGAAGTACGCGAGCTATGCATTAGAGCCAAGGCTGTAGATGAAGATAGAAATTTGTATCATTCCCACTTCATGAAGGCCGATAACTTAATCCAAAGCCGCTCGAAATGCATCCATAATATTAAGGAGTTCAAGCGCCAAGAGAGGAGTTTATGTCTGACTGCCGAGCACAGGATGGGGCTCTATCAAAATAAGCTAAAGCTTTGCCAAAAGCTTCAGATGAGACCAACATTAGGCTTGACCGAGTTAAAGGCAGGAAAAATAACAAAAAAATTCAACTTTTTCCTTGATGTTCTTTCCTAACTTCTTTGTAAATGACTTGGCAGCTACTTAATGAAGAAAGTTTTTGTTCATCTTTATGAGTTTGTTTTTTCATCTTTATGAGTTTGTTTTTCATCTTTTGTCTTATGAATGAACTTCAAGGCCGGTAATACATTATATATACCCCCGAGTTCATTTTGAATGTATGGAATACATTGAACATGAAGTCTTGCGGCATAAATTTTATGCATAGGTCAAGTTGGACCCCGTATCAGCCAAGTTGTATATAACGAGATGAGGCATAAAAAATTGCATTTGAAGACAAAATATAGATTATAAATCATGTGATTCATTAAGAATAATAACTTTACTTCAATGATAAAATTTTCAAAGATTTTTTAGATGCCAAGGCCTTGGTATGGCAGTGCCATCGATTTTACACAGATGATATGTACAAGGCCGAGTTGCTAGGACAATTCTATATGGCCCTTTCCAATTTAGCTGTAACATGCCTTGTCGAGTAGGTTGAGATAGAGATGCGTGTCGAAGAACTAAATCTCCAACTTGAAATTGATGACTTTAACTCATGAGTTGTAGTATCTTGCTATCTTTTGTTGACATGACAAGATGTTCAAGGCTACAGAGTCTCGAACTTCTTCAAGTAGATCTAAGCTCGCACGCATGTCTACCGAGTTGTTTTCTTCATCCCTTTTGTAGTACATTAGGTAATCTGAAGCTCTCCCATTAATTAGTTTGAATACCTTAGTATTGCATAAGAAAAGATCAAAGTAAATTAAATGTTATATAAGGTATAGTTTTTCACAACAACATAGACAACACAAACATATGACATATACTTACCAAGTTATAAAAGAGAGATACTCTCTTTTCAGTGCCGACTGTGAAGGCGATAATAATTCAGCCAATCTGAAGAGGACACTTGTTCAAATGCCAGCAATCGATCCTAAGGGACACATGTCAGAATCCCTGTTTGTATTACCCCATGAAGTCAAGCTTACTACGCATAACCAAACTTTTCCAATTATGCGATTGGTGTCAACCTCGGAAGCACCAGACCAAAACTAGGTCCTCATCGATAAACAAGAAGGTGACCTTGTAGTCTTCGGCTCTCTTATGCTCACTATTATACATAGACTTAATAGTCTCCATTTTCGTACTTTGCTTTTTTGATGAGCTCAATCTCCCCCGGTAGTTCAATAATCTTTCGGCTATTATCATCAACCAGTTTATTAGCCTTTTTCTCATTCTCATGCATTCACAATGAGCCATCCTCAAACTCTCATACTTAGTCCATAAAGAATTGGTGTAAGCATCAATCTACAAAGTCAACGAAAAGACAAGTCGACATAAAAGAAGTCGGCATAAAATGAAGTCGACATAAAGAGAAGTCGGTAAAACTTATAACAGCCTTGTGATTGAATGATCTAGCCTCGGATTCCTCCTCCTCCGTGGTAGTCAAATGGTCGACATCATTGGGTAAGGTCGACCACAGCATGAAAGCCCAAGCAACTTTTACTTAGTCGATGACAGAATCATCTATTATGATATTTTAATCTAGGGCATAAATTTTGGGCTCCTTTGTCTGAGCATCTTCAACACCTTTCTTTTTCTTAGAATGAGATCGTTTCATCACTTTAATTTTGTGCCTCCGGGTACCTTTTGAAGGAGGAGAAACTTGGCTGGGAAGCTCTTCCTGTGTGGTAGGAACAGGAACAGGAACAGGACTAGGAGCAAAAGGACGAACATCCTTGGGGACTTATTCCAAAGAATCCTTTGTCCTAGTAGTAGCAGTGGCAACCTCATAAGATGGCAAGTCTATATGCAAAACAATATACATCAAAATTTGAACTTAGAAAAATGGGAAAGGCCACGCAAGTTAAGTTCACATACCATCCTCACCTTTGGGAGGATCTTCAGACACCAAGAGTTTTATCCTTTTGAGAAGAATCAGACAACTTCTCCAACGGAGACGTAGCACCGCTCTTGGGGTCAGGAGAAGTCTCCGTAGGTTTCGGAACCCCAAAATCAGAGCCTAGCCGACTTCGAAGTCAGCTCAACATGTACTTCAGTAGTATGATTGCCCAACTTAGCTGGATCAATATCTTCATTATCATCTAAGAAAAACCTTCAAATTTGTTATTCAATGAAGACCACTGCAAATCAAGAAATACAAATTAATTTGCATGGAAGGAAAATAGTAAGTAAAGGGCTCACCAAGTTTGAAAAGTTTGTGGAAATAGCCTTCTTTCGAACTCGAGTACTCAACTGTGACCCCGAAGCTCATCAAATAAAGTGCTTTCTTCTGGCCGAGGGAGAGCTCAAGTCGTGCATTGAGCCGAGTTACTGAAGGCAACCCCCAATAGTTGTCCAACGGGAGTGTTTTCTTGCCCTGATGCACCAAACCTTTTGGATTGAGACAAAGAATTTTCCTTCCATACATAGTTCGAGGAAGGCAAATTGGTGATGATCTTTTTCCATACTACCCCTCGATTAGTCGGATGGACATTGTAAAAATATTGCCAATTCTCAACTTTCTCCCTCTGCTTTTTAGGGTGTACAATTTTTAAAGAATTGATGATGAAGAGCTCTTGGAAGAGGTTTATGGTCAGCTGGGGGCCGATTTCAATAAAGAAGACCGAAAAGGCCATTACACATCCCCATCCATTGGGGGCAAGTTGAGTAGTGGCAATGTCGTAGTACTTCAAGACATCAATAGCCACAAGATGGGTCGAAAATCTAAATCCAGAGATGAATATTTCCTCATAGACCACCATCTATGGGAAGGATGTCTTGTAGCACCTCTTGAAAGGAAGGGGTGCCTTAAGTTGGATCTCATCGGGGATTTGACAGGTAAACTTAAAAGAATCAACCTGTCTCTGGTTGAGCTTTCCAGGAATTTTTTAGGAAAGCTAAAAGGTATAACAAGAGCGACAGTTTCCTCTTCAGCTTCAAGGTCCTTCGACTTTGAAGTCGAGGTTACCCCAGTAGGCCTAGGGTCAAGTTTACATTACCATCCTCACCTTCAGGGAGATCTATAGACGCCAAGAGTTTTCTCGTTTTTTGAGAAAAATTAGACGACTTCTTTGACAAAGACACAACACCTCTCTTGGGGTCAAGCATTTTTAAAGTCTCTATAGGTTTTGGAACCCCCGAACTCGGAGCCTTTGAAGCTGAGTTCGAAGTCAACTCAACAGCATGTGATCCCCCCAATGCCTATGGCCCATGTGTAATGAGTGTCAAACTAAAAAATGAGCAAGCTTTTTCAAATTCTTGGTGTTATGAGACACGTGGCATATTCACATTCATTGATGCGTCGCTTCAGCAAAAAGTTGTCGTTATGACAATCTCGGTGCATCGTTTCCCTTGATTGGCAGGTCCACGTGGTAGAATCCCATTTACAATAATCTTTCATCATAAATGTAAGGCTGGATATCTCGGGGTCAATATAATATCACAAGATATTTTTAAGAAGTTGAGCATGTTATTTTTCGTTTAAACTCGAACTCGAAGAGACACTTCAAAGCCGACCCATATACACAATAGGCTCGGCAAAGTCTGACTTTGAACTCGGACCATCCGACTTTGAGGGCTTGTTTGATACCACCCCAAATCTAGATTCTGGCTCCAAGAGCATAAATGGAGTAAAATCGCATTTGATAAATCGGTTCTGTTTCTTTACTCCCATTTAGTAAACCGGCTCCAAATAGACTCTAAAATCCAATTTTTTGAAGTATCAAATAGATGCTTTTTTACTTCAAAGTACATTTTGGGAGAAGAAATGGAGTAAGTGGGAGAGAAGTTACTCCAATTTAATTCCCCAATCTACCCAAAAAACCAGATAGTGTGTCAGAGCATTCTTTCTTCATCTACTACCTTCGATGATCAACAAGATTCCTTCAGAGCATTCCTTCTTCATCTCTTTCTTCAACTACGCTATTGCTTCACCGACAAACTGCCAAATTGGCTCACCTTGCTTCACCGATGAACTGCGACTGTCGAGGCTGACGGACTGCAATCTGTTCATCCCCTTCTAGGTACGTTTATGAATTGATACAATATCTCTCCCTCATATTCCCTCTCTGCAACTTCTTTCTTCAGCTCTGTTACACAATCCAACAATGGGGTTTGGGTTTCTTTCCTAACTCGAAGAAACCCTAATCTCTGTAACCCGATTAAGGTTTATTCTATTTAACCTATGTTTCTTCCCTCTCTCAATTACATTTCTTCATAGACTCAGGTACATTTTTTTTATCACAATCGGTTGTGTGTTTTGATTTAATGCAAAATCGCTATTTTATTTTATTTTTTTTTATTTCACTTATCCATTGGTGCTTATGGTATGGTTCTGTGTTGATGGATATGATTCGATTAGGGTCTGATTGATTTCAATGATCCATTGGTGCTTATGGTATGGCTCTGTATTGATGGAGATGATTTGTTTTAGGGCCTGTTTAATTTCACTTATCCATTGGTGCTTATGGTATGGTTCTGTGTCGATGGAAATGATTAGATTTAATTTCTAAGCTTGTTTTTTTCATGGAGACGATTTTTCATTTGTCTATGGTTATGTTTATTATTCATGTAAAAGTCTTTTGCTTAAATAATGAAAATCTCTCTACAGAAGAGTTCTCAAGGAAAGGCATGGAAGTAAATAATTTCCTAGCTTGTTCTTTTTTCCCCCCACTACTATTTCTTAGCTTGTTCACTAGTGAACAAAACACTTCTTTGTCCATGAACTGATTGATTTCATCTTTGATGAAGTGAGCCTCAATGTATTTCCACAATTTGATGTGAAGATCTATATCAATATTATTCTCTGTTATGTGCCTCAATGAAAAAAATCTTCTTTCATTGTCTGACTTTGTGAAATAGCATCTCTATTTGATTAAATGAAAAATAAATTGATTAGTGATAAGGCTCAACATTTATATAATCATGCCTACTGCTAGCATTTGGGTACAAACTGTGTTATCCCTCATGCATTTGGTTACAAACATTTTAAATTTACACTTAACTTCTTCACAACTGTTTTATCCCTCACGTACAAGTTTTGTGTGTGTGGGTGTTCTGAAGCCTATTCTACAAGGATATGGTATAGAGCCTAGAGGCCACCCTTCATTGCGACCAGCATTAGAAGGTCGACAGTGCTTAAGATTTTGATCAGTTTCTCTTTGGATTATTGTGTTGAGCATTTGGCTACAAAGTGTCTCTTGAGCTGTCTAATACATGACACAAAAATATTGTTGAGACCTAAAATTTTGTGGCATAAATACTGGAAAGACCACTTTAACAGAAATACCATTGTAATTTTTTTTTTTTTTTGGGGGGGGGGGGGGGGGGGGGTTGTTGCAATTTGAAATTTTACATATGCTAGGAGTTACCTTTATTTCACACAGAAAAGTCACAATAATTTCAAATATGCCAGAATCGTTAGGCTACTTCATTTTTTTTTTCTTGGTGGGTAAAAACATGAGTTAAGGACTATATAGATTTCTGCATTGTACTCTAGAAAATTCAGATTTGAATCCACAGCTTGACCTTCATCCATATGCAAAACCAGTGTGGAATCTTTTGTCTCTGTGCATGAGGTAGACATGATGGCCTTGTTTTGATCCAGATAAACTCGTTTTTCTTTAAAACTTGAATTGCTTTGAATTATTTGAAAAACTAAAGCCTCTCTTTAGTATCATTCACCATATGATTTCTTTCCAGTGATTTGTAACCATATAAAATGGCAACTTCATCATGAATAAGCATAGATACAGTTAAATGGAACAAGGTGGAAGTGGAAACCTTTGTTGATATATTAGTAGAAGAGGTCCTGAAGGGAAATAAAACAACAAGCACATTTAACAAAGATGGGTGGACAAATATAAAGAATAAAATGGATGAATAGTTGGGTAGGCCGTTTACATTGAAGCAGTTAAGGAACAAACTCAAAAAGTTGAGGTCTGAATACGGTAGTTTTGGAAGACTAGTGAATACTACTGTGTTTGGATGGAATGACACAACCAAGCATGTGGACACCCATGACCCAGATATATAGGACAGACACACCTAGGTAAACACATCTGACTGGAGTAGAAATAGTAATTCCCTGATTTTTCGATTCATAAATTCTTAAAATCTATAAATTTGTTTTCAGGAAAACCCCGGGTGGGCAAAGTATAAGAAAAATGGGTTGCCCTAGTAAAGAGAGCTTCAAGTGATATTTGGTCATTCTTATGCAACTGGCGAATTTGCCTGTAACAACAATGATGACAACTCTGTATTTGGAGAAAGAGATTGTGATAACTTGGAGAACCGTGAGGGCCCAGAACTACCACCTAGAAAATTTACCACTAATATCACTGACGAAGGTGATGTGTAGCCTACACCCCAAGCAGCTCACACACTGGACAAGACTCCTTCAACCGTTAGGAAAAGGGGAAGAAGCGGTGACATAGTGGGTGCTATAAATGCAATGCTGGAACATTCTAAAGCTCATTTAGATTTGTTCACTTCATCACACACTTTTTCATCTTCTCCTTATGCGAAGTGGAAAGAGTTGTTCATGAGCTTAGATGACAAAAAGAAATTGTGGGGGATAGAGTCAATTCCATGATATCAACAGTGCTTTACCGACCTTGAAGTTGTTTAAGTTCTCATACTATGTTTTGTTTAATTTCAGTACAATGTTTTGGTACAATGGTTTGTTTAACTTTGATCCAATAGGTTATGTAAACTTTTTATGGTTTGTTTAATCTTTAAAGTTACTTTGATGTGGTTTGTCCTAATGTTTTCATTTATTATGCAGTATTAAAAATGAGTAGACTAATTAGCTAAGGGTGCCAAAACTGGGCCCGGCCCAATAGCATGGACCAAGGCGGCCCGATATAACCTGAACCCAGCCCAGACCAAATCTTAATGGACAGGTTTTAGTCCAGGCTTGTAAAGCCCGACACCGTTTCAGCCCAGATCGAAACGAGACTGGACTGATCCGTTAAGAAGCCTGAACTAGTCCGAACCAATAATACCCAATCCGAACACCGGTAAGGTCCCTCTTGGCCCAATTTCTTAATTTTAATGGTTTTAAATTTTAATGGATTGTGCTACATTGTTATAGTTCAATTCTTGATCTAAAAGATTATGTGAATCTATAGTTGAAAAGATTATGTTAATTGTTACAGTTTACTGAATTAGATATATATGGGAGGAATGATACTAATTTTATAGATAGAAATAATAAAATAGGCTCTATAGCTTACATATAAAATGCATCCGATAAGCCCGATAAGCCCGGTCTGGACCGAACCAGCCTGAAATCGCCTCAATAAGCCCAGTCCGATAACAAACTGACACCGGGCCAGCCCGTTAGTTATTGTGTCTAGCATAGCCCACCTCAACCTGAACTCTTAATGGACACGTTTTGGGCTGGACTTATAAAACCTGACACCGGTTTAGCCCGAACTGAAACTAGCACGGACCAGCCGATTGACACCTTTATGATTAGCAATGAAGTAATGAGATATTTTGAAGAGATGGATTGGAGCATGTTAGAGCTCCTATCCATCAATGAATTAGGAAATTCTTTATACATCAGGGAACCATGTAAGGATTCATTTATGATAGGTTCCAGATTGGTAGCTGAACTATTGAATGGGAATACCGATAGGATATATGATGAATTTCGTATAGAAAGGCACGTATTCATCAACCTATGTAACCTCATGCAACAAAGAGGGTGGCTACAAGACAGTCAATACATAAGAGTTGATGAACAACTAGCCATATTCATCAAAGCACTACAAGGTAGATATAGCATACGAAGGCGATCCGAAAGGTTCCAACATTCAGGGGAGATTGTTAGTAGGTTATTCAACATTGTATTGAAGGAATTTATGAACTTAGCAAAGGAAAATATCCGTCCACCAAATATGAATGTTGAACAACCATAAATTAGAGACAATCTAAGGCATCATCCTTACTTCAGGGTAATTAATTTATTGCTAATTTTTTTATCGTTTTACAATGTTATATATTTGCATAACTGTAAGAACACCTTTTGCCATCCCCAGCCAAACAGAGCTTTACTGGTGTATAGACAACAAAAGAGGGGAGGTAAAATTGAAATTTGAAAAAGTACAGGGGAGGCGATTGAAACTATCTCAAATCGACATTTGATCAGTCTCTGGGTGCTCTCTATGGTGTTTTAAGCTGAGCTAAAGTGCCCCCCAGTGTACAAGAGTCTTGATGAACATATTCGGAAAGATTGCGGGTCATATAAGGTTTGGACGTTAAGTGGCAACTTCGAGGCTAATTTTGGTGGGCCCCACAGCAAGGTCATGGGCTGTAACCTACATGGATATATTGGTCATAGAATTATCTTCAAAATGAGACCAGAATCGTTCAATTCCGATATCGAATGAAAACGATATAGTGATTTTAGTTGGATGGAATATGCATTAAAAATCCTGGGGCTTTTCTGTAAATTATCATAAATTAAGGATTTATTGGACGAATTATCATGAATTGAATCGATGGGACTTCATTCGGTCATATCTTGATCATCTGTTATCCAAATCAGGTGATTCAAGCTCCAGCGTACTCCATTGTCCGTCCTTTTTTAAATGGACGTGGAAAATTTTGGGCAGAGGTCTCCAGCGGGTCCCATGCAAAGTTGCCAGCAAGATTATCGTCGAAACTTCAATTCTTCATATTTTGGTCATCTGACATCCAAATCAGGTGATTAAAGTCCCAATGTGTTACATTTTCGGTACTCTTTAAAGTGGAAGTGAAAAATCTGGGATAGAGGCCATCAAAATATTCCATGCGAAAGTACAAGCTGATATGGCCTATAAAATGATATAAGAGAGAGAAGCCAATCAGACCTAGTCCAACCTGACCTGCCTCAACCCAGTCAACCTCAACTAGTCTTGCTTGACCTAGCCCAAACTGGTCCGGACCAAATCAGATCGGCCCATGTGCATGAGCTTTTTGTATAAGTATTATATATACATTTATATGATATATACTATATATATTTATATATTATATAATATATGTTTTACATATGTTATTTTATATATATATATATATATATATATAAAGAGAGGAATCTGACAAGAGAGAGAAAGACTCCAAGAGAGAGGAAGCCAGAGAGAGAGAGAGAAAGAGAGAGAGAAAGAGAGAGAACTCAACACCTCACCTTAACTCCCTCACCTCCTTTCATGCAAAGCCCATTACCCGCCAGCACCTGCTGCTGCAAATTGATTTTCACAAACCATCTTCATCGAGCCCCTTACCAGCATAGCTGCATCACCACCCACCTCCATTAGCCGACCATCAAAACCTCACTGATCGACACATAATCTCCACCGCCCCTGCTCCTTGAACCTATCCCCTGAAATCCAGCCACCTCCAATTGAATAACCAACTTGCTGCTCCACCATTCGACACATCAGCACCCTCATCTTACTTCCCCCAAAACCCTTCGGCCAACACCACCTCATCCCCTCATTTTCAGCTACCTACCCAACCCAAATCCCTGCTCCATTCGACAACACAACACAAACTCACTTTGATTCCATCATACCCGTAGCCTCCACCCTCATCAACGGCCATATCCCTCCATCGAGCCACTCCAGTACCACACCTGATAAAACCCTTCCAGAAAGATACAGCCCATCCTCTCCATCTGGCCAAAAAATCTGCGACCGACCTTCATGTTACCCCCCGCCGACCTGTTGTCCGCCAAAATAATCTGCTCCCACTCCTTGAGCCACCCCACAAGTTACCTCCATTCAACAACACACCCAACGCCCACGCTACATCCGATCAACACTTCATCCCTACTCCCATGAAATCTGCCCAGCCGTAAGTCTACTCCATCACCCAGCACCTACAGTCCTTGAGCCACTCTTCCCAGCCCCATCTCCTTCACCCAACTCCCCATAAATCCAACCGAGCACTAGAGGGAAAAGGGGGAGGAGAAAGGCTGAAAACAAAAAGGGAAACGAAAGTGAGTTTGAAAAATAAGAAAGCAAAAGAAAAGAGAGAGTAAAGGTGGTTTTGCTTTTCAGCCATGCATGAGAGTTGGAGAGTAAGAGTAGAGAGGAAGCAACGCTTCAAAGAGAAGGAAATGAGGAAGGAGGGAGGGAAACTTGCTCCTCGTGCCGTGGATCATCTCCAACTGTCATTAAAGACTCCACCCCACTGTTGGGGACAAGGTTGGTCTCCCAAGCTTTGTTTTGATAGCTTTCATGGAACTCAAAAATCAGAAATTGCCTAAATATGCCTATTTCGATAATCATGATCATAAATGTTATATGGCATGTGTTGATACCGTGATGCTCATGTTTCACGTATTTTAATATTGCCATCTATCTTGAATGAGTTAATGTTAAATCTAGCCCATTGATTATAAATTTTGATACGATGAAATCTGAACCGTTGGATCTTGATCATGAGTATTTTAAATGAATCTGAACCGTTAGATCTTGATCATGAATGTTTTAAATGAATTTCAACCGTTCGATCTTGATCGTAAGTGCTTTAGATAAATCTAAATCATTGGATCTTGATTATGAGGGTTTTAAATAAATCTAAACCGTTAGATCTTGATCATGAGTGTTTTAAAAGAATTTGAACCGTTTGATCTTGATCATAAGTGCTTTAGATAAATCTGAACCATTGAATCTTGATCATGAGTATTTTAAATGAATTTGAACCGTTGAATCTTGATCATGAGTGTTTTAAATGAATCTAAACCTTTAATCTTGATCATCTAGAGATAGAATATGAACCGTTGATCTTGTTTATATTGTTATATTCGTGCGTCTACTATGTTCACATGTTTACACTATCATATTGTGCACATTGTCATGTTTTGAATGCTTACAATGCTAGTTTTGTGTACACTACCATATTAATCTGTTGTTGTATGCCATACTTAAATGATATATATCTATTATTGGCGAGAACTTACTTTTCGCTGCACCTTAGTTGAACTGCCATGCATGTACACTGTTGGAAGACATTCTTAGATCTGGGGACGTATATTTAGGCACCCACATTCATGGGAAGGGTAAAAGGAGAAAAGAGAGAAATCTTAAACAAGAAACATGAAGTCTAGCCCAACATTTCTAAAATTAGGGTTTTAGGTCAAGGGTAGTTCTAGGACAATCCCTAACCCTCAACTCATTTCCTCTAAGGTGTAGAGACCTAGATAAGTGTGATGTGAATCCAACCATAGATCATTTAGGATCATCATTCGGTCCTACGGGACCACCTATATTCCAACCCAAACGGGTCACCCAATGAACATCCAGTTTTTCGAACTACGTGGATCCTGATTCTTAGGGAAAACCCTAGGATACGTAGGCAGTTTGAGAGATTCTCAAATATAGTTCCACCTCCCCTTAGCTTGTTTAGAATACCCATACATGTGCTTGCAAAAGTCGTACTCCCCTCGTATGTTTTGCTTGTTAAGTAGTACAACCGCTTGTACGTTTCGCTTGTTAAGCCATACACCCTTCGTACGTTTCCCATGTAAAAGCCGTACTCCCCTCATACGTTTCACTTGTTAAGCTGTACACCCCTCCGTACGTTTCGCTTGTAAAAGTCGTACACCCATCATACGTTTGCTTGTTAAGCCGCACACCCTTCTTACGTTTCGCTTGTAAAAGCCGTACACCCCACATGCGTTTTGCTTGTTAAGCCATACACATTTTCGTAGGTTTAGCTTGTAAAAGCTGTACACCCTTCATACGTTTCACTTGTTAAGCCGTACACCCTTTGTACGTTTCGCTTGTAAAAGCCGTACACCCTTCCTACGTTTTGCTTATTAAGCCATACACCCCTCGTACATTTCACTTGTAAAAGCCATACACCCCTCATATGTTTCGCTTGTTAAGTCGTATACCACCTGTACGTTTCACTTGTAAAAGCTGTACGTTTCACTTGTAAAAGCTATACACCCTTCGTACTTTTCAGTTGTTAAGTTGTACACCCTCTGTACATTTTGCTTGTAAAAGCCACACACACCCCTTATACGTTTCGCTTGTAAAAGCCGTATACCCTTTGTATGTTTTTCTTATTAAGCCGTACACCCTCCATATGTTTCACTTGTAAAAGCCGTACACCCTTCATACATTTCACTGGTGAATATGTACATCCCTTGGTCTGTTTAAGCTATCCATATCAATTCATCCATATCTACCCACAATTACCTTATAATGAACTACGTTGTACTTGATTTCCAAGACCTCTGGAATACGTAGGCAATTTGAAGGACTCTCCAAGTACAGTACCACATCTTAGTCTTCTTAGGTAATCCCTATCCATTATCCATGTCCATATCCATATCTATATCCACTTCTATTCACATAGGCTATCTAGATTCAATCTCAATCATCTATCAAGCATAAACTTCAACTTGAACATTAAATCTAATGAAGTTTAATCATAATTCATATCCATATACTTTAATCACAATATATTTCGACCTACGCTTTGGACTTAATTTTCAGGAGGAAATACATAGGCAATTTGAGATGGACGTCTCAGATTCAGTCCATCATCGATCATCTTCAGTCTGGTTGCTTGTATATTATTATTTATTTATTTCAGAACATGCTTGGCTGAACCTAGGTAAGAAGAACTTAGCCACTTGGTATAGGATCTCCCATGAGCCTTAGTCATCCATTGACCATGAACAGTCAGAACCATAGAGTTTAAGGAAAGTAGAATCATATAGGAGGTCGATTTTTGGATCTGACAGCTTTGGGTGCCTAACACCTACCCAAACTGTACCCTGAACGTTTACCCATTCTCTGATAGACCAAAGCCGATATGTTGGGTCACGAGTCAATAGAAATCTTATCCTATGATGAGATTACATTTGAGGTCCTAGACCTTAATTTAGGTGGCGACTCCAAATCATTACCGTCCATCAGCATGGGTGGACAAGGTCAAGGCGAAAGCCAATGATCCATGTTTTCTTAAGAAAACCCCTGAGGGCATTTTTGAATAATCTCACAGCCATTGTCCTCACAATATCCTAATGTAACTTAATGTCCAATTTATAAGAATTGCATTCGGGCCATTGACGGGACACATGTGGACGCTTCTGTACCGGAAAATTTACAAACTCCTTACAGGAATAGAAAGCGAACATTTCTCAGAATGTCATGTGTATATGCTTATTTGACATGAAGTTCACCTATGTACAAGTCGGCTGGGAGGGTAGTACTAATGACTGCCGCATATTAACAAATGCTCGTCGATCACCATCTTTTCTTCATCCACCCAGGTTAAAGCCTTAATTGTGTCTTTCAATGTAGGTCATGGTATTTTATAGATTTATTCAAGTTGAGTATATCATTATTTGTTGGTTTTTACATGATATCGGCAAATATTATGCCATAGATTCTAGATATTCGAGCCAACGTGGGTATTTGACACCATTCAAAGGAGACCGATATCATCTACGTAATTATAGGGATGTTGGATGAGAACCTAAAATTGCTAGAGAGTTATTCAATCACGGACATTCTTCTCTACGGAATATAATTAAACGATCATTTGGGGTGTTAAAGACTCGTTTCGCCATTTTGGAAGCAATGTCAGCGTATCCACTCAGAATTCAAGCTTTTGTTGTCATAGCGTGCTGTGCTCTCCACAATTTTATTAAAGATGACCAATTTTCTGACTAGGATTTTGCCAGCTAAATGTTTACGATGTTGTAGATACCCATCAAGAAGAGAAGAATGTTCTGTTAGGAAATGACAGTAGGAAATGAGAATGCGACTGGTACTGCACTAGAGATGAATGTAATTAGAAGAGGCATTGCCAACCAATTGGCTAGGGATAATGGTTTACCACAAATTTGAGTTTGTAATTATGTTATAGTTGACTTTGAACATTTTTTTTTCTTTAAGCAGTGTGTTAGAACAATTTACAATTGAACTGATATTTTAATTTATGATAATTATGTATTCCTTCAATTTTATAGTATCTAAATAAGGGATAGGTGAATGCATACTTAATCAAATTTGAAAAGGTATTTTTCTCCTATTCACAGATACATATGACTGATTGTGGTCTTCCAATGTGTGAGTGTGGCAAGGGGAGAATGATATTGCGCACTTCTCAAACCAAAATATCTAGGCCGATAATTTTACACTTGTCCGATCAAGCAAGATCATGAAAAAGCTTTTATTTGGGTCGATCAGTACAAAGGGACTGCAAAGTTAATACTTCAGTCCACCCAGCCATGCTCTATGACTGAGGAAACTCGGCATATACGATATGAAGTATATTTACACCATTCCATGTTAAATCCGATATACGGGATTATTATATTCGAAGCCATATGGTTGTTATGTTTGACATGCTTTGTTGTTTATATAGCAAACATGGAGTATGAAAGATGATGGTTAGATGTAATATGATTATCTTTTCAAGTATGTAACCATATAGAATTTTAAAGGTGATTAAACAAATGAAAGAATGACAGTTTTTGAAATTTTTTTTTGTTATGAATTTTGATCCCAGAGTATTTGTTATCAAACACGTTTCTGCTCTATATTAGCTCTGAAATGGTTCTAGAACCAGTGTTACCAAACATGTTTCTGTTCCAAAGATGCTCTGGAGTCCCTTACAGAATTGAGTTACCAAACACATTTCTACTACCAATTACTCCAGAATCCTCTTGGAGCAGAAGTAGAAATTTGAATTGGAAGTAAAAAGCCCGGAGTAGAAGTTTTATCAAACAGGCCCTGAAAGTCAGCATCAATACCAACTTTAACTTAGAGACTTCAACATAAGTCCGTACTGACTTCCGAACTCGACAATCGTCACAATGAAGGAAGATTCAAGAGGCTTCTATGATCAAATCAGAGACAAAATTGCTCCCCTGACCTTCACAAACTCGGAGGATCAAGGGGCAACTGTACATAACCAAACTTATCCGGTTATGTAACATGTGTCAGCCATTATCTCCTAGCCAAGCGTATATCAAGGATCAGTAATGGGGGAATGGATGGTTAGATCATCATCGAATGGTCAGAGAACACTACCTCATCTGCACGACCCATAATTGCGGGAATAGCCAACGAAAGTGTCATCTACACCATCCGTCCCATAATACAAACCCTATTAGAGAATTCAGAACTTGCCTAGCACAACTGCCAGAATAATACTCGAAAATCAAGCCACTCCATGCCCTTCTACATATACCCCCCCAGAAAGAAGGTAACAGGATCCTACTTTGACTACTCACTCTCTCCATATAGTCAGATTACTTGAATCTCACTCTACCGGAACTCAGTTATTCTTGTTCTTGAGTTCTATCTATTTATCGCCAAAAGCTAACTTAGGCATCGGATTGGTCACAAGGTTATCCAATTCTCCCCCGCGTACTCTACTGTCTTGTCTCTTCGTCTCTTATTGACAGGTGTCAACCTTGGAAGCACCAGATCAAAACCAGCGGCAACCCCATCTAACCTTTAATGAGTTTGTCATGGTGCTTTTCAGGTAACAATTATTCATGCAAATACTAGTATTAAGATGTTATGATCTCATATTAACCTTATGGAGGTTAATCGCACATTACTCCCATATGGGATTTAGCATAGTTAATATGGTCTTGGGTTCCTTCTCTTTACAAACGGGTTTTGGAGATGTGTTCTTCCAGGATTGTATTATAAGAATTGTTATAAACACTCTAAAATATAAATTAGTGGAGGAAAACTTACCTAATCACCAACAGTCCACAAAGGCATCTATAAACAAGAACACTATAAATGACATCATAAACTTAAAAATAATCGCAACCCTTAAGAAAATGGTGGGACTAACTCCTGCCACTAGTCACTATCCTTACTACCGTAGATTTGGCTTCTATGCTGTAAATCGGATATATGATATTGAGACTTGGCCTGGTATGATGAAACACTTTCACAGACTCTTTTAGTAACCGTTGAGCTTGTTTACTAACCTTCTTTGGGACATATTGAAGTGTGTTAAATAAATTTTAACAAAACCATAAGAGAGAGAGAGAGAGAGAGAGAGTTCACTAAATGAGTGAAATAATCCGTAGCTTCAAATTTTAAAATTTTGAAAATAGATTTTTAGTGGATTATCCCAGGTCCTCTTTTTCTTTTTAAACATGGAGACACCATTATATGTTTTTTCTTATTCACACCCAAAAAACCATGTTTATGACGTATCGTGTTTTTACCAAAAAAAAACAAAAAAGACATATCGTGTGTTCAATTAAATGCCTTTTTGAAAGCGAACATATCGTGTGGCATAATAAAAGTCAATGACATGAACGGTTCCCTTAAAAAGACTAAGGAGAGGTACAAACAATATAAATGTTGAAAGAAGAAAAAGGAGATTCTTCCATAACCCTTGTGATTTTTTTGGAGAAAGAGCACTTAATATTCCGTGTGAATGGTCGCAAGATAGTAAGAAGAGTCAAACATAATACATTTTGCTTTCTGAGGCGTAGACTCCTTACTGACTCAGATACCCCTTTGGGGTTCATAACCTTTGTGACTATGTATTCATTTCCAAGTAAGAGACGAAGTCCTCATCATAGATATTTCTTTCTAACTCTCTTAAAAGCACAAAAATCTTCTCCATCCATCTAGCCGTCCAACTGAACATTCGACGGTTGGAATTACATTGGAATGTGTGTCTGGTGTATCCTAGCCGTTTATACTAATTATCTATTAGATTCTTTTTGAAATATTTTATATTTATGTTTATGAATTATTTATGACAAATCATTTATGAAAAATAAATTACAAATCTTAAATAATAATCATTTTATTATCAAAAAGAAAAAATTTCATCTACACCCCATCAAAGATTGCTAACATCATCTACACCTACAAGATTGCAAAAACATCACTTAGGTCCACTTAACTGACGGAAATCACTAAAATTGTTGAAATACTGTTTTACCCCTCATATTATAAATTGAAAAATTAAAAGATTATATTGATTTACTAATTTGTCCTTCAAATCAAACTCAAATTTTCTCTCCCTCTTTTCTTTTCACTCTCACCCAAACCCTAACGTTGGAGTCTCCGGCGTCTTTCATCACTAAAACCTGGCGAAAGCTCATGGAACTACGACATCTACGACCTTGAACTCATGGCCGTCGAGAATAACACGGAGCTGCGGAAGCTCTTGCTTGAAACCTCCGGCAAGTCCATTATCGTCCTCGAGGACATCAATTGTTCACTCGACCTCAATTGAAAAAGGAAGGACACGGAGAAAGATAAAAAAGATGACTGCAATCCTCACCCGAGTAATGAGAAGATGAGTAGTAGCGATGTAGGGGCAGACCCAGAAAAAATTCGAGACAATCCCCCACGAACCTTCCTCCACTCATTCTGAACAGCGTTGGGAAGGAGCTTCCAAATTATTCCTTTTCTTTCCTCTGATCTCTGCTTCATTTTCATGGTGGAAGGTTCAATGGGCTTGATTTTCTTGTGAAGATGAAAGGGAAGAAGACTGTAATGTTTGTGGGAGATTCACACAATCAATGGGAGTCAATGATTTGTATGATTTCCATCTGGGTACCATGTTCACTAGCCCACCCAATTGCTCAAGGCGGATCTCCTGTACACATTCAAGTTCTTAGTGATTTACAAGGTTGTAAAGCATTTGCAGTTTAGAAAAAAAAAAAAAAAAAAAAAAAAAAACATTTGCAGTGACCAATGGAGGTTTGAAGGTGAGAAGACGAGCAGCAGCAATGTTTAATTTCCAACTCAGTTTTACAAATTGGCACTTCAAATATAATTCCATTGATGCATAAGCATCTCCCTATTATCTCTGATGGCAGCTGTTGGTTTTGGGCCAGAATAGGCATTTCTGTAACATTCAAAAACTCATTCTAAATATAGTTACCCAATCAAATAAAAACTACTTTAAAAACTTGGGGTGGTCGGGGATGAAGAAGACATTGGTCGATTGAGCTTGTTGTCGAAGGAATAATCGTGGTCGGGGAAGATGAAGGCACCGTCGACAGCGAAGAAAATTAAATGACAAGTCAGTCTTCGTCGTCCTCATTGAGAAGAAGTAGGATTTTATTTTTCCCCTTTCTACTGGTATTTTCAATAGGCCAAAATGGTATATTGGTCTTTTCAACCTACAAAAAGGGTATTCTCGTATGTGAAAAATTCCAATCCACCTGACGTCAGCATCTAACGTGAATCAACTGACGGAGTGGACTTCTTTGATTACCACATCCAAAGTTTTGGGATGTAGATGATGTTTTGGCATTCTTATGGTGTAGATGATGTTAACGATCTTTGATGGGATGTAGATGAAATTTTTTCTATCAAAAAATATAATAATCATTTAATGCCACTAGACATAAAGAAATAATAATAAATTTTAGATTATATGAATTTATTTTAAATATAAGGAATAAGTACCCAAGCCATACCAAACAACTACCTATGAATTTATTTAAATATACTCTTTGCAATCATGTAACATTGGGTATAGTTTGAGGTAAGGGTATCAATTTGGTACTGATACCATATCGTTTTTTAATCAGTCAGTAATGGTTTTTCGGTACCGAATAGCTATTTGATATAATTTGGTTTCGATATAATTATATAGGAGGTACGAACCGATTACATATCAGCAGTACAAAACCGGTACCATACCGTTTTGATTATTTATTATTCCTTTTTTGTACCGTATATTTATATAACACTAAAACTAATATAAGTATATAACTAATATAAGTTTTTTATATTATATAAGTTTATAAAAGTAAAAGCAACCCGATATGGTACCGACAACAGCTTAAAAACCGGATGCTGTTCCGCTGAAAACTCGTACCGCACCTGGTACGGTAATTGTTTGAGTTTGCATACCGTATTATTATCTAGTATAAGAGCGTAAAGTTTTTTTTTCTTTGTACCGTACCGAATACTGAATAGCATACCAGTTGACACCCTAAGTTTGGGACCTGTATCACTCTGGTTAGATGAGACAACTTCAGATCGCCTGGATTGTCGATATCAATTGGCTTGCATTTCCCCTCCCCCTAACCCATGAAAAAGAAGTCGTAAAATATAAAAGAGGCAGTTTCCTTCACCTGTGATGAATTGACGATCTTCATTGCTCTTGGATGGGATTCTGGGACAGTGAAAGGTATAGATGACCGAAAATTATGATGGTATGGATTATTTTTCTTTTTTTCTTTTTGGAATAAATGGTGAGTATATGGATGGACGAGGAAACTCTCTTATAAAGAGCTAAGTTGGGATGAAATTTCATACGTCCGATCTTTTCCCTACAAGAGTACCCTCCCTATGACTATACAGCCCTCCATGTTCAGTGGATGCAACACTCCAAAGTGGGTTCCAAACCACATGAATGGTGATGGTTAATGGGGAGGGTATCCAAATGGTGTGAAGACCCAAACTCTGTCAAGCGGTTTTTATAGTAAAGCATTTTCGAACTGTTCAATAAATAGTTCGATTTAAGTTTTAAGTTTTATTCCATTTGCAACGATTCGGAAATGAATCATAGATTCGAAAATGAATCATGCCATTAAACCAAAATGACACCGCTTAACACCCTTAAATACAACTATGTATTATTGATTTATTGGGTGCCATTTGAGGGATCCATAATAAAAGTCTGTCTGGATCCTTTCCCGTCTAAGTCCAATGGATCCTACACTCCAAAAAATGATGCCAAACCAGTGGACGAAATTTCTTTCCACTAATGATTGACTTAACACTTAAGCCCCATTTATGCTTGCATTTCACGTGCTTATAATTCTTACTTTAAAAGTGACAATGCAGGTACTTAAACCACATATGCAGAGTAGCTATATATACTTCTTTAGTGGTTCAAATTTTTTATCAAGTTCTACATACGGCTTTCTCTTCTCTATTCAAGTCTGTAGTCGATCGGTAATCAAATCTCTTATGGGTAATCTGTTGACATATCTGAAGGTTAAGAAGGAAGCTCAAGAAGGATCTTTCAATGGTGACTGGAAGACAATCCATATCGAGACAGAGGATTCTAAGATCACACCACCAGTTAAGCTCAAAATTCCGAGAGGGGATGTTAATGAATCGGCTGAAGCTTTCATCAGGAGCTTCCATAAGCAGTTAGAGTTTCAGAGAGAGCAGTTGATCTCCATAAATACTTGAAAAAACATGTCTTATTAAGGTTTATTGATTAGATTAAATGCTTACAAATTTTATTAAACATCAGATGTTCATGATTCTGTAGTGTGTACTGTTAATACTTGAGAGTTGAGACAGACAATAATGGGTTTTTCATTATTTTATATATAGTTGCAGACCTTTTTCTTCTTAGTCTCTTGTTTCAGCCAATTTACAGAATCATCTCTCTTTCTCTCCTCTGTCGTTTTTTTTTTCTTCCTCTATTTCAGCTTGCCGAAACAGTGTTGTTAAAGAATCAAAATACCAGATAGCTTGGCTCGAAATAATCCTCTGCTGCACTCCTGTGGAGCAGAGGCAATCCTGAACATTTAAAGTGTATCAGAACTGTGTTCAGATGCTCTCCCAATGTTCAGATTGAATCTACAGTAGACGATCCCTGGTTGGGCAGTAACACCATGTTTTGAAGAAGTAGGTCCAAGTGAGGAACTCCTGTTCGAGTCTGCTCTCCGTAATATTCCTCCATCCTCTTGGCCAGTGGACCCTTTGTACTTTACAAAAAAGTTAAAAACACTCTAGACTTTTTTTGGTAATCTCTTTTCCTTCCTCTTGGAAGCAGCAAGATCTTATTAGCAATACAAAGCACATATCAATATGCTGCACTCTTCGGATGTGACAGAATATGCTTAAGGAGCCATGACTGTTTTCAAGTGCAAACCCCGTAGTTGTAGAATATATTCTTGCGGTGTATACCAAAGAAATCACCTGTAAAACGAAAGCCTATAACCACTCAAGAGAATCAGAGAAAATTTCTTTAATAACTAAGAAAAAAAAACTCACCGCTCTCTATACATCACAAAGTCATCGTCTTTGTTTTTTTATCATCAATCATTAGAAATAACTCCACAGAAACAATATAAAGGTAATCAAGAAATCATAATCCTTTCACAGTTACAAAATTACCCATGAACATGACTCAAAGGAATTTTATGAACCCAACTAACATATACAAGGCCAGAGGATTTTTGTGAACCTAACCAAAGTTGGAGCAAAACCAAGTAACTTTGGCATGACTTGGAAGGAATAAAGTACGAATTAAGTTCTTATCAAATTTATCACAAATCGGACAAGTGTACCGTTGTAATTAAATTATGTGAAGTCAATGTTCACAAAAGTTGGCAAAAGTTTTTGAAGTTTAAATTTCATAAATTTCCACAAGTAAACACAATAATTTGTGGTATTACAGTTGTGACATTGATAATGTATGATGCCAAGGATTTTACCCCAAAAAAGTGATGCAAAAAATAAGGCGTAGGTGCTTTATTTTATTTATTTATTTATTTTAGGTAAATTAGGTGCTCGATTTTGAGCCTTAGTTATTTTGTTTTGTTATCCTTTCTAACATTTGGAATCATTCAAAAGTGATCGGGAGATGGTGTGACGAAATTAAAAAAAAAATGCAAGGTCAAAAAACTAGTCAAATGACCCTAAACTAAACCAAAATTCATAATTATGTTTTTTTTTTTTTTTCATATAAAAATAGTAAAATTTTGAATTACACTAGAGGTACTTAACGTTTTGAGAAATTATACTAGAAGTAGTTAACATTTCAAAAATATTACACTTGGAGTACATTTTATTTTTGTACTTCCAAATTTACTCTTGTTTAACATAACTTTCTTGGTCCCCTTTGGTTCATTCTTTGACCATCCTGTTGCCGTAATGACTCACCACTCGGATTCCCCTGTGCTCATCACTGTCTCAATTATCCACCCTCTCCTGCCCCTGTCCTCTCTTGTGACCCTTCCTCACCGGTGGTTGCTCATCACCAAGTCCGGGACACGACTTTTTATTACGACGAATTTATCCGTCATACATATCGGGAAATTAAATTCCGTCTTATATATCCTATCTTTGACGACGGTTTTAAACTACCGTCGTTAATATGTTTTCACCCGTCGTTAACATTTACGACGGCTACATATACGACGGAATGCCATTATATATGAGGGTTTTAACCGTCGAAAATGTTATTTGTGACGGAAAACCTTTACAAGGAAACGTCATAAAAAGTAAAAATTGTTGTAGTGTGAAAACTTTGCACCCCAACTTACTGTTTTTCTGGTAGGTGTACCAATGATCAAGCACCAAAGAAGGGTAGTCAACAAGAAACGATCAGTCCTCAAAATATTTGAGGTAAATCTAATGGTTAACTTAAAGGATGCCAACAGGTACCTCTGGTATGATTTTTGAAACGTAAAGTACCTTTGGTATGATTTCTCAGGACGTCGAATACCTTTGGTGTCAATTACCCTTTTTTTATTTTATGCGATCAGCCGGCCGTACCATGTATTATAATCTATATATACCCGTCATTCACCTGTCAATGTTGTCAAAGCTGATCAAGTGAATAGCTTGGCTAATGAATTCCCAGCAGTTTTGTAGTCTATCTAAACAAAGTTGTCCTCGTGGGTTGAGCATTTTCAGTTAATCAAGATAATATCATTTAATATATTGCCTTATATTTATTGCTATGATAAATTTGCTCAATATCTTGTATCAATTGCCTTTAGTCATTGGGTTTTTATTTTTGGGAAAATATTTGCTACACCCCTTGTATATGTCTTAATCTAATCCACCTGTTTTGTTTGCGATAATAGTTGATCACAGGTTGACACGGGGGGGAATCAGTGTCTTCAAAAAAATTTCTCAATAATCCCTTGAAGGCATATGCTGTCATGAACTGATACCTCACTCACTGACCACAACCACACTATCACAGAAGCGCAATCATATACACAATCGTATGCACAACCATCTCGCTACCACAGAGTGGCTAGGTCTACCATGTTATACACACCCATCATGTAGTCCATTCAATGCACTTCACAAAAAAAAGAATAAGAATATTTACACAGCATCCACAACACAGAGATATACGCGGTTCACCAACACAGTATGTGATGGTTAGTCCACGGAGTAATGTCATATGGGCTCCTTATATACTCAACACGCTTCTTTTACCAATATACATAGTAGGGAGGAGATACATCCAATTTACCCAGTATAAAACTAGGAGGGCACAAATGCGTCTACAATTCTTATTCGACCGATAATCAGCTAGCAACATGTCGATTACACACCGGAGGTTGGTTTAATAAGTTAAGGATAATAAGTTGTGGATCATTAGTAGGGAGCTTGTGACTAGAGATACCGCACATAGGAATAGATGATTGCATCTTTGATGGTGCTAGCTAAGCTTGTAATTATTGTAGCTCCCCAAAAGCTCATCTGACCCCAAGGTGGTTTTTAGTAGGTACGTAACTGAATGAGAAAATTCAGAAGTCACACACTCATATTCTGGAAATACATAAACAAAGGCTCCGCAAGAGTTGATCTCCGAAACGGAACCACTGGAGATTCATCCAACTTTAATCCCCTAAAGGCAAGTGCTTAGGCTATAGCATGGCTAACCAAGAAAAAGAAAGAAATACTGAACCCGGTACGGAAGAGAGTTTCTAAGAACAAACACATCTATGATCTCTGACCCAAATGATGTATGATCCTCTGGCAGCCACAAGCACCCTCTACCAAGCTCTACCTTGTTGTAGACGCTTCAAATTTGTCGAGAAAATTAAATTAATTTTTCTTAGCTCAAGGTAACAAATATATATATATAAATAATATATATATATATATAATATAATAAATAAATAATATTTATTTAGAATAAATAAATATTATAATAATATAATGAAATAATAATAATAAAATAAATAAAAATCACAATAAATAATAATAAATCATTAAATTAAAATTATTATTTAGATTGGAAAGAAAATTGATTAATTAATTTTCTACTTTAAAATCTAAAACAAATAAAGTAAAAACAAAATAAAAAATATATATATAATATAAATAATAACTATGATAAATAAATAAATCAATTTATATAATAAGAAATGGTGTCCACGTGATTTTGGAAATAAGATTCCAAATCCATGGTAAAATCAAACGTTTGGAGTGATCCAATAAAAGGGCATTTTAGGCTAATAAAAATGGGATATAAAAGAAAAAAGAAAAAAAAAAAAAATGTGATTTTCATTTTCTAATCAACGAAGAGAGATCAGAGAACAGAGAGAGTGAGAAAGAGAGAAAGTCGAGAGAGAAGAGGGTTCAAGAGGGAAGAAGAAGAAGTAGCAGCGACTTGGTGCGACGACGATCGACGACAATTCCGGCGATCTGGTGCTCTCCGACGCTAACCAGTGTTCTCCGACGTGATCCACTACTCTTCGGCGTGGTGTATTTTTCAGATCTGGTTCTTGAATCCAGATTTGAGGTTCTGTCTTCTCTTCTTCCCACGATTCAGCGGATCTCAAGAGGCACCGGCAGATCTGGAAACAATCGCTCCTCTCCAACAACCTAAGCGAACTCCTCTGAAGGTGATCAGATCTGGCGGCATTTTGAGTGATCTAAAAAAGAAAATCAAGAATAGATGAATGAAGGCAAAAACAGAAATGGTTAGGGTTTCTAGATTCATTTTTGTTTTAGTTTTAATTTCTGATTTTATCCAATATAAGCTTACCTACATTTTCTTCAATTCTGGTCGATCTTGAGTTCTAGCGGTTGCAATATCTCAATTTTTTTTATTCTTTATTTATTTTATTTTTTTTGATTCATTTTCGGATCTGTTCTGTGGTTGACAATCAGTAATGAACCAAAGTTCTTTGATTCATTGTTCAAACTATCCGATTCGATGCTTCTAAATTATTCTGTGGTTAATGATCGATGGTATCAATTCTTGAATCTATTCATGATCCCGATGGTATTAATTTTGGCTACGATGTTACATCTTTAATCTGTTTGTATTTGTTAAATTTTAATCTAAATTCATGCAATTACCGTTCCGATGAAATTCTTAGATAAAATGCATATTCCGATGATTTATTTTCTTGTAATAGCAATTTAGCTTAGAGTTTCTTGATCAGATTTCTAGAATGATATTAGGTTCAGTATTATGTTCGACTTCTTGAAACCAAGTCTGATTTTAAGATTCTTGATCCGACTTTGGCGTTTTGTATTCTAGAGTAATTTGTTGGCATTTCTAGAAGCCAAATCTGGTTTAGTACTCCTGATCCGATTTTTTGTTTTTTTTTTTTAAATTTTTTTATCCTAGCAATCTGTTTTCTTTGGGTTTCTTGGTCCGAACATCGGATTTGGAATTTTTATTACTTCACAATCCGATTGAAATTTATCGTGATGTTTGTTATTTTCTAATTTGAATAAAAGATGGCTATACTTTGTTTATCTTCTATTTTTTTTTATTCAATCCGATACTTGTAATGCATGCTATCTTGTTTGTTTTTTTTCTTTCTTTTTTCCTCTCTTTATTATTTCTATATATTTTACTATTCTTTTGTTGAATTTTGTCCGTCTTTATTGAAGTTCTCTAATTCTTTTCTATTTCTTTGTAGAATTAATACACTTGCATGTTTAGACTTCCTGTTTGATTAGTTTAGTCATATTCTATCACATCGGTTCCCTTCCCACCATATTCCATTATTTTTCTTACCGGTCACCTATGTACACAATTTCATCGGGTTAAAATTTATCAAATGACGCCACTTTAATACATTGTTGATAAAATAATAATACATATTCTTTGGAATGGTCTTTCTAATATATATATATATATATATATATATATATATATATATATATATATATATATATATAGGTTTGCATATAAATTGGATTCTCCACCCTAATTTGGTTTACATAGCATGATTAAATCAATCCCATTAATTCGGATTGTAATTGAATTTTAATATAATTAATCTTGTCTTACTCAAGGGCTGATTCCCAATCATGTGTAGTTGGTTTCTTTAATTCAATCTCATCTCATGTGAATTCTCCTTCTAGTATGTTATAGGTTGAATTTATTATAAATTTATCTGATGGGACGTCAATGTCCATTACTTTCTTATTACATAAATTGTTATAGTCGAGACGTGAGCATCTTCAACCTTTCATGCGGCATTAGAAGCACAGGATCACTTCCTCTCCTTGACGTCCACCTCTACTCATAGGCAGGTAACGCCCCTACTTTATGTCTTTAGTTTATGGTATATGGGTTCGGCCATCGTGCATCCATAATTATCCGATGCGGGTGGATAATACGATATGCATGCGGCACTTGCCATCCCTATTGTAGTGACAGGCGGGATGGACTAGGACATCCCCTACCCCTTCAATGTATCCCATAATGCGAAAAGAAAATGTATTAATAGTTTTGATTCTCAATCTCTACTTATGTATCCCGTAGGAATTTCTATAATTTTTTGTAATTATTTTTGTGCAATGCGGACTCAGGCACTTGTGATGCGCGAATAAATATAGATCTGTGGATGTATGTAAGAATAAAGCAAGGCTCAGTCAGATGCCTATTTTCCAATGTCGAGAACACACTCTCATATGTTGACAAATAGAGATCATTTCCATATCTCTTTATGCGTAGTTCATTCCGAACTACGTATGGGCTTGATTTTCGGACCTCACCGCGAGATACGTAGGCTGCCTGGGGATCCATCACCCAAGCTCAGTCCAATTGCAATGAAGGTTGCAATAATACCCAATTTGCATAAAAAAATGTGCCTTATACTTTGCACAACTTGCTTCTAATTGTATATTTCAAAATTTTATATTTTTTTAGTCATCTAGCATATTTTCAAATTCAATTTCAATTTCAATTTTAATCTCAAATTCTAATTCAATCTCAATTTCATTTTTATTTCAACTCCAATTCAATTTCAATTTCAATCCCAATTTTAATTTCAAATTCAATTTCAAATTCAAATTCAATTCAATTTCAATTTCAATTTCAATTTTTCAATTCTCCATCTTCGCATGGAATCTTGAGCAAGCATTCCATCATCGCATGGAAGTCCCTTTCAACCTTGGGCAAGCATTCCATCATCGCATGGAAGTCCCTTTCAAATCCTATTTACATAGACGGTCTACCAGCTTGACTAGTGGCTATAGAAGTCTATTCGACTACTTTACATAGACGGTTATACCTTGACTATGGCTGGCCTATTAGTTTGACATAGACGAGTGCATTAGTTTGACTAGTGACTGTAAGAGTCTATTCAATATCATAAACCTAGATGACCTATTAGCTTGACTAGTGGCTATAGGGATCAACCATCTTACCAATCCAAGCAGTTGAACTACGTTGGACTTGATTCTTGAGTTTATCCTGAGATACTTAGGTAGCTTGAGTGCTTATCATTCAAGTTCAGTCCTAAACTAATTTACTTTAATTTACTTTTTATTTTTTTTATTTTAGAATTAATTTCAAAGTCATTGGGTTTAAACTTTGGACTACGCTTCAATAGCTGAAAATGATTTTTATCTATCAACGTGTTGAGAGTTGTACATTTGTTATCCGAAATGGCTGATTGGTCCGTCATCCAATCATTTTATTTCTGATCTATATCACATTTTAATTCTTCTTTCTATTATATTCACAATTGTATGGCTTGCTCTTAGATTAAAATATATCTAGAACCTAGGTCTAGTGCCTATTAAAATTTGTTTAGCCATTGCCTATAAATTAAATTAGGATAGGAAAGGACAGTATATGAAGACTAATCTTCATATTAGGCAATTTGGGTGTCTAACACCTTCCCAAATTATGACATGACACTTACCCATTGTTTCTCTAGTTTGACCATAAGCCTTAATCCATTACGTGAGTCATTACTATTTCTTATTTGAAAAATTATATACATAGGTCCTAGACCTTATCTAGGTGGTGACTCCATTTCTATTTCTTTCATCATATTTCAACCATATCAACCATTACAAAAATTTCGTCCTTACACCTGCCCGCATTTCGGTAATCCAATTTCATTACCACGAGTCTGCTCGGAACCGATCGATTCCTGAGCCATTCATTCTCCCCTCTCGGTTGGCGTTTGCCAACCACTAGAGGTCGAAAAGATTGAAAAAATCAGTCATTCACAATTATTGATAAAGGATTCCTCGATTTGATCGAAATTATGATTTTACAGAATGAGAAACTGTCATCCCATTCAATTCGATAGGGAAGCCCTGACTCTGACATGCAGGGATATGGTGGACCCTTATACCAGAGCCATTATTAGCCCATCCCAAATATTGCTGCTCACCCGAAATGGTGCCTGCTTCTCTCTCTTGGCCATCACCTCTTTTTTCTTCCAAGCGGGGGATAACCCCAAGGGGTTGTGGGTTTTTTTTCTACCAATTGGGGCCCTCCCTCATCCTTGAAGGATGGAACAACATGATGAAGAAGGTGGCAAAGGTACGCTCTCCTGTTCTATTATTTAATTATGTTGATCCTAGGTAGTCACTGAGAGGGGGGTGAATCAGTGCCCTCAAAAATTTCCACTATTATGATTTGGCCTACTACTTTAGAAATTACTGCCAAGAGCTGTTGTTCACTATGTGCTGTCTTGAGCTGTCAACTGGACTTTTCTCTCTGTTAATATGTCAAACAAATTTTGTGCACACACCAACCACACACCCACAGGTATCCATACCAGGGGCTTGGCCTGCCAAGTGTGTACACCCAGACTTATAGCACACAGACTTCTATTCCACACTCATAAATAGATTCATGCACATTCACGACACAGGATGTAACGTGGTTCACTAATCACTCACTGTGATGGCTAGTCCATGGGGTAATACCCTAACCAGGGTTTCGTATTATACCCAATACACTACTTTAATGCTATGGTTGCACCTACAACCCCGATACTACAATATCAATCGCATTCACAGATGCAACTGTATCCTAGGCAACAACCCCCACTCCAGTCAAGCCCCTAACTTGACAGGTTACAAAGTATTTATCAAATAGTGATTACAAACCCTTTCAATATGGCATTGATACAAAAATAGAGTTTGTGTGCGTGATTACCTTTCGGTCTTGCTCACAGCTGATGTAAGGCTCTCTGTGCTAGCTTCTCGACCTCCTTACTGGCTACACAGGTCATTCTTCACCACCATGGCTCCATTGGACTCCCAACACTTTGTCCCAGCACTCATCCTAAGCTTCAATGAAGCTTTAATGGCCTCACACAGATAATAGGAGTTAAAATATAGCTCCTAGAAGCTTCAATGAGAAGTTTGCCCCAAAATCACCATTTTTCTTCTTCTGTTCGAGCTCCAACTCCTTCTGAAAGCTTACCCTTTGAAAATCCTTCAGTTTGATATATTACACGCCCAAAACAGAGTTTGGACGGCTGAGATATGCCCCGAAGAAAATCGGCCAATCAAAATATTCCAAAAAGAATCTTCTGAGCTGATTCCATGCGACGCGAAGCACCGTAGCACGGCCGCCGCTGACCCACCATACGCTGTAGTCGAAATCCTATTGGCGCAGATGGAATCTTCAATTTTAGATCGTTGGATCAGTCAGATAAAAAGGCGGTAAAGCCTCTGGACCGTCAGATCATTGAAATCCCGTCAGCGGATCTCGAACCAAATGTAAGCCCTCGAATTAGGATCCTCAGCGCCTACGCACCTTACGCGTGCTACACCGAATCATGGATTTAATTCCATGCGACGCGGATCACGAATTTAAGTTGCATTCAGCCAATCAGAGAATTCGCACAAGAATCTTGACGCGATCAGAGAGATGCACATAATCCTGCCTCTTTGTGAGACGCCGATCTTGGATCTACCATACGTGGCTTGATCTGAGCCGTTGAGGAGGAATTTTTACTTTTTCATTGACCAAAATGCCCCTCAACAAAGTGTGGTAATGCCCTGTATATCCAAATTTTTCTAGTAAGGTTGCTGAGGAGATTCTTCTTTGCAAAAATTCGTCGAACACATGATATGCATGCGGGGCATGCCTTGCGGTGCGACGCACTATGCGCGGCAAGCCTTGTGGGTCTTGCTGGCCTGCTGTGTTGCGCGCGGCATGCTGCTGTGCGCGGTAGGGTTGCCTTTTCGGTCTTGCTGGCCTGCTGTGCGCGGCATAGCAGTGTTGCTGTGCTGCTGCCTTGGTGCCGCGGTTGTGCATGGTGGGCTTGCTGTGCATGGCTATGCTGTGCATGGTGGGCTTGTTGTTGTGCTGCTGGCTTGCCTGCTTGCTGCTGGCTTGGTGCCACGGGCATCGACCATGCTGGCCTGGCCACCCCAGGTGGGACCCACCTGGTCCCCACCCACTCTCTCTCCTTATTCTCTCTCCTCATCTTCTCTCTTCTTTCTCTCTCATCTTCTTTCTTCAATCTCTTTCTTCATGCTGGACTTGCTCATCAGCTGCTGTCAGTGCACCAACCCAATCACCCACTGACCCTGTCTGTTAGTGGGACCCACAGACACTCTCTCTCCTCCATATCACTCTGCTAAGATTGCCAACAATGACAACTTACTCTGTACTGACTGGGCAAGGTTTCAACAATTTACATATAGTATAAAGTAAAACCTTCTCAAGTCGATCATGATTTTCCTACGCCCAGAGGTAAAGGAAAGGTCCTTACCTTTTGGGCCAATTGTAAATCAATAGCATCCATTCTTTCGTAGTCTTGCTTTTCTTATTCTTAGGAACACATACAAGATTCTTCACTACATAAAGGATAATGTGAAAACACTCCTAATCCAACCCCCTCCTTCGTAGAGCCATTAGGGCCTGTCCCTTTTTCTTGCTTGATCTAAAATTTCTCTTTATCTTAGCAGTAAGGTGAGGTAAGAGCGCCTTCTTTTCCTCTTTGGTCTTACCAAAGGTTATGAAATTCAAGATAATGTATTTTGATAATATATACAAATCGGATCTCTAGATCGAATAATTTGTTTACAAGACGCTCTTAAGGGGTCCTCTTGGATTCCAGCTTTTGACTTATATAGCAATTAATTGCATTGCCTAGCGCACCAAACAAGCCATACCAGTTCTCTTGGGAGACATGGTTTAAGTCCCCCAAAAATGCATTTCGCTCTAAGGATGACGGCCTAATGTATCTGGTATGACACGGTACAGTACAATACATGGTCTATGCGGGATTCGCCCCCCTCTCCAGTCTCAGTTGTGGTTTGGTGTTAAAGAGCGCTAAGAGCTCATTTTATTTGTCGATAAGCTAAAACAACGTTGTGCATAGCACATCCGAAAGCGCAGACAAGGTACAACTGTTGGGAAGGGGACATGATCAATAGTACTTGGCTGGATCCGGCAAGAAATGTCCCGAGGGTGGTCGCAGATCAGGCCATGAACAAGTGCCAAAAAGCAAGAAATTGACCTGAAAGAAGGTCCGCCATAAGGCGTTGTACACGAGCTCATCAAAATCATTATTCTTTCCCTTTCTTCAGTAGAATCCCCGGTCCCAAACGACTGCAGGAAGCCGCCAAGAAGAATGAATTCCCGAAGGGGTAGCTTTTCCAAAAATTTCCAAATGAATAATTTCAACGAAATCTTTCAATTTCTTATTTTACTATGTTTAACTCTATGTATTCCTCTATCCGTAGAGTAAATTGAATGTACAGAAATGGCACACATCGGAAACAGATAAGATCAAAACTCTTATTCCAATTAAAAAGCGTAATCGTAATATTATTGTATTGTAATTGACTGAACAAAACAATAGGAACTCCTGCAATAGGAAGCTACCCTCATGGAACTTTTTTACACTACTCTCATCCCTCTCGCGAGGTAGCTACTATTTGTATTTATGCTCCTTAAGTCGACTCTACGAGCCTATATATAAGTCAGATGTTGGAAGGGGAAGCTCCCCAACATATGAGTATTCTTGACACCAATCAAGGCATCGAAAAACTGACAGTGGCGACATAGGTAACCAACGCAAGCCGTCATTCATAGGAGTATCAAACAAACGTGGGCAATACCTCTCGGCAAGAATGCGCGACCAATGCATCAGTCTTGCGTCACGCAGTCTTGCCGAGAGGTATTGCCCACGTTTGTTTGATGCTCCTATGAATGTCGGCTTACGTTGGTTACCTATGTCGCCACCATAACATTATTTTTTTTTATAAAGTATAGACCTAGCCTTGCTCCCTTTAAGTCTTCAAAGGCCTCTTGACATTTTCTCGTGCTAGCCCATTTGTACCAAACTCCCAGGTCTAACCACTCTTAGAGCCCCCTCGCTCCTAGGGGCTAGTTCTCTTATCTGATCAATGATTTAAAGTAAAAGATGCCTGTGTGGTTAAGTTTGTTGTACATGACCTCATAAGAAAAGAATGAAAAAATGATGTGTCAGAAGTACTAAACAGAAAAAAAATGCAATCAAATCCTCTTCCGGACTTCTTGGAAGAAAGCGTTATTTCGAGATTGGTGTGAAGATCCACCAAGATATTAACGGCATCTGTCACTTAGGCACTAGGGGTTTTATCTAAAGGGGACCTCATCTTGATCATGCCCTTAATCTCTGTTTCAATTGATGGATGCCTTGGCCCTATAGACTTGATTCGCGCTTTCAATCCATTGATTGAACTAAACTAATCACGCCTTTCCGATCGCATGTTTTGAACTAACTTGTCTTTTCTTTCTACCTTTAATAGGGCGCTTGAACTAGAACTATTCTATTTGAAAGAACTTTCGGCTTCTAAACCTTCTCCCCCTATCTAAGTAAAGCTATGAAAAGGAATAGGTGGAGATCATCTCTACCACTTGTACTGCCTAGACACCCGAAGACATGTTTTCCCAAAAAAGTCAATACGATATGAATTATGCGGATTTGCTATCCATCCTACAATACCACCGAAGGGCGGCAGGCAAAGCTGCAAGGAGATAGTGCGGCTTTCTTTGTTCTCATGGTAGAGTGGCTGAGCTAGCTGATCTACGACCACCCTCCGTTTGCTTGAGAGCTGACGCGGCTTGCTTTTTGACCGTAAGAAAATAAGCGAATAGCAATAACAAAAGCCTGGGATAGTACACTATTTGGTTAAATGATAAAGGGTTGCATATTAGTAATCCAGTCGATTCTTAGAAAATATCTTGTATTGCCTTTATTGATAATAGCTAAAAATATCATCCATATTTTAATTTTTCAACCCCCCGAGTGGTACAAGGATTTGAAAGAGTGGAATAGAGAAGTTCATGTTAGATGCACTTATAACGGTGTGCAATTATCAGAAAGAGAATTTCCAAAAAATTGGTTAATAGAAGGTATTCAGATAAAAATTCTATTTCCTTTCCTCCCGAAACCTTGGTGTAGATCTAAGCTACGATTGGATCATAGAGATCCACTAGAAACTAACAATAATAATTTTTAGACTAATAACAATGCCTCACAATTTTCACCCACTAGATGGGTATTCAACACATTCACCTACACTAGCATATATGTATGGAAAGCAAGGTAAATTAAACATACAAGGTTGAGTAAATCTTACAACCGATGCTTCCCGATGCCTGAAGATGTCTTTAGTATTTCCAATGGCCCACTGGAATCTTCAACAACTCCCAAGATTGGAAGAACATGAATCTTCAACTAAAACCTTGCTCGCAACTATCTTTATCTTCTCCACAAGCTTATAATCATCATTGATATACAATAAAAGCTCTACCAACCTCTCTCAACCATTTAAGACTCCATTAATGAGCAAGAGAGAAGTTAGTAGGTGATTGAATGCACAAAACTCACAGAGAACTCTTTCTCCTCTCCCCTTCTCATTTTTTGCTTCTCCCCCCTTCTCACAAATAAACAACCACTATGAATACTCAAAGATAGCTCCACCAACCTCTAATCACTCTTCAATGCATCATAGTTATGAAAAAATGAGGTTGGTGGGTGGTTAAATGCTCACACACCAAGCAAAGACCCCCAAAACCTCTTCTCTTCTCTCTTTGTTGATTTTTGCTCATCAAAAACTCCATTTTTTTCATTCTCATTAGATAGAGAATTTGAAATGACGAATTCTACAATTTAGATCACCGGATTTGGACTCATGATTAAGTTATGTTCAAATGAAGATCAGCTAGTGAAATCATTTCAAATAGAATCTTTGGAGATCTTACGGTGTACCCGCAACGCACCATAGCTCCGCCGGCGCTAACACATCAGAGAGGTGTCGTGTTGCAATTGGCAGCGGAGAAAATATCTGATAATAGCCACTGGATCAACTAGAAATGGTGGGATTGAGTGTGAGCCATCGGATTGACATATATCATGTCAGAAAAAGATCGGGATCCAGGATAACCATCGGATCTGGATCTGATCGCCACAACTGTACATGCGTAACATGAAATCGAAACCTCTACTGACAAGTCAGACTTGGTGTCGAGTTTCAATTGGCTGATCAAGAATCTTCTTTAAAGACTGTTCGATCAAACAAAAAGCCCGGATTCACTTGTAGCCGTCAGATCGACTATGATCAAATCAGATAATGTAGGAGATGAAAATGGCCGTAGGATATGGATCAACCATGCCACTGCACCGTAAGCTTGCTACATCGAATCAAAAAGAGAATATCATGCTTTACGGCTCAATTAATAAAACTGCTTCCGATCAATCAGATTGCAGGTGGGAGCATCTGAGAACGTCTGACGCATAACACCATAACCCGCCTTTTCAGTGGCCCTCAGCTCCGGATCTGAGCTACGTGGCTCATTATAAACCGTCCAACTAGTTTCTACCCTCCTTTACCATAATTCTTGATCGATCCTCCAACTTACGATAAACACAATTAAGCCCCGGCCCCCAACTATTTTATAGTATTACTGATTTCCTTGTCACTGATACACTCACCGAGAGCTCCATTTTTTGACTATTTCGGACCATTCCAACGAAAATCACAATATCTCTCTCATCTTATATCAGAATCAAGTAATTCAAGTTGTGTTACGAAGCCAACTTGACACTCTATGACTTTCCAATGTCCGATTTCCATGATAATGCTGCGGGACCACCAAAAGAAGCTTCAAAGACAAAACATCAAGACGAACCTTGGAATTTGGACCCGAAACTTTTCATGCATGCTCACCCGGACTCCCATACACTGTCTATCACCTTGGTTCAGCTTAGAACATCACTGAACTTGTGTACAACGCGATTGACTGTCGAAACTCTCATTACCCAATCAACTCAATGTAGAAACCCAGTCGACTCACTACATGCCTTCTTAATTACTCTCTGGAAGTTGTAGAACACTGTAGAACACACACACACTAGGTTGCTTCATCTCTGCCACTGCACTGACACCACTACCACTTGCACAGACCCTCTCTCTCTTGCATTGATGCCTTCTCTCCTCATTTCTCTGACTGTAAGCTCAACTATGCTACCACATCAGTCAAGTTGCCAACAATGACAACACATGGTCAACAATTATATCCCTAACACTCCCTGAAGACACCCGGACATAATTTAAATTGACAGAATAGATAAAAATACACTTTTACCCCAACACCCACATATTAATTTACTATTTTAGTTTTTTAATAAAATAGTAAAAAAAATGGGGTAAATTTCTCCCACCTCCCCTTCAGGAATCCTAAAAGGTTATCACCCCCCAACTTGATTCATAATGTCTACCACCTCCCCTGCTTTTGAAAATAATCTATTACATTCAATTTGGTGATGACATTCATCATCAACAATATTTTTAGGAATATTATACCCTTAGATTGACTAAAAGAGATTTTATCAAACAATTTTAATTGAATTTAATTTAAAAATATATATTAAAAATTTAAAAAAAGAAAATGTGATATTTTTAATCAAAAAAAGATTATGTGATCTTCCTCTTGCCACCTATGTATTCATGTATTCTACTGCTAAAATTAACTAATAATTGCTATAATAAAAAGGAAAAAAAAAGGAGGTGATGATCCTTTCCCCATATGATCGATCAACGTCGGAAAGAGTTTTGGATCTTAGAATTTTAGGGTTGTCATGGAAGGAAGTTATCCTCTGTAATTCCTAGGAGATGCATTGATCGGGTATCAGATCCAATGATACCAAGTTATTAATCAGTCTCTGTGATCGGGTTGGGGGAGTTATTGGATCTGAGGTTTGGGGGTTTGGCAGGGATTAAGAAAATCCGAACGGCAGGAGGGCAGTTGGATCGGGACGAAAGTGATGATTGTGGCACCGACGGGATGTAATAGTCGGGAGGGAGAAAGAAACCCAGAAATTAGGGTTTCTGATTACACCTTTGGAATACATACAAATTTTGGGTCAACAGGAGAGTTCAATTAAGGTTTTCCAGGATTTTAAAGGTCCACAAGGTTCAAGGATTGAAATAAATGAATGAATGTTTACACCCAAAATGAGGGAGCTCAGTCATTAAATCCTTGTTGACACCTCATTAAATCCTTGTTGACACCTCCGGAGGTACTCCCAAAATAAGGAAGCTCAGTCATTGATCTATTTAGTAAATTAAAATATCACGTATTTTTTTTTTTAATTTTTTACTATATTTTTCAAATTAAATTCAATTAAATAATTTTGAAAAAAATCTTTTTTAAAACGATTTGAGGGTATCATATACCAAGAGTTATTGGTGATGTCATCATCAAACTAGAGATTATTTTAAAAAACAGGAAAAGTGGGAGACATTATGAATCGTTGATGGTGATAATCTTTTAAAATTTCTAGAGAAATGGTGGGAGAAATTTATCCAAAAAAATCCTACTTCCCGCAAAGCTGGCGGTGGGAGTACCATCACACCGCCACTCCTCCGCAACGAGCCTACTGGGATTTGAGTCACCAATTTCTTAATATTTATTCTTTACGCAACTTAAATTTGTTATTTTGTCTTTCGTTTTTTATTCACTAGTTGACAATATCGGAATTGGGGCTGTCATTACATGAAAATTCTAGACGCAGAGGTTAGGGGATGGAGGTGTGGAGATATGGCAACAGTAGTTTTCACAGAAGAGAAAGTTGAAAATGCAGGAAACAACAATGATGAAGAGAAGCGAAGGTGGGGGCAGGGGTAGAGGTGGGATCCAAACTCTCGGCTCCGACCGTCCCTGGCAGGAGCCCCCTATCGTTCTCGCCTACTCAGTACTAAAAGTAGTTAGATCGTGGATCGTGGATGGAGTAGGATTTCCCTCCTGAAGTCCAAGGGTTTTACATTTGTACCTGAGGAGTCGGTAGGTTTTTCTTTTTCCACGATTTTGTATTCTTCGTCTTCTTGTATCTTGTCGCATGTGAAACTTGAGGTTAGATAAAATTGCGATGTTTTATTAACTCTGTTTTCAATTAAAAAAATTCCTGCAACTGTGGAGGCAAGTAAGCACATTAGCAGTCACGTTCAGGCTGTTGGCAGAGATTGAAGCGGCAACATCTTGGTCATCACCCCATTGAGAGATATAGAGCGAGACACAGGAAAGAGAAATGAGAGAGAGAGAGAACAGAGATCCACCATACTCTCGATCAAGAGGAGCTCCTAGAGTCGGCAATGAGACGAAAACTCAGATATGCAAAACGGGTTACAATTTTCAATGCCATGCATCGCTCTGTATGTCATTGCCCTCGGCACTGGGCTCGGCACTGGGATGTGAAATCGAGTCTGACCAGTTTGATGACTCGGACACGAAAGAAAAAACCCCGTGGTGATCAATCAGGGAGTGCGCCGGGGATCCAAATCGTCGCTTGTTGTGGTGCCCTGTACAGGCGACCAGGCTGAGTTCATTGATGCTCGACACTTGTCTCTTATGCGACCCAACGGTGACGAAGCTTTGTGCTTAGGAAAAACAACTGGTAAACCTGCCATATGATATCGAAACCCTAATTTGAAAGCAATGAAAGGAATCAGCCCGCCAAATCCTTTTCATTCTCCATATCCTGTATCGTCTCTACTACAAAGTTGCTCTGCAACTCAACTCCCGCATCTCAGAAGCAACTTCATTCTTTTGTTATCTTTTTATGATTCTGCTAATACGATATACTTGAACCTAAAGAGATTCATAAATCTTCCCTGAATTCCTAAATTCCTAATAGCCACTCAACTCATCACAAAAAGGTGTAATAAATTGCTCATCCTCTCCACATAATGTCACAAAGTTCAGCCAAGTAACACAGAAATAATGGGGGAACACGTTGAACTGTGGAAGTTTTCTTTTTCGCCAACCTTATTGTTTGGACGAATAACGATGCTAACAATGTGCAATGGAAAAAACTAAAATATCATCTTACATGAGATAAAAGTTGGATCACAGGTGAGACTGCAACAAAACCCAAAAAAAAGAAAAGCAAAAACCCTAAACACCTAACCAAACTGCCCTTTCTCTGTGAAATTTTAACGAACAAAGCAAAGACCATCTATATCATGATCGACGTTTGAGAATTGCAAAGAAAAAAAAAACCCTAGAGCATCGGAAGGTATTCTGAGAGGTTTCAAGCCGAGGACAAACGGAAATTTACGGATTTAGAGTTTCCAATTAGGGATTTGATATCATATGGCAGGTTTATCGGTTGTTTTTCATAAACACGAGGCTTCGTCACCGTCAGATCGCACAAGAGACAAGTCTCGAGCATCCAATGAACTCAACCAGATCGCCTCTTGATTCCACAACAGGCGACGGTTTGGATATCGGTGCGCCAGCACCAATTATCTTTTAGCCAAAGGTCCGGCTGAAGCAACGGGAGTGCTGTGGTGAAGGAGGGAAAAAAATTATAATTAAAAAAATAAAATGATAAATTAACATATTGATGGGTAATATTATCATTAATCAATTTTGAATGATGCCTCATCATCGATTAATTGATATGACTTAATGGAAGGGTCTAATTGATAAATATTTAAAAAAATAGAGAACGTTAAGGATATTTTTCTTTATTTTTTAAGAAAAATATCAGCCACACCCTCATAATATGGTTTAACCTCCCTAAAGCTGAAGACACCCAAACCTTATTTAGGCTCACAAAATAATTAAAATAATTTTTTTACCTTAACATCATTCACTAATTTTTATATTTTTCTTTTTCTTTTTACATTTTCATATTTTTCCTTTTTTTTTTTTTTCCTTTGACTTGGTTGACCTTGGTTTTCCGACGAGAGCCTGACGGATGGAAGGAGAGTTTGGTTTGAGAACTCAACGGCAGATCCAGTAGGGGTTTGGTCTAGGGAGAGGATCACTGCATGCAGGTCTGCACAAGGATGCCAGGGGCCGGTGGTCGGTGGCTTGTAAACTTCCTTTCTCCTCTATCCTCTCACGGCTCTCCTTCTCCCCCTAATTTTTCTCCTCTTTTTCCTCTACTCTCACCGGCAATGATTTTATCACTTTCCTGTCAACAGTCTCTCTCGGCTTTCCTTCTCTCCCTATTTCTTCTGCTATTTTACCTCTACTCTCACCCCAAACGATTTTATCACTTTCCAGTGAACAATCTCTCCTTCTCTCCCTATTTTTCCTCTACGCTCACCCGCAACAATTTTATCACTTTCCGATGAACAACAATCTCAGCCATTATTTCAGTCCTCTGCTCCTATCAATTACGTTTTATCACTTCTTTCAGGTGGAGAAGGTTCAGCGGTTTTTGCAATTTTTCCCAAAAATGTTGGATTAGAATTTTTCCCCTCCATTAATAAATGCTTTAACCTGTCTCATATATTTCTTTCTCCCTCCTTTTCTACTGCGAATTCAGATCTTAATGTAAGGGATAAACAAACAAAATAGATGATTGCAGATTTGTTGAATCGATAGAGACCAGAGTGAGAATTAATCTTTAAGTTCCTTTTTTTAAATTAAAAAGGTAAAATATTAAGTCATATTGATCAGATAATTTTGTAGTTAATGAATTTATGATGGTGACACGTCATCATTTTATGGTCATGATTTAAAGTAAAGGGGCAAAAAAAATTTGGGTGAGTGAGATTAAGTCATACTACAAAAGGTGAAGCTGATAGTTTTCCTAGTTTTTAAATTCATCCCTGAGTCCTGACTATGTTATAGACTGCCTTTATTGTATTTTTAGGAGACTATATATCAATGCATCAGGTGCACGACACTGACCTTAAATAAGAGAGATGGATGCTCAATAAAGAATCCATTATCCGATTCAAAGGTAAAATTGGAGAACTAAACAACAAACACAAACATGATACGTACGTATTAATAGTCCAAACAATAATTTATTTTAGGCATAAATGTGCACTTCTTTTTTTATAAAGAACTTTAAATATTAATTAAAGAATATAAAAAATATATATATAAAAATAATCATGGTGATCCTTGAATAGAGAAATAAATAAACAAACAGCATAGAAGAGGATAAGATTTCTCTGGTTTCTCTTCTCTTTATTCTTGTCATTAATTTTGAAGAGCAATAATAAAGCTGGGATTGTCATATATCCTTGGGTAAATCGATGGAAGACACACGTCGCTTTTTTTCGATAGATAATTCTTTAGCAAACCTGCAACAACAGGAACCTTAGTGTTGGCTTGGTGATATGCATCAAGGTTAATAGAGAGAGAGACAGAGAGAGAGAGAGAGTTGTTCTTACTTTAGGAGAGCCTCCCGAGTTGTCCCTCCCTCTGTTAGTTAAAACTCGTTTTAAACGCGTACCGTACTGTCGTACCGTACTCAACTGTTTAATACGTGTATTGCCGTATTGATCTCAAAAATATTTTAAAATACTCTATACTCCAAACCTTGCCGTTTAAAACCCGTTTAAAACGCGTACCGTACCGTATCAGTATTTTAACGTATTTTAACCTGCATCTTTAATAAATAATGAATAGATTAATCTCATATTGTTTAATATTCTTATTACTTTCTACATGTAATCGATGTGGGATTAAAGGCTGTCACTTCCTCATAATTGTTTATAAACTCATTACTTTATTACTTGTTAGGGTGGGGTGTGAGTTATGGATCATAACAATTGTATATTGTAAGCCACCATTGATCTCTCTCTCTCTCTCTCTCTCTCTCTCTCTCTCTCTCTCTCTCTCTCTCTCTCTTCATATGGATTCATGCTTAAAGTCTTGGACAAACATAAAATATCAATTAATTACTTGACTGAAGATGATAATTCTCACCATTTTATGACCAAACACTTCATAAATGTCATCTGTTCCTATTGATTTAGGTATAATTTTTCAATAGATTTACATGTTTCATTAATGTAATTCTTCAATTTATGGGAGTATATTGTCGTTTTTTTCACCGTACCGTATTATATCTGATCCGTTTAAAACCCGTACCGGCCGTTTTTGTTTTTTGCCGTTCGAAATGTTTGACCGTTTTTTTGACCGTACCGTTTTTGTTTTGCTCCGTTTAAAACCCGTTCCGTCCCGTTTTGTTTTTTTTCCGTTCCCGTTTTAACTAACTATGACTCCCTCCATTAGGAACTGGTACGAATCTACAAGTAATTGGGTCGAAGCTAGTAAAATTCTGGTTTTTTAAGAGCTCTTGTGCTGTTTTCCCAAGATCTAGAAGGTTTGCCTTAGTTCCATTAGCGAAGTTAGCTTCTGAATCGCTTAAGGTATCAACCTGGTTTCATTGTTTGTGTGGTAATATTAGTAATAGCATAAAGAAAAAAATTAAGACAAAAAACAATAAAGATAGACGCGAGATCTGTAGTCAGTCACATAAAAAATATTCTACTGTGCAAATTCCAAGGTAGTAAACTTATGGAATCTTTAATATGCATTTTCTTGTTTAAGGTTTCACCAATCACCCCAAAGATAAAATCATCAAATAAGAAAAATTTAAAATTTTAGCCACTCTTTGCAACATTAAACTTTTCATGGGGCCATGCATAGCTTCCAAGTGATAAACTTGACTGATTTTTCATGGTTCTATGTGATAGACAGACAACACAATTATTTTAATGTTAAAAACTCTGCCTGAAATAAATATGAGAAGTGATTTAAAATGAGTTCCGTGTTTTATAAGATTAAAAAAAATAATTTTTTTAAAGGGAGGGCATCCTAAATTGACAATGGGAACCATTCCCACATTAACAACTTTTGTTTATGTAGTAGTTTTTGTTGTAGCCCAAACTTTGTGACATATTGCCCAAATTGACGTCCTTTAGTCTAGGGTTAATTTCTGGACCAACCAATCTGATCTTTAATTTTTCAACGTAATTCTATGAAAATTGTTTGAAAAAAAAAATATTTCAATACAGCATTGTTTGAAGGATAGCAACCAAACAGAACAAATATGAGAGGAGGGGAAGTAGAAGCCGTGATATATGTATGTATCTAGGATCAAAGATGAGATTTGAGAACAATATATAATTAGTACCTATATCCGTAGATAGTTGCTTTTTTCAAGAAGCAAGTGAGAATATAATTCCACCATACGATCATTCGAGTGTCGGAGATTAAACTATTGAGGGAAGTATAATCCTCATCAAAAACATGTGATAAATTGTAATAATCCATGATTCCCCATCTATAACCCTTAGCTTCATATCCTACTTCCTCTCTTGCACCTGTTCCAAGCGAGAGAATGCGAAACCTTTAATGGTGAACAACTCGACCAATAGACTCTTTCACCTCCTTTATCATTTCAGTCACAGCAACCAAAGTCGAGAGAGAGAGAGAGAGAGAGAGAGAGAGAGAGAGAGAGAGAGAGAGAGATGTCACTAAATGGGTGAAAGAATCCATAGCTTCAAATTTTAAAATCATGGAAATAGATTTTCAATGGACTATCCCAAGTCCACCTGTAGTTCCATTGTCCAACATCTGAAAAGACATAATGACCTAGGTAAAAGAAGAAATGATTCATTTGAGCTGATGCATTAAATCAACGCTCAAGCTATATAGTTTACTCACTTTCATGGTCTTTTAAGTTGGTGATATATAAGTGATTTTGTAATAGAAAACATTTGGTTTACGAATGGATAAAGCTACTTTGAAGCTAGAGACATACCGGATTATTAGATATCACAGCACCATCAAAGAGGTTGAACTCCTTGCAAACTTGATGTGATGTGCAAATATTAAAATAATGTGGTGGGTATGCAAGTGGAGGTGAAGATGAACCAATTATGACGTTCGACAACAACGCATACATATATTCATCAGTTTTTGCCTGTTGATTGAAAAATCAAAGAAATAGCTCACTTTTAACATTGCCACTGGTTACAGAAAACCCTATCAAATGTTTACAATTTTTTTTAGACCTTCGAAAATTCTGGACCTTTTTAGCATCAAGATTTTTATTAATATCAAGAAGTACAAATTGGTGGGGGAGACTTTCCATTTGTTTGGTCAAATTAGAGAATAATAAATACAAATCCAAATCCAAATAATCCTAATCAAAATTTTTATATTTTACTACTCCCATCTTGATATATAACTAATGTTTGTGTTGTCATTAGATTCACTATGTAACAAGTTTATTATTTTCGTGCATAGCATTTTTTTGTAGCTCTAACCATAGCATTTTGATAAAAGCTAGCACTATGAGAAGGTTTTGCTACAAAACTCCATTAATCCATCAACGCTTCTCCATCCATAATAGGAGGTACTTTCATAGAGTTCATATCTTAGAGATAGAGCTAGCGTTCCTCTAAGATACACTGTTAAAACCAAGTTATTTTCCATTGCAACACATAGGGTAGAAGTTTTTCCGTAAGTAAAGAAAATAAACTAATGATGAAAATTTAGAAAGTATCTTGAGAATTGTTCTCACCTTTGTCGAAGTAAAGATGACTGGATTGAGGAGTTTGCTATCGAAGGATGGGATAACCACATTGCTAAGTGTCTCATGCACCCGAATTCCTCCAAACAAACTCTTCATCATCTCCTTGTGTACTTTTGAATTGTATTGGGGTTCTCTAAAACTTCTTAAGACCTGTTGTTTGGGTGTTATTGGGGTCTCTAAAACTTCAGAGAGAGAGAGAGAGAGAGAGAGAGAGAGAGAGAGAGAGAGAGAGAGAGAGAGAGAGAGAGAGAGAGAGAGAGAGAGAGAGAGAGAGAGGAATTATAAATGAAGGAATATTGCATGAAGGATCCTAATGACTTACTTTGGGTCTTCCACAAACAAATCGGAGATATTATTATAATAGAAATTGATTATATCATTTACACCATAGAGAGGTCTTCCATTTCCATTTGGTGTAGTGAGAAAGCCTCCTATAATAGCTCCTGTGCTTGATCCGCCTATCATGTCGAAATAGTCAACAATGCGCACATCGTTACCATCAAGATCCTAGTAGAACACAAACATGCACTCAAGGAGTCAGGTAGTTTGGGAGTTTGGGGTTCATCAAAAAAATATGGCAGTCATGTAGTTATGATTCGACATGCCGACCATTATTTGAACAGATAGTTATACCTGTAGCATGGATTCAAGTTCTACAAGAATGGTAGCAGGGATGACTCCTTTCACTCCACCACCGTCAATGCTAAGAATTGTGATTATTCCATCGTCAGAGCTGCTACCAACGAAATTTCCTTCAGAGATCGATGATGGTTTAGTAAGCTACATGGCAACAGGCCCGTAGAATTAGTGGGAAGATCTTGCCAATGTCATGCTTTCCCCAAATTTAAGGAGGTAGTGACTTGATTGAGTTTGATTCAGAAATGAAACTAGAGCTTTCAACTATTTAGGCTATTATAAAGTATTAAGAAATCAATAAAAACCTCCAAGAAATACACTAAAATTGAAGATCCCACAAGAAATGAAGATATATGGAAAGTTCATGGTCATCACTTACAATTAGAAGCGTGCAAAGTACAGCCAACCTCCACATGCTCAGCTCAATGCAATTTATCCTCTTCAAGTTCATTATTCTCTAAGCTATTTTTCTTCTCAGCTCTCACTGCTCTTTTGATATTTGTGATCTCACTCCTCTTCTGGTTTTTGGGTGCTCTCACTTCCATCCCAATAGTTGCTATTTATACTGTGCAAGCAACATTGATTCTTAAGAATTGGGAATCGCTGAATATCATGTTGGACTTTATGTTGTCATTGTTGGCAACTTGGCTGATGTGACAGTATTTATGAGTATTCAGTTAGAGAAATGAGGAGAGAGAGTGTCAGTGTAGGAGAGAGAGTGTCAGTGCAGTGGCACAGATGTGGCAACTTCGCTTATGTGTTCTACAAGGTTCTACATATGTTTCAGATGACTTACAATGAGTTAAATGGGATATTACACTGATTTTGATGAGAGAGAGTGTTTGTGGACCCCACTGGTGATGTGGTCGAGTTTCTGATGATGCGGCCGATTTTCTGATGATGCGACAGTGTTCCTGAAGCTTTTCTGATCATGTTCATGTTTCTCATGTTTCTGGTGTTGTGACATTGAAGAGAGAAATTCAAGAGAGAGAAAGAAGAGAGAGAATCAGAAGAGAGAGAAAGAGGAGAGAGAAAAAATGTGAGTGGGACCCGCAGGTATGGTGGCAAGGTGACATGCCAACACGGCAGCCCACGACACTTGGCATGCATGCACACAAAGTTTCGGGTTCAAATTCCAAGGTTTGACAGAGTTTTAACTTTGGGTCTATTTTTGGTGGGTCCCGCTGAAGGTTCATGGAAATCCGACAGTGGAAAGATGTAGAGCATCGAGTTATCTTTCCAACGCAACTTGAATCACTCAATTCCGACGTCGGATGAGAGAGATATCGCAGTTTCTGTCGGATCGCTCGAAAAAGTCATTTCACAAATTGTTTAGGGGCATTTTCGGCATTTCACAAGTTGTTAAGGGGTAAATTCGTCAAGAAAAAGGAAGAAGATCCGATATCGGCCGCCCAAATGAAGCCACGTAGGCTAGATTCTAAATGGACGGCCTTCAAACTTGCGGGCTAAGGTGTGATGCGAAGATTCCGTTTAGATTCCATCGGGAGGCTTCTGGTTGGACGGAGGCAGTTTAAAAAAGTGGTTCGTGTTTCATGGAATCAGAAGCTTATTCGGTGTGGCGCATCCATCATATGGCGGCGCTTCAGATTCTAATCGTGTGGCCGCGCGCTACTCCGATTCTCGGAGGCGTGATTTGTTCAGATCTAACGGTCTATGGTCGATCCCGCCATTTTAAGGATATCGAAAGGTCGATATTAAAGATTCTCAGAGGACCAATCAGAGAATGACAGCGCATCGGCGGCGCGGCTACGGTGCAGCGCGGGTGCGTGATTATAAAAGGAAAGATTCCTTTTCGAGTGTTTTGGTTGGCCGAACTTCAAACTGCCATAACTTCTTCATCCGAGCTCCAAATCAGTCCGTTCAAGTTGCAGCATTCATATTTTTCGATGCCCTATCTATTGGGCGCCGTTGGGAGTCGTGAAAACCTAGAGAAAAATTAAAAAGAACGTTTTGAAGGCAGAGAGAAGGTTTTCTAGGGTTTCGTGCCCCGTGGGAGTGATCAATCACCAACTACCTCTTCTTTGTGCATCAATGGAGTGTTAAATCCCTATGAGAGGTCAGTAGAGCTTTTATTTTCACATTCATGGTGATTATGGGTTGTGTGGAAGAGATTGGAAGCCTGTCGATGAGGTGTGCTCTGTGAATCGATCTCTATCATCATTGAAGACTGTTAGAGAGTACCTAAGGGCAGTGTGAAGCTTCAGAGATATTGATGGTCATTCGAAAGCAGTTGTAAGGTTTTTCAATTCCCTATCTATTTGTTGCTTTCAATATATTGTATGCTAGCGTAGGTGAAAATTATTGAATACCTAGCTAGTGGGGGAAAAATTGTAAGGCATAATTATAAGCCTAAAAAAATTGTGACTTGCTTCTCGTGGGTGCGAGTTAAAGCGTGGTGTGTTCGGTGGGTCTTGGACACCCGGTCGTTAAGCCCCGAATCTTGGCGTTGGTGCGCCCTCTCGGTTTATCTTTGGGAAAACCTAGGGTTAATATCCTTGTCTTGTTAGAGACTAAAAGTCGAGTGTTGAGTAAATACGAGCCCGTTGGGCATTACTCCGTGGAGTAGCCATCACACACTGTGTTGGTGAATCACGTAATATCTCTGTGTTCATTGTGTTTATTTTCTATTATATTTTGGAGTGCGTGGAATGGCTTACAGGATGGGTGTGCAAATCTGGTAGACCTGGCCACTGAGTGGTAGCGAGGTAGATTTGCATACGCTTGTGTGTGTGTAAGAGAATATATCTCCATCAGCTTTAGGCAGCAGTAAATAATCAGAAAAAAGTTTCAGACACTGATTCACCCCCCCCCCTCTCAGTGTCATATCAAGTTCATCATATCATACCAAAAAACAACACAATTTTGTAGCAGTCAATGAATCAAAGATTAGGGCTTGATAATCTGCCCAACGTCTAATCCGTATGAGAACGGGTATCTCTGGCGCCAGGTCTCAACTCGTGGTTCCACTTCGGTTCTATAGCAGGCCTTGGGCCACCATATTTTCAACCCAAGTTTGGAAACAAATGTTATTCTTATTATGGAAATTACTCGTATCTTTTTTGTAATTTGCCCATAACTCAAGTAGCTCCCAAACATTTCAAATAATTACAACCGTCACCTTTATATTGATGGTGTTTAGGATTTAAACCGTATCAACGTAAGGAAGTCAAGTTGTCACTCGATGAGCTATCCCATCATCCATTGGTCGTATGAATTAGTTAGTAAACTATAAACCGCAACACACCGAAGTAAACACTAAATTAAAAATCCCACCTTATACTGTTCTATCCATTTTCTGCTTCCATCCTTTCTTCAAACATATATAGGAGAGAGAAAGTGAAGCTTGGCGGCAACTTCCCTCCCTCAACATCTCTCTGCTTCTCAATCATCTCCGCCGGCCCTTTGTCTCTCCCCTCAGCTAATGTTTGGACTAAATCATGGACTTTGTAGTCCCGGGGTTTTGAGCAAAGGGATGTTTATTTGAAGAATAGACAGCTTTAGAAGCTCTACAGGTTCTAGTTGGTAAGTTCTTTGGTGAATACTTTGCCAAAAAAGATGAGAGGAGGAGAGAGAGAGAGAGAGAGAGAGAGAGAGAGAGAGAGAGAGAGAGAGAGAGAGAGAGAGAGGGGGGGAAGGGAAGAGGGTGGAGGCTAATGTGATACCAAGAATGTCGCCGACAAGAGAAAGATCAAAGGAGCTAGAAACGGAAGGTCTGCTAAGTTGTGCGCAGACCAAATGGCTCCTGAACAATGATTCTTCTTTGGAACCATGAATCTACGCCCTCACTATTCTCACCTTATCTCTTTGCGCCGGTGGAATTGTCACATGCAGAAATCTCTCTTTTCTTCGTCTCTTTGGTACTTCCTTAATTTGGATTTATATTGAGAATGGTTCTTCGGTCAAGTTCCTTCCATAGTAGATCTTGATTACACCTTCAATTTTATTATCCATTCATTGAGTTATTAGGGACAAAAGCACAAATGAGAGAGAAAGCGAAGATCGAGTAAACACATAAACACAAGATTTACCATGGTTCAGTACCCAATACTAGAATACCTACCTCTACCACGGAGAATTAGAGAAATTTTTTATTCACAAAAAAATTCAACACTTCTCTTCATTTCACAAAGTAGTTCTCTTTGCTCTAACATTTTACCTAGAATTTTCCTTATAGAGACAATATATAATTTTTCTCGAAAACTTAATACCACACAATTACAAATTGACCATTGTACATGTAATGGTCCTAAACCTAAATTACAAATACAACTCTAATAACTATGTGGATCTCATAAAATACAAAATAACCCAACAAGAATGAAAATGAAGTTTTCAGGAGCAATGTAGGATAAAAAAGGATATTATCATGATCAAGAAATTGATAGTGGAAGGTGAACAATGAAGCACAAGACGCGAACTTAAATTCACAGCTATGCTCTGAACTAAGAGCCATGATATGAAAACCTAAATCAGGATGAGTAAGAAAATGATTTCGTATTCTGATCTAGTAGGGGAATTTAGATAGTGGAAACCAAAAAGAAAAAGAAAAAGAAAATCAAAACTGAAGTACAAATTTTCATCTATCGATAGCTGTAAAGAGAAAACATATAAGTTTAGATGTATTCTATTTCATAGTGTACTTGATGGAATTCATACATATACAAATGGTTTTTGTTTGGATTTCTTAGTTCTATTGGATCATCTTGATAATATAGACTTGGCATTGGAGTAATTATATCAGATTGGATTTAGTCACTTGGTTCTAAAAACTAGGTGTGAATTAATGAATCTGTTCACTCTCCAGGACCAAATCCTTTGTTTTCAGACCGAGTTTTGATAGGTTTGAAATGTTAGCCAAGAGAGAAACAGAGGGCCGACGGAGAAGATTGAGAAGTAGAGAAAACGTTGAGGGAGCGAGGGGTTGCCACCGAGCTTCTCTCTCTCTCTCTCTCTCTCTCTCTCTCTCTCTCTCTCCCCTGTGTTTGCAAAAAGGATGGAAGTAGAGATTTGGATAAAACAGTATAAGGAGTGATTTATCGTAGTTATTTTACTAACTAATTCATATGAACAATGGCTGATGGGGCTACCAGCTTTCGCTCATGGTGCGGTGGCTTGGCTTCCTCATGTTGATACCCCAACATGAGACTATTTAAATCCGTGTTAAACATAATAATTAATGGACAAATATACCCCTGAGTTGTTTGAAAGCAATAAGTCACTTCCTTCTTAAAATGACATTTTTAACCTTTTTATTTCCACTTAAATTTTAAAGGTTATCTTCAATTCCTACTAACGTTTCAAAATGATTTGCATTTTCTATCTCCCACTCACTACATTCCACCCAGAACCCATCACCATGAATCCATGCATTAAAGAAGCTTAGATGGTTCTCTTCCTTATCATGGATGACTTTCTTTTAAAAACTAACATCTCCCCTCGCAACATCAATATCCTCGTTGTGAGCAACTTCTGCCCCTCCCCCTTCTCCATCTTCCATTGCTAACAATAGATACGCCATGATCGAGGAGTAACATTAAGAGCTTAAATCTCTCCGAAATTGGGTGCAGCGCCAGCGCAATTGGTGTTGATCTAACTAGCAATATCTTAAAGACTCACAAGAATTCGTTCGCCGTCGCTCTTAGTACGGAGATTGTCTCTACTGGATGGTACGCCGGCAATGACCATTACAAGTTTCTCAACTGCCTCTTCCACATGGGTATACATAAGAGGCTAAAACCCTTGTTTTCATCTTCTCCACGAATAATGCTGACTCACAGAATAAGAACAAAAGGTAAAGGAAATCCGAACAAACTTATTAGGCAAAATTACTCGTAATTCCAATCATCACAGTTATTCTTTAACATTTTGGCTTCACTTCATTTCTTCTTCATCAAAAGAATTTGTCGACCTCTCTCTTTGGTCTCATTATGTTCTCATGCTCTTTTACTCTCTAACCAACTCTTACCAGCTAGCAAACATAGATAACACCAATGGCATTAAAATGTTTTTCAATAGAATAAGAAAGAAGAAGCAAAGGAATATGGGAACTGCCAAGGTCTGGTTTGCTCCGTTAATGGCTATATTAGTTCAGGTTCTGTCTAAATTGGAATTATCTATTCTCCCAATTCCTACGTCAACCCAATTGAAATGGCAGCTAAGAGAACTAATTATGTTCCTTCACTTTGGAATGAACACCTCCGTTGATTCAGAATGGGGAATCAATCATGAGAAACCATCTCTGTTTAATTTGACGGGGCTCAACCCTAATCAATGGTCAACATTGCTTCCATGGTTGGAGTATATTTGGTGATTCTCACAGCCAAACATCACAATGGGTGGTACATTGAGCAAGAGAAAGCAGTTTCTTCAAATGGAGTTGTAGATTTCGAGCAACTACTTTAATGGCTTTAGTGCTTGCTATTTGTACCAGAACCGACTAGTTTTGATTGAAACAAAGTATTCAGGGGGAACCCAATTAGTACCTCTTGGATCACCCAAGTTCCCCCGTTCAATGTCGTCAAAAACTTTAGATGCAAGGTGAGTTGCACATCGTCGAAATCTAGAGTTGCAAGTTTCTCCGTGAATGGATTGTTGGAGGTTGCAGGTCGTGATTCTCCCACTGTGGTTCGTGAGCGAAATGAAGAAAGTAGGTTCTTTCTCTATATGTTACATAGATGTCGAGTCAAGAATTTATTTTGATCCAGTTCATGTTGGCCTATGTATTGTAATTGTTGGCAAAGGTTGATGAGAGAGAGTGGCTGCGGATCCTACAGGTGATATGGCGGATCCTACAGGTGATATGGCGGATCCTACAAGGTGTTATGACATTGTGAAGCATGGAAGAGGAGCAAGAATTAGAGGAGAGAGAAAGAGGAGAGAGAAAGTGGGACCCGGGAGAGAGAAGGTGGGACCCACCACGGAGGCATGCCACCTAGACAGCCAACCTGGCCGAGCACCAAGGCAGCCAGCCACGGCCAGCCAGCCGCATGGCACCACAAAGCAAGGCAGGCCCAAGAGGCCGGTCGCATGGCACCGGCAAAGCGAGGCCCAAGAAGGCCAGCCGCATGGCACCATCGCGGCGGGCCAAGCGAGCCAGCCCGCATGGCACCATCGCACCGCCCCGCAAGGCTTGCCGCGCGCTGGTCCTTTCTCCGGCGCGTTGGCTTCCCCCTCTCCGCACGCCCACCAACTATTCGGTGGATTTCCGGGAGAGAGAAAAGCTCTCGAAATCCACCCCGCAACCGAACTTAACACATGAAGAAAAGGTTACAGAGGCCATTTGATTTTTATTCAGGGGTATTTTGGGGAATTCAAATAGAAGAATATGCAAAATCGGTGGCCAAGAGTGAGCCACATATGAGAAATTCCAATCGGACGGCTTAGAAGAAGGCGGGCTCAGGTGTGGCGCAGGGGTTGCGTCGAGAGTCTTGCGCGCGTGATCTGATTGGATCGGCGCAACTTAAAATTGTGCTCCGCAATGCATGATGGCGAAATGTTGATTCTGTGTGGCGCGCGATCGGTGCAACGGCGGCCTTGATCTCAATCCTACGGCTCAAAGAAAATCCGAACGGATCTGACGCGATCTGACCAGATCCGTCGGCTGGTGGCTAATCCCGCTTTTTTCCAGATATCCAACGGCCGGATTTTGTAGATTCTGCATCCGCCAATCGCGGATCGACAGCACCTCAGCGAAGGCGGGATACGGTGTAGCGGCAGTGCATTATCAGTTGTGAAATGATTCCATTTGTTATGATTTGGTTGGCCGATCTTGTTTTGGCCATATCTTGGCCATCCGATATCCAAATCGGATGGTTCAAGTTGCACACGACTCAGTTTCGAATAACCTATCTATTGGGGATGGTTTGAAGGTCGAAGGTGGTTCTGAAAAATTGAAAAACGAGGAAGAGAAGGAAAAAGGGGTTTCTTTGGTTTTGTTGGAGCTCACAATGCCTATCCAACCTCTCCATTCTTGATTTATTGTGTTCCTAATGCTAATGAGAGGTTGGTAGAACAGTTTGTTGCGCAAGAATAATGAGTGCTTGATTTTGAGAGGGAGAACGATGCCTGTATGCCAAAGAAATGCTTGATGCATCAAGTCTAGCCAATGGTGGAAGTTGATGAAGCTTCTTGAGAGCACTGTGGAGCTCTAATGGTGCTGTCAGCCATTTGGATGCCTCGGTTGTGAGATTCTCTTAACTCCTGTGTTATTTATTGATTCATGTCATGTATGCTAGAGTAGGTTAAAAATGTTTAAATGCCTACTTAGTATGGGAGTTTCTTGTATGCTAGCTTAGGCAAAAAAAAAAGAATGTTGAATGCCTTGCTGGTCTGGGTTTTATTGTAGGGCATCTCTATAAGCCCCAAAATATATCATTTTGATTTGTGTTCAGTGGGTGCTGGACACTGGCTGGTACAGCCTGAACCCTGGCAGTGTTTGCCCTCTCAGTTTTATGCTGGGAAAACACAGGGTGAGTATCCTTGTCCTATGAAGGACTAAAATTGAGTATTGAGTAAATACAGAGCCCATTGGGCATTACTCCGTGGATTAGCCATCACACACTGTGGTGGTGAACCACGTAACCCTTCTGAGTTGTGGAATGCTTTATTTTTATATGTTGTGAAGTGCGTGGAATGAACTGCAGGATGGGTGTGCAAATCTGGTAGACCTGGCCACTGAGTGGTGCGAGGTAGATTTGCATACGCTTGTATGTTTGTAACAGTCTAGATCATTATCAATGCTGGGCAGCAAAGGAAAATTCAGGGAAAAGTTTTCACACTGATTCACCCCCCCCTCTCAGTGTCATCCAAGGTACATCAGTTCAATGGCAATTGATTTTGGCAAATAAGGAATCGACCAAATTTCATATGTATGATCGTGATTTTCATTGTGATTCTGGTGGTCTGATTATTTGGCTTCCTGTGAAGCTCTATTTATGATTTTGTTCAAGGATCGACAAAAATTAGATCCACTCCAACAGTGTTGTTTTCTTACTTTAGTTCATTTATGTTACAATATATAAGGACGAGGACAATCATTGATCACAACGAATTTCAATTAACAGTTCACAAGAGTTTCTTGGGTTTCTGTTTTATGAGAATTTTACATCCAACAATGTTTGATTTAAGACATCTAAGAGACTCAGGTTTTGTGTAGAGATGAAGACAAAACATGGTCAAAGATGAAGATGGCCAATGGGTATATTTGTTCATAAATTTAACACCGTCGGAAAAAAAAAAATAGAACCGTTATTTTTTTGGTAAAAAAAAAATGTTTGAAGTGTACTGGATTATGGGTAAATGAGGATTCAAATCGTCTCATCCCTGAGATTCGGGAGGCGTGGCGGCGACCCCACTAGATGGTCGCCATGTGGAGGTCGGATGAATCTGACCCCTCCGTTTGAACCGACACAACCATCCAGTAGGGTCGTGGCCATGTCTCTCAAATTTCAAGGATGAAACGATTTGGAACCTATAGTTTACATAAAAAAAATGGTCAAAGACGATATTATCCATAAGTGATGTGTCATATGATTGACCAGTGACGTAATGATCATTACATCACTCACTAGGGAAGTAAAGCCTTCTAGGTGCCCAATGGTATTGAGTATTTCTCTACAATGTATCTTTTGAAAAGATTGTCATAAGTCCGATTACGAGGCATGATAAAGATGTCAATGACATGAACGGCTCCTTTGAAAAGGCCAATGAGGGACACAAAAGGACACAAAAATAAATAAAAAAGTCGAGCAATGGCAATAACGGAAAAAAAAAATGAAAATCCTTTCAGAACCTTTTTGACTTTACCTATCCAATTCCAAGCAAAAGGTAAAGTCCCCTTCTCCGGTGTAGAAATCTTTTCTCGTTGATTTGTTCCCTGCTAAGGGCGAGATTTCAGTCGATCCATTTCTTCATATATTGGTAGGTGAGCCGATTGATCCTTAGTCCTTGGATCAGCGGCGTACCTCCTACCGCGGGAGAGGATTTTTATCCCCTTCGCTAGGATATCTCTTTAGAAAAAAGATTTTCTAAAGTAAGGTCACTTCTCTAGTGAAGATCATGGTCATTTAAAGTTGATTGGCATATATTTTGATGTACTCTCAGTGTATCAGGATACAAATCGATTCACTTTGAGTGGGTGAGATCTTTACTATAGAGGTGGCTCCACTATAGAAGATCCCAATCCATTTCTTTGATGCTCTGACGAGAACCAACTGATTCACTCTTGTTTTGGGAAGCTTATGAAAAATTTCCATACTAATTACCTGCTTTAATTAAGAGTAAAAGGCAACGATTAAATAATTAACCCAAATCCAAACTCCACCAGATTCATTAATTATTGTTTAAAGTAGTCTTTGCAACCATGTATTATTAGGTATGGTTTGAGGTAAGTGTGTCAATTTGGTACCAGTATGTACCCTTTTTTTAGCCGTTACAGTAATGGTTTGAGCCTTGGTAACTAATAACTACAAGAATCTTGGTCAATGGCGGTGTTTTTTAATCGCCGTCAAAGATAAAACAAATGCTGGCGAAAGAATTCACCGGCGTTTTCTAATACGAAGCAAATGTGCAGCTAAAAGTAAAAAAAAAAAGTCATTAAAAATTCCCCTTTAACGGCGTTTACATAAGTGCCACAGTACAACACAATATGTTAGATACACTGCGGCGTTTTTTGATAAACGGCGTTGAATAATTGACCCCGACGTTTTGTACAAACGCCAGTGTATGTGCTCGGATTGGACTTGCAACCGCTGCCATATGTTGTTTCTTTTTAATATAGAAATTCCATTTCTTTATTTTATCATCACATCCCATAACCTACTAAAACAAAATACGTAATGCAGCTAAAATACATAAACAATCATTTCAAAACCTACATTTTGGTCCCATTGGGAGATTTAGGGAATTTTTATTATTTAGGGTAATTAATTTTTTTTTTCATTTCTACTAGATATTTTAGGATATAAGAGTCTTGTTAGGTTTCAATTATCTTTTCAGTTATAGATTATGATTGAGATTTGTTAGTCTTGAGCCTTGTGAGGATATAGGAGGAAATTTGCCTACAGGTTTAATGCTAATATGCTCGATCGGGAGATTGTAGGCCTTCGCTTGACTAATCTTGTCCATCCACGCTGATAGAAGGTATGTAACCTTAAATGAAGTTTCATCATAGGATAAGGCTTCTATGACTTATAACCCGTTAGACCGGTTTCGGTCTATCATAGATCGGTGTAAGTGTCAGGTTATTGTTTGGGAAGGGGTTAAGCACCCAAACCGTCCAATCCAAAATCGATTTTCCTATTCCTTTTCTTTTTTATACTCTAGTGTTATGACCATTCGGGATCAATGGATGATTAAGCTCATAGGGGATCCTAAACCAAGGGTCTAAATTCTTCTAACTTAAAGTATAGCCAAACAAGTATTGAAAATAAATTATTAATGTGATAGAATCAAATGATTATGATTGGATATAGGACCAATCAGGCCAATCCATCGGGTGAGATTGATTGAACCAAACCAACTGATTTGATGTCGTCAAACCAAACCGAATCTGAAATCTACCAAACCGCCTACATATTATGGATATGATTCAAAAATCAGGTTCCCCACATAGTTTAAGGTAAATGATTAAAGTTTATGGATGTAGGCTGGTTCTAGAGAGATGCTTTGGTTTCGTAGAGAAAATTTTTTACGATCTCTGATTACTAGGGTTTCGGGAGTGAGGTTCTTCTTTGAGTATGAGTTCTTACTAGGGTTTCGGGAGTGAGGTTCTTCTTTGAGTATGAGTTCTGCCGACGGTGGCTTCCTGTCGGCTCTGGGGATTGGTGTTGTGGCTAGGATTCGTGGCTATGGCAAGGGGGATAGATTCGGTGGACACTTGTCGGCGATGGGCACTCGTGGGATTGTGTCTGATGAAGGTACTCGTTCTAGTGGGGAATACACTTTTGCGATAGGTTCCACATCTAGGGTTTGGGATGGAACTTTCTGTTCCTCTCCACAGTTGGGTACGACTGAGATCCAGTAGTTGTGAATGATGGACGATTTATCGGGACTGACTCATGAGCTGCCTGCGACGGAATCCATGGTGGTTAGGGTTTCTGATATTGAATCCGGTATGCTTGATTCTAGGGTTTTCAAAGTTTTGCCTGGTACTGGCTCTGAAAACTTGTAGAGGGAGGCTAGGATGCCGATTATGGAGTCCCATTTTAGGAAGGGATAGGCCCCGATTGTGGTGATTACCAAGCCGATGACTGCTGTACAGAGTTTTGATAATGTGATTGAAATTGCTGATAGGACATCCATCTGGCAAGTTGAGGACAGCATAGTAAACTCTGAAAATGTTGGGGTTGAGGTCTCTTGATCTATGTTGCAGCAGCATGATACTACACATCAGGGTTTTCAAAATTTGTTCGGGGCGTGTGACTTCATTATCGCAAGTAAGGAGTGATATTTTTCGACCTAATATTTCGCATATGGTTGTTAGGGTGGTTCCGCCACTACAGGAGACGGAAGTTCAATGTCAGCCATTGCCGGTGGGTGGAGATGCGATCTCAGGGACCGGTGTGGCAAGGAATTCTGTAGATCTTGGAAGATTCTCAAGCATTCCTTCTCAGGAGCCTATAGTGCTTGTTTTAGGAAACTTGGGAGATTCGTTACAAAATCCAGTTGGTGTAATTCTGGTAAAGGCTGGTCCGAGTCGCTGAGTTAGGAAGAGAAGATAGTGGACAGCTCATGAGAAGGGGAAGGGTCCTATGCCGACCTCTGATTCCATGCCTATGGGTAATGGTGATGGGCAACCACAAAATAGTAACCCTGTTGGGGGTCATAGTTTTACTTCGATGACGGCAGATTTTCTAGATCTAAGTAAATTGTCTGAGTTTGTTGTCGAAGGTGGTATTACTCCTGTGGTTATACCACAGGTTGCTTATGAATGGCAAATTGTGAAATATAAGTTAGCTCTAATTTGGAGGGTGTTCACTAAAGGTATCCTGCTAAGGGATAGTTTTTTTATTCTATCAAAGCAATGGGGACCTTGTGCAAAGTTTGAGATGACAGCCCTTGGAAATGGTTATTATGTGTTTCAATTTTTCACTGTTGAAGCTCTTCTATCTATCTGGAAGAGGGGTACTACTAGGGTTAATGGCCAACTGCTTCATCTACAGACGTGGGAACTGGATTTTAATATAAACAAGGAAACAGTGGTTCATCGCCGGTAGTGGGTTCGGTTTCTTGGCCTGCCGCTGGAATACTGGCATGAAGAGTTTCTCGTCTCGGAGGGAAAGCCTTGGGATACCCAATTTGAGTAGACAATAATACTTTGAACAGAGTGTTAGGTCGCTATGCTCAAATGTTGAGGTAGTTAGTTGTGGGCCTAGTGAGAACAAAGGAAGATGGTTGCCCTCGGAGAATAAAAAATTTATTTGAAATCGCCATTTAGATTAAGGTCTAGGACCTATAAGTGTGTGTAGTCATTTTCGTAAGGTAAGACTTCTAGTGATTCATAACCCATAAAATTGGTTAATTGGTTTGCATGAGATCGGGAAAGCATTCAGGGTACAGTTTGGAAGGTGTTAGGCATTGCAAAATCATCCGATCCAAACATATTTTGAAGCAAATAAACAAGCAAATGTACATTGTACAGTGAATCAGACTAGATAATGGTTCGGTCATGGACTGAATTTGAGACGTCCATCTCAAATTGCCTACGTATTCCATTCCAGCAATCAAGTCTAAAAGGGTGTACTATGTACTTAAAGTTTATGGATGTAGCTTATTCTCGTATATCATTAGATATTTGGTTCAAGCTGAAGCTTATGCTTGATGGATGATTTAGATTAAATCTGATGGCTTGTTTGCTATGGTGGGCATTTCATGTGGATTGGGACATGGATCCCCATCTAGGATGCTCAACCCAAATTGCCTACATATCCTAGGATTTGCCCTAGGAATCAGAATCCACGTAGTTCGGCTTTGGTTGTATACTAAGGTTTCCAGGGGTATCCTTGCCTTATTTATAGGCATCCCATTTAAGGGTTTTAAGGTTATGCTTCCCTATTTGTAGGCTTTCTATTTTAGTGCTTGCCTATTTGTTGGCTTTCCATTTTAGGGATTTTAGGGTTGTGTTTCCCTTTCCATTTATGGTGATTTTTTAGAGTTATAAGCTTTCCATTTATGGTTCTTAAGGTGGTGCTTCCCTGTTTGTAGGCCTTTCATTTATGATTTTTATGGTGGTGCTTCCCTATTTGTTTATGAACTTTTTTAGGGTTGTGCTTCCCTAGTTGTAGGTTTCCATTTTTAGATTTTTCACTTTCCATTACTGCTTTGCTTTAAGATTTACGCAAGATTTACTTGTGTGGCAATCTTTCCAATTACAGTAAGTATATCTACCCTAAATTTTTGGTGTTCCTAAGCTAAACATGATAGGTATATCAAACCAATCATAGCAAATAAGGCAAGAATCAATATAGCAACAAAAATGGTAAGACATCACAATATATCCAAATATAGCAAGATCTCATGTGGGCATCAAATATAGCAAGTGTACATGTAAGCATCAAATTTGACAATATTTCATTTGACAATATTTCATGTAGGCATTCCAAATTTAACAATATTTCATGTAGGCCTTCCAAAGATAGTAATATTTCATGTAGGCATTCCAAAGATAGCAATATTCCAATTTAGGCAAGAAATCATTTGAACATTCAAATTGAGCATGCATACAATTAAACATTCCAAATATAGCAACAAATCAACCAAACATGGCAATGTATATATGTGAGAACAAGTAGCAAGCAATATAATAATCAGATATCACATGTGGACATCTCAATGTGCCATGTGTGCACCCCAATGTGTCATGTATGCATCCGATGTGGTATACTTTGACAAATCATTCAAAATAGGAAATTACATGATGTATACGGTAGGCAAAATAGTGATAAAACATGCTTCCGGAAGTCAAAAAAAATTATCAAAATACATGTATGGAAAGATGATTAAAAATGCTACAATTTTCCTGAAGACACCTATTCATACTCACATTCGGTTCTGAGGCAATGATACCCCCGGAGGTCCAAGAGCCATGCCACCGCGTACTCAATTTCGCTCATGCCACAAACGACAAGGGTCTTCGAACCAACTCGTCCTTATTGAAGATACCAGAGAGCACGCCTTGATCAAGGTTGCAAACTACCATCAGAAGGCGGTATGACACTACAACATATAGGTCAACGCGTGCACCTTCCAAGTCGGAGACCTCATGCACCGAAAGATCTCGGTCTCTGATCCTACCAACCAGGGCAAGATCACGTCCAACTGGGAGGGCCCATACAGAGTTATTTGAGCTACCAGACCCAGATCCTACCATCCTATCGAAATGGAAGAAATGGACATCCTGATAACTTGGTACTCGGTGAATCTGTGCAAGTTCTATCAATAGCATCTTATCAGTTGTAGGATTTTTCCGTTGAAAGATTGTATAATAGAAATTCCTACCAAATGAATAAAAATCTCCCATTGTTAGTAATTTGATACTTTCACTCAATAAACGAACTTCAAAAAACTAAGTTGAAAAAGAGTGGACCCGTCAAGCTCGGGATATCCGAGACAGACAGCCTATGGAGGGTAGATTGAAATTTATTAAAAAAAAAAAACTACATCAAAAAAGAATCATTTCATCAACCTTGGCATGTCCGAGCTAGATGGCTAATGGAGGGTAGATAGGACTTCAAAAAACTACGTTGAAAAAGAATCGACCTGTTCACTTCGGCATGCCCTAGCCAGACTGCCAATGAAGGGTAAATCAAACTTCAAAAATTAGGTAAAAAAAATCAACCCATTAACCTCAACATGTCAGAGAAACTATGTCGAAAAAGAATCAACCCGTCCACCTCAGCATGTCTGAGCAAAACGGCCGGTGGAGGGTAGATCTGAAAATAGGTCGAAAATGAATCGACCCGTGAACCTCAGCTTGTCCGAGCCAGATGGCAGGTTCAGGTAGATCAGACTTCAAAAAATCTACGTCGAAAATTAATCAACTTGTCAACCTCAACATGTCTGAGCCAGATGGCTTGGGGGGGGTACATCGGACTTCAAAAAACTACGTCGAAAAAGAATCGACCCGTCAACCTCGGCATGTCTGAACAAGAAAGTCCGCGAAAGGTAGATAGGACTTCAAAAAACTACGTCAAAAAAGAACACTCCCATCATCCTCGGCATGTCTGAGCCTGATGACCCGTGGAGTGTAGATTGGACACTTCAAAATACTATGTCAAAATAGAATAATCCCATCATCCTCGGCATGTCAGAAGCAGACGGCTTGTGGAGGGTAGATCGAATTTCAAAAAACTCAACGTCGAAATGAACCGACCCATCAACCTTGGATGTCCTAGCCGGACAACCCGTGGAAGGTAGATGGGAAACATTGCTGACAATACTTAGAATTTTTTAAAGCAAAAAATATTTCATTTATGTTACATCTTTACAATATAGCCAGGAAGGTATTATCTCAAGTTACTTAAAGGGAAGAGGCTCTACCTCGGTGTACATAGAAAAAGAATAAGAAAAAAAAAATGACTATGTCCAAAAAAGATTACAAAAAGAGGATACTATACTATACATACGAAAGGAAAAAAAAAGAGGCACATAGAGCTACTACATCATTGACCCCCATTTTTGTTGCACCTAGCTAGATCGACCGAAGCTTCCTCCAACTTTTGGTTAAGGTCTTGTAAACACCTGATGAGCTCCGTCCCCAGAGAAGAACGATGGACCTCGCTAGGTGAAGCAGTAGGAGAATCAATGGCAGAGTCATCCCAGGGGTAAGAGTAGCACCGAGTGATCGAGGAGAAAGAGTCCTGCTAGGAGTAAGTACCAAAGAAGATGACCGAGCAACCTCCGATGGAAGGATAGGAATGTCTTCTAAGGGTAGCAGGTCACCATATTGGAACTCAAATTCGTCTTCACTCTTGGTCTCCTCCTCCTCCTTTTCCTTCTCCAGATATTCAATCTCCTCCAAGGTGGGACAATCATCAAAGTTCGCATCGGAGCCTCAATCCCTGTTCAGAACCCAATCCCGGACGTTCCTGGCCCCAATCAAATGGCCAGGGAGAGTCTCTGCTTCTACAATTGACCTGAACTCCAGAGACTTCTTAAATACCTCCATTGTCGGGGCACAACCTTGCGTTCCGCCGGCCAAGAATGCCCTTGTTAGCACCTCAGTTTTCCCACTGCATGCCTCCTTTTCTTGGCATCCTATGCAAGGGAAGGGGATTTTAATATGCAGACCTTTTATGAGGAAAATATAAAAAAAAAAATATTGTAAGGACAAAATTTGTAATGGTTGAAATATAATGAAAAAATAGAAATGGAGTCGCCACCTAGATAAACTCTAGGACCTATATGTGAAATTTCTCAAATGAGAAATACTAATGACTCGTGTAATGGATTAAGGCTTGTAATCAAACTAGAGATACAATGGGTAAATGTCATGTTATAATTTGGTAAGGTGTTAGGCACCCAAATTGCCTAATCTGAAGATTATTCTTCATATACTATCCTTTCCTACCCTAATTTAAATTACAGGCAATGGCTAAACGAAATTTAGACAGGTATCAGACCTAGGTTCTAGATATATTTCAATTTAGGAGCAAGCCATACAATTATAAAGATAATAGAAAGAAGAATTAAAGGATGATATAGATCAGAAAGTGAAATGATTGGATGACAGACCAATCAGTCAATCTCGAGTAACGAGGGTACAACTCTCAACACATTGATAGGTAAAAATCACTTTCAACTATTAAAGCATAGTCCAAGGTTTGAATGCCATGATTTGAAATTAATTCTAAAGATGATATTCAAATGACATGAAGAATGGAAAGTAAATTAAAGTAAATTAATTTAAGACTAAACTCAAAAGATAAGCACTCAAGCTACTTACGTATCTCAGGCTAAGCCCAAGAATCAAGCTCAACGTAGTTCAACCGCTTGAGTTGGTAAAATGGTAGATTCTTATAGCCACTAGTCAAGCTAATAGATCATCTAGGTTTAGAATATTGAATAGACTCCTACAATCACCAGTTAAACTGGTAGGCCATCTACATAAAGCAATCGAATAGACTTCTACAGCCACTAGTCAAGCTGGTAGACCATCTATGTATAAATAAGGGTTGAAAGGGACTTCCATGCGATGATGGAATGTTTGCCCATGATTGATGCAATGATGGAATGCTTGCCCAAGATTGAAAGGGACTTCCATGCGATGATGAAATGGTTGTCCAAGGTTGAAAGGGATTTCCATGCGATGATGGAGAATTGAAATGGAATTTGAAATTTAAATTGGATTTGAAATTGAAATTGAAATTTGAATTGAATTTGAAATTTAAATTGAGATTGAAATTGAAATTGAATTGGAATTGAAATTAAAATTGAAACTGAAATTGAATTAGAACTGAAATTAAAATTGAAATTGAAACTGAAATTGAATTGAATTTGACTTTTGAAATTTAATTTGAAAATACGTTTGATGACTAAAAAAATAAAATTTGAAAAAACCACAATTAAAAGCAGGTTGTGCAAAGTGCGAGGCACATTATGATGCAAATTGGGTATTATTGCAACCCTTATTGCAATTGGGACTGGGTGATGGATACCCAGGCAACTTACGTATCTCGGGGTGAGGTCAAAGAATCAAGCCCATACGTAGTTCAGAATAAACTACACATAAAGAAATATGAAAATGATTTCTACTTGTCAACATATGAGAGTGTGCTCTCGACATTGGAAGATAGACATCTGAGCTTTCTTTTATTTTACATACACTTACACATTCACATTCATTCGCGCATCACAAGCGTGTGAGTCCACATTGCACAGAAATAATTACAAAAAAATTATACAAATTTCTATAGGATACATAAGTAGGGATTGGGAATCAAAACTATTAATATATTTTCCTTTCGCATTTACGGGATACATTGAAGGGGGTAGGGACCGTCCTAGTCTATCCCGTCCATCACTACACTAGGGATGCATGCATATTGTATTACCCACTCGCCTCGAATAATCATGGGCGCACGATGGCTGAACTCATATACCACATAAAGTAAAGACATAGAGTTAGGGTGTTACCTGCTTGTGAGTAGAGGTGGATGCCAAGGGAGAAGAAGTGATCCTGTGTGCTTTTAACGCCATATGAAATATTGAAGACGCTCACGTCTCGACTACAACAATTTATATAATAAGAAAGTAATGGGCATTGACGTCCCATCAGGTAAATTTATAATAAATTCAACCTATGGCATACTAGATAAAGATTTTACATGAGATAAAATTGAAAGAGGAAAACAAACCAAACATGGCTGGAAATCAGCCCTTGAGTCAAACAAGATTAACTATATTAAATTTTAATTACAAATCCAAATTAATAGGATTGATTTAACCATGCTATGTAAACCAAATTAGTGCGGAGAATCCGATTTATATGCAAACCTATATATATATATATATACAAAAAAATTAGGAATACCATTCCAAAAAAAATATATATTATTTTTTTATCAACAGTGCATTAAAGTGGTGTCATTTGATAAATTTGAATCCAATGTGATTTAATGATGGAAATTAATCCAATTAATATTATGAGGACATGAAACTAAATTATTGGAATTAAAATTTGAGAACTAGATTTCTGAAATAGAGTTATAAACTCAAGAATTGAGTTATCGGATAAACTTTCATAAACAATTGAATTATTGGATTTCATGAGTTAAAGTCTAAATCAGTGAATTAAATAGGCCATAACAAAATCGATCACTAGATTTCTAAATGAAGTTATCCATTTAAACAAAAAAATAATCATAAGCCCAGCTTAATTAGAATAAACAGAAAAAATCACTGGAATTTCTTAAAATAAATAAAAAAAAATCAGAAATCACATTTACCGAATAAAGAAGTGTAAATCTAAAACAGAAAATAAATCGTTGGAACCACAAGATCAGAAATTCAAGATTTAGATTATCCAGAAAAATAAAAAATCTGAAACTAGAAAATCTGAGAACTAATCATATAATCCAAAAAATAATGAAGAAAATAAATCAATGAAACTAGAAATTTCAGGATCAAGTTATTGAGTTTCAAAGTTTCACTCAACCTGCTAGAAACTCAAAACCGAAATCCATTCTCAGTATACTTATTCAAGAAACTCAAACCGAAACCACATCTCAGTATATTGGTTCAAGAAATTCAAATCAAAACCATATTCAGAATATTTGCTCAAGAAATTCCTACCAAAATCACCAAAATACAGTTCCAAGAAATTAATTATCAAAGCAAGAAATTCACCGAGATTAGAAACTGTAAAATCAGATTGCTATATAAAAAACTTGAAATTAAGTCACTAACCAAGAAACTCGAAGATCAGACACAAGAATTAGAAATCATATTACCACTCAAAGAAAACACAGGAAATTAGTTTTTGAAAATTCAAGAATCAGATCACCGAACTAGAAATCGAGATATCAACGTTGATACAAACACGTTGTTGAGATTTAAAGATCAAATCTCATCAAAAAATATAGAAATATCTTATCTCAGATTTACAATGGTACAAATTTGAACTTTAGATTTTTCCTCAAGAAATTCATATCAGATTTTAAGAATCAGCTAACAAGAACTATGGATTCAATTTCTGGATTAAAAAAAAAATTCTTATCAAATTCTAAAATAAGAATCATAAACAAAAATAAACAACAAATAATATAAATCAAGAAAAACAGAGATCGACAGATGGACTTACCTATTTGGAGCTAAACATAGGAATCAAACCACCGCTGGAAGATCAAGAATAGATTTGCTGCTTAAGAGATCCACCGAATCCTACTGAAGAGGAAACAATCGAACATCAGAATATTGTTCGAATCGTTGAAAAAATACCAAAAACCTAGACCTAAAACCAGGTTTCGAGATACCGAAACAAGACTTAAATCTCAGCAAATCTGATAGAGTTTCCGCCGCTGTACCATGCCGCTGTCGCCGTCACCATTGCACCAAGCCACCACCGTCGCCGTTGCTACTCCTTCTTCTCCACTTTCTCTCTTCCTCACTCTTTCTGTTCTCAGCTTTCTCTCCTCCTCATTCTCTCTCTCTGCTCCTGTTCTAATCGCTGATTAGAAAATGAAAATATCTCTTCCTTTTTATTTTTTTTTTTATATATACCCCACTTTTTTATTAGACTATAATGCCCTTTTAGATTAATTGGAACATCTTAATATTTGGTCCACCATGGATCTAGAGTTTCGTTTTTTTCAGAACCACATGGGCACCATCTTTAGTTATGTAAATTGATTTTATTTGTTTATCATAATCATTATTTATTTATTATTATTTTTGTTGTATTTTATTTTATTTTATTTGTTTTAAGCTTTAATTAACCAATTTTTCTTTTCTCCAATCTAAATAATTTACTAATAATTTTAATTTAATACTTTAATATTATTATTATGATCTTTTTTATTTATTTATTATTATTATTATTATTATTATTATCTTTATTTTATTTTTTCATTTTTACTTTTATTTTTATTTATTATTTCTTCTTTCTTCTTGCTCGACAAATTTGAAGCGTCTACAAATACCCCTCTTCAACCAAAATTGGTAAGTCGAGGTTAAAGAAAATGAATGCTTCAATTTTGTCATCCAAAGAATAAATAAAACTTACATACCCGTGGCTTCGAGACTTCCCCATAGTATTTACTGCTAAAAAAATTTGTACCTATAGGGATTAGTATAAACACAAAATATTTGACAAACAGATATTATTTAAAGGTCATGTTAGTTCGACACTCAGAATTTTCCTCGGAAGTCGAATACATTGTAATTGAACATGAAATTGTTTGAGATACAAGACAGTCATTGAGTAAATTGAATACCCTTCAACCAACATCAGTATTATTGAATCCTAAAGAAAATTTTTGGGAATCAACTCAGAGCTACAATATTTTTCTTGTACCAGCCGCAAACAATCCCACTTGCAAGCCGCGACGTCAATTCCTTGGATGTGTCAGATTAATCCGGTTCTTCAAATGCCTCTTGAGATAACCCAAACTGGCGAGACAATCTTTTGAGAGAATAGAAAGTTGAATGTGTCAATCCCATGATCTGAACGTGTGAGTTCCGGAATGTATTCATTATAACTCGATTGAAAGTCCACCAATTACATCTCCATCTAATTAATGGCTTCTGCTGTTATTGCCTGAAGACGAGTTGGCCAATCATTTTCCTCATACATTACTGCAACATTCATTCTTTTTTCATAATGGAATGAGACAAACACAAGCACTTCTAGTTCAAGGATTAACCTAACCTCTTGCATAGCCAGTATCGTAAAAGATAAGGTGATCCAGAAAACTTATTGATTTCAAACCGACCACTACCTTTCGCTACTTTGTCTAGCCCTTTTAGGGTTTTAGCCAAAATTGTCGGAATGATATCTATGTCAGCCCAGGTAGCAGTGATAAGCTCAATGATAGCTGAAGATTCTGTACTTTGAGAACTACGTAAGAGGGTTCGAACAATCTTGCAGAAAACATAAACATTCCTCTTTTGTAATTTCTCTTTCATGCTCTTTGTATCCCGATGGGCATAGGCTTCAATCATCTGACTCACATTCAGTCGGCCATGTACCACAAACTTATTCATTTATTTCTTGTTCCACCCAAAGAAATCTTTGATATCTTCAGTATAATCTTCTTTCAACTTTGGTTTGAATATTCTCTCTCTGTAGGGATATATGAGACAGGCTCAAAACTCTTCAATAGTCAGACAGATTTTTGCCTCTCCAAACCGGAATACATGTGTCTTTGGGTCCCAGAATTTGATTGCAGCATTTATCAAGCTAGGATACAAATGCATGGACATGATTTGAATGCCTCAAGATGAAGTGAATTTAAAGAAGCATGGTCAGAAAACATCATATGCCAAGTCCAGTGTCGCAGAAGTCGGTCCATGTCTGTGCAACAGTTAAACAACGACTAAGTTTGAACACCATCGAAGATTTCTATATATATTCTGGTACAATTCAGTAATTTGACATTTCTCTCTAGAATAGTCATCATCAGAAATGTTTAAATGTGAGGAATATCCTTGAGAAATGGTATAAAAGATGCTGATTTATAAAACCATGTCTGGACTCAAAAATTTCAAATCTATAGATAAAATGAGGAAAGCGATGGTCCAAATGGATAGATAAGAAACTATCCATATGGGGCTACCATTGGAAAAGCTTTTGATTATTTTGTAGAATGATCGATCCCACTGAGAAGATATCACTTTGGTACATGAAAATGGACTATTGAAATTTTGGACGCCGTTGAAATATTGTACGATAGATAAATTCCTAGTCAGATCTATCTGAAGAGGCTTAAAAGATTGGCATAGCCGAGAGACAAATGTCTACACATTGTAGAAGGACTAATGTTGAACCTTTAAAATAACCGTCGAATTAATGAACGGTGAGAAGAGTTCTGTCAGAAAACAGGATTCTTTCTTTTACAATGATGAGATGATAAATCACCTTTGAATTTGATGATTATGATAGCTCAATCCGAGAGTTCAGACCAACCAAGCGGTAGTTCCAATGTCGATATACTGCTTTGCTCATTGCTATGTGCCATCCAACATCTTTGCTTTTGTAGAACCCCTTTTTTTCTTTTTTCTCTCTTTTTTTAAGGCTTTAATTCTATTTCTTTGAATAGATGTGGAGGTTCCATGTAATACTTTTTCACTTGATCCAAATTTGTCAAATATTGCAACTCATTTCCATCAAGGTCTGTCAGATGAACAGCTTTCCCTGGCAGAATTTCTTTGACTATATAAGGTCCAACCCAATTTGGGTAGAATTTTCCTCTTGGATCAGAATTTGAGCTCTTTGTTCTTTCAACACTAAATCTCCAACTGCTAGATGACGAACTTTGACCTTCTTATTGAAAGCAGTAGCAATCCTTTATTAATATTTTTTTAACATTATCTATGGATCTCATTCTTCGCTCATCAATGAAGTTCAACTCATCGTATTTGTTTTGAATCCAATCAGCTTCTATAATCTTACATTCCATGAGGACTCTCAATGAGGGCACTTCTATCTCTACAGGGAATACAACTTCCATGCCGTAAACCAATGAATATGGAGTGGCACCAGTAGAGGTCCGAATGGATGTCCGATATGGCCAGAGTGCATATGATAGTTTATCAACCCAATCTGAATGAGTTTCAGCCATCTTTTGAATGATAACTTTAACATTTTTGTTGATGGCTTCTACTGCTCCGTTGGTCTGTGGGCGATATGGAGAAGACCTGTGCTTTTGGATGTGAAATTTATTACACAACTCTTGTACTTTTCCTCTGAAATATTGACCTTGATCCGAAATGATACTATGAGGCATCCCATGTCGACAGATGATAAAATTCATGTAGAAATTTGGTAACTTTGTTTGCAGTCAACTTGGCATAAGATTGAGCTTCTATCCACTTTGTGAAGTAATCTATGGCAACCAGAATGAACTCATGACCATTTGAAGCTTTAGGATGGACTTTGCCTATCACATCTATACCCCAAGTTGAGAAAGGCCATGGAGAACTCAGAGTATGCAGCTCTGTAGGTGAAACATGTATCAAGTTGGTAAAAATCTGACACTTATGACAATGCTTTATAAATTCAACACAATCAGTTTCCATGGTGTTCCAGAAATACCCCAGTCGAAGAATTTTCTTTGCTAGCATTTTGGCATTCATGTGTGGACCACAAATTCCTTGATGGACTTGTTCTATGATATATTGTGCTTGTTCTTCATCGACACATACCAATTATACACCATCATAGGATCTCTTGTATAGAATATTTTCACACAACACAAATTGTGTAGCATGTCGTCATAGAGCTCTTTTATCGCCGGAGGATGCATCAGCTAGGTACTTCCCCTCTTTGATGAAGTCCACTATTTGTGCAAACCATGGTCGACCGTCAACTGTCAAAGCATTGACTTCTTCTAGGTATGCAGCCTGTGTCCTCTTCTCAATTATCAAGATTTTGTTTGTTCATCTAATCCACAACTAACCATTGAAGCAACATCACCAAAGCATCTGCATATTTGTTTGTTTTCCTTGGAGAATAGTCAAATTCAATTTCTTAAAAATGTTGAGCTAATACCAAAGCATAGGGTATGAGTTTCTCATCTCTGGTTTTCCAATCTTCTCTGAATTGATAGATGACCACAGATAAATCTCCATAAACTTTCAAACTCTAAATCCCAATGGCTATTGCTGGTCTGAGACCCAAGATACAAGCTTCATATTCAGCTATGTTATTGGTACACTCAAAATCCAACTAAAATGACAGAGGAGTAAATGTTCCTTCTGGATCGATGAGCAATGCCCCAGCTCTACAACCACGATGATTTGTCGCTCCATCAAAGAACATTATCCAGCTATCATCCCTTTCTTCTCGCTGAATGTTATTTATTTCTTCATTTGGGAATACATCCTCCAATTGTCTTGTATTATCTTCCACTAGATGTGCAGATAAATGTTCAGCAATTACACTTCCTTTAATAGACTTCTGAGTGATGTAAGTGATGTCAAACTTTGATAGAAGCAATAACCAACGTGCTAACATTCCCGTCAATGCTGATTTTTCAAACAAATATTTCAAAGGATCCATTCGAGAGATTAAGATGATTGGATATGAAAGCATATAGTGTCTCAACCTTCTCATGACTTACACTAATGCTACATGTCTTTTCTAGAGGTGTGTATTTAGTTTCATATCCAGTAAACTTCTTGCTCAAATAGTAGATGACTCTTTCTGTATGATCATCAGTATTATGTTGAGCTATCATAGACCCCATTGAACCATCCAAAATTGATAAATATAGCAACAGTGGCCTTCTTGGGACTGGAGGAACCAATACTGGTGGCTTCATCAGATATGTTTTGATCTTGTCAAAAGTCGATTGACATTGAGGATTCTAAGTTTTCGATTGATCTTTCTTTAATAGCTTGAATATTGACTCACAGATTGCTATTAGGTGAGCTATGAATCTGTTTATGTATTGAACTCTTCCCAGGAAATCTCTTATCTCCTTTTCTATTGTGGAAGGTAACATTTTAGATATAGCTTTTATCTTTGATGGATCTATCTCGATTCCTTTGTTACTAACCATGAAACCCAGCATTTCACCGACTGTGACTCCAAACGTACACTTCTAAGGATTCAATCTTAACTTGTAAAGCTTGATTCTCTCAAAGAAAGCTCTTAAAGCTATAAAATGATTCTCTCTATCGATTGATTTCACTATCATGTCATCAACATATATTTTCACTTCTTTATGAATCATATCATGGAGTACTGTTGTAGCCATTCTTTGATACGTAGCTCCAGCATTCTTCAATCCAAATGGCATCACCGTGTAACAGTATGTACCCCAGTCCGTTATGAAAGAAGTCTTATCTTTATCATCAGGGGCCATCTTGATTTGGCTATATCAAGAAAATCTATCCATGAAAGATAATAAAGCATGTTTGGCAGTGTTGTTGACCAAAATGTCTATCTTGGATAACGGAAAATCATCATTTGGACTTGCTTTATTCAAATTTCTGTAATCTACACAAACCCTAAGTCCTTCATCCTTCTTGGGCACAACTACTATATTTGCCAACCATTCAGGATAGGTTGCAACTTCTAAGAAACCAACATCTAATTGCTTTAAAATATCTTCTTTTACCTTCAATGCCCATTCTGGTTTTAATCTCCTCAACTTCTGCTTATGAGGTTTGAATCTAGGAGGTTAGATCGGACTTTAAAAAACTACGTCAAAAAAGAACAATCCCATTATCCTCAACTGTTGGCAGGGATTGAAGCGGCAACATCTTGGTCACCACCCCGTTGAGAGATATGAGCGAGACACAGTAAAGAGAAATGAGTGAGTGAGAGAGAGAGAGAGAGAGAGAGAGAGAGAGAGAGAGAGAGAGAGAACAGAGATCCCCATACTCTCGATCAAGAGGAGCTTCTAGAGTCGACGATAAGATGAAACACAAATATGCAAAACGGGTTACAAATTTCAATGCTATGCATCGCTCTATATGTCATTGCCCTCAGCATTGGGATGTAAAATCGAGTCTGACCAGTTTGATGACTCGGACACGAAAGAAAAAACCCGGTGGTGATCAATCAAGGAGTGCACCGGGGATCCAAATTGTTGCCTGTTTTGGTATCAACAGGCGACCCCGGCTGAGTTCATTGGATGCTCAACACTTGTCTCTTATGCGATCTGACGGTGACGAAGCCTTGTGCTTAGGAAAAACAACCGGTAAACCTGCCATATGAGATCAAATCCCTAATTTGAAAGCAATGAAAGGAATCAGCCCGCCAACTCCTTTTCATTCCGCATATCCTGTATCGTCTCTACTATGAAGTTGCTCTGCAACTCAACTCCCGTATCTCAGAAGCAACTTCATTCTTTAGCAAACCTGCAGCAACAGGAACCTTAGTGTTGGCCTAGTGATGCATGTGCTGGCCTGGTGATATGCATCAAGGTTTATAGAGAGAGATAGAGAGAGAGAGAGAGAGAGAGAGAGAGAGGAGAGAGAAAGAGAGAGAGAGAGAGTTGTTCTTACTTTAGGAGAGCCTCCCGAGTTGTCCATCCATTAGGAACTGGTATGAACCTACAATTACTTGGGTTGAAGCTAGTAAGATTCTGGTTTAAGAGCTCTTGTGCTGTTTTCCCAAGATCTAGAAGATTTGCCTTGGTTCCATTAGCGAAGTTAGCTTCTGAATTGCTTAAGATATCAACCTGATTTCATTGTTTGTGTGGTAATATTAGTAATGGCATAAAGAAAAAATTAAGACAAAAAACAATAAACATAGACACAAGAAATATGTAGTCAGTCACATAAAAAATACTTCCATTCTACTCTACAAATTCCAAGGTAGTAAATCAGTTGAATATTTAATATGCATTTTCTGGTTTAAGGTTTCACCAATCATCCCAAACATAAAATCATTAAATAAGGAAAATTTAAAATTTTAGCCACTCTTTGCAACATTAAATTTTTCATGAGGCCATGCATAGCTTCCAAGTGATAAACTTGACTGATTGTTCATGGTTCTACGTGATAGACATACAACACAATTATTTTAATGTTTAAAACTCTGCCCGGAATAAATATGAGAAGTGATTTAAAATTGAGTTTAGTGTATTTTTAAGATATCTAAGCAATACTAATCTTTAGCAGGAAGGAGATCCGAAATAAAAATAATAATTTTTTTAAAGGGAGGGCATCTTAAATTGACAATGGGAACCATTCCCACATTAACAACTTTTGTTCATGTAGTAGTTTTTATTGTAGCCCAAACTCTGTGGCATATTGCCCAAATTGACATCTTTTAGTCCAGGGTTAATTTCTGGACCAACCAATCTGATCTTTAATTTTTCAATATAATTCTATGAAAATTGTTTGAAAAAGAAAATATTTCAATACAGCATTGTTAGAAGGATAATAACCAAAGAGAACAAATATGAGAGGAGGGGAAGTAAAAGCCATGATATATGTATGCATCTAGGATCAAAGATGAGATTTGAGAACAATATATTAGTACCTGTATCCGTAGATAGTTGCTTTTATCGAGAAACAAGTGAGTATATAATTCGACCATGTGATCATTTCCAGTATCGGAGATTAAACTATTAAGGGAAGTATAATCCTCATCGAAGACATGTGATAAATTGTAGGAATCCATGATTTCCCATCTATAACCGTTAGCTTCATATCCTACTTCCTCTCCTACACCTGCTCCAAGTGAGAGAACGTGAAACCTTGAATGGTGAAAAACTCGACCAATAGGCTATTCCACCTCCTTTATCATTTCGGTCACAGCAACCAAGGTCTGAGAGAGAGAGAGAGAGAGAGAGAGAGAGAGAGAGAGAGAGAGAGAGAGAGAGAGAGAGAGAGAGAGAGAGAGATGTCACTAAATGGGTGAAATAATCCATAGCTTCAAATTTTAAAATCTTGAAAATAGATTTTCAGTGGACTATCCCAAGTCCACCTGTAGTTCCATTGTCCAACATATGAAAAGATATATAATGAGCTAGGTAAAACTAGAAATGATTCATTTGAGCTGATGCATTAGATCAACTCTCAAGCTATATAGTTTACTCACTTTCATGGTCTTTTAAGTTGGTGATATATAAGAGATTTTGTAATAGAAAACACTTGGTTTACCAATGGATAATGGTACTTTGAAGCTAGAGACATACCGAATTATTAGATATCACAGCACCATCGAAGAGGTTGAACTCCTTGCAAACTTGATGTGATGTGCAAATATTGAAATAATGTGGTGGGTATGCAAGTGGAGGTGAAGATGAACCAATTATGACGTCCAACAACAACGCATCCATATATTCATCAGTTTTTGCCTGTTGATTAAGAAATCAAAGAAATAGCTCATTTTTAACATTGCCACTGATTACAGAAAACCCTATCAAATGTTTACAATTTCTTTTAGACATTTGAAAATTCTGGACCTTTTAGCATTAAGATTTTATTAATATCAAGAAGTACAAATTGGTGGGGGGACACTTTCCATTTGTTTGGTCAAATTAGAGAATATTAAAGATAAATCTAAATAATCCTTATCAAAATTTGTATATTTTACTACTCCCATCTTGATATATAAAACCAATGTTTGTGTTGTCATTAGATTCACCCTATACCAGGTTTATTATTTTCGTGCATAACATTTTTTTGTAGCTCTAACCATAGCATTTTGATAAAAGCTAGCACTATGAGAAGGTTTTGCTACAAAACTCAATTAATCCAACAATGCTTCTCCATCCATAATAGGAGGTACTCTCATAGAGTTCATATCTTAGAGATAGAGCTAGCATTCCTCTAGGATACACTGTTAAAACCAAGTTATTTTCCATTGCAACACATAGGGTAGAAGTTTTTCCATAAGTAAAAAAAACAAACTAATGATGACAATTTAGAAAGTATCTTAAGAATTGTTCTCACCTTTGTCGAAGTAAAGATGACTGGATTTAGAAGTTTGCTATCAAAGGATGGGATAATCACATAGGTAAGTGTCTCGTGTACCCGAATTCCTCCAAACAAACTCTTCATCATCTCCTTGTGTACTTTTGAATTGTGTTGGGGTTAACTAAAACTTCTTAAGACCTGTTGTTTGTAACTGAGGGTGTGTGTGTGTGTGTGTGTGTGTGTGTGTGTGTGAGAGAGAGAGAGAGAGAGAGAGAGAGAGAGAGAGAGAGAGAGAGAGAGAATTAATGAATGAATAAAGAAGGGGAATTATAACTAAATCGAGAATGAATGAAGGAATATAGCATGAATGATCCTAATGACTTACTTTGGGTCTTCCACAAACAAATCGGAGATATTATTGTAATAGAAATTGATTATATCATTTACACCATAGAGAGGTCATCCATTTCCATTTGGTGTAGTGAGAAAGCCTCCTATAATGGCTTCTGTGCTTGATCCGCCTATCATGTCGAAATAGTCAACAATGCGCACATCATCACCATCAAGATCCTAGTAGAACACAAACATGCACTCAAGGGGTCAGGTAGTTTGGGAGTTCTGGGTTCATCAAAAAATATGGCAGTCATGTGGTTATGATTTGACATGCCGACCATTATTTGAACAAACATTTATACCTGTAGCATGGATTCAAGTTCTACAAGAATGGTAGCAGGGATGACTCCTTTCACTCCACCATCGTCATTGCTAAGAATTGTGATTATTCCATCATCGGAGCTGCTACCAACGAAATTCCCATCGGTGATCGATGATGATTTAGTAAGCTACATGGCAACATGGCCCCTGGAATAAGTGGGAAGATCTTGCCAATGTCATGCTTTCCCCAAATTTAAGGAGGTAGTGACTTGATTGAGTTTGATTCAGAAATGAAACTTGAGCTTTCAACCATTTAGGCTACTATAAAGTAATAAGACATCAATAAAAACCTCCAAGAAATACACTAAAATTGAAGATCCCACAAGAAATGAAGATATATGGAAAGTTCATGGTCATCACTTACAATTAGAAGCGTGCAAAGTACAGCCAACCTCCACATGCTCAGCTCAATGCAATTTATCCTCTTCAAGTTCATTATTCTCTAAGCTATTTTTCTTCTCAGCTCTCACTGCTCTTTTGATATTTGTGATCTCACTCCTCTTCTGGTTTTTGGGTGCTCTCACTTCCATCCCAATAGTTGCTATTTATAGTGTGCAAGCAACATTTCCCAGAGAAAAAGTCTGCCTGCACCCACGTTATTCGCTTAATTTTCTAACCTAGAGTGGCATGCAACACATTATCATTTTTGCTATCAGGAAGTTTCAGGAGAAGCTCCTGTATAACATAATATTCTTCTACCCCTCAAGAAGGCTCTTCTCGTCAAATATTCGATTTCTTGGCCAGTTTTGAGCAATATCCTTTAGATTAATCTGTGTCAGATGTTCTTGTGCCAACTTTTTTTTTTTTGAAATTAATCCATGTATAGAAGCAGAGAGAGAGAGAGAGAGAGGACAAATTAAAAATCTCCACGAAATCTTGGGCCAATATGGAAAAACCCAAGTCAAATGGTCTTAAATTAACAAGAAGTCCAAGAGAATGAAATTCCACTCCGTACTCACTCCCACGACATAAACGTGGAACAAATTAATGGTAAAATGTTATGTCATTGGGGTTTAAAATTGTGTACTTTTATGATAGCTAGACTTCTTATTCTTAGTCTGCCACCAAAACATAAACCGGAACCTCAATTGTTACCAAGTACAGAGTTAACCATTTCTTTCTTTATTTCTTCATTTCGTGTCGATTCCTCCTTAAATTAAGAATTGGGAATCATTGAATATCATACCAAAAAACAATACAATTTTTGTAGCAGTCAATGAATCAAAGATTAGGGCTTGATAATCCGCCCAACGCCAAATCCGTATGAGAACGGGTATCTGGCCAGGTCTCAACTCGTGCTTCCAGCTTGGTTCTGCCATTTTTTCAATCCAAGTTCAGAGACAAATGTTATTCTTATTAGGGAAAATTACTCGAACTTCTCTTGTAGTTTGCCCATAATCCAAGTAAGTCCTAAACCTTTCAAATAATTACAACCATCACCTTTATATTGATGGTGTTTAGGATTTAAATCGTCCCATGTTGGGGTATCAACTAAAGAAACTCAAATAATAAAAGAGTTGAACTGTGAAATTCTCGATGATTCATTCATGTTGAGTATCAGTCTCTTTATAGAGTTGCATTCTGTATAATTGATTGGGTTGGATCCCTTGGAGTTAGGAGATCAGTTACACACTCTTGAATCCCTTGGAACTAGGAGATCAGGTACACACGGTTTCAGTTATATTTGAATTCAAATTTTGAACTGAAGTCAGTTGCGATGAGGAGGAAGATTCCTCATTGATAAGGGAATATAACCTATCATCCCCCCCTCGAGCTGAGCGGCATGTGATGAAGTTGAAGCTTGTCCTGAAGATGGTGTAACCGAGCAGCCGAGAGTCCCTTAGTAAAAATGTCTACCACTTATCAGTGCTGGAAATGTATTGAACATTAATGGCTGTCCTGCCCTGTGATCAAATGGTAATCAATGGCAACGTGCTTTGTGCGAGCATGGAATACGGGGTTGAAGGCGAGGGAGATTGCAGATATGTTGTCACACCAGATTTTCAGGATTTGGGTGAGTGGATAGTGAAGCTTCCGAAATAAGGAACACAACCAAAAGAGTTCGGCAGCGGTATGTGATAACCACCGATATTCAACTTCCGAAGATGATCTAGCTACAGTAATCTATTTCTTGGCACTCCATGAAATGGGGTTGGATCCCAAGAACACACAATAGCCTCCAGTTGATATGCGAGTTATGGGGCAGCCAGCCTAGTCACTATCACAATAGGCATTGAGAACCATCAGGCCAGGTTTCAAGTGAAGTCAACTGTAATGGATCTCTTTAGAAACCAAAGGTTGCGTTTGACAGCAACAAGATGACCTTCGGTTGGAGAGTGAAGAAAATGGGAAACTTGATTTACAGCATATGCAACATCGGTTCTAGTAAGAGTAACATATTGAAGCACACCTACAAGGCTTCGGCAGTGAGATACATCGGCCAGTGGTTTGGAGTCACCAAGTCCCAATTTGGAAGTCAAAGTGGATGTGGAAACAGGCTTACAGCCCACCATGTTGATTGTTGAAGCACTTCAAGGATGTACTTAGCTTGATCAAGGTCAAGCCTAGTTGGAGTACGGGTGATGTGAACACCAAGAAAATGAGAAAGGGGACCTAAGTCCTTCATCTTAAAGTGATTTCTAAGAAAAGCCATTAATTGATGTAGAGACACTGGCCGATTGCTCGTTAAAATGATGTCATCAACATAGAGTGATAGGTAAATGATGGTACGAGAAGATTGGTAGATAAACAGTGATGGGTCGGATTGAGATGCGACGCCATAATCAACCAGTTTTGAGGCGAATTTAGCATACCATGCACGAAGAGCTTGTCGAAGGCCATAGATAGCTTTGTGTATACGACATATATGCTTGGGATGAGTAGAATCAATATAGCCTTGAGGTTGAGCCATAAACATCTGTTCTTGGAGATCACCATGTAAGAAGGTGCATTCCACATCCATATGCCGGAGAGCCCAATTATGAGCGATGACAATGGATAGGATGAGTCGAATAGTGGTGGGTTTGACCATCGGACTGAAAGTCTCAATAAAATCCACCCTAGGTTGTTGAAGAAATCCCTTTGCAACCAGTCGAGCTTTGTACCTGCCAATAGTGCCATCAGCATTCTGCTTGACCCTATATACCCATTTACATTGCATGAAATTCATCGATGGGTGATAGGGAACTAGTGACCATGTTTGTTGTTATTGCAGAGAGGAGAACTCTTGATCCATTGCTGTACGCCAATGCTACGATTTGACCACCTGTAAAAAACATGAAGGAGTATCCAACAGAGAAGCAATCAGTGCAGTGGGGATGGAGTGTATGCTGTGAGAGAAAGCCTTCCGTCTGAATATCCCCGACTATGACTTGGTTTGTATAAAACCTGCACTCCACTAATCCGATTTAACGGTGTCGTGTCAAGTCTTCCCATCATTGCGAGATCGAGTAGACCACAAAACCAGGAATGAGAATCGAGTTAAAAACACTAAAAGTATGTGTATGGTCGAATACCTGGGTAGGTATGGTTGACCATACGGTAAAGAATAAGGTACACAGACCAATGACCCTACGGTCGATGTTTTTGACCCTACGGTCGACGGGTTCTGCGACCATATGTCCAACCGTAGGAACCCAAATCAGAGTCTGAGTTTTGAAACTTTCCTAATTTGAGGAGGATCTCTTTCCTATTATTAAAGAACTCTATATGGAGAGTTTTTCTCTATATAAAGGACATCCCTCAACCTTTTTCACTCTTTTTGAACATTAGTAAACCCTAAAAGAAGAGAAGGAAAAGAAGGAGAATGAGAGAATGACAAGGAGATGGTGTTGCTGAGAAGATTTAAATTCTCTACACTAGGCAAATGTATGAACCTAATCTCTGAAGGATGTAAATTCTATGGAATAAGGTTTCAATGGAGGATTGGAGATGTCAACCTATTATAATCCATGTGATTCCTTGAGTAAATCCCAAGGATAACCATGAGAGATGAGTTTAGTGATAATGGTTGATGAGAAACTACTAATGTTGACCATAGGATAACCTTAGTATATGAACCCAAGAGAAAAACCAAGGAGTCGACTCAAGAAGAACTCGGATTGAATGTAGTTTGTGACCAGAAATCATAAGGTCACAGCTACGGTCGACCATAGCATGACCATAGCATGATCAAAGTATCGACCATAGGCATTCGGGAAGAATTCAGAAACCATATGGTCGCAGGGTATGGTCACATATAGTGCGACCGTAGGGTATCGTCAGTCCATGGTAAGGTCGACACAACATGCGACCATAGGGCCTATCAGACACCTATCAGTGATCTGTTTTGATTTCTGACTACTGTGACACATTACACATGAATCCTAACTTAAATTTATATAATTTTTAGGTGATTAAATTGATTCAAAGATAATATAAGGCTTAGAAGGAGATCAAGTTTTGCTAACAGGTGAGGGAACAAGATCTAAACTAATTGGATAATAATAAACTATTATTTTATTGACTCCAATGCTATGATTGATTCTATGCCTGTATGCTTAAAATTTACATCCCATATGTCATCCAATATTACTGTTATTACTGCTCGTGCATATTTACTTTTGTCTATTTGCTACCATGTTGATTGGTGATGCTAGGAATAGGCATGTGACTGTGTGTGTGTAATTAGTGTGTTGGATGCGAGCAGAGCATCAGGGGGAGGACGTGGCATTGTGGTCTCTGACCTGGTCACCAGACTCTAGGTCTATCTCTACTCAAGTCTTGCTCACTGACATCGTCGTATCGCCATTACCTTAGCAGAACTATTACGTCGTAGGGCATCAGGGGAGGTGGTCTCGGACCATGTAGTCTTTGACTCTATCGGGGGGCTTTAGCTCTATCTCTATGGATGTATTGAGAGATACTGCGGTGAGGCCTTTGATACACTGGATGACATTTAAGATTGGTTAGGTGTGAGCCCAGTTTGTAAGCCCTCGCCAATAGGGGCTTACGTGTTGGTATGGGTAGGGCATCAGGGGAAGTGTTGGCAGTATTTGATCCAGACACTTTAGCTCTATCTCTATTCCATGGTGGGTTCATGTGGGACGACAATTTGATCCATTGGGTGGATTCACACACTTGTGTATAGAGGTGCGGTGGCCGCCAATCCTTTCTATAGCATATTGTAAACTTAAAAATCAGACCAAAGATATGAATTGAATGCATGCATATGTTTATTACATTGTTTTGTTTGCTCACTGAGTCGTGATGTGTGCTTACCCCTTCGACATCGAATATTTTTAGTTGATGATGTAGGTCCTACTGTTGAAGATTATGTGAATGCACCGACGTATGGACACGTAGCGACAATGGACGGAGAACTAATGGAAGAGACACATGATCCTTCATGTGAGTGCAATCAATGCATCTTTGATTAGTTTAGTTATATCTTGGTTAACGGATATGTAATTGATTATTTTATTTTATGTCTTAAGTTACTTAGAGATAACTGGATTAAATATTTACTTAACACTGTTAGATACTTAGTTCATTAATTATAAAGACTTCCGCTTATTTGTTTACTATCTCTGATTATTACTGTGGAATGTGTGTGTGGTTGATATGATGGGTACTACCTAACGGAGATCCTGATTGAACCGTTGGTTTATTTACGGTTCATCACACTATTCTGGTTAGTCCAGAATTGGGGTGTGACAGTTTGCATAGGGTGAACCGGAGCAGGGTTGCTTGGTGGGGTTGGGATGGGGGTGACCAAGGCTGGGAAAAGTAAGGGTAGCTCAGGTTGGTGTAGTGGAGATGGTGAGGTGGTGTCGATAGGGCCGATTGAGACCAGATTTCTGGAAATACCAAAAAAAAAATCATATTCAAAGGTTTTGGAGGCGTTAACAAGAGGAGAAGATAAAGAGAAAAATGGGAATGCATGTTCATCGAACACAACATGGCGGGATATGAAAACTCGATTGGTGTGGATGTCAAGGCATCGATAGCCATTGTGAGAGTCACTGTAACCAAGGAAAGAGCATTTAGTGGAGCAGTATTGTAGCTTATTCGTTGTGTAAGGACGTAACCACGAGAAGCATTTGCATCCAAAAATTCGAAGATGCATAAGAGGTGGGCTGGCCAGAACGTGCAGTATATGGCATGGTGGAATGACTATGGAGAATAGGCATTTGATTTATGAGATAAACAGCCGTAGTAAAGGCCTCTAACTAGGCATGAGCAAGAAGTGTTAAGCCAGTCTCAACGATGTGACAGTGCTTGCGCTCAATCACGCCATTTTGTTTCGACGTGTGTGGACAAGAAAATTGGTGTGTGATGCCGTGGGTTTCAAAGTAAGATTTTATAGCAGTGCTTGTAGATTCACCACCACCATCAGAACAAAATGTGGTGAGGTGGTGTTGCAATAATGTTTCAGCTCTAGTTTTGAAATCAACAAATATATTATAAAAATCAGATTTCAAGTGCATGGGAAATAACCAAGAAAATTTTGAATAATCATTAATGAAAAGTACACAATAATGAAATGATGAACAAGAAGATATGGGGGAGGGGCCCCCGACATCACAATGAACAAGCTTGAAAGGATGAGTGGTGATCGTAGTCGACTGTGGAAAAGACAATTTACGACTTTTCCCAAGTTAACATGATGAACAAACACCAATCGTCTTCTTATGTGAACAATTTAAATTTTTTGAAAATTATTTGTTTAATGGAAGAGAACGGGTGGCCGAGACGGTCATGCCACTGTGAAGAAGAGATGGTAGAATCGAGGAATGCCTGCAATGAACGGGAGAGAGGCCGAAATGGATAGAGACCATTTTCAACGAGCTCTTGATACTGAATCTTCCCCATGGAATTGTCCTTGGAAATGTCCTTCACATAACAGCCAGAAGAACTAAATGAGAATATGCAGTTATTATCAAAGGTAAATTTGTGCACTAAGAGTAAATTTGTAAATGCAGATGGACAATACATGACTTTGTTTAATTTAAATGAATGATTAGAAGGTAAGACAGTAGGTGAGAAATAGACAGAGACCTTAACCGTTACCAACTTGAATGGTGTCAGTGCCATTATATGATTTAATGATGTGGAGATTGTCTAGGTCAGGTGTGAGGTGGTGGGAAGCTCTAGTTTCGGAATACCAGGTGTTGTTAGAGGGCACTAAGGAGGATATCATGGCTGCAAGCTTCTTTAGAGGATGCTTTCCTTGATAGGCATAATCCATCTTATGAAAGCAGTTGATGGCAAGATGACCTGGCTTTTGACAAATCTGACAGATTGGTCGTGAGGTTGTTGGAGGAGCAGAGAGGTGTGAGGCAGCAGTGTGAATTGAAGGTGTAGATGAGTGTGGTGTCGGCAGCAAGCCATTATCTGGGCATCTAGAATAGTGTCACCAGATGAGGATGTTCGGCCTAGATGAGAAAATCCTCGACCGGCAGGTTGACGAGATGGCCGAGAGGCTATAAGAGCACTTGATTGTTTAGGTGGGGAATCTTCAGTAACAGCTATTTCTTCACAGATAAGTAGAGTATGCAGTTCCTTGAGGAAGAGAATTGTGCTTCTGGCATGAATTCTAATTAAGGAACAGAATTGATGGTATGTGAGTGGTAGACCATAAAGAGTGATCAAGATAAGATCATCATCGCTCACAGTAGCTCCACACACCACAAGTTGATCAGAAAGCATCTTAATTTGTTTAATGTAATCATTCATAGGCTGAGATCCCTTTTTGAGTTGGTTGAGTTTCCTTTTTAGAGCCATATCGTGAGAAAGAGTTGTTGAGGCATAACGTTGCTTCAATAAGTTCCAAGCACGTTGAGCTGGAGTAACCCCCACGATGTAAGGTAGCATAGAGTCACTCAAGGTAGCATTGATCCATGACAGGAGCATTTGATCTTTTTTATACAAAGGAGAATCAGGTGCTATTGGAGAAGAAGTGGAACCATCGACGAGCTGCATCAGTTTGTGGCAGCGAAGAATGGACTTGAATAGTGACTTTCAGAGTAGATAATTTGAGGAAGTCAATTTGATGGGAATCAAACTAGCAATATTTGAAATCACCAGAGAGGGAAAAGATGAATTCAACTCTATTTGAGTTGTTGAGGTTGATGTGGCTGGGTTATCATTGGTAGCAGTAGTGTTATTTGAAGAGGACATGGGTAGGATGTCGATGCTGTTAGGCAACAGCTGTGATACCATATAGAAACTCAAATTATAAAAGAGTTGAACTATAAAGTTCTGGAAGATTCATTCATGTTGAGTATCAGTCTCTTTATAGAGTTACATTCTTTACAATTGATTGGGTTGGATCCCATGGAGCTAGGACTTCAGTTACACACGGTTGAATCCCTTGGAACTAAGAGATCAGCTACACACGGTTTCAGTTATATTTTTGAATTTGAATTTTGAAGTGAAATCAATTACGATGAAGAGGAAGATTCCTCATTGATAAGGGAATATAATCTATCATTAACATGAGGAAGTCAAGTCTCCGCTCGATGAGTGACAGCTGGCAACTCCATCATCCATTGGTCATATGAATTAGTTAGTAAACTAACTACAATAAACCGCAACACACCGAAGTAAACACTAAATTCAAAATCCTATCTTATACGTTTCTATCCATTTTCTAATTCCATCCTTTCTGCAAATACTGGAGAGAGAGAAAGTAAAGTTCAGTGGCAATACCCTCTCTCAACATCTCTTCGCTTCTCAATCATCTCCGCCCACCAATTGTTTCTCTCTCAGCTAACGTTTCAAACTAAATCATTGACTTTGCAGTCCCAGTTGTGAACAGAGGGAAGTTGATTCGAAGAACAGACAGCTCTTGGAGTTCTGTAGGTTCTAGTTGGTAAGTTCTCGTTGCTGGAAGAGATGAGAGGAGGAAAGAGAGAGAGAGAGAGAGAGAGAGGACAGGAAGAGGGTGGAGGCTGGTGTAACGCCGGGAAAGTCGCCAACAAGAGAAAGACATGAGGAGCTAAAAAAGGAAGGTCTGCTAAGTTGTGCGTAGATCAAATGGCTCCTGAACAACTATTCTTCTTTGAAACCATGAATCTACGCCCTCACTATTCTCATCTTATCACTTTGCGCTGCCAGAACTGACACAAGCAGAAATCTCTATTTTTCTTCATCTCTTTGGTACTTCCTTAGTTCGGATTTATATTGGAAATGGTTCTTCAGTCAAGTTCCTCACATAGTAGATCTTGATCTACACCTTCAATTTTATTATCTATACATAAAGCTATTAGGGATGAAAGCGCAAATTAGAAAAAAAGCAAAGATCCAACAAACACACAAAGACAAGATTTATTTTGATTCAGCACCCAATGTCAGAATGCCTACATCTACCCTAGAGATTTAAAGAAATTCTTAATTCACAAAAAAAAACTCTACACCACTCTCTACCTCACAAAGTGTTTTCCTTAACTCTAACTTTTTACCTAGGGTTTTCCTATAGAAACAATATATAGGCTCCCTAGAAACCCTAATCCTACACAATTACAAATTGACCATTGTACATGTAATGGACCCAAATCTATATTATAAATACAAGTCCAATAATTATATGGACCCTACAAAATACAAGACACAACCCAATAACTCTTCACCTGGTTTGGATTTTGAAAAGTACCATGAAGAGGAACCCATTGATGTCGATTCTACAAACTCCTCTATTATCTTTGTCGAACCGCTACACCCAAATCGACAGAACCCACACCCCATCCGGGTGTCCCGCACAGTTCATCGCCATTGTACAATGTAATGTGAGTCCATCTCTCCCACTATCGTAGCACCACCACAATTATGAGTAAGGCGCGCGCAACCTAGTTGTGCGCTCCCGCGTCAAAGCATGTTAACGATCACTTACACTCACAGTTCTCTGCAAATTGAAATAAACCAGGAAACTGAGACCTCACCTTGGCCCCTCCAAGTAGACCCAAAGATCCGACTCCTCACCATAATCTGTCGATCCCTCTTTACCCCATGATACAGCATCAACTGACCATGATGTGCACCCTATCAGGATTCAAACCCGCCTTCGGATCCAAGAAAAAACCTTCTCTATCCGACCAGATCCACAAACATACCCATGCCCTTAACCAACTGCTGCCACTCTCGGCGCTAATGACAGCTTGCTGTCGGCGTTCGCCATGCCTTCATCTTGGCCAACCCTTGCTGAGCAGATAGCCAGAACCCTTTCTTCTCATTCCACAAACCCCCCATTACCCTCTAAATCTGTTATGATCTGCCCAAACCTTGCTCTAATACAACTTGTTAGGGATGAAAGCGCAAACGATGGAGAAAGCAAATATCGAGCAAACACACAAACACAAGATTTACCATAGTTACGCACCCAATGTTTGAATGCTTACCTTCACCTTAGAGAATCAAAGAAATTATTTATTCACAAGAAACCATACACCTCTCTCCACCTCACAAAGTGTTTCCCTTTGCTTTAACCTTTTACTTAGGGTTTACCCTATAAATATAATATATAGGTTCCCTAAAAATCCTAATCCCACACAATTACAAATTGACCCTTGTATATGTAATAGACCCAAACCTAAATTACAAATACAATTCTAATAATTACGTAGACCCCACAGAATATAAGACACAACCCAACAAGTGTGACAGTGAAGTTTTTGGCAGTAATGCTAATAATTATATAGACCCCACAAAATACAAGACACAATCCAACAAATGTGACAGTGAAGTTTTTGACAGCAATGCAAGAAACAAGGGATATTATCACTATCAATAAATTAATAGTGGACGATGAACAGTAAAGCACAAGACGTGAATTTAAATTCGCAGCTATGCTCCAAACTAAGAGCCATGATATGAAAACCTAAATCAGAATGAGTAAGAAAAGGATATCGTTTTCTAATCTGGAGGGGGAATTTAGATAATGGAAACCAATATAAAATTAAAAAATAAAATCAAAACAGAACTATGAATTTTCATCTTTGACTTTGAAGAGAAAATATATAAGCTGGATGTATTCTATTTCATTATTTTAAGTGTGCTAGATGGAATTCATACATATCCAGATAATTTTTGTTTGGGATTTCATAGTTCTATTGGATCATCTTGATAATATAGACTTGACATTGGAGTAATTATACCAGATTGGATTTGGTCACTTGGTTCTAAAACCTAGTGTGAATTAATGAATCTATTCACACCTCTAGGACCAAATCTTGTGTTTACAGACCAAGTTTTGACCGGTCTGAAACGTTAGCTAAGAGAGAAACAGAGGGCTAATGGAGATGATTGAGAAAGTAGAGAAAACATTGAGGGAGGGAGGTTGCCGCCAAGTTTCACTCTCTCTCTCTCTCTCTCTCTCTCTCTCTCTCTCTCTCTCTCTCTCTCTCTCATGCGTTTGCAGAAAGGATGGAAGCAGAGATTTGGATAGAACAGTATAAGGTGGGGTTTTGAATTCAGTGCTTACTACGGTGTGTCGCGGTTTATCATAGTTAATTTACTAAGTAATTCATATGACCAATGGATGATGGGGCTGCCTGCTATCACTGAACGAGCGGTGGCTTGGCAGCTTCCTCTTGTTGATACCCAACATGAGATGATATAAATCCGTATTAAACATAATAATAAATGAACAAATATACCCTTGAGTTCTTTGAAAGCAATAAGTCACTTCTCTCTTGAAATGACATTTTTGACTTAATTATTTCACTTAAATTTGAAAATTTGAAAGCTTGTTTTCAATTCCAACCAACGTTTCAAACTGATTTGTATTTTTTATCTCCACTCACTACATGATTTGCATTTTTTATCTCCACTCACTATATTCCACCCAAAACCCATCACTATGAATTCATTAAAGAAGCTTAGATGGTTCTCTTTCTTGTCATGGACGACCTTGTTTCAAAAACTAACATCTCCCCTTGCAACATCGACATCCTTGTCGTGAGCGGCTTTTGCCCCTCCCCTTCTCTGTCTTTCATTGTTGACAACACATACTCCATGATCAAGGACTAACATTAAAAGCTTAAATCTATCCAGAAATTCGTTGTAGCGCCAGCGCAATTGGAGTGGATCTAACTAGCAATGTCTTAAAGACTTACAAGAATTCGTTCGTCTTCATTCTTAGTACGAAGATTGTCTCTACTGGATGGTATTTCGGCAATGACCATTACAAGTTGCTCAACTACCTCTTCCACATGGGTATACATAAGAGGCTAAAACCCTTGTTTTCATCTTCTTCTCTTTTTGGGGGTAAATCCTTATTTTCATCTTCTCCATGAATAATGCTGACTCATGGAATAAGAACAAAAAGGGAAGGAAATCCAAACAAACATATTAGACAAAATTACTCGTAATTCCAACCATCACAAATATTCTTTATCATTTTGGCTTCACTTCACTTCTTCATCAAAAGAATCTGTCAACCTTTACCTCTTTCGTCCCATTATGTTCTCGTTCTCTTTTTACTCTCTAGCTAGTTCTTACCAGCTAGCAAACATAGATAACATCAATCGCGTTAAAAAGTTTTTCAATACAATAAGAAAGAAGAAGCAAAGGAATATGGGCACCGCCAAGCTCTGGTTTGCTCTGTTAATGGCTATATTAGTTCAGGTCCTATCTAAATTGGAATTGTCTATTCTCCCAATTCCTACGTCGGCCCAATTGAAATGGCAGCTGAGAGAACTAATTATGTTCCTTTGAAAAGTCAATGACATGAACGGCTCGTTTGAAAAGACTAAGGAGGGGTACAAAACAATATAAAAAAATCAAGTAATGAAAAAAAAATTAAGAGAATCCTTTCATAACCCTTTTGACTTTATCTATCCAATTCCAAACAAAAAGAGAATCATTTCCAAGCAAAAGGAGAAGTCCTCCTCGCATGGATATTTCTTTGGAAAAAGGATCATTTGTAGTGAGGTCACTTTTGTAGTGAGGATCTTAACCACTCAAAGTAGATCGATATATATTCTGATTCACTCTCAGCGTATCGAGATACATGCCGATCCATTTTGAGTGGGTGGGATCCTTACTACAGAAGTGGCTTCACTAAATAAGAGGATCCCAATCCATTTCTTTGATGCTCTTACGAGAAGCAACTGAATCACTTGTTTTGGGAAGCTTAAGCATAATTTCCATACTAATTACCTGCTTTAATTAAGAGTAAAGGGCAACAATTAAACAATTAACCCAAATCCAAACTCAACCAGATTCATTAATTATTGTTTAAAAATAGTCTTTGCAACCATGTATTATTGGGTATGGTTTGAGGTAAGTGTGTCAATTTAGCCGTTACAATAATGATTTGAGCCTTGTTAACGAATAACTACAAGAATCTTGGTCAATGGTGGCGTTTTTAAACGCAGCCAAAGATAAAACAAATGCTGGCGAAAGAATTCACCTACATTTTTTAATATGCGGCAAATGTGCCACTAAAAGTAAAAAAAGTTGTTAAAAATGCCCCTTTAACGGCGTTTACATAAGTGCCACAGTGCAACACAATATGTTAGATACACTGCAGCGTTTCTCAATAAATGGCGTTGAATAATTTACCCCAACGTTTTGTACGAACGCCAGTGATGTGCACGGTTTGGATGCGCAACCACTGCCGTATGTTTCTTTTTAATATATAAAATTCATTTCTTTATCGTCACATCCCATAACCTATTAAAACAAAATAGGTAATGCATCTAAAATACATAAACAATCATTTCAAAACCTACATTTTGATGGGAGATTTAGGGAATTTTTATTATTTGGCTTAGGAGATGAGAGTCTTGTTAGGTTTCAATTATCTTTTCAATTATAACTTATGATATGGATTTGTTAGTCTTGGGTCTTGCGAGGACAAAGGAAGAAATTCGCCTTCAGGTTTTATGCTAATATGCTTGATCTAGAGATCGTAGACCTTCACTTAATTGATCTTTTTCATCCACACCGATGGAAGGTAATGGTCTGGAGTTGTCACCTAGATTAAGGTCTAGAACCTCAAATGTAGTCTCATCATATGATCTCTAATTACTAGGGTTTCAGGAGTGAGGTTCTTCTTTCGGTATGAGTTTTGCCAACGGTGGCTTGTCATCAGCTCCTAAGACTGGTGTTGTGGGTAGGGGTCATGGCTATGGCAAGGGGGATGGAATCGATGGACACTTGTTGGCAATGGGCACTCGTGGTATTCTGTTTAATGAAGTTACTTGTTCTAGTGGGGAATTTACTTTTGTGATAGGTTCCATATCTAGGGTTCGGGATGGAAATTTGTGTTCCTCTCAGCAGTTGGCTCCGACTGTCGATTCGATAGTTGTAAATGATGGACGATTTATGGGGACTCACTCATGAGTTACCTGCAACGGAATCCACGGTGGTTAAGGTTTCTGATATTGAGTCAAGTATGCCTGATGCTAAGGTTTTCAAATTTTTGCTTGGCATTGGCTCTAAAAACTTGTTAAGGGAGGCTAGGATGTTGGTTGTGGAGTCCCATTTTAGGAAGGGATTAGCATCGACTGTGGTGATTACCAGTCCGAGGACTGCTATGCAGGGTTTTGATAATGTGACTGAAATTGCTGATAGGACATCCATCCGGCATGTCGAAGGCAGTAGAGTAAACTCTGAAAATGCTGGGGTTGAGGTCTCTAGATCTATGTTACAGAGGCAGGATACTGCACATCAAGGTTTTCAAAATTTGTTCGGGGGTGCGACTTAATTATCGCATATGAGGGTTGTTGTTTTACGACCTAATATTTCACATAGGTTCAACATCAGCCATTGCCGGTGGGTAGAGAGGCAATTTCAGGGACCAGTATGGTAAGGAATTCTGTAGATCTTGGAAGATTCTTAAGCATTCTTTCTCGGGAGCCCATAGTGCTTGTTTTAAGAAACTTTTGGAAGATTTGTTACCAATTCTAGTTCATGTAATTCTGGCAAAGGCTAGTCCAAGTCGTCGAGTTAGGAAGAGAAGGCGGTGGACAGCTCGTGAGAAGGGGAAGGGTCCTATGCTGACCTCTGATTCCATGCCTATGGGTACTGGTGATGGGCAACCTCAAATTAGTAACCCTATTAGGGGTCAGAGTTTTGCTCTGATGACAGCAAATTTGTCAAATCTGAGTAAATTGATTGAGTCTATTATCGAAGGTGGTATTACTCGTGTGGTTATACCACAGGCTACTTATGAATGGCGAATTGTGAAATATAAGTTAGCTCTAATTTGGAGGGTGTTCACTAAAGGTATCCTGGTAAGGGATATTTTTTGGATTATGTCAAAGCAATGGGGACCTTTTGCAAAGTATGAGATGACAGCCCTTGGAAATGGTTATTATGTGTTTCAGTTTTTCACTATTAAAGCTCTTCTATCTATCCGGAAGAGGAGGACTACTAGAATTAATGGCCAACCGCTTCATCTACAGACATGGGAGCTGGATTTTAATATAAACAAGGAAACAATGGTTCATCACCAGCAATGGGTTCGGTTACCTAGTATGGCATTAGAATACTGGCATGAAGAGTTTCTCTTCTCGAAAGGGAAAGCCTTGGGATGCCCAATTTGTGTGGATAATAATGCTTTGAATAGAGTGTCAGGTCACTATGCTCGGATGTTGAGGTAGTTAGTGGTGGGCCTTTTGAGGACAAAGGAGGATGGATGCCCTCGGGGAATCAAAAATCTATTTGGAGTAGCCACCTAGATTAAAGTCTAGAACCTATAAATGTATGTAGTCTAACTATAAAGTAAGATTTCTATTAACTCAAAATCCATAAGATCAGTTCATTGGTCTGCATGAGATCGGATAAGCATTCAAGGTATAGTTTAGAAGGTGTGAGGCACCACAAAACTGTCTGATCCAAACATGTTCTGAAGCAAATAAACAAGCAAATATACATTGTACAGTAAACCGGACCAAATGATAGTTCGACCTTGGACTGAATCTGAAACGTCCATCTCAAATTGTCTGCGTATTCTTCTGGAAATCAAGTCCAAAAACGTAATTCAAACGGGTGCACTATGTGCTTAAAGTTTATGTATGTAGCTCATTCTCTTGTATCATTGGATTCTTTGGTTCAAGTTGAAGCTTATGTTTGATGGATGGTTCAGATTGAATCTGATAGCTTGTTTGTTGTGGTGGGCATTTCATGTGGATTGGGACATGGATCCCCATCTGAGATTTTCAACCCAAATCGCCTACGTATCCTAGAGTTTGCCTAAGAATCAAAATCTACATAATTCAGCTTTGATTGTACACTAAGGTTTCCAATGGTGCCCTTGCCCTATTTGTAGGCTTTCCATTTTAGGATTTTAGGGTTATGTTTCCCTATTTGTACACTTTCCATTTATAACTTTTAGGGTAGTGTTTTCCTATTTATTGGCTTTCCATTTTAGGGTTTTTAAGGTTGTGTTTCCCTTTCAATTTATGGTGATTTTTTAGGGTTGTGCTTCCCTTGTTGTAGGTTTTCCATTTATGGTTTTTAGGATGGTGTTTCCTCATCTGTAGGTTTTCTATTTATGATTTTTGTGGTGGTGCTTCCTTATTTGCTTATGAATTTTTTTAAGGTTGTGCTTCCCTAGTTGTAGGCTTTCCATTTTCAAAATTTTCACTTTCCATAATTGCTTTGCTTTAAGATTTATGCAAGATTCACTTATGTGGCAATCTTTCCAATTACGGTAGGTGTATCTACCCTAAATTATTGGTATTCTTAAGCTAAACATGACAGGTGTATCAAACAAATCATAGCAAATAAGGCAAGAATCAATATAGCAATAGAAATGGTAAGAAATTACAATATATCCAAATATAGCAAGATCTCATGTGGGCATCAAATATAGGAAATGTACATGTAAGCATCAAATTTGGCAATATTTCATGTAAGCATTCCAAATTTAGTAATATTTCATGTAGGCATTCCAAAGATAACAATATTTCATGTAAGCATTCCAAAGGTAGCAATATTTCAATTTACAATTTAGTCAAGAAATCATATGAACATTCAAATTAAGCATGCATACAATTAAACGTTTCAAATATAGCAACAAATCAACCAAACATGGCAATGTATATATGTGAGAACAAGTAGTAAGCAATATAATAATCATATATGACATGTGAACATCTCAATGTGCCATGTGTGCATCTCCAATGTGTCATGTGTGTATCCGATGTGGCATACTTTGACAAATCATTCAAAACAAGAAATTACGTGATGTATACAGTAGGCAAAACAGTGATAAAACATGTTTCTAGAAGTCAAAAAATTATCAGAATATATGTACAGAAAGATAATTAAAAATACTACAATTTTCTTGAGACATTTAAGCCAAACAGAGACTCTAACATGGTCAAAATTGCACCACAAGTGTAGGGTGCTGCACTGGCCTGAAACTGGTACCAGATTCTGTCCAACAGTGCCAAAAAAAAGCTGTAACTATGGCTTTTGGTACTCAATTTGAGCCCTACTTTTAACCATATAAAATAGACAAAAAAATATAGAGTTCATCTCAAGGGATGGAATCCCAACAGAGAGCATAACTACGTTAAACATATTGCACAAGGTCAAGGTACTGTACTATGATAGTTTCTATTGAGCTATAAAAGAATGCATGCAAAAGACACTTCTAATATCCAATTTGGGTTCTAAATATGGCCACAAAAACTAAACTTAAAATCCTAGGTTTTATCTCAAGGGACTGAATCCCAACAGAGACTGCAATATGGTAAAAAAAATGCACCACAAGTGCAGGTTCATGCATTGACAAAATTTGTTCCAAATTCTGTCGAGTTGTGCTATAAAATCCACCATAAATCATGTAAATATGCATAATTAAACCTGATTACATGCGCATGTAGCTACCTCAAAGATCTAAATTTTTATTACACTACAATTTTTAAAATACAGTCATGCAACAAATCTGTCCAGAATCATGTTTAAAACTTACCCAACTGTACTAGAAAATTCATAGACACATAGCCATATGCTCGGGTGAATCTTCAGAAAAGGGGATCTGGACAAGATCTTCTACTGGAGAGCCTCTCTCTTGTTGGAGGTCATCCCAGAGATCTTCAAGAATGATGGGCTGGATGGGTGCTCCCCCATATGTCCATAGATCTATGGCATAGCACCTTCGGGCCAAGGACTGGTCGGCCTTGCAGTAGCCAATTCCTTCATCAGTCAGGAACTTCATGACCAGGTAGTAGGTCAACAGACAAGCTTAAGCTGATTGAGGGCAGGCTGACCTAGGATACCATTGTGGTAGGATGGTATGTCTACCACCAAGTATGGCATTATACAGCTAACTCTTTGGGGATCTTCACCAACTTTGGTTTCCAAGCGAATGGCCCCCTTTACCATTACCGAATCACCATAGAATTTGATAAGTGAGTATTGGATGGGCTTTATTTGCTTGTCCTCTAAACCCATCTGAGTAAAGGCGTGGTAGAAAACAATCTCTAAAGCATTACCAGTGTCCACCAGGATCTTGCCTACATTATACTAATTTCTGATTGCAATTTTGATGACAATCGCATCTTCATGAGGGATGACGATAGCTAATAGATCCTCATTACTGAAGAAGATGAAGTCTCCTATTGGGGGCTTCTTCCCTTTGCCCTTGATGGCTTGAATATTGTTGACGGTACTATACAGTATACCAATGTTAGCTGAGGGTGCTCCAAGGATGGCATTGAAGTGTCTCTGATAGTGATTAAGTCAAACTGTGATTAACTTATGGTAGTCCAAGTAGGCTAGATTATGCTCGGCCAAAGCGAGGTCATTGGTCAATCCTGGGCGGCCTGCTAGGAGTAGTCGGGGCAAGCTCTTCTTTCAAACCAGTTGGGTATATAGACGGTTGGGATCTCTTCCCCTGCGAGTCCACAATGTCTCTGCCTTGAAGTCCCAGAGGTCGGCCATATGGGCTAAGTTCAAATTGACAAACTATTGGATGAATTGCTAAGTCGGAACTTCTTTCATGAGGGGAAATCGGGACAAAACGGGCTGAGCCCTCGACCTCATCTTCAGTTTTCCTCCTCGGTTGGGGTTTCTTCCTTTTGAATTTTGAAGAGTATCCCAAGGAACGAACTAGATTACGTTCAAGTTGGCACAAGGAGGGGATCGTCGTCATGCAGGAGGATTTTGACCATCTGGGTCTTCGTCCTTTCTGGTGTGACTACCTTCCCCTACTTCAATTCTACAGGAGTTCGGCGAAGATCAGCCAATCTTTATTTTCTTACTATCGGGGATCTGTGAGGCATCCATGAATTCTCCCGAATAGCTATTGTTGATGTTGTCATTGATGAGCGCCTTGAGATGTTGGTAGTCATCTGTGTAGTGGTTGTGCTCATTGTAGTGGTGGCATAATCGTCGTGGGTTCCGTTCATGTGTTTGGGTGTGCATTGTAGGTGTACGCACCATTAGAAGATCATTCCTCTTGATGTGCATGATCTCCGATACCAGCTTATTCAATGGATGATAAGCCTTTGGGTCCAGTTACACAGGAGGTCCAGGGTAGCAGGTCTTCCCTGTGGTTTCCTTTTCAGACTTTGCCTTTTTATTCTTTTTGCCAGGCTTTGTCGATTTATCAAACTGGTCAACTCTCTTCTTATCAGATGCCCAATAAAGGCACCCTTTTCTCTTTTTACTGCTACAATGACCACATTAGTAGTGACTACATCTCTTTCGCACCGATGGAGCATGTCGATGAGAATCCGAAGAGGCTTCTTGGTTATGGAGTATATCAGTTTGGTGTCACGAATGGAAGACTTGAGTGCTACCGTGGCAACATCAGGTTGGAAAACCTTGATCTCAAGAGTCAGCTTATTAAAGCGGGCGACAAACGCTCTAAAGGATTAATCTTTTTCTTGCATCAGTGCCATGAGGTCTGAAATTGTCTTCTTGGTCCCTCAACTATGTGGGAAGTGGGTCAAGAAGCTGAAGCTGAGCTCCCTAAAGGTATTTATGGAATGTGGTGGCAAACTATTGAACCATGTTCAAACGGCATCTCGCAGAGTAGACAAGAAGGACTGGCAGTAGATGGCATCGTCGTAACCATGGAGAAGCATCACATTCTGAAGTTGTCGAGGTGCTTCTTTGGATCAAAGGTATCGTCATATGGTATGATTTATGGCAGAACGTATCCCTTAGGGAAAGGGAAATGCATAATGGAATCGAACAAAGCAGTCTCAGTGCTGAAAGTAGGTTGGATGTTGACATCAAGACCCTTTTGATTTGTTGAAGACGTCGAGGTAGGTCCCTGAGCTACTGCAACAATCCGTCAGTTGGCTGCTATACTATGGGAATTGTTGGGACTACAATTGCGTTCGATATGGCTTGCTGCTGATGAGCTACATCGAGGCGTATTTGGATGTTGTCCATCGGTGCTTCTCTCTGCTGACATGCCGAATCGACACATACTGTAACATTCTCTATAGGTGCATTATTTTCTCCTAGTTGGCCAAGGCGATCAAGAATAAAGATTAGTGGAGAGTGTGGTTGGTGGCTGTTGCTAGAGGCTACAACACTTTGCTCTCATCTGGATGCCAAAGCAAGAGGTGGTGTATTTCAAGGGTTGGAGGAACATGATGCCCTAAGACTCGTCATCCTTGAGTGTGACGGCTCTGACATTGTTGTTGTCGAGCTCATGCAATCTACAGAGGTCAACTGCTAGCAAGCACTTGTGGGCCCAATTTTTGAAGTTAGGGGTTATTAGGTGCCCAACCCCTGGCTACTTTAGGACAGTCCTGTGCAGTGCTTGGGATGCCGGTGCAAGTGCTGGTTGTTTGGTATGCTGCTGCACCAGTCTGATTAGGGCCTCAATCTGGAGGGTAATCGCTTGCAACTATGCAGCAGTCCCTTATTGCATCATCAGGACAGCGTGAGGGGCTGCCGACGGTGCGTTATGGTTGATGGTTTAATCAACTTCGTCATGAGTGCCTTCGTTGTGATTGAGGTCATTAGTGTTAATGCATAAAGCATAGCTATAACTTCGTTCGCTGTTCACCGTTGTGACAAAAGGTAACTACATATATTTGATTAAAAACTACAGAAATTGATTACCAAATGGGCCCCAAGGTGGGCGCAAATCTATTAATGCTTGAATTTGGTTGATTTCTAGATTGAGACATGATGGATTCATAATTTTCTATATTTATTGCCCTTATATTTAGTTTATTTAACATATTATATGTCTTATGGTACTCATTTGTGATGATTCCTTATATATAAGACATTGGTGGAAAGTATTGGTGATTTATGTTTAAAATGAAAAAAATTTTAATATTCTTAATAATGACCTTCTGAATTTCATGTAGGTATTTAATGTAGAAAGAATTCTAGAAATCAAACGTGATCCAAAAATCAGATCTGAAAAGTTGATTTGAATTGAAACCAGAGAAGGAAGATTACCACACATAAAAGGTTTACTATTGGAAAGAATTGATTGATTGTCAGAAATCTTGAGGAGAATATATACCTCTATGGAATATTACAAAGATTGGCAAATCTAGAGGTGACATTTGGTTAATGATGGAATGATTCTCTATCTAATCTAAGCAAGAGGATTTTGTTTAATCTTTATTTCTATGTAATAAGGTTGCCAATTCTAGACATACCAGTTTTAATCTTCTCTACTCTGGCTATTTAAGCAATGTAAAGGCTACGTAATAGAGCATCCAAGAATTATTGAGAAGATAGTTTTATTTCTTTTGTCTTTCTTTTCTATCATGTCTAGCTAAGTTCTTTAGTCGATTCAAGGGGAATTCAATCCGGTTAGTAAAATTGTAAGACTTTGTTCTTAATTTTAATTATTCTTCTATTCAAATATCTGTGTTTCTTGATTTTTCAAATTAATGACTGTATGATTCAGTTTATTAAGAGGTCTATTAATTGATTGAGTTATGTGGTTTATTGAAAACCTGAATCCATAATCCATAATTGTTATGGTGTTCAGAAAAAGTAGCAATTGAGCAGAACAATTATGATCCAAGTTTTTGTTACTTACTTAAAAGAAACATAGAATGAATTAAATAATCTAACGCTTGTTAGATTGTTGTTCATCTTTAACTCCCTCCGAGAGTGTAATGCTATCAGTAAATTCATGAGGATTGCTTAATACCAATTGATTTATTGATAAGAATTAAATTGTGTGCTGGGTTCAAATTAATGAAATTAGGGAAGATAAGGATTGTTGGGTTTTTTGATAATCCTTAGTTAAATATTTGAATAGAGAATATTATATATGAGGTCAGTGATCAATTTGCAGCCGTGAGTAAATTTCCTTGAATCGACATCATCTTCCATTGAATTTTTGTTACTTAATTTTCTTGTCAATTAAATTGCAGAAGAAAACCCTCATTTTTCTTTGTAAGTAGACAATTTGATTAACTAGTCACTGTGGATCGAACTTTACTTATCATTACTATTCATTATAGGTAGAGTAATTTATTTTTGGTTGCGCTCGACATGCATCAAAATTTTGCGCCGTTGCCGGGGACTAGTTTTAATCAAATTGTGATTTTTTTATTTTATTTAATTATTTTTAGTCACTTGTGTTCTTACCTTTGTGTGAAGTTTTTTTTGTTTTTTTTTTTTGTTTCAGGTGTCCATAGTTTTTCCGACAGGTATTGCTTACGCATGAAATTTCGGACGACTTAGGGGCACTACAAGAAGCTTATTTCGAAAAACAATAAAAAAAAAAAAAAAAAGCATGATTTAATATTTTTAATTTTACTTGGTTTTCTTGCACTTTGTATTGTCGGTCAAAATTTTTTTTATTTTTTTTATTATTATTATTATTATTTTATCCATTGTATGGGTACCTTGGTTAATGACTCGATCTTCTAACTCTGGTAAATTGATATTGATATTTGATCCAGAACCTAAAAGAACTTTGCATCGATTAAGGAAAGAAGCTAAGAAAATTCTGGCAGAGCAAGTTTCAACATCACAAGGAACAATTGTTTCTGATATAATTGCTAGTGAGCTACTAATAGAGGAAGCCATGGCTGAAAACAGGACTTTGAAAGAGCTGGCTGCTCCTAATCTAAATCAACAACCTTTGTGTATTGAATTTCCAAATCTAGAAGCGGCGTTTGAATTAAAATCAGGATTAATCCATTTATTACCCAAATTTTGTGGGCTTGCAGGAGAAGATCCTCATAAGCATTTGAAGGAATTTCACATGGTATGCTCTAGCATGAAACCACAGGGTATTACAGAGGCACAGATTAAGGTACGCGCTTTTCCATTTTCTTTAGATGAATATGCTAAAGATTAACTATACTACCTTCCCTCTGTTACAATCAATTCATGAAATAAGATGAAACGCCAGTTTTAAGATAAATATTTTCTTGCATCCAAAGCGGCAAATATAAGAAAACAGATATGTGGAATTCGGCAACACCATGAAGAAAAACATTATATGAGTCACTACAACAAATATTATTTTTAGCGACGGTATATTACCGTGGCTAAAGATGTATTTCCGTAGCTAAAAGAAACAGTGACGGCAACAATAACCGTCTCTATACTGTTGCTATAAATGCCGTGGCTAACATTTAGCCACGGCAAATTCGCGGCGTCTGGGAAAAGATTTAGCAACGGTATATTGACTGCCGTCGCCTAATATAAAGTTTTTAGCTACGGTTTATGTATTACCGTAGCCAAATGTCAATTTTTAACTACGGAAATATACCGTAGCTTAATATCTGGATTTAATGACGGAAATAACGTTGCCATCTCCTAATAGTATTAGCCACTGTTGTAAGACCGTCACTAAAAATATCTGTAATTTCCATTAAGACGAAATGGAAATTGTACTAAATGTTATTAGCGACAGAAATAACGACCGTCGCCAAATAGTTTAATAAATTTTTTTTTATAAATAATATTTTTAAACCTGTAATTACACCAATACATTTATTCATATGAAAAATTAATTTTCATTACATATTGATGAACAAAAGATCATTGCTTTTCATTCAACTTTAAAAAAGTATAATACAATGTCAAAATTATATAAACATTTAAATGTACATTTGAAAAATTCATTGTTTCTCTTGTTATCTTTCTTCTTTTTTGCATGGTGTCTATATGGCAACCTGAGTTGGTGTCTATCCGGCTCCCTGAATTGTTTAATTGTTGATCACTTCACCATCAGAGTCTCTGAATCTGCTCCTTTTATCCTTTGTCATTGTTAGGTGTATCCTAAATGGTCCCTGCAAAGTAAAATTGAATTAAATAAGCAATAAGGGAAACGCGAGACTCGATCATTCTGCCTAATAGGACTTCCAGTTCCTACTGGAGAAAGTACAGGACTTCCCATTGGGTTTCCTCAATATGACATGCCAAGATCAAATGCAGGAGTCCCATAGTAACCATGATTCAAAACATCAGCTTGACCTAGCAATGGCATGCCATACGTACTGTTGCTCATGTTGTGCAAGCAATGCCTCAAGACTACAGAAGTCAGATTTTGGCTTTCTACACTCCCTGTCAATGACACACCGGAAAGCAATACAATTGTCAGTAATAAAGGGTCTAGCTAAGGTTCTTAAATGGAAAGAAGCAACAAAAAACTCAGGAATAAAAAGAATAACCTGCATGTGGCCTAGCATTAGCATGTCTTTTTTCTTAGGTACCTTGAGCAGTTGAGCCCCTCTGTTGAAGTCACATTTCCTCCATACGGTCTATCTATCTGTGTGTGTACAGGTATTTCCCTTGTGAGAGAATGGGTTTCAGTGTTAACAGGAGTTACTCATAACAGCAGATAGCTCCTCAATTTCTTTTAAATGCAATAACAATAAAATTTTGGGCCAAAGGCTGAAGAACAAGGGTATACATCTTACAAGTATCTCTTTAGCTGTCTCCCATGATGTAGGACTCAATACAAAAGATAAGAGAAACCAAAAGTATGATCAATTTATATCAATAATCAAGGCAAATCCTGTATATCATCAATCCCCCACTTAGCTAGCACATCTACTACAGAATTGGCTGATATTGGTTTGCATGAGTATGAGGTATTCCCTAGATTAAATTGTAGCCTAGTCCTAGTAATGAGAAGCGCAAGCCTCCATAAAATTTGTCCTTCTTGTAACAGCCATTTGACAACTACAGTATTGGGAACGCTTCAAGAAACTTTGCGCAAGCTGCCCATACCATCAAATTAGTGACCAACTTCTGATTCAATATTTCTATGAAGGATTGTTACCAATGGAAAGGAGTATGGTGGACGCCGCTAGTGGAGGAGCTTTAGTTGACAAAACTCCAGAAGCCGTGAAAAGGTTAATTTTTAATATGGCAACAAATTCACAGTAATTTGGTACAAGGATGGAGCAAACATCGAAGAAAATTAATGAGGTAAGTACATCAAACCTTGAACGTCAGATTACTGATCTAACTTCTTTGGTGAGACAAATGGCTGTAGGAAATTTGCAAACAGTTAAAGCATGTGGCATTTGCTCAGCCACCAGTCATGCTACAGATATGTGTCCCACACTTCAAGAAGATACACCAGTCCAACAAGCAAATGCCATGGGAGGATTTCAAGGGCAACCTTAGCGAAAGTATGATCCATACTCAAACTCATACAACCCTGGATGGAGAAATCACCCAAATCTGAGTTATGGGAATCAAGTTGCCCATAATCGTTACCAACCCCCATTCCAACCTAGGCAGCAAGCAAATCAGAGTATGTCACTTGATGAGATTATTAAGGCACTGGCTAGCAATACACATTAGTTTCAACATGAGACAAGAAACAGCATTCAGAATATAGAGAAGCAGATTGGTCAACTTGCGACTTCAGTAAGCAAACTTAAAGCTCAAGGATCTGAAAAGTTGCCCTCTCAGACCATCATAAATCCACGTGAGAATGCAAGCTCCATTACATTACGGAATGGAAGAGAACTTGAGCCCTTCATTGCTAAATCTACAGATTCGGCCAAGACAGTTCAAAAAGAAACAAAAGCCGACAGCGATGATGTAAATTTGTCCAAGGTAAAATCTCAACCAGTTGTGCATAATTCTACTAATTTTGTTCCTCTCCTTTTCCTAGCAGACTGTCTAAATCAAAAAAGGAAGAACAAGAGAAAGAAATTCTTGATACTTTTCGAAAGGTAGAAATAAACATACCTCTACTTGATGCCATTAAGCAAGTCCCAAGGTATGCAAAATTTCTGAAAGAGTTGTACACTTCAAAGAAAAAGTTAAGGGGTGATGAGAAAATTAGTGTAGGGGAGAACGTATCAGCAGTTATTCAGCGTAAGTTACCCCCAAAATGCAAGGATCCAGGTATATTTACGATTCCATGTGTGATTGGTAATACTAAGTTTGAACGTGCCCTGTTAGACTTAGGTGCATCCATAAATGTCATGCCATACTCAATTTATGCATCTTTAAATTTGGGTCCTTTGAATAAAACGGGTGTAATTACCAATTAGCTAACCGTTCTAATGCATATCCTGAGGGAGTAATTGAGGATGTTTTGGTACAGGTAAATGAGTTAATTTTTCCTGCTGATTTCTATATTTTAAATATGGAAGACAGTAATTTCCCAAATCCTGCCCCAATACTGTTAGGAAGACCTTTCCTGAAAACTGCTAAAACAAAGATTGATGTCCATGATGATACCCTTACCATGGAGTTCGATGGAGAAATTGTCAAATTCAATATATTTGAGGCTATGAGGTATCCTCACTCTGATGTTCAATCTGTATTTTCTATTGATATAATTGATGTGTTTGTACAGGAGGTTTTTGAATTGAGCTATGAGGATGAGCTGGACGTGGTACTTATTCAAGGATTGAGAAAGACTAACACAACAATGCATCTGAGTCCTGAGATTGAAGAAATGATTATGGCATTATAGTCATTACCTCCATTTACTAAAGAGTATGAAGTTAAGAAATTGGATTTAATACCATCTCATGACAAACTGTTACCTTCTGATATGCAGGCACCAATCTTGGAGCTAAAACCTCTTCCTAACCACCTTAAGTATGCTTATCTAGGAGATGATGAGTTATTACCTGTTATCATTGCAAAGAACTTGACAAGTGTGTAAGAAGAGAGGCTTTTGAGAGTGCTAAGGGACAACAAAACAGCAATCGGTTGGATTATAGCTGACATCAAGGGCATAAGTCCATCAATGTGCATGTATCGAATCTTATTGGAAGATGGTGCTAAACCAAACCGAGAAGCTCAAAGGAGACTAAACCCTCAGATGATGGAGGTAGTGAAGAAGGAGATTCTAAAGTTATTGGATGCAGGAATCATTTACCCAATTTCAGATAGCAAATGGGTAAGTCCAATCCAAGTTGTGCCGAAAAAGTCTGGAGTGACAATGGTCAATAACCAAGACAATGAATTCGTTCCAACAAGGGTCATGAATGGATGGAGGATGTGCATAGACTACCGCAAGCTGAACACAATGACAAGGAAGGATCATTTTCCTCTACCATTTATTGATCAGATGCTTGAGCGATTAGCAGGTAAGTCTTTTTATTGTTTCCTTGATGGGTATTCGGGTTATAATCAAATTGTGATTGCATCAGAGGATCAGGAAAAAACAGTATTTACATGCCCATTTGGGACTTTTGCTTTTAGGAGAATGCCTTTTGGGCTTTGCAATGCACCAAGTACATTTCAGAGATGCATGATGAGTATATTTTCAGATTTAATAGAAAATTGCATTGAAGTTTTCATGGATGATTTTACGGTATATGATAATTCATTTGATGCTTGTTTGAATAATTTAGGGTGCTTGAACGTTGCATTGAAACAAACCTTGTTCTGAATTTTGAAAAATATCATTTCATGGTAGAACAAGAATTAGTTTTAGGACATGTAGTTTCAAGTAAGGGTACTGAGGTCGATAAGGCAAAAATTGATTTAATTGTAAACTTACCCTACCCCACAAGTGTGCGGGAAGTGTGTTCGTTTCTTGGCTATGCAGGTTTTTATCGCAGATTCATTAAGGATTTCTCAAAGATTGCCTTACCATTGTCTAGACTATTGCAAAAAGAAGTGTCATTTGAGTTTGGTCAAGAGTGCAAGGAAGCTTTTGACAAGCTAAGATCTATATTGACTACGACTCCCATTATCCAACCCCCTGATTGGAGTTTGCCATTTGAGATCATGTGTGATGCGAGCAATTATGCGGTTGGAGCAGTCTTAGGACAACGTGTTGGCAAGCAAGCTTATGTGATTCATTATGCATCCCGGACACTCAATGCGGCTCAGTGCAATTATTCTACGACCGAAAAAGAGCTTTTAGCTATAGTGTTTGCATTAGATAAATTTCGATCTTATTTACTTGAGTCTAAAGTGATTGTATTTTCTGACCATGCAGCATTGAAGTATCTATTAACGAAGAAGGAGTCGAAGCCTAGATTGATCAGGTGGATTCTTCTGTTGCAAGAGTTTGATCTTGAGATCAAAGACAAAAAAGGAGCTGAAAATCTAGTAGCAGATCACTTGAGTCGGTTGGCAAGAGAAGAGAATCCCGAGCCCTTGAACGAATTATTTCCCGATGAGCATTTATTCACTTCTACAAAGTATGGTTCCATGGTACGTTGATCTGGTAAATTATTTAGTTGGTAAGGTCATACCTGATGGAATAAGAAGAGCAAAAAAAGACAAACTTAAAAGCGAGACAAAATACTATGTATGGAATGATCCGTACTTGTGGAGATATTGTTCGGATCAAATTATTAGGAGATGTGTGCCTGATTCTGAAATTCAGTCTGTCCTTACTTTTTGTCATGCTTATGCCTGTGGAGGTCATTTTGGACCCAAAAGAACAGCTAAGAAAGTGTTAGATAGTGGTTTTTATTGGCCTACATTATTTCGTGATGCTTATGTCATTTGTAAGACATGTGAACAGTGCCAAAAGATAGGAAGTTTAACCCGTAGGAAAGATGATACAAATCTCAATACTTATATGTGAACTTTTTGATGTGTGGGGTATTGATTTTATGGGTCATTTCCTTCATCTTTTGGTTTTGTTTACATATTGCTTGCAGTTGATTATGTTTCGAAATGGGTAGAAGCAATCGCCACCAAAACTAATGATTCCAAGGTTGTTACAGGTTTTATCAAGTCTAACATCTTTAGCAGGTTCGGGATACCAAGATCACTGATTAGTGATCAAGGAACTCATTTCTGCAATAGGCCACTGGAAGCGTTGCTAAAGAAGTATGGTGTTTTTCATAAAACATCTACACCCTACCACCCTCAAACAAATGGACAAGCCGAAGTATCCAATAGAGAAGTCAAATCTATTTTGGAGAAGACTGTGAAACCAAACAGAAAGGATTGGAGCCTTCGACTTGATGATGCATTATGGGCTTAGCGAACAGCATACAAGACGCCTATTGGGATGTTCCCATATCGGTTAATTTTTAGTAAGTCATGTCACCTTCCTGTAGAATTAGAGCACAATGCTTACTGGGCAGTCAAGAGTTGCAACATGGAGATGGACGATGCTAGTATGCATAGGAAATTGCAATTGCAAGAATTAGAGGAGATACGACTTGAGGCTTACGAGAATTCCAGCATATACAAGGACAAGACTAAGGCGTCTCATGACAAGAGGATTATGAGGAAGCAATTTGTAATTGGACAGAAAGTTTTGCTTTACAATTCGAGACTTAAATTGATGTCTGGTAAGTTACGTTCTCGTTGGATTGGACCTTTTGAAGTTACTAATGTGTTTTCTTATGGTACAGTTGAAGTTCGAAGTTTCGAAACTAACAAGATTTTCAAGGTTAATGGGCATTGACTCAAGATATTCTATGAAGCCTTTTATGAGCATACTATAGACGAAGTACAACTGGGGGACCCAGTTTATTCTGATTGAGGAGTATTGAGTCGAGCTAACGACATTAAACACAGCTCTGCTTGGGAGGCAACCCAAGAAATTGGATTTTTTTTCTTATCACTTTTAATTATTTTTCTTTACATATTTTCATTACATTTTTAACTTCCATTGGGGACAATGTTAGATTTAAGTGTGGGGGGAGGAATTAGGATTTCTCTTTTGTTTTATTTTTATTTTTTATTTTTTAAGTTTTGTTTTTAATTTTTGTATAATGTGTTAGAAAAAAAAAATTCAAAAGTTGAATTTAAAAAAAAAATTCACTTCAATAGACTAAGAGAATATGTATGCCATGAATTAGAACTATTTAAATGTGAAAAAAATTACATATATGAATTAGTTGAAATAATTTGTTAAATGAGCTTTAAATAACATTGATAGTTGCATTTAGAGGTAAAGCATGCAGGTTTAGTAGATGGAATCCAACCAAATGAGCTTTTGAGTCAAACTAAATTGAGACATCTATGTCAGTCTTTATTTTCTTTGAAGAGTGATATTCTACTATACTTTTGTATCTCTAAAACTTGCTTTGAACCGTGTCAAGATTACATTGATATGTGTAGACATGAAGATGATAAAGGCAAATAGGATTTTACAACCACTTAGCTTAAATGGCCAACCTTATATATTTTTACCCTTAGAAGACCCACTTTGAGCTTTTAAACTTTATTCTTCATTAAATCCTAAACCATGAGCCTTGAATTGTTTGTCTTTCTCATGTTTTACCAACCTTTGAGCTAGTAGAGCATTAAAAATTATTTAATGGGTTTGAGAAGGATATGTATTGAATAAGTGTGGGGGTGCTATTCTCAAAAGTGATGGTTGTATGTCAAGAAGTGGGATGTAATGGTCCTTGTTATGTTTGAAATGTCATGCTCTTCTAAAAGAAAAAAAAAATTCAAATAGCAAAGCATAGTTCTCAAATTAAAAGAAAAAGAATGAAAGAAAAAGAAACTGGAGTTTGGGATGTTTTGTTGAAGAGCTTTATTTATGAGCCCTTATCATTTTGATTGCTCAATTTTTTTGTCTTAATGCTCTATTAGTTTCTTGGGTTTTAACGTCAGTACATTTTTCTTATCTATACCCTAAACCCTAGCCTCATTACAATCTTGATAAAGACCATTTGATTCATGTATGCGTGTATTCTAAGTAATGGAGATTTTGGTGAATAAACAAGCCTATGGTAGTGCATCTTCATAGAAAGATCTTGAGTGAAACAGTTAAACCTTGAATTCTTGAGTAAGTAGAGAGAATCCCAAGAGAAAATCTACTAAACATTAGCATGTTCCCTTTTGAATAAGACTAGTATGTTAGATATTGCTCATATTTATTAAGTGACCTTTGACTATGACATATATTATTCTCTTGATCTCTTGAATTAGTTTCTGATTCATGGTACACAGATTCTTTGAATGCTGTGGGAGGAAAGGGAAAAAAAATTTAGTATTTAGTTTATCCGAGGACGTGCAAGAACTAAGTGTGGGGGAATTTGATGGATTCATAATTTTATATATTTATTTTCCTTATATTTAATTTATTTAACATATTATATGTCTTATGGTACTCATTTGTGATGATTCCTTATATATAAGACATTGGTGGAAAGTATTGGTGATTTATGTTTAAAATGAAAAAAATTCTGATATTCTTAATAATGACCTTCTGAATTTCATGCAGGTTTTTAATGTGGAAAGAATTCTAGAAATCAAACGTGATCCAAAAATCAGATCTGGAAAGCTGATTTGAATTGAAACCAAAGAAGGAAGATTACCACACATAGAAGGTTTACTATTGAAAGGATTTGGGTCTCATCCTCCTCCGAACCTTTGTAATTGGCCCGGTCCGAACTTTCGTGTGTCTCCCCACAATAAAAAGTGTTTTTTCTCGGGCAATTGATTGTCAGAAATCTTGAGGAGAATATATACCTCAATGGAATATTACAAAGATTGACAAATCTAGAGGTAGCATTTGGTTAATGATGGAATGATTTTCTATCTAATCTAGGCAAGAGGATTTTGTTTAATCTTTATTTCTATGTAATAAATTGACATACCAGTTTTAATCTTCTCTACTTTGACTATTTAAGCAATGTAAAGGCTACATAATAGAGCATCCAAGAATTATTGAGAAGATAGTTTTATTTCTTTTGTCTTTCTTTTCTATCATGTCTAGCTAAGTTCTTTAGTTGATTCAAGGGGAATTCAATCCGGTTAGTAAAATTGTGAGACTTTGTTCTTAATTTTAATTATTCTTCTATTCAAATATCTGTGTTTCTTGATTTTTCAAATTAATGACTGTATGATTCAGTTTATTAAAAGGTCTATTAATTGATTGAGTTATGTGGTTTATTGCTAACCTGAATCCATAATCCGTAATTGTTATGGTGTTCAGGAAAAGTAGCAATTGAGCAGAACAATTATGATCTAAGTTTTTGTTACTTACTTAAAAGAAACATAGAATGAATTAAATAATCTGACGCTTGTTAGATTGTTGTTCATCTTTAACTCCCTCCGAGAGTGTAATGCTATCAGTAAATTCATGAGGATTGCTTAATACCATTTGCTTTATTGATAAGAATTAAATTGTGTGCTGGGCTCAAATTAATAAAATTAGGGAAGGTAAGGATTGTTAGGATTTTTGATAATCCTTAGTTAAATATTTGAATAGAGAATAATATATATGAGATCGGTGATCAATTTGCAGCCGTGAGTAAAATTTCCTTGAATCGACATCATCTTCCATTGAATTTTTTTTACTTAATTTTCTTGTCAATTAAATTGCAGAAGAAAACCCCCTTTTTCTTGGTAAGTAGACAATTTGATTAACTAGTCTCTGTGGATCGACCTTTACTTATCATTACTATTCATTATAGGTAGAGTAATTTATTTTTTGTTGCGCTCGACACGCATCAAGACACTTGCCACACAAGAAGGACAATCGAGTTGGACGGGTTGGATAACCCGGGGGCCACTCAGACGCCTAAGTCAGCTCAAGGGTGATAAGCAGATGAACTTAGGAAATAGAAGGCTGAGTTTAGGTAGAGAAGGGCTTTTGGTAGCCAACTCTATATGAAAGCTTGAGAGCATAAAAGTTTCCATCCCCTTTCCTTCAGTGTAATGGTATTTATAGAGCATGGAGTGACCCAAGGACATCTCCCTATTGTGGTACTGATCCCGGGACTCCTCCGGAGATCTCAGGGGGTAGTCGTAGTGGACATGGAGTTTTTATGCATATTCTTCCCCAGAATGGTAGAACTATGGTGGTACAAGAAGGATCAATGGTTGTCTAATGAAGGTTCCTACGGTTAGATCATTCATTCGTAACCGCCTTAAGATACTTCTAAGGAGTAATGGTGCACGTCTAGTCTTTTCTAGAGAGGGTCACACATGGAGGTAACCATCTTAAGATGGATTATTGGGTACTTATCCTCCCGGGCTGACTTCCCGGACACGGATCACTACTTGTGGGCATATAGTCATGTATGATCTAAAGCCTTTGAGAGGTCAACACGTGCGCACTTGTGTATTGGATCAACGAGATGCCACGTGTTGGTTTCTGATTTGGCTTCGTTGTACATGATATCCTTACAGAAGGTATGGGCATTGGTTGGCTATATGATAGAAGGTTTTTGTTCAAGAAACTATAATTGATTCAAACATAATGGGAGTTCTGTTAAACGTAAGGACAGTTCAGGCCCAAGCCCAGAACAAGTTCAACTAATGATGATGCTGGTCCAGGAAGCCCAAGTTCAGTTATTGTAGCCTTCTATTGTTCTGTTTCTTATACAGTTGTAAGTGGGATGTCAGTGTAGTCAATTATAGTATTGTTCAGTAGTGTAAGAAGAGATTGTATCTAATGTGTGCAACGTATAGTAGAGGGTTCTACACCCGTGTACGTGTCTCAAGGTGTATTGTGTATATATACACAATAACACTGTTTGTAATTCATATTGGAAAACCCCCGGTTGCAAGAACGTATCAAGAAAGCTTTTCTTCCTATTGTCTTCTTCTCAAATCTTCTCATGGTGTTAGAGCTTGGTTCTTCTACAACTCTTGCGAGATGGCGTCTTCATGATCTCTTGTGCTGTTTCCATATCCCTGCACTTTCAATGTAGGTTTTTTTAAAAAAAAAAAAAAAAAAAAAAAAAAAAAAATTTAATTCTGGAAAATTTCTACTTTGGGAGACTCAAATCATTACTTTGATCGAGAGTCAAGGCCTATTAGGGTTTATCTCTGGTGAAATTCCACATCCAGATCGACATATTGTGTCTATTAATGGTGAAATCTTGCAAATTCCAAAGTTCCTGTCATGGCTTCGTACTGACAGACTTGTTAAAGAGCTAAATTCGTCTCCAATTATTAGAGGTTCCAATCCAACATCCAACGATTAGAGTTAACTGGATGCGTCTACCAATACATCGATAGATGCACCTTGTTAAAGCTTGGATTATTGATACGTTGTCAGAAGAAGTCCTTGGTTTGGCTGTGGGTGTAAAGACTTCAGCCAATCTTTGGAGAACTCCATATAGCGCACGCATTCTCTCAATCTTCAGAAGCGAGAGAATTCGAGTTTTTATCAAAACTTCATTTCTTGGAAAAGAACGACACAACTTCCTTGTCTGAGTTTCTTGTGGAATTTAAGAGGATCTGTGACCAACCCAATGCCATTGGCAAGCCAGTCCCATTCCAAGGAAAAGTATTCTACCTCCTCACTAAACTTGGACTGGCCTTCGAAAATTGTGCTACCACCATGTTGAAACCACCAGTCTCAACATACGCAGACTTAATCCCTTTGCTTCAGAGTCATGATCTAAGACTCAAAAATCACAATACCGAATTCATCTACTGTATCATGAGCTCCTGTTGGCTTAAATTTTAAAGATGATGTTTCCCAAAATACATGTTTGGAATTGGAGTTGTACAGCAAGAAACTCTATTTCAGATTTGTCATCAAATGAGGATTTAGTTTCTGGTGATGTAGATGATCTGAGTCAACCGAATGTGAATGATTACATTTTGGAAAATGCATTGACTCCACCAAATGCTACAAGGCACATGTCTACTAATGATGTTAATCAACCGATTAATGTCTCTATTAATAGAAGTCTTGGCAATGCTACTCTGGCACAACTGAATGGAAGTCCCAATATGTCTGAGATAGAGAATATTTCTAATAGAGACTCAGGATTTCAACTTAGCCCAAGTCTCAGAAATTCATTTTCTCATCAACCCAACACCACCAACACTGGACCTGTAACCCATAGCAAACATGGCATTGTTAAACCTAATCCTAAATACATCCTTACAGCTTCTATCATTCCTACTGAACTCAATCGAATAAAAGAGAACAAAGCATTTTGAATTGGATTATCACTTTGTACGGGAAAAGGTAGCTCTTGGATTGCTTGTTACGCTTTGTTTCTTCTCAGGATCAGCTTGCAGTTATATTTACCAGGCCATTAGCACACACACAGTTTCAAAATATCTGCATCAAACTGGGTTTGTGGATCAATCCACAACACCGTTTGAGGAGGGATGTTGAACATAAGGACAGTTCAAGCTCAGCCCAAGACCAAGTTCAACTAAAGATGATGCTGGTCCAAGAAGCCCAAGTTCAGTTACTGTAGTCTTTTGTTGTTCTGTTTCTTATATAGTTGTAAGTGTAGTCAGTTACAATGCTGTTCAGTATTGTATAAAGAGATTGTATCTAGTGTGTGCAATGTATAGTAGAGGGTTCTAGATCCGTGTACGTGTCTCAAGGTGTGTTGTGTATATAAACACAATAACACTCTCTTTGTAATTCATATTGGAAAACCCCTGGTTGCAAGAACGTATCAAGAAAGCTTTTCTTCCTATTGTCTTCTTCTCAAATCTTCTCAAGTTCAACCAGAAAAGACTATTGCAAACACATAAAAGAAAGCTGAGCAACCCAGCTGATCAAACCAAATGGCTTGTAGTGGTCGATTTATGTTGACCTACATCTCGCTAACTTCTTTTTCCAGTGGTGGAAAACAAGTCATATACCCATAAATTTGTACCCCGATTCCTCAATATCCATAACAAAAACCCTAATTTTGAAGCATTGGTATTGGACTCGTAATTATTCATACAGCTTAGGAGGAAGACGAGGGCTAAGGAGGACTTCCAGTGGTGTTGCCTTCATGTTGGTTAGCCCCAGGCTCTCTGTCATATCCACCGGTTCACCTGAAGGGATTGCAAATTCGAACCCATGAACCAAATGACTAGACCCAAATGCAAGACTTGAAGAGCAAAAGAAATCCCAGGACACATTCGTCTGCCCGAACCGAAAGGGTTGAATTCGTAGTGCTGACCTCGAAGATCGATGTTCAGATGGTTTGTGAGAAACCTCTCCGGTCAAAATTCAGATGGGTCCGACCATATACGTGGATCCCTATGAATCTTATAGAGATTTGGTATTATAAGAGTTCCTACTGCTACGTGATAACCAGCTATGGTACATTCTTCTATGGCCTCATGTGCTGCAGCTAGTGGAGCTGCAGGGTAGAGACATAAAGTTTCCTTGATTATTGCTTGGAGATATTCCAATTTAACTATATCTCATTCGTCCACTTGTCTCTCCCTGCCAACGTGCATGTCTAACTCATCTTGGGCTCTTTTTAAAGTAAGAGGATTGTTGATTAGTAATGAGAGGAGCCATGTGAAAGTAACCACAGTTGTGTCATTGGCACCTAGAATCATATTCTGCATGCAAAAATCAGTTAACATAAATGTCATTTTGAGGATAGGAACTTGGAAAGGAGAAAAATTTATTCAAACCAATAAATTGGTTCGACAATCCGGTTTTTGGAACTGACTTGATTAGTTCTGAAGTGGCCCAATATCATGTTGAACCTAACCTTAATTTAAAGGTTCACCCATGTTGAGTCAGTTCAATTTAGTTAGTTGTTCAAGCACATTCATCCTAAACTAACACATTCTAAAGTCGACACTCCAATTCCTTGGAAAGTGGAAGAAAGAGAACCCATGAAACGGGTTAAAAAAATGGCCCCTCTGACTGTAACCGATTAATTACAATGGACTTTTGATTCTGATTTTTTTTTTTTCCCTCCTTTATTACAGCGTACAGTTTATGTAACCGATGCAAAACTGTCAATTGAGTTTTCAATGCACTTCCCGGAATGCTAAGGGACTTCAGATTTTCAAGGAAAATGATTAAGGGAGTTACCTTCAGTTTAATCCAATCTGTTACAATCAGACAGTCTTACAAGAAAATGGTAGGACAAATAAAATCTTATTATCGGTATTTCTATCCAAGCAAACATTATCTCATATATTCAAGTGATATATTCTAGGGAGTAACCTTAATGGAGGGAGAAAGAGAGGGAATGACGGTGTTTAACCCAAAAATCTGAAATTCAAGATGGAGTGGCTCTATCTAGGGATTCAAATCCTCTCATGCCTCTCATGAGAAAATTCAGTGGTAGTTATTCATTGTGCGCATACGAATACATTGATATGTGTGCATAGTAAACTACAGACATTGGATTTTCATGAAAAAATTTATTTTCTCCACCCAGAGTCATGTCAATTATCCACACACTACACGGTGAGGTGGGATGTAATAAATAAGACCGGAATTTTTGCAACAACAAACTATATATAAAGTTAAATAGAATGAATAAAAATCAATAAACGTCTATTTATACTCACTAGACAAGTAGCTTTGATGACGGTATGAGTATCATATGTAAAATCTTTTGATTTTATTATTACGGGTAACATTATCTCACTTGTCTTTTATAACTAGTGAGAATCCAATCAAGGATTGATTGATTATCATTTTCTCATTATAAACCAAATCTATTCCATTATGGGATTATAATAGATTTGATATGCAGTTATTATAAATATGAAACAGGATCCTATAGTCTCTCTGATCTACGTGAAATCAAAGGGATCCATACCAAAGGGAAAGGAGGCTGTAGAAGATTATGTTTTATTCAATATGTTTTATTCTCCATATGAGATTGATTGGAATGAATTTATTAGAATTAAAAATCCTACATCATAATCATCCAGCTTTGAACCCTCCATGATAGATATCATAACATCCATAAAATTTGGACCACTCTTGGCTTTATCATTGTCAGCAAATAATCTCTTCTGCTTATGTTCATTCAACCATCCCTCAACTATAGAATCCAGATTTTTAGCTGTCCTCCTCATGGCTTTCTCATATCCCTGCAAATCCAACCCCTCAAGAAAGGGAAACACATCAGACACCACAAATAGACCCATATAGTGGGATTCAAAACGTCTCCTCGTTGTACTTCAGGGAGGAGACACGGCGACCTTACTAGATGGTCGCCAAATTCATCCGACCTCTTCGTTCGAGCCAACACTCTCTTGTCGGCTCGGCTTGTCGGCTCGAACGGAGGGGTCGGATTCATCCGACCTCCACGTGACGATCATCCAGTGGGGTCGCCGCCCCTCCTCTCGAATCTCAGGGAGGAGAGGATTTGGCTCCCATATAGTGAAAGAAATCTCTAACACCCTCTTGGCACAGCAGCGCTTCCTCAGCATCAGCGGTGCTACTTTCCACGCCGAAGTATAGCTTCCCCGCCACCATCCGGACAATAATGTCGAGTGTCAAATCTCCAAACCATTTTTTCATATCAACCAAGCCTGCATTATGGCCACCATTGTATAGGCCTTTTATGAAGGCTTTGATCTCTGAGGCTCTGACATGCTTGAGCATCTCAAGCCTGCGATTAGATAGAAGCTCTAGCGTGACTATCTTCTGAATCTCACGCCAATAATTTCCATAATGAATGAAGGAAAACAGGGCATAGTTATAGCCCATGAGCTTTGTAGCTATTGCTTTGGGTCGGGTGGCAAGAGCCCTATCGTTTGTTCTAAAACATTCCTTAGCCACTTCCCAACTACTTACAACCAAAGCAGGTTGCATACCAAGACGAATGGCGAAAGCTGGCCCATATCTGTCAGTCAATGCTCCGGAATGGAATTACCACCTAAGAGAAGGAGGTGACCAATGATTGGCCATGCTCCTGCAGCTTCTGGTGCAAGCCTTTTGTTGGTATTGCTTGACCTCCATTGAAGTAAATAGTAAGAAAATATCAGGAAGAAGAAGAACATAACTGTTGGGAATTGAAGAAGAGTTTCCATAATTGTAGATTTGTGGGTTCAGGCCTTCTTTTTGAGATTGTGTAGTTACAAGGTGAAGGTTGTTCTTGAGATTGTTCAGATATATAATAAGCACATCCATAGCCAAAATATCTTCTTGTCCTTTTCCATGATGATAACGACTATGGTTCAAGTAAATCGTATTGGATTGGTCAGATTAGTCGATTCGTATCTATTTTGGCCTTATCGATCTCAGATACAATTCTATTTTAATATTATTATTTATGGTATCGGTCACGTATCAAATTTCCATTGAATCCAATTAAATATGATCCAAATCAGATCGGTTCTGTATGGGATAGAGGTGAAAGTTTGGACATGTGGGCCCGAACCCATCCTGGCCCACCCTGAGCCCAATAGGACCTAGCTAGATACCCTTGTCTTGAGTGTAGGTCAAGGCTGAGAATTTATTGTCCTGGGTCAGGGTCAAACCGGGCCAAGATTGAAGTCTTTGCTGAACCCAACCCTATCTTCTTCTTCTTCCTCTCCTCTTCTTCTTTTAATTTCTTTTCCTTCCTGTTCTTTCTCCTTCCACCTCTCCCTAGCCTAACCCAATCCAAGCATCTCCCTTCCTCCTTCCCATAATCAAGATCAAACCGACCTAACCCGGAAGGCAGGTAGGGTCGGATTTTTTAAGTCCCAAATCCAAGGTAGGATCAGGCGACTCATGCAAGGCACCACATAGCTAAATGGACCCAGGATTGAAGTGAATTTTAAAAAATGGACTTAACACAATCGAATTGCATCTCTAGTTTTGAACTTGACGGATACCGTGTGAGATAACTATATTTAGAGCCATGATGAGGACATTTGGGGAAAAAATCGTCTATAGCACAACGTTATAGTAGAGTGCATCCTGACTATTGAAGGTGTATCTATCACATCACCTGATGCCCTCTCAATGATCAGATAAAATCTGCTACACTAAAGTGCTACAGATGATCCTAACCCGGATATTTGAAGCAATATATGTAAGGTTTTTTAGATCTTCTTTGGGTTTTTCCCATGGGATTTTCCATGAACCCTGACGAACACACCACACAGATTACTAGAATACAATGGGTATTGAAAAGAGATGATTAGATACATACCTCTTGCTGCAGATTGATTTTCGACCGTTATATTTGGTTTGAATGCTTGGAATGCTTGGATCAAAGTCTTCCACAGCCTATCTGGATCCCTTGACCTTCTCTTGTGTATGAGAACAGAAGAAGAAAATAACACCGTGGTTGTGGGGACTTTAACCATTGGTATTTATAATACCACCCTCAACCCTAGACCAGTCCCACAGTGGACCAGGTTGGTTCATCTCTAATCATACTTAAATCAATTTATCTGTAATTAGACTCCCACTGAATCAACTAACCTTATAACTAATTTAACCCATAAGAAAATTTTATGGTATACCAGCACTTGAAGATTAGAATTCAAATAATAACTCGTAACCGGCAGCCGCCTAACAAAGCCAAAAACTCAATGATTTGAGTCATCCCATATAACCGGTCAATGTAAATCACTAATTGATATATTGATAAGCTTTTAGTGGGTCGTGGAGTAGATTTTTTTTTTTTTTTTTTTTTTGGGTTGAAGCTTGTGGAGTAGATTCAATTGTCTCTAGCCTCAGAGAAGAATCTAGGAATATCGCATTTGATGATCACACCCTTGGATTTTTTATTTATTTTTTTTTTTTTTTTGGGAAAATATCACACCCTTGAGGCTTGGATTCCGTGAGCCCAAGTTGTTCACTGACCGCATAATCCAAAATTGACTCACAATGTAGTTAAGAGTGTCGGTAATGGTCCAATAATGTTGACTTGCACCACATTGGACTTCTGGACCCGCAGCCGATAGTGATTGATGAAGTGTCTAGTGGCACTGAGCATAATAATTAACAGGCCGGCCCGGTGTCGAATTGTTATCGGGCTGGGTTTATTGAGTTGATTTCAGAACGGCTAGGTCCAGGTTTGGTTTATTGTGCTTATAAGGCTGTCATTGCATGTAGCTATTTTCGCACAACAATAATTTTTTTTTGCGCTTTTTGTTCATACTTAATACAATGGTAAGTGATTGAAATTTTATTGATCTTAGGGGCATCTAAGCATGGATAATGGATATTTGTATTTATCTGGTTAGAATCGTCAGGTCCTTGGTCAATTGGTTATTATTTGAGCAGCAAAAAGAATCTGTTCAAGCTAACTCGGGCTTCTTAACAGACCTTATTGGTGTTCGGATTAGGTATTATCGGTTCAAGCTAGCTCGGCCTTCTTAACGGACCGGTCCGACCCGGTTTCAGTCTTTGCTGAAATAGTATCGGGCTTTACAAGCCCAAACCGAAACCTGTCTACTAAGGGCTGGGTTCGGGCTGGGTTCAAGTTATATCGGGTCGACTCGATCCAAGCCGGGCCCAAATTTGACACCCTTAAACACATCACTGATCTTGCGACAAAGAAAATTCTCTCCAATAGTTCGGTCCTTGGCCTATAATCAAGATAGATGAAATTCAAAATATATTATTTTACTTAGGAAAATTTACTTGTACTTTCCTTGGATTTAGAACTAAATGCAACCTCTATTCTATGAAGTTGACAAAATTACTTGTACTATCTCCGATTGCTAAACCTTATGACATACAGTCCCACTCTATTAGATGTCAGCTCACCCTCAAAATTTGAAGGTAAAAAACACCCTTATGCAGAATGCAAAAGATCTATATTGCTCTTTTGAAACATAAAATTATAATTTAACTCATAGTAACTCATAGTAACCCCTCTCTCTCTCTCTCTCTCTCTCTCTCTCTCTCTCTCTCTCTCTCTCATTTCACAAACCAAGAGGAAAGACCGAACTCAACCGAGCAAAGTGCGAACTCGACTTGACAACAAGTGAAGTTTTTGTCTCAGAAAATGGTAATGGGTGCATTTATTCTAGGTCTGAGACGAAAGTATTCCATGGAAATTTTTCTGTTATGCTTCTCGTAATGGGGCTGATCCTTGTCACCTTAGCAGATGCTCATACGTCTCCCCCAACTTCAATGTAATCAGAGTTATAATGGTGACTAGTGCTTAGGTCATGGATTCTTTCCTGGGTAATTTGCAAGAAGCAATCTTTACCTTTGTACATCATATCCTGCTTGGCTTGTGCTCTTCTTTACTTCGTAAGTTTATGATTGTTGAATTTTATTTTGTATTCAAAGTGCTTGAATGATGATAGAGATTTATCTTTATTGCATTTGTATTGCTTTAGGAGTACAAGTGAATAGCTAAAATGAGGTTTGAGTACATTACTTGATCTTCTTCGATCTTAAGTCAATTTTCAGTTGTCATCCATTTCATCCCATAGTCTCCTAAAGAATCATACAGTGATTTAGTAAGGAATTTCTTTTCAAAGTATTATGTACCAAACTACTTGTCACACAAAATAGTTTATTTGTCTGGAACGGTCTACATCCCCAAATAAGCTTATGACATCTTCGACTTCTTCTCCCTCAAAGGGACATTCCCAATCCAACACGGGCAAGACTACAGCGGTGGCAAGCTCCTTGACCAATTCATGCAATGTGCCTTCCATTCTAAGTTTTGCGGCTGATGCCCGGAAAGGTAAAACGGGGGAGAACCGAATTGTTGATGCGCATCTATTGAGGCTACTCTATAACTGGCACTTGCAATGGCATCTTGTAAATGTGAGGGCAGATGCTTCTATGTTGTTGCAAAGATTGATAGTAGAGGTATGACTTCGTCGATCTAGATTTCATGTTTTCCTCTACAATTTTGCTCATTCAGGTGGTAGTTGAGCGCTGCCTTCCATTCTTCAAGACTCTTAAAGGATCTAGAAAAATTGAGTGGACAAACGAGTGCTAAAAAGCCTTCGAAGATCTCAAGACATACTTGGCCTCACCACCACTGCTAGTCAAGCCCAATATGGGAAATGAGCTCCAACTGTACCTGGGGGCATCAAACCTGGCAGTCAGTGCAGTCCTTCTAAAAGAGAAAAAGACAAAGTACAGAGGCTGATATACTATGTCAACAAGGTGTTGCTTGATGTGGAGACCAGATACAAGCTAGTTGAGAAGCTAGCACTTGCCCTTGTCACTACCGCATGGAAGCTCAAACCCTACTTCCAAGTATATTCTATTAGAATCGTTAAATCCTTAGTCAATTGGTTATTATTTCAGTAGCAAAAAGAATCTTTTCATGTTAACTCAGGCTTCTTCTTAACAGGCCTTATTGGTGTTTGGGTTAGGTATTATCGGTTCAAGCTAGTTCGGCCTTCTTAACGGACCGGTCCGACCCGGTTTCAGTCTTTGCTGAAATAGTATCGGGCTTTACAAGCCCAAACCGAAACCTGTCTACTAAGGGCTGGGTTCGGGCTGGGTTCGGGTTATATCGGGTCGACTCGATCCATGCTATCAAGCCGGGCCCAAATTTGACACCCTTAAACACATCACTGATCTTGCGACAAAGAAAATTCTCTCCAATAGTTCGGTCCTTGGCCTATAATCAAGATAGATGAAATTCAAAAAATATATTATTTTATTTAGGAAAATTTACTTGTACTTTCCATGGATTTAGAACTAAATGCAACCTCTATTCTATGAAGTTGACAAAATTACTTGTACTATCTCCGATTGCTAAACCTTATGACATAGAGTCCCACTCTATTAGATGTCAGTTCGCCCTCAAAATTTGAAGGTAAAAAACACCCTTATGCAGAATGCAAAACGTCTATATTGCTCTTTTGAAACATAAAATTATAATTTAACTCATAGTAACTCTCTCACATTTCACAAACCAAGAGGAAAGACCGAACTCAACCGAGCAGAGTGCGAACTCGACTTGACGACAAGTGAAGTTTCCGATTATGACGACAAGTGAAGTTTCTGTCTCAGAAAATGGTAATGGGTGCATTTATTCCAGGTCTAAGACGAAAGTATTCCATGGAAATTTTTCTATTATGCTTCTTGCAATGGGGCTGATCCTTGTCACCTTAGTAGATGCTCATACGTCACCCCCAACTTCAATGTAATCAGAGTTATAATGGTGACTAGTGCTTAGGTCATGGATTCTTTCCTGGGTAATTTGCAAGAAGCAATCTTTACCTTTGTACATCATATCCTGCTTAGCTTGTGCTCTTCTTTACTTCTCTTCTTTACTTCGTAAGTTTATGATTGTTGAATTTTATTTTGTATTCGAAGTGTTTGAATGATGATAGAGATTTATCTTTATTGCATTTGTATTGCTTTAGGAGTACAAGTGAATAGCTAAAATGAGGTTTGAGTACATTACTTGATCTTCTTCGATCCTAAGTCAATTTTCAATTGTCATCCATTTCATCCCATAGTCTCCTAAAGAATCATACAGTGATTTAGTAAGGAATTTCTTTTCAAAGTATTATGTACCAAACTACTTGTCACACAAAATAGTTTATTTGTCTGGAACGGTCTACATCCCCAAATAAGCTTATGACATCTTCGACTTCTTCTCCCTCAAAGGGACATTCCCAATCCAACACGGGCAAGGACTACAGCGGTGGCAAGCTCCTTGACCAATTCATGCAATATTCCTTCCATTCTAAGTTTTGCGGCTGACGCCCGGAAAGGTAAAACGGGGGAGAACCGAATTGTTGATGCGCATCTATTGACGCTACTCTATAACTGGCACTTGCAATGGCATCTTGTAAATGTGAGGGCAGATGCTTCTATGTTGTTGCAAAGATTGACAGCAGAGGTATGACTACATCGATCTAGATTTCATGTTTTCCTCTACAATTTTGCTCATTCAGGTGGTAGTTGAGCGTTGCCTTCCATTCTTCGAGACTCTCAAAGGAGCTAGAAAATTTGAGTGGACAAACGAGAGCCAAAAAGCCTTCGAAGATCTCAAGACATACTTGGCCTCACCACCACTGCTAGTCAAGCCCAATCTGGGAAACGAGCTCCCACTGTACCTGGGGGTATCAAACTTGGTAGTCAGTGCAGTCCTCCTAAAAGAGAAAAAGACAAAGTACAAAGGCTGATATACTATGTCAATAAGGTGTTGCTTGATGCGGAGACCAGATACAAGCTGGTTGAGAAGCTAGTACTTGCCCTTGTTACTGCTGCATGGAAGCTCAAACCTTATTTCCAAGTATATTCTATTTATGTACTCACAAACACTCCACTGAAGAAGGTACTATCACAGGCAGACACCTCCGATCGGATAATAAACTGGGCAATTGAACTCGGTGAGTTCGAGCTCAAATTTGTACCAAGGACAGCTATCAAAGTCAGCCCTGAAGAATTTCATAATAGAGAGCACCCTGCCCGAGGAACAAATAGTCTCCTAGAGAACAACGACAAATCTATAGTAGCTGAGAAGCCATGGGTAATGCAAGTCGATGGGTCCTCCATGGACCACAATCAGGAGTAGGTGTTATCCTCACCAGTCCAGAACAATTTAAGGTACGCCCTGCCATCAGATTCAATTTTTCCCCGATTAACGACGATGCTAAGTATAAAGCACTGGTAGCAGGTCTCCGACTGGCCAAAATCTCATGGTGCTGCGGCTAGTCGTCTGCAACGACTCTTAGCTCATGGTTTAACAACTCATAGGAGACTATGAAACCAAACAGCCGATGATGCAGAAATACCTCGAAAAATTCAACTTGGCGATAGCACCTTTCAAAAGCATAGAGTTACAATATGTCAACCAAGATAAGAATAACGAGGTAGATGAGCTGTCTAGGTTGTCGACCATCGACATCTCTCACGTGGACAGCTCAGTGTCCATCGAGTTGCTTGAACAGGCAAGTACTACCAAAATAGAAGAAGTGGCTCCGATCGACATAATTCCTAGTTGGTATGACTCCTTCTACGACTATCTTTGAACTGGCACACTACCTGAAGATTGAAAGGAAGCTCGACGGATCCAGGCAAAAGCCAAACATTATGCCATCTACCAGGATCTGTTGTACAGAAGGTCCTACACCATACCACTACTTCGCTGCCTCCGACCATATGAGGCCAAGTGGGTGATGAAGGAAGTGCATGAAAGCATCTACAGCTGACACCAGAGGGTTGATTACTTTGCCAGAAGATAATGCACCAGGATTACCAATGGCTGAGAACGCATGACGACTGCATTGAACTGGTACGTAAGTGTGATAAATGCCAATCCTTTGCACCCGTCCCCCACTCACCTACCACTCATTTACAGCTGATCACAAGTCTCGTACCCTTCGCCATGTGGGGAATGGACATAATGGATCCCTTCTAGGGGTGTCAATCGATCGATCTTGGTCAGTCTCAGTCGGACCTAACCAGTCCCCACCAATTTAACTCCTTGAACCGTAATCGACATGTTTAACTAATAGGTCTTGATTTGCATGACATTGACTTGTTTATATTCGTTCTAGTCAGTCTGGGTCCCTAATTGGTCTTATGTTAATCGGTTCAATCGGTCTATTAACGTCCATAATCGATTATCTTATTCGGTCTTATGTTCGATTATGCTATTCGGTCTATCAAAAGGCCCATTGCAATCTCATTTAATTAGGTTGTATTCACTACAAGTACCACTTTCACAAAGTCCTAAGATGGATGGTAAAATGAGAGTTGGCCCTAATTTTCAACAATTTTGTCTTCATGCTGCACAAGTATAAAATTGAATAAACTCTGGACAAAATTTCAGCTGCATGGTGTAAAGCTGAGAATGATCAGCTCTGTTTTACGCTATGGTGTTCTCCATGATCACTGATGTCTTCCACAAATGCAAAATCACACAATAATCTAAATTAAACAATATTCTAATGCATAAAAAAAAATTGCTTGTCAATTGAAGTTGGAGGTTCTGTGACAAACCACATAGTCTCCAAGAGAGACATTGATTAATGATCACCCTAAAATAGTAGATGCAAATAAGAAAGTGTTTTTCCAAACTATCAAGAGTCAGCTACTTTAATGTGCACATGATAACAAAACAAGACAAAAAGATTCAACAGAACTTACTATCTTCCTCCATTCATCACTTATAGATAAAATGGAGAAGACAAAACAGAACTTAAACCTCCATATCCCATAGGGATTCCAAGATGTGCACATGATAACAAAACAATATTCAACAACCAACACTTAACAAACTTATATCAGTCTAATCGGTCCTTAGTTGGTCTATACTAATTCGGGCTTTAATTGGTCGGTCGGATCAGGTTACCGTCGGGTTGCACCCCTGCACCGTAAACGATCTATTAGTAATCAGTCCAGTCCTAAGATCGACACATTTATTAAACTATCCGGTTCAGGGTGGTTTTCAACCGGTTGGCCCGACTCGAAGGACACGGTGAGGTTCCAAGATTGACACCACTAATCCCTTCCCCCGAGCCACTTATCAGCGGAAGTACATAGTCGTAGCCATCAACAATTTTACAAGGCGGATTGAAGTTGAAGCCATAGCCCAAATTGACTCAAACAAAAGGGAGCAATTCTTCAGGCATTCAGTGATATATAGGTTCAGCATACCATGGGTGCTCATTACCGACAATGGCACTCAATTCATGATTGCATCTTTTAAAGCTTTTTGCAACGAATTCAAAATCGAACATCGCTTTGCTCAGTCGGCCACCCTCAATCAAGCGTCCAGACGAAGGCCACAAACAAAACAATTCTGAAGGGCCTAGAAAAAAGGGTCGCTGATCAGAAAGAAAAATGGGTGGATGAGTTTCCCAGCGTGGTCTGGTCCTACATGACCACCAGCAAAACTCCCACAGGAGAGACACCCTTTATGCTTGCCTTTGGCACCGAAGATGTCGTCTCCGTCGAAGTCTTCCACCCAACATACAGGATCATCAACTTCAACAAGGAAGCAAATCCGGATGACTTGCATACCAATCTAGACAATCTAGAAAATGTGCATGACTCGGATGCATTCTGTGTAGCCGAGTACCAACAAGCTATCGCCAAACATTACAACACCACCGTACGACCCAGACTGTTCAGGGTCGGTGATCTAGTGTAGTGCTTAGGAAGACGAAAGTATCAGAGCCAACAAACCAAGGAAAGCTGAGCACGAATTGGGAGGGACCTTACAAGGTCATCCGAACCAGCAGAACAGGTTCCTACACATTGGCAGCCCTGGCAGGAGAAGAAATCATGTGCACTTGGCACGCAACCAACTTGCAAGTACTATTAGTAATTCCTTTTCAGTCTTATTTCTAGCAGTCCTTTTTTAGTTAGTCTTTTATTTCAGAGCACAGTTATTTTCATTCCAATTGAGTCGGTCACCCAGTCATGGCCCAAGATGTAGACATTGTAACCCTTGAGTTCGGTAGCTAATATTATGTAAGCCTGGCCCATTAGCACCCACTCTTTTATTATTTAAATTTCAAAGTTTTAAGTCCAAAGAGAACTTGCACAATACAATGAGAAACAATTTGCCCACGTCATTCCATTCGGCCCATGCCTACTTAAGTCCACAAGCAGACTTGAGTAGCATGCATACCACTCAAAACTCTTTGCCTTCTGAAGTCCACAAGCCGACTTGAGTAACATGCAGACTATCAAAACTCTTGGCCTACTCAAGTCCACAAGCCAACTTGAGTAGCACGCAAACTATCGGAATTCTCCACTTACTCAAGTCCACAAGAAGACTTGAGTAGCACGCAGACTGTCCACATTCTCTTCCTATTCAAGTGCACAAGCCGACTCGAGCGGTAAGCAGACGACACAGTCACAAACGCGTAGACTATGGGTATAGGCAGTAAGCCAACTTAAACAAGTGAACCAACACTTAGTAAAATTCTTAGTTCGCTCCAAGCGCACTCGGCATAGTGATCGACAATATCGACTACGCTTTGGGGGTACCATAGGCGCATACTCTAGCAACTTCTCGAGCGAAGTCAAACAAGCACAAAGTATGCGAAGTCAAGACAAAAGGAAATTCATTCATTGAATTTCATTAAATTCCTAAAGGGCCCACAAGGGGCAGAGATACAAGCAAAAGAAGAAAAAACTACACTCAATTGATACATAGACAAAAAAAAAAATAGAAAAATCGATCGATCTTCACTCAAGCAGGGGGCAACAGAGGATCAGTCAGAGCAGAAGGAGCTATGGCAGAAGGTTCCACAATAAATGAGTTGTTAGCTTGCTCAGTGGATAACCCTTCAGGGACAGGAAAATCGATGGGAGTCGGAAGAGGATCGTATAGTAGCAGGTCATCCAGCTGGAGGCTACCTGCAGTCTAAACCTCGGGGCTCATGCGGTCCAATTACCCAATCTCATCCGCATAAATGGGGCAGTAGGAGTAGATTACCTGAATGCCTTACTTGTCTAAGCACTCCCATAAGAAGTCAGCGCCCCCCCTAAAGTATAAGCAGGCTGCCTTCTTGACGGCTTGACGGTAAGCCTTCAATTGGTGATACTCCACGATAGCCTACTCTTTAATCTCTAATTGAAGCTTCTGGATCTTCTCTAGACCCTCCTTCACGAAAGCCGCATCCGTTTCCGCTAGCATCTTGCCTTCCTTAGCCGCCTGAAGCCTCTCTTATTCTGTTGCGCCTTCTCCCGCTCACTGACCAAGTCACTATTAGCCTACTTCCTTGACTTTCTCTCCAATTCGAGAGATCATTGGAGGGTCGCATTCTCTTCTTGCCGAGTAGAACAGCATTTAACTCCTTAGCCGCCTTCTCTCCAGCCTAGGTGGATTCGAGCTAGCCATATACCGACTCGAGCCTCTGGCTCAAGTCATCCAGAACGTTGTTCCCTTGCAGATATTACAGAGTTAAAAATTGACATCGAAGAAGACGGAAGAAAGTGAAAACCAAAAACTTAACATCAAGACGATACCTGGGCTTATAGCACGTAGCCCCTCCAAATAAGCTATCAGACGGACAGGGCAACCTTATACTTGACGTCCACAGGAAGGCGAGCCTTCGCTACCAAGGATCTACACACCCTGGTGCTCTTGAAAGCCGAGACGGACTGGGTGAAACCAAAATTTGGGGTGAATCGAAGGTCTTGGACCAGCACGGTTTGGTCGACAGCCTTCGGTTAGACTATCCGTGGGTCCCGGGAGCCACCTTCTCCATCTTGGCCCACCCCTTAGGTTAAGTCGACAGTCTCAATGGGCTAAGGGGGAGGTAGTAGAGTCTTCTGACCAAAGGGGGGTTCTTATCCGTCATCTCCCCTGTGAGGGACCCTAGCGCATTAGCTGTCAGAGTACCACGAGCATTGAAGACATCTACAAGTATGTCCTACCCAGCCTTTAGCTTTTTAGTAGGCCCCTCCTCAGTGCGCGGGTGTTTGCCCTTGTCCGCTTCATGAGCCAACTAGGAGCAGGTGATCACCCCTCTACCTGGGCCTCCAGTCATGGCAGTTGGAGCATCTTTTGCCACTATTGACTTGAAACGGTCGGCTTCAGTCCTGCGAGCCAACTTGGCACACTGCATGCTCTTGAGTAACTCATCGCGAGAAAAATCCACTAAAATAGAAAACAGAGTAAGCATTAGTATTATGACACAGCATACACACACAAAACAATGAAAAGTCTGAGTGTCTCACCTAGCAGGCCAAACTTGACCAGAACCATTGGGTTCAGCAGATCCGAGTAGGGAACCGTCTTCCCTTTCTTTGCTTTCTCGAGGACCTCCCCTTCTTCTTGGGATAGAGTAGGCTTCTTGTTAAAGCCAGTCGCAAAGACGAGGTACCAAGTGTTAAACAAGGATAACTTAAGCTTACTCTCCCGGGGACCCGCAAAGAAAAATTTCTCTTTCCAATCGTGAATGGAAGAAGGTTTCTCGACAATTAAGGAGAATTTCTTGGCAATCCTCTTACTGAAGTAGTACCAGCCAGCTACAATGTCGCCATCTTTCAAGTTGCAGAACTTAAAGAGAGATAAGAAAAGGTTCACTGTGGGAGTCTCGCTAAGTCGGCAGATATATATGATGAAGGAAAAAATGCATCGCCACCCGTTCGGAGTCAGCTAGGAGGAGACGATGTAGTAAGTTTTCAAAATGCCTAGGGCTATAGTGTGGATTCTAAATATAAGCCCCAATTTGAGTGCATGCTCGTACATAGTTCTCTGACTCGTTTATTGTACAAGCTCTCTCATCCTCGCCGGGTAGGCGTAAGGCCACTGATAATGAAACCTGGTGCGTAGCTCGCAGTCGAAGCAGTTCACTCTCGGAGGTTATCTGGCTCTCGACCTTGAGCACAGGAAGTTGGTCCAAGGGAGGGAAAATCGATTTACGACTTTTCTTCCGAAGTGCCCTTTGGAAAAGGTGGTTGTTGGACGACGTCTTTCGATAGCCTTGGAGGACGACTATTCAGACTCATGCTTGTTGGCCAAGGGAACCTCAGAAGACTTGGAAGGCTTTTCCACATCAAAGGATTCCTCCAACTCTGCCTCCTCTGAGTCAAACTTTAGAGTCATAAAATCCCTGGGTTTCCTTTTCCTAGGCCTATCTCTCCAATTGGAAGACACATCACCTTTTGCGATAAGCTCAAGGGACTCAGTTGAAGACTCACTCTTATATTGAGCCATTATCCACTTCTTCCTGCTAATGTCTCCCTCTCTCACCGATGGGTCAACACTATCAGTTGACGAAATCAGTTACACAAAACAGAGAGCAAGGAATGAGAAAACTTACTGATTTGAGAAGAGAAGAAGAAGGAGTTCAAGAATGTTAGGGCTTGCACGGGCTTCGAGTAGACACACAGCGTTGAGTTGTAAAAGTCTCCAAGCGTTTGAAATGTTAAGAAGAAGAATTATTTATAAAACGCGAGAGGTAAGGACATTTCAAAATATCCTGCTCCACGCGTCATCCCTCGATTGGCGAAGGTACAAGAGCAATTAATGCAACATGACAATCGTGTGTCAGCCGCAATGATGACACATGCGTGTCTCCTCCACTTCGTAGGTCGACTTTAGGGGCGCACATTCCTGAGGTCCGTCTTTTAGGCTTCCCAACGAGCAAACGTGCATCATTTAAAACGCCCCAATCATTCATGTCTCCGACTTTAGAGTCCCTCATCGTGAGTCGTTTCAGGTACTCGACCATTCGTCTCTCCGACTTTGCTAATCGGCAGGAGACATGGCTGTATCCATATCCGTTGATCAGGGCTAAGACATGCGTTGACCCTCCGAGTGTACGCCTCCAAAGAAACTGCAATTATCGCTCTCCACGTGTCATTCCCTGATTGATTGCCAAGTTGTCGCATTAATTGCAACTTGATGATCGTGCATCAACTGCCATCATGACACCTACTCCACTACCCTACATCGTCAGGGTAGCTTTATGGCACTCCTTCTCGAGGCCCGTCTCTACGAGTTATCAACAGTTGAGCGTGTACTTTTTGATGTGCCTGACTATTCGATTGTCCCGATCTCAACGCACGACAGTTCCGATGCCCGACCATTCAATTCTCGGACATTAACGGTTAGTGGATGAGTGCACTGACAGCTGGCAGTCCTCGTAAAAGGATGGTCATTTCTTCGAGTGGCTGCACAACTGACTTGGTGATATTATCGCAAAGCTGACTAAATGCTCTTATGTACCTCCAAATGTACAAATCCGCAGGCGCAAGGGGCATAGATCAGTTCGGCATAGCCAACTGATTTGTTTAATTGCATTCAGCTTATATGCGCCTCTGAATACACACATCCGATTTGTTTAATTGCAGGGAATAGATACAGACGATACAACGAAGACTGCCTCTGCTGAACAAGAAACAACAGCAGCAGCAGCCAGAAGAGATGAGCAGCAAGTTAAAAGAAGAAAACCCACTGATTCCATTGGGAAAAGGTACCGGTTTTCCCATCCCAGCTTCAGTTGGAGAGTACAGACGTCCGACCCTCAAACCCCTGCTTCCAACAGAACCGGAGCTTCCAAGCCGCCTCTCTCGACGAAGTGAGCTATGTGGGTGATTGCGATGGGTAGAGCAGCAATATCAACAGCAACTCACTTACCCAAATAAATAAATATATCAACAACAACAGGAAGATGAGCAAGAATATTACAAGCATCACAAACCACCTCCATTGTCGGAGGTTGAATTCGTCGACACAAGGAAACCAATCACTCAGGCCATTGATGGGATAGTCGAGCTACTACAAACATTAAAGTCCGATGGTGTCGTCGGAGAGAGATAATGGCAAACTCCACAATGGTAGAGGGTTGCAAATTGAAGGTTAAAATAGTAATTTTCTTCTCGGTTTAAAACCATAAGGGTATAACTGTCTTTCAATTTTTTGAGTTTCTACCGTCAATTAAATGGGAGTGGGTGATCTTGTCAGAAACTACTGGGTAGTAGGAGATATTAGTCAAAACTACAGAGGTAGTACATGTAATTTTTCCTAAATTTTTTTTTTTTTTTTTTTTTTTTTTTGCTAGAAACCATGAAAAATATTATATTAAAAATAGAGAAAGAAATAAAAAAGAGCCTAATAGAATGTAAAACCTCCATCTTCGGCATTACCATCAGCAGAGGTCATTCTAGGTCAAACTATGAAAATCTAAAATGAGGTATGTGGGACGCATCCCACACCACCTCACGAACTATAACATCTGAACAAGAGTTCCAACTATATGACATTCTTTCATAAGCAGCCATTCTAGCAAGTTTATCAGCAGCTGAATTGGTTTCCCTAAAACCATGTGTGTATCCAACTTGGCATTTCTCCAAAGCAGCATGTAAAGCATTCCACTCTTGACTACAATACCATTGCACTTTTTTAAGTTGAAAAGCCAAGATCACAGACCTTGAGTCACTCTCTAACCAAATCTTCTGAAAGCCCAAATTAAGATCCTCCTTAATGCCACGCAAAAACCCCTCATCTCGGCTTCATAATTTATAGTTACTCCAAGGAAGTCTGCAAAAGCAAAGATAACTAAGCCAGTAGATATACATATAGTACCACCTGCACCTGCCACACTCGGATTCCCAAAACTGGAATCATCCGTGTTAACCTTACACCAACCTGGTAGTGGAGGTTTCCAATAAAGCTCCTGAATACAAATCTGCTTCCTTTGCTTAAACCAAAGAAGGGATTCGAACTATTCTTAAATATTCTCTCGTCTAAACAATGCAAGGAGCTTTAATAAATAGGTCTCTACACCCCCTACGAATCTGCATAAAGATCGATCCAGTGGAGACCCTCTCGTTTCTATAAACAATCTTATTTCAGATAGCCCGGGCAGCCCAAATGTTTGTGATTGCCACAAACAGACAACCTTTCCAAATAGATTTTAAGGGAACAGCAGCACTCCTTCTCAACCACCACGCCAACATCATGTCACAAGATGTAAAATTTGGAATCAACATCCGAAATAAAAAGCCAACATCATGCCAAATCTGTTTAGAAAAATTGCAACTGCAAAATAAATGGTCCATCGTCTCTGTATAATAATAATTTTCCCTAAATATTATTATACATTCATTGCTTTTTGAGAAGAAAAAAAAAATCACCCTTTACCGGTTTGGCAGCCCGAATAGCCTTGACACTTGCTTTTAAAGGGAAAATACCCAAAACCGTATCCAATTGGACAACAGCTTGTAGCATAATGTTTCCCCAATTTCATTGCTAATCAAGCAAAGCCCAATAAAACTCTGATTTCATACAAAAAAATGAAAATTTTCATTCACCTCTTTTATACTTTGTCTTAAAGGCACCTAGCCATTAACTTTCATGTTAATTAGAACTGCACCCTACCCTGTCAACATGATTAATGAAAATTTTGGAGAGACCCATTTACCCTCCTATGATGAACACCCCATTCCCTTGACTCTTTAAACTTGCTCTTTCCTTTTTAGCAACGGCTCAACAAAACCATCCTTTTCTCCGGTTCCTCTCTACGACTCTCTTACCCGGCGATTATCTTCCGGAGTCTCTAGTGCTCCGGTGACACTCTTTCCCCTCTTCTCCGGTAAGAACATCAAGAACCAGCCACTCCCCCCTCACACATCAACAATCAATTACATGAACCAAATCAATAAACAAAACAATTCATCAGTATTAATCCTTCATCTACAAGGGTTTCTCTGACCTTCGAAGTGAAAAGTAAAAGTATCAGAACCAGCTCCCGTTGCGATCAGATTTGCCAAGATTAATACCTTCAAAAGGAAAATCCAAAAAGACAAGGATTCTGAAACTTCAAAGTGAGGAGTCAATTGCTCAGGCACTCTTTGATTTCAAGACTAGCAACCACGAGCTCAAAAGTGATTTGAAGGATCTTTACATAAATTCCACAGTTTAGCTTGATATTACAGGGAATCGGAAGGTTTTTATAATCCCATGTTCCCTAAAGATTGAGGAAAGCTTTCCCTAAAATTCATGTTAGGCTTTAAGGAAGTTGGAGAAGAAGTTCATTGTGAAGGAAGTGATCTTTATTGCCACCCAAAGGATCTTGAAACTGCCAAAGAAGGGTTTTTCTGTTTAGCAACCTTGCAGCCGCACTTAACTGCTGTGCATGATGCCATGCTGGAAGATCTTGTTTATGTAAGTAAAATTGGGTCCAGGACTCTCACGAACAAACCCTTAAATCTATACAAGGATCCTAGAATACCATGGAATAACAACAAAAAGATTGCATAACGACACATTTAAGCATTGAATATTGATTTTCACTTTCTCCAAATGAAGCTTTGATGCAGTAGCATGTCATGGATGGATCGACACGAGCCAATTTGGCTACCCAAGCCAAACCTGAACCGGCTCAAACCCAAACCAACCTTTTGGTCTGGAAAGGGGTGATAGATGATTAATTATAATAGGAAGTTTCAATATTAGATTTCATTATCTATTATTTCTGTTTTGAGTAAGGATTTCATTCCATAGATACAATATGTAGTTTCTAAACTTATGTCAATTAGTTTAGGAAAGTTTTACCTTTAAATAGAACATGTATTAGGCTTTTATTTAGAGAATTGAAGAATTGAATTGAAGAAATATTTGATTGGGTTATTGTGGTGTGCCTACGGGCTGAAAGTGAGTGCTCTCTCTCTTTTCCCTCTCTTCGTCTTTGAGATCAGGAATAGTCTACTACGTAGACTGATTTCCCACCCTCTCCTTCTTCTTCCTCCTCCCTGTTCTTCTTTATTTTCTGGTTCTTCCCTGTTCTGGGCAGTACCTGGCAGCAGCTTTCAATTGGGTTGAACTCCCTGAGAACCCCTCCGTTTGGGCTGAACTTTTGGTCGAAGACTACTCCTATAAGGGCAATTCAAACCCCCGAAGTGCTAGGACTGTTACCTTGCTGGAACTGGACATTACAGATAGAAGAACAGATCTGTTTCTCTCTTACCGCCAGGTGAGTTGCAGAAACTTCTAAACTAATTTGGGGCTTCCGGATTAAAGGATTGCTAGTGGAACTTGTAGGCTTATGAGATACGAATACTCACCTAAAGTTTCAATTCGATTGGACTTGAGTTGAGTGAGATCTCTCTCTTAAACTAAACCTGGTTTTCCGCCATTGTTATTCCTGTTTGTGAACTGATTTCCAACGAAGGTAGAAGGAGACCCTTTATTGCTAGATTTCCAATTATACCCTCCCTTTATTAAGTAACTGAAGTTTAACCTTATTTCTTTGTTTCTAATTCCAAATCAGTCCTAAGGTCTTGTTTGGTTTACTCAAGTTATTAGACAAGTTCTGAATAATTACAAGTCTGCCATTACTGGTTGAGTTTTAGACTTATTTACAGTTCTGCCATTGTTCATTGAATCAAGCTTGCTTATTATTTGGGTGGGCCTACTAGCGGATCTAATTAGGGTTTTCTCAACCCGGATCCCACATCAATTGGTATCAGAGCAAATATCCTGCAGTCATGGTGAGTAACAATGAACTCCTCGCACGTGCTAACGCCGACAAAGAGGAAACTAACACGGCCATTGGTGGTATATCAAACCGACTTGATGGGATAGATGCTTCTATTTTAATTTTTCAAGATATGATGGCAAAAATGCAGACGTCCATTGACTTGTTGTCACAAGCTATAAAAGGTAAGAGTCCCATACTTGGGAATTTTTTCAACTCCGTCTCATATGTTCCACCTCCCAATGCATCCCCACCACCATCACCATCACCATCACGACACGTACCACCACCACCATATGGAGTTGGTCGACATGGAGAAATTTTTGGTGCTGACAAAGGAGCACGACTGGATGTGCTTGATTTTAATGGAGACCAAAATCCTGAGAAATATCTTGACTGGATCCATAGCTTGGAGATATTTTTCAAATGGTAGTCAGAGCCTAGAAAATTGATGTTTGCAGAAGCTAAATTGAAGGGCACGGCACAAGTTTGGTGGATTAAATATCAGAAACAAAATCAAACTCGTGGCATTGGTAAGATAAATACTTGGGCTGAGATATATGCGGCAATGAACCGACGATTCCTACCTCTTGATTACAAGCAACGGACGCATCTCAAGTTTACTCAATTACGGCAAGACAATATGACTGTTAAAGAATATGTGGTCCGATTCTATTATTTGGCTACCCGATCTGATTTTGATTGGGATGAAGATGTTTTGGTCGCACAATTTCGTAATGGTTTGCACCGACAGATTAGTGCTTCCTTGGCTTCCAATAGGTTACATACAATGGAGGACGCTGTACAAGTGGCATATCAGGTAGAGAAAAATTTAAAGAGGTCATACAATCGGAGAAGCTTTCCAGAGACATTCTCTAAAGGTAACAATTTTGTCAAGCAAGCTCCACCACCAGAGAAGTCTTTTAGCAAGCCCCAAGAAAGTGGTTCTAGTATGGCATCTTCACGGCCGCCCATCCATATTCTCCGCCTCAGCGTAGTTATGATAGACCTCCTTCAAAATCGAGGGCTGAGATCCAATGTTACACCTGTAAGGGTTTCGGTCACTTTTCTTCCCATTGCCCAAATCGCTCCATTGCTTTTGCCGATAAAGAAGAACTCATGGCTACTGCCAGAGAACAACGTAAGAATGAGATCGTTGAGATCGTATACTTGGCAGCCGAGCACGATAGTGATGATAGCGACAGTGATGTGGATCAGTTGCACCAGCCTTTTATGGTCCTTCGCCCTCTCTTGGCTACACAGATACCTGAAGAGGATGATTGGCGACGCGGCAATATTTTTCAGACACGGGTACGATGCAACGGTTCCCTATGCACCATGATTATTGACGGCGACAGTTGCACCAATGCAGTCTCCGAAGATATGGTTAACAAGTTGGGTTTGAAGACAGAGTCCCATCCGCATCCCTACAAGGTTGGATGGATAAATAACAATAATCTTAAGGTTCATGAGCGGTGCTTGGTCACGTATTCCATCGGCGGATTGATCGACACTGTTCGATGTGATGTGTTACCCCTCAAGATCTGTCACCTTCTCCTTGGTCGTCCTTGAATGTTTGACAAGAAGGTTCAGCATGATGGGTACGAGAATACGTACACCTTCAAATTCGGTGGGCTCGATATGCAACTTCTTCCGGCAAAACACCTTCCCACCATCAAGCTTAAGAAGAATGCTAACTCGCTCCTCCTCCAACACATTCCATCTGATGGTCTTCTTGGTCCTTATCCAGACTCAACGGAGTCGAGTTCTTTTGAGAAGTGAAGAGTTGATGCAGTAGCAGTGTCATGGATGGATCGACACGAGCCAATTTGGCTACCCAAGCCAAACCTGAACCAGCTCAAACCCAAACCAATCTTTTGGTCTGAAAAGGAGTGGTAGATGATTAATTATAATAGGAAGTTTCAATATTAGATTTCATTATCTATTATTTCTGTTTTGAGTAAGGATTTCATTCCATAGATACAATATGTAGTTTCTAAACTTATGTCAATTAGTTTAAGAAAGTTTTACCTTTAAATAGAACATGTATTATGCTTTTATTTAGAGAATTGAAGAATTGAATAGAAGGAATATTTGATTGGATTATTGTGGTGTGCCTACGGGCTAAAAGTGAGTGCTCTCTCTCTTTTCCCTCTCTTCGTCTTTGAGATCAGGAATAGTCTACTACGTAGACTGATTCCCCACCCTCTCCTTCTTCTTCCTCCTCCCTGTTCTTCTTCTTTATTTTCTGGTTCTTCCCTGTTCTGGGCAGTACCTGGCAGCACCTGGCAGCAGCTTTCAATTGGGTTGAACTCCCTGAGAACCCCTTCATTTGGGCTGAACTTTTGGTCGAAGACTACTCCTATAAGGGCGATTCAAACCCCCGAAGTGCTAGGACTGTTACCTTGCTGGAACTGGACATTACAGATAGAAGAACAGATCTGTTTCTCTCTTACCGCCAGGTGAGTTGCAGAAACTTCTAAACTGATTTGGGGCTTCCGGATTGAAGGATTGCTAGTGGAACTTGGTAGGCTTATGAGATACGAATACTCACCTAAAGTTTCAGTTTGATTGGACTTGAGTTGAGTGAGATCTCTCTCTTAAACTAAACCTGGTTTTCCGCCATTGTTATTCCTGTTCGTAAACTGATTTCCAACGAAGGTAGAAGGAGACCCTTTATTGCTAAATTTCCAATTATACCCTCCATTTATTAAGTAACTGAAGTTTAACCTTATTTCTTTGTTTCTAATTCCAAATCAGTCCTAAGGTCTTGTTTGGTTTACTCAAGTTATTAGACAAGTTCTGAATAATTACAAGTCTGCCATTACTGGTTGAGTTTTGGACTTATTTACAGTTCTGCCATTGTTCATTGAATCGAGCTTGCTTATTATTTGGGTGGGCCTACTAGCGGATCTAATTAGGGTTTTCTCAACCCGGATCCCGCATCAAGCTTTGATCCAAGTCTTCTGCAACTCTCAATAGACCATTTGTTCTCCTTAGGCAATGGGTGCCAGAGAAGAATTCTAGAAATTGAAACTGCCAGGACCATGAATCTAATATTTATAATACTATCCCAAACCGATTCATTCTCACAATGAACTGGATTTGATTTGATTTGTCTCTGAACCATGACAAACCAGACCAAACCAATCAAACTAGTAATATGTATTCCTACTAATTAACCAGTCCAGTAATTAATTAAACTCACACAAAAGAGAACTTATAGTTTACCCCCTCAAAGATTGTTGGGAAGCGCATCATATACCGCCTTGACGGGTCCATCAGACATTGGACCAAAGGAGCGAAACAACATTGAATACAAGCCAGAAACATTTGCAAGAATTCACCGGAAGCTTGCAGGGAAAGATATTGTCTTTGATTACCCAATTACAAAGGCATAAAATGGCATTCCGCATTATCATGGATCTCAGATTTTGCTTCTGGTGCAGTTTTGTTTAACTTTTTGATAAGTGTATAATTTTACATTTTTATTCCTTTTGCATTATGATTTTTAGGGTGTTTTACACCTTATTGAGCTTAATAGAATTTATTTTATGAGTTTGGTATATTTTAGAAATCTTGTTAATTAATTAATAAAAGATGAAAAAATTCTAGCACTCTCAATATTAACATTTTGAATTTTATGTAGGATTCTGACATGGAAAGAGTTCGTTTGGGCTTCCAAATGTGGTTTTAAAATCTGATCTGAAAAATTGATCCAAATCTAAACCAGAGAAGGAAGGTTGCTAAACACAGAAGGTTCACTATTAGAAGACCTTGATTGATTGTTAGAAATCTTGAGGAGAATATTCACAACTATAAAATCTTACAAAATTTAGTAGATTTGGGGGTGGCAATTGTTTAATAATTGAATGATTTTCATCTAATCTAGATTTTGTTTAATTTTTATTTCCATGTAATAAGGTTGTCAAATCTAGGCATACCAATTTTAGTCTTGTATTTTGGCTATTTAAATAATGTAAAGCCTATGTAAAGATCATCCAAGAGTGATTGAGAAAAAAGACAGTGGCTGAAGAACAACTCTCTTTCTTTTATTCTTGTGTTCTTGAAGAAGTCATGTGTAGCTAATTTTCTTATCTTCGGTTAGACGGAGCTAAAGTCATCATTGTAAACTTGTGACTTGTTCTTATTTATTGATTTTTAATTGAATATTTGTTTTTCTTCCAATTTATGTGTAGAATGATTGATGAATGGGTTGATTAGAAGTACTACTAATTGATTTATTTATCTAATCGATTGTTAAATTAGAATTGAATTGCTATCAATTGATTATTCTATATCAGTGGCAATGGGGATTGATGTTAATGGACAAGTTAATGTTATATTCCTAGAAGAAATCAGATTAAAGTAATTAAACCACGCTGGTGTGTGCTTAACGTTTAATTTCAATCGTCTTTCCAATTGTTAATGCTATTCCTGAATCAAATCGAGAGCCTAGTCTTGAGATTGATTTAAGAATAAGGATACTATTAATAAGCTATCTTTTAATAGACCAACCTTAAAGAAAGACTAAGGATTTTAGGCCTAATCCTAATTTTCTTGATTGATTATTCAATTGGAATTGATTATCATTTATGTCGATGAACAAGTTTATGAAGATGGTGTAAACATCATTTTGACCGAAGCTTTCTCTTATTGGTTTAATTTTTGATATTTGTATTACCTTGCTCTTTATTCTTACATTTTAGATAATTAATTACTGTTCTTTTCTATTGCAAACATACCACCCTCCATACGTAGGATAGCCAATGAAATTGTGCTAATAAAATCAATCAGAATCTGTTTTAGTACAACAATTCCTTATTTCCTGAGTCATATTTCATTTTTATTTGTTTTTCTCTCTTTCGGTTAATTAAACATTTTAATCTTGATCATACAATCCTTGTGGGTTCGACCCTTACTTGCTACCATCTATGTTTCAAAGTAAAATAATTTAATTTGAGCGCTCGACACGCATCACTTTTTCTTGTTAGCTACAGAATTGAAATTCACTAAGCTTTTTGATTGAAATCTTTTCTCCGGAGTGATTGTCTTATGCCAGTATACCTGAAATATGAAACTCCACTCTTGTAGGAGAATGAATTTTTGCTTTACAAAATACGTGTTGGTTACTCTTTTTGTTGGTTCAGCGATTTAATTGAATTAGTGGCTTTGGACCAGCTCACAAATATATATATATATATATATATATATATATATATATATATATATATATATATATATATATATATATGAACCATGCATCCAACACCACCACCACCACCATAGAGAAGAACACTGCTATCATCCATAATCCCTAACAATCTTCTTTTCAAATCCAATATTTTTTGCTTTATCTTCCTGCTTTTTTCTTTTTCTTTTTCTTTTTCTTTTTTTAACTCACAAAGATCTACTGGGCATTGTTCTGTGGGTTAAGAAACCTCTAATCCTATCAATCTTGTTCTATTCCTGAACCTCGATGTTTGGACTTCGGAATTCAACTTTCGGGTTTTATCAATTTGCTTTTCTAGTTCTTCTAAAATTCTATGATGCTTTGTAAATGTTTAGGCTCGACAAGGACAATAAGCTTGGCTGCAGGGGACACTGGACCAGTTCCTCCTCTCGTGTAAATTGCTATGCAGGTGTCGCTACAAAGCTTGTGGCTCATGGAAATCAACGGGGGTTCGTCCAATGCCTAACAAGGAGCTACTCTCTTCTCAGACGAAGATTCCAACGAAGGTCCTGGAGAGAGTTTTTCAAAAGGGTTTTCCCAAAATATTTTCTAGTTGAACACTCAAATTTGGTACACGCGTTCATCACATCAATATTAAGCCACGGACTTCAATCAAATCTTGTGTTAAACATACACCAAAATCTGGGACAGTAGTCAGTACATAAATGGACCCATGTGAAAAAGGATCGGCAGTCATCTAGCTCATCAATTTCAGAAAAGACTAAAAAACCAAAGATGGTATTTCATAATTACAAGAATATCATTTCATTGTAATAGAATTCAATAGCATTTCTACAATTTTATTTAACTTATAATTCAATCTCAAGTCGTTCCACTAAATGTTTGGGGCTTGAACTTGACCCATGAAAACAAGTTTCGCCTTCTTAATCACATGAATCGACCCTTTACTACCACATGGCATGTCATGAATTTTAAGGAGCTTGAAAACCATATAAGCCAGCTAACATGCCCAAACAACAACTAAAAGCACAAGTTTCCCAAAGGAATAATTCAAGTAAAGTATATGGTGAGGCAAAAAATGCTGCTAAATGTTTATCCAAATATCACCGAACCAATAACACAAGGGCATAGGAGATCAAATGCAACATGTGGTTTAAGGTGGGAGAGATTCTCACTCCCAATAAACAACTGATTTATGCAAGGCATGAGTCAGGGAGAGAAAGCAATTAAGGAAAAATAAAGATCATTTGCAGTTAAATCCAATAGGTTTGTTTCAATGCAATTTAGAAAGAAATGATAATAGATGAGAATGAAGGTAAACCACACTATGCCACATGGATGACAATTTTTTTATCCTGGGCGAAAGGAAATATCACACCCCTGTGATGGTGCTCACATGATAAGCCTTTATTTTTTTTTAGTTTATTTTTATTTTTTTTTAATATTTGGGACTGTTTTAGGTTTTTTTTTTTTTTTTTTTTGGGGGGGCACGGGGGAGGGATGGGGGTTCACTATGCAATTTTATGGACAGAATGGTCGTAGACAAAATATAGGCAATGGTATGTCAAAAGTTATTTAATAAGGTCAATGCTTAGGTTAATGGAGTTTAACCAATAAGTTAAACTAACAATGATTCAAAAGCACTTCAATCATGAGACTTGGGAAGTGATGAACTGTTTTCTTTTTTTTATTTATTTTTAATTGCTAAAGGATTTAAGTGGACATTAATTAGGATTCCTCAACCGATAATAGATGAACAAGAGAATTCTTCAATCCACTCTGGCAAGCAAGATATTTTGAGTTTCATACAGTAATTTCTTTGCAGGATGTAATCTTGCTACCTGAAGCGAAAGCATCCGGACTTGTAATATGAACAAATGCTGCATTAGCATTGGATGAAATATTGTCGGTCAGAAAGATGATGATAAACAATCTGAAAATCAGATCTGCCTTCATATACCATTCTAGTCATGTTGCAATTTCAGCCAGCCCAATCCTCATCGCTTCCATCTATATCCTGAACAAATGAAATAATTAAGTTTCCAAGCTCAGCTGGAAATCACATGTTTGACGACTTCTAGTAAAAGAAAATATTTGGATTTCGGCATCTTGTTTCAAATTAAGGTGGTCTTGATAATACTGCAGTAGGATTAAGATTTTTGTGTTTCATTCGATAGATGACAGGGAAAATGAAGTGAATTTTTTTAAAAGCAAGGGGGAAGAGTTAAATGACTTGGTGAGCATGGAAAAATGTGCTAAGTGCTAGATAAGAGTGGAATGGGATAACGAGATCCACATTTCTGACTCCAAGTAGTTGGGATAAAGCTTAGGTTGAATTCCACTGCACAAGATCAAAGATTTCTTTTTTTTTTTTTTTTTTTTGAAGTTAACTGTCAAAGATGATGTTATTATCGTTTGTAAATCATCACAAATAGTTCAATGGAAGAAACACAACCTAAAATGAAATAGTTCATCAAATTAAAAGCAAATCAAACCTCTGATTCACTTGAGAACAGTTCTATCTCATCATCTTCAACCTATAAAGTGCAGAAACAATGTGAATTTCTCAAACAGAAGTAATAAAGCAATCAAGTCTCATCTATACTACTAAACTAATTAATAATAAATAAAAGGAAATTTTTCATATACACACCATTAAGGATTGAAAACCTCATCTACCCCCACAAGATTGCAAAAACCTCAATCACATCCAACTAACTAACGGAACTGTTGAAATACAGTTTTACCCTTCATATTAAAATTTGAAAAATTAAAAAAGTATGTTGAATGACTAATTTGACCTTTGAAATGGAACTGTGTATCTCTCCTTTTTACTCTCACCTAACCCCTTCTGCGTTGGTCCCCTCTGCATTGTCGTCCACGGCAGCATCCCATCTCCTGCCAGCATCTCATCTCCGGCCTCCTATCTCCAGCTACGAAAAACCTGGATAGATCTGCATTCGCCAAAAAATCATACTTGTCCAATTCTGTGAATGTATTTTTTTAATTTTATTTCTCCTTCTTCATCTTCTTCATCGGTCCTAGTTTTTTCCCCTTGTTCTTCTTTTATTTATCAGTTCTGGTTTTTTTCTCCTCATTTTTCTTTTCTTCTTCATCGATTTTGGTCTTTTTTTTTTCTTGCATCAGTTCTAGTTTTAGTTGCGCTCTTCTCCTTCATCAGGTCTTCCTCTTCTATTTCTTTTGTTTTCTCACCATTATTTGGTTGGATTTGGTGAGGGCTGAGGATTGGGATGGCGTGGAGCTCGGACCACTTGGAAACTGGAGGAAAAACGGAGGGAGTTCAAGAAAATCAAAGAAAATCCGAAATACATGTGTCAAAGCCAGTTTCTCTCCCTCAATCTGCTCCCTTTTTTTTTTCTTCCTCTGACCAAATTTCTGGGGCTTCCGCTCCTGATGCTTTACCTTCTTTTGGAACCAGAATTGTAGTATTAAAGAAATCATAGGAAACAGATCTGAAGTCAGATAAGAAGCAACAAAAAAATGGAACAGCAGATGACCAAATTCAGAAAAATAAATCCGATTTTAAATCAGAATACAAAAAAAGAGCAGTTTAAGATCTGGTGACTTGCTGCTAGTTCACAAAAAATCGATTATCTTTCGCTTAATTTAGAGCTTTCTTCTCTCAAGTGTGGTCTCCTATTTCTCCTTTCTTCCCCTTCTGTTATTGAAGTCGGATTTCTGCAGAAAGAAAATGAGAAAACAAAGAAGAGAAAGGTAAAGGGAGGATTCTGTATCTGCAAAATCGATCAGAGCTCTGTCTCCGTTTTCTGTTCCTCTGAAAGGGAAAGGGAGAGAGGATCACAGCAGAGAGTGGAGATTCACTGATTCCATCGTCGTCATAGTTGTCAAAGGCGTCCGGGCGGTTTGTACAGACCTGGGCGCCTGGGCGTGGTCGCCTAGGCTAGACAAGAACAACATTTATCAGGCAGTACTTATTTATGACTAATATCATTTAAGTAAGTTTACATTTACTTAAGATATTATTCATAAATAAGTAAATACCCCCCTATTTGAATCCAATAAAAATAGTCTAAAATTCAAATTCCAGAAGGAAAAAAAGTCAACCCCCCTGTTCAAGAACAAAAACCATATTTTTGGGTGCGAAGGCGATTTTCAACTTTTAAATGCTAGGCTTTTTTCTAAATATAAAAATTCTATAAATCTTATTATAATAAATCATCACTAAAAACCAAAAGTGCGTCAAAATAATCTTTTGCTTTGATGCCCAAAAAATAATTTACATTCAGACGACTTTAAACAGCATTCCCGTATTCCGAACAAGGTTTGACCGGAGTGTAACTCCTTCATTATAATTTGGATTCAAGCAATCTCGGATTTGTTGGAAAGCTGATTATGCTAGCTTTGCAACGAATTCGAGATTGCTTGAATCCGAACTATATTAAAGGAGTTACGCTCTGATCAAATTCGTTAAAAGTACGCAAATATTAGTCATAAATAATTGTTTACTTAACTCTAGACACAATCCCAGGTCTTAGTGTACATTAGTAAACTTGGGTCTACACTACATATTAATTAAGTTATGTCTTAAATGTTGATTATTTATGTAGAATGTTGCATATATATAAACATTAATATTTTAGAAATAAAAAAAAATGCACTGGGAACGCCTTGGTCGCCTAGGCAATGCCTAGGCGCCCAGGATGGCCCCAAACGCCTTGGATCGCCTTGTCGCCTTGACAACTATGATCGTCGTCGAATAGAGGATTCAAGGAAGATGAAGACCGTTGATGAAAGGAAAGGGTATTTTGGTCTTTTAACAAGCCTAAAAGGGTATTATCGCCCATTAAAATTCTCAACGCAACTAACGGGAATCTTTTAACGGAATGGACTTCGTTGATAAACGGAGTAAAATTTTTGGGTAGTAGATGAGGTTTTTGCAATCTTGTGGGGGTAGATGAGGTTTTCAATCCTTAATGGTGTGTATATGAAAATTTTCCTAAATAAAAACAAGTAAAAGTTATATCAATTGCTTTATTAAGTCTCATCTATTTTACTAAACTAATTTATAATTAAAAAAATTTTAATATTATATCAATGAATTAACCAAATGGTTAGATCAAATCTCTTGCTCGCTCTCCAAAACAAGGAGTTTACTTTTGTAACTTTACATGGTTTAATGCTAGCAACAACCTTACCTAGGTTTATCATCTTTCTTCTTCAGTTAATCATTCATCAAAATAAAGATAATTTGCAAACCACTTATTCATCGCCACAGGAAGTTTGTAAATAAACAAGAAATATTGTCTTTTCATATGAAGGTGGGAAGTTCAGATTCACGCAACCACCAAATAAGAGGATAAAAAAAATTGTAAGACTGAAAACTGAGATAAAATGGCTCTATACAACAAGTTATGCAAAACTATTAGTTATGACCACAATTACACAAACACAAGAATAACAACCGAGTGAAATCATATTTCTGTCTCCATAGGTCTGTAAACATGACATGGCATGGGTATGAATATGGGATGTGTTATACATTTGGACAAGGGTGGGAAGAAGGTTTTTTTTTTTTTTTCCACTTTTTTGGTGTGCTGGTGAAGAAGAATAATATCAACTATCCCCCCCAAGTTCCCTCGGCATGCCCCATGCCAGGAAAAAGGGCATCATCAAGACACAATGCACGCCCCTGCGCATCTCAGCAAGAGTCACGGCCATGGCAACACTTTGGCCAGGACATTCTTTCCCACTCAATAGGTTGGAGCTCTCATCAACACTACGGTGTTCTGTTCAACCATCTTCAGCTTGAACTCACATCGCGCAACTACTCCTTACAAGGACTCGACTTGGCTCCCCAGGTAACACTTCCATCTGCACTCCATGGACCCTGTGGCTTCAAACAAGATGCACCAACTTACTTGAATACCAGCCTCACCAGCATCTCTACTAGTCTTTAGCACCACAACCCCTCGACCATCAGTCTTCTGCACCTCATTACATAGCAGTTTACATCTACCAAAACACTCCTCTATTGCCAAAACCACTTGGGAACTCTCCCAAACTTCCACCCAGCTTCCTGAGCCACTCTTTTCTCTCAAGAATCCCAAAGCTCCGCACCACTTAAATTGTCAAAAATGAGCCACTTTCCCTGTGTGCTCACATTCAGGCCAACCCCTCACTAAATCTAAACCAAAACTTACCATTATGTCTCATGCCACCACTTCCACTCATGCGTCAAACACAACTGTCCCCTAAGCTCCTCTCCTCCAATGCACCATTGCTAGTGCCAAAACATGAGCATCACTCCCTCTAGTGTTCCCCACACTTAGGCCAACCCCCACCAAATCTGAAATACAAGCTTCCCATACTGTCCCCTAACACCACTTACACCAGCACTCCTAACCCATCAGTTGCTTCCTAAGCCCACTCCTGTAACCCTCATGGTCATCATACCTTACTCCTGAAGTCGTTCTTCCCTCAAAACCATGATGTAGGAGTTCCCACCGCAGCTTACCAATCCCACAGCATGGGGTCCTTGCCTCTGCAATGGGCTACTCAAATACATCCTCATTCTTCACCCTAAGCACCACTGGTACCTCAAATGACCAACCATATACAATAATGGGACTAGTCCAACCCACCACCGGCCAACAATTCGCTCTCCTAGAGTTCATGTTTCTCTTCTCGGGCTGTCCCTAGAGAGAACCCACCTCCACTACCCATGCCCCTCTAGTAGGACTACTGTCTTCACTCTAAGTAGGCATCCTCCAAGTAATTGCCATACCTTTGGAGCCCACAAAGGTCTTCCTCTATGCCTCAAAATATTTAGGTCACCTTAGTACCTCAACTCGTGTCTTCACCCAAGGTAGACACTCAATTTCAGGCTTCTTCACTGCCATCACTCATTGAAGGTCTTCCTCCTCTCAAAAGATAAATGCAACCAAAAAACATGGTTCACTCGAAGTTCACACTCATTCAGCCAATGCTGTTTGTTCACAAAGTTGTGCTGCTTCGGCTATCTGAGAGCTCGCATCCTTCACCAAAAAGCCAAAACTAATCATTGATCTGCTTCAAGCCATCGTGCGCCCACGATAGTCTAAACCGCTGCACATAGGTATGCTGCCTTCGGTTCCTCAGGACCACAATTACATAAAGATGAGAATAACAAAAACAGTGAAATCATATTTTTGTCACTCCCTACTTTGTCAACACGACATGGGTACATATGTGTCAGACACTTGGATATGGCTGTGAAGAAGGTTTCTTTTTTTTTTTTTGCGTGTGTGTGTGTGTGTGGGGTAATAGTAGTATTAGTAGCAAGGTTTAAAATCTTGGTTCTCGGAGGCGTCTTGGCCTCTTGGAAAACCGAGATCTCGGCGCCGAGACAATGCAAAAAACCAAGACACCTCAAAAAAGGCTTTCTCGGTGGCCAAATGTCATTTTTTTAGGCTTGATACTTCAAGGAAACCTTATTTTAGGATAAATAAACACATTTAGAGTATAAAATTGTAAAAATAATCACTTTGTGGTTGTTTGGGTTTACACCCATGTTTTGGCAACAATTTCAAAGAGAAAACTAAGAAGAAAAGAAGAAGATTTGAAGTTGTTTTGAAAAAATTTAGAAGAAAAGAGCAAGACCTGTTCTCGGTCAAGAACTCGACCGAGAACAACAGCTTGCCCCTTTTATTGCCTTAACAAAAAAAGCATAAAGCAATTTCTGGCCGAGATGGATAGAGAAATTGCCGAGAAACCAGAATATCCCAAGATCTCGGCAAGATCTCGGGCAAGAACTTGTAACCGAGACCGAGATCTGGTATCGACCTGGATCTCGTCTCAGTCTTCACCAAGAAGACCAAAATTGCCGAGATCTCGGCAAGATTTTAAACCATGAGTAGTAATGAAGAACAAGATTAAATACACTGATTTTGACACATTCTACCCTGTTTTTTCTGACACATTAACCCCAAAAAAAACACCCTATCCTTCCTAATCCCAACCCTTTGATGAGTAATTTTACCCGTGCCCATTTTTGACACATCCTCATATCCTAAATTTTGGACCTACAGAACATAACTCCTTGATGTATACCCTACCGGAACCCAGGTAACAGACCTATGAAGATAATAATGCATGTCAGCTTCTATGATGATCCACAATCTTAAATAACAAATTATAATCTGATCACATTGAGGTCTACATAAAATACAAGACCCATCTTTAACCCTAATGTAATGTAGATATAAACACCTGAATTATCAATAAAATGGCAAGTAAACCAAATCAATGAAAATGATTTTTTATCACCTTTTCCATGTCATCATTAACAATCTTTCAAGAATTACATTTGGTTGGGATGTACAACAAGTGCATTAATATTTCATTCACATCAGCATCCTCTGGCAGAAAAATAATACTTATCTCCTCCCATGAAAGTGTCACATTAGGGGCAACAGCATGATGTCAAGAACAAAGCGAGAGAAGTATATAGGTTGACATTTTGAGTTGCTGACCAAGCATCTGTATAGAAAATAGAAACTGGTGTTCTCTAGGGCTGATGATCTGGCAAAGCAAGGGGTTGTACAACGAAGATTATGTTTTGACGATGTTATTCTATGGTGAATCAGCCCTCATTTCAGTTATAGAGTTCTGGGTTTTATGTGTTGGCAGTATTTCTTAGTGGCTATTGTATCACTAGACTCTACTCTATTTCTCAAATGAGGTAAATTTAATAATGAGAAAAAAGTTCTTTAAGAAAATTTTGTGCATGTCAAGCTTCAACATTCTGACTACTTCAAATTAATTATATTTTAGCATTTTACTGAATCTGCACCCAGGTTTGTGTATCTATAGCATAAAATGTCAATAAATCACACTAATATTGCTAAACAATACCTGGCCAATTACCATTATGTCTCCTCTTTTGAGATTTTTTCTAGGCCAAATTCCATCAGGTTTTAAGGAATTTGAAGTACAAACAATATGGAAATTTCATCACTTACACAACTATAAAGAACCACTCTACCCTTTAATATGAACACAAACTGATCTTTAAGCCATCTTTCAATGCTGGCAGTACCTCCCATGGTTTGAAGAATCGCAATCAGATCGAGGGGGTCAGACAATTCGAACGGAATCGACTTCCCTTCACAATTCTGGAACAATGCAGCGGATTGGGTAGAAATTGGACAGGGAATCAGCCCATCCAACCCGATTCCCTCCGATCATGCTGCCCCTCTCTATTTTAGTCATATTTTATTTCTTCTTTTAAGGTTAGTTTCCAACACTACCCTTTCCTTTTGAATGAATTCTGTTTTATCCCCTTCCAATACTTTGCTTCCATGACTAGTTTAACTCTTTAATTCTATTTCCAGTTTGGTCTTAAGGGTCAGTATGTTTGACTCAAAGGAGATTAAACCGTTCTGATAATTTAAAATATTGTCATTCTTCCTTGTTAACTACCCATGGCCCCTTGAACATTGTGGTTAATTATCAGATTGCCATTGGGGTCCATTTGTTTCCCCACTAAAGGTAGGTTTGCCTTTCCAAGATGTCCTTAATAATTCTACATAACTCATAACTATGGATCCAATTATTGGATCGATTTCAAATTTGGATATTTAGTTCCTAGTGTTATTCCACACAACAACAACAACAACAAAGCCTTATCCCAACTAAATAGGGTCAACTACATGGATTCTTGTCCTTCAATCAGCTTTGTTCGATATCATACTTAAAACAAGGCCTAAGCTATGCATGTCTTTCTTCACCACTTCCCCTAAAGTCATTTTAGGTCTGTCCCCAGTTCTTTTAGATCCTTCAATCTAAAACAAATCACTCCTCTATACAGGAGCATCTAACAGCCTCCGTTGAACATGTCATACCATCTCAAACGGCTTTCTCGTAGTTTATCATATATCGGAACTACTCCCAAATCAACTCTAATACAATCATTCCGTACCTTATCCTTTCTAGTTTTACCATACATCCATCTCAATTACACTAAGTTTATCTATATGATGCTTCTTAACTGCCCAACATTCTGCTCCATACATCATAGCCGGTCGAATAACTGTCCTATAAAATTTTCATTTAAGTTTTAAAGGAATACGCTGAACACACAGCACTCCAGACACACCTCTCCACTTCATCCATCCTATTTTAATCCTCTATGAAACATCATCCCCTATTCTCCTTTTTCATCTATGATTGAACCTAGATACCTAAAATGATCACTTTGTTGTATCTCCCTCTCAAGAATTTTCACTACCTCATTATCCGTCCTAGTGTGACTAAAGTTACACACCATATACTCCGTCTTCATTCTATTTATTTTAAAACCCTTTGATTCCAATGTTGATCTCCATAGCTCCAACTTGGGGTTAATCCCTGCATTTGTCTCAACCACCAAAACAATATCATCGGCAAAAAACATGCACCAAGGAACTTCATCTTGAACGTCTCTAGTTAAATCATCTATAATGAGGGCTAACAGATAAGGGTTTAAAGCTGATCCTTGATGTAACCCCATTGTGATTGGGAATTCACTACTTTGACCCCCCCCCCCCAAACAATAGTTTTCACACTAATCACCACATTATGATATATATCATCAACTATGTCCACATATTTGCTTGAAAAACCTCTTCGTACATACCAGATTAACTCTCTAGGAACTCTATCATAAGCTTTTTCTAAATCAATAAAGACCATATGGAGGTCCTTCTTGCATTCTCCACATCTTTCCATGAGTCTCCTAAGCAAGTATATAGCGTCTGTCGTGGATCTACCTGGCATAAAACCAAACTAGTTCTCCATAATAGTAGTTTATGTGTTATTCCACACAGTATTCTACAATTTGGTTGGCTTTTGTCTTTTGGCTGCTTCTTGTTGCTACCAGCTGAGGTGGTTGGAGGTCATTTTATTGGGATCTTATTTGCCGCTGCTCTTGCTTATGGGATTTATTAAGCTACTCATCCTATACATTAATTGTCCACATGGAATGCTCCAGGCAAAGGGGAAAAGGAGCATGTTAACTTCTATTTGCTCATGTTGGAGCCTAAAACTATCTTTTGCTCGTGATGGAGCATACTTCGAGTTGCACATGATGCAACCACTCATGTTGGAATTTACTACCCTTTTTGCTCATGGAAAAGCCTACTACTATTACTTGGTTTGCAGTGACTTGTATTGCAATGCTATCTGCTACTACTACTACTATTGTTATTGTTGCTACTGTTACTGCTACTACTAGTACAACTATTGCTGCTAAAGTTGCTACTACTACTAGTGCTAGTACTGTACTAGTAGTACTACTCAAGGAATTAAGTATCGTGTATCGGTACCGTATCGGTCAGCTGAAATTAAGAGACGTATCGTATCGTATCGTGGATACGCACGAATACGCATGGATACGGACAAAATACGTACAAAAATCATTAAGGAACATACAAAACACACTTTTAAAGCATAAAAACACTAAAATTAGCAACATTAAAAAGGAAAATGTTTCTTACATCATAGATATACATGTTTATGGGGCAAGATTTATAAAACATATGAATCATATGGTTGAAAAGATAAAGTGTAAAGTTGAAATGTGAAAAGGTAAAGTGTTAAGTTGAAAAGATAAAGTGTTAAGTTCAAATGTGAAAACATATGAATCATATGGTAAACAGATTTACTGCTTTAATTTGAAATGTGAAAAGGTACATAAACCTCTGCATCTCTAATGTAGACTATTTTATTATTATTATTATTTGGACAAGTGGCAAAGATTTCTATTCAAAATGAGAAACAAGTCACCTTAGCTAGCTTACACCTCAAAGCAACCAGACTTTAGCTAGCTTAAACCTCAAAGCACCCTGAGTTAACAAGTCACCCACACAATTACAAGAACAGGAAATAAAAAATAATAATAATAATAAACAACAACAAAACAAGAAATCAGAGATAAAATTTTAGAAGCAACCTTTTCAATGATGAGATCAGAAATCAGAAATCAGAACAGAACATAGTAAAAATCAGAAGGAGAAAATTCAGAAATCATAAATCAGAAAAAAAAAAAAAAAAAAGCACAGAAGACCAAACATAGAATGGAAGAAAAAGAAGAATTAAGAAAAAGAAAAAATCAAAAACACATAAGTTTACAAGAAGAAAAAGAAAAGAAAGTAATATAATGAAGGAATAACAGAACAGAACATAGTAGCAGAAAAGAAGAAGAAGAAGAAATAAAAAAAATAAAAAAAAGAAAGATTATTTAATGAATTATATTCCTATTTTTTTAACCAAAAAATAAAAAATAAACTCAAAAATTATAACTAAGAAGCAAGTATTGTAGATCAGTGGTCTACACATCTTATATAATTATACACATCTTATATAATTAGTAGAAGAGGATAAGAATAATTTTTGAAAAAAAAAATTCGAAATTTGTTGTGTTCTTCAAAAATTTCTCAAATCGAACCTCAAATCAGTATTTTCCATGTATATCGCATGCATTCATCGAATAGGACCATAATTCACTGATTCATGGGAAGAAACAATACAAAAATCGAATTAATATGAAAAAAATTGAAGTTGAAAGTCATACCTTAGGGTTTTCTGCCCCTGGAGCTTCAACAAATGATTTGAGCTTCTAATCTTCACAAACAAGATGTTTAATACTTCCTTCCAGTCGTTTTAGGGGTAGGAATCAAAGCCCATTGGTATTTTGGAGAGATTTCAAGTAAGAATTGAGCTTTAGAAAGTTGAATAAAATCGGCTCTGTTAAAAGTGACGAATAGGAGTTTTTTTCTTCAAAATTCGATACTAGTCGATACTTATGGGCTGTATCGACCAGTATCGACTGGTCGATACATGTTGTAGTTTTTTTTTTTTTTTTTTTTTTTTAACTTAAACTCTGTATCGATATACCAGTAGTGTATTGACTATACGTATCGAGCCGTATCGGTTCGATACGGTCAATACACTACGATACTATACTTTTTTAAAAATTTGGGATACAAATCGACCTATATAGTAGTCGATACCGATACGTATAGACCGATACGCACCGTATCGTGTCGATACTTGAAACCTTGGTACTACTACCACTATATGCCTTCCGAGAGAAACCTATGTTGCTTGGTGTTCGTGAGTTGATGTTACAACCTGCAGACCGTGTTGCGGTCTATTCTTGATGTTCCAAGCTAGAGCATGTTCCAACTTGAGGGTGAGTGTTGAAATTCTTATATTATGGTATTGTTTAGTACTCTGCTTAGTCTGTCACTAGTGTTGGTGGTGTTTAGTAAATGTAACTCGGCATATGTGTAGTCAAATAGGATAATGTCATTCTAGTTCAGGAGTAGAAGAATTCTACTAGTTTTATATTTCCTAGTTGATATAGACTTCCTTTTGCATATTGTAACTCACTTATTTCATTACAAATTAAGCTGGGATAATGGGAGAAATACCTCACATTGATCCTCCCTCCCTCCCTCTCTCTCTCTCTCTCTCTCTCTCTCTCTCTCTCTCTCTCTCTCTCCATTCACTCCATCATTTTCTCCTTCTCTTTCTGTTTCTTTTTTATTTTGTTATTTTAAGTTTCCATCTCAAAAATTCGAACTAGTAAGTGGAGGAACTTTCACATATATAAGGCACCCAAGGTTCTAGTCTCTAAGAAATGTGAATATTCTCAACACTCCCCCTCACGTGTTGCCCCTCTTCTGGGTGGCAGTACACGTGGCATGTGGTCCCTCTTTTGGGTGACCGTATGGAGTGAACCTGGAGATCTAATATCATGTTAAGTTTCCATCTCAAAAGTTCAAACTAGTAAGTGGAGGGACTTTTACAAATATAAGGCACCCAAAGTTCTAATCTCTAAGCAATGTGGGACTATTCCCAACATGTTACATATCTAAAAATAAAACCACATTTCTCTGCAATGCCTTCTCTATAAACAGCCAATTCATACTGCCTCCGACACAATCATAGAAGAAAGAAAGGTTGGATATAAAGGAGAAGATGTGCATTAGAAGCGTAAATCAATTATCTAGTAGCCGGAAAAGATAGCCTCTTGACTCTTTTGTTAAGAATAAAGAAAAAAGATCAGAACAATGAATTTATACCATAAGTGAATTAACCATTTTAGGATTTGAAGCAGGTGCTGAAATGGATGGACCATCCAAATGAGCAGTTGTGAGTGGAGTGGATGTGCATTTTGTTTTCTTCCTTCGGTAAACCTTAGGAATTTGAATAGATGTCTGATGCAAAAAGATGTTAGTCTGTCATGTCATCAGCAAGAAAACTACCTGCTGAACTGCAACTAAAAGATAGAAAAGGAATGCAGGTAAGGGAAAGGAAAATATGCAACACAATGTATAGTCTCCCAAAGGAATTCACACGTGGAAAAAATTGGAGTCAACTTCTGGTATTGGTAACACGGGAGCCATTTGTCTATTCCATAACCAATAACCATCCTATAAATCAGGTGGTAGCTTCATTATTATATTTGTTAGTTTCAGCTGAATATCTGAAACCTTTTGTTTCAGATTTCAACACAGAGGCAAAAGTGAAGAAGCGAACCAAGAACTTCCATTTTTGAATTTTGATCCATTTCAGCTGTTTCAGTTGATCTTAAATAATTTAGGATGAAATTTAATATAACAGAAGCATATTAATTTAATAGAATATACAAATCATATGTTAAATGACATTTGAGCTGGATTCCATGCATTTGTCTAATTTAGCTAGAACTTTGAAATATGAGAAAATTTTCTTGTGAAATAAAAACTCCATATACTCGAGTCACTTACCATCTTTTTAGTTAACATATTTATAATAAAAAAAATAAATAAAAAGAGGAGGAACAAGAACAACATAAAGCCCAGATGATCACAATTGGTTATGGCATGTCATTTACCAGGTTTTTGGGAAATTAGTGAAATATTTGGCCAAAATAAAGACATATTCCAAAACAAAACCTCATCAATTGTGCATAACATGTTGACACATTCTAACATACTCCGGTTTGCTGTCCCATCGCCAAGATTCTCTTTCACATTTAATCTCATCAACTATTTCTCCATTCAAAGTAGGCGGCATCTGTCCTAAGCTTTGAAGATGGAACATCAAGGGTTATAAGAAGGCTATTGAGTAAGCAATAGAAGAAAGATGATGGATAAGCTTTCCATGTTTTGCTTTTTCTCAAGCATGCATCCCCGTACCTCCCTCCTCCCCAACACCCCCAAACTCCAAAAAAAAAAAAAAAAAAAAAATATATATATATATATATATATATATATATATATATATATATAGACACCCACACTTCTGCTTCTGTTTCTTCAACAATTGTATTTCAAACATGAGGACAACAGATCATAATTTACTAGAATCATCAACAAAACACCATAATTTTTACTAGGAAAAAAGAACTATAATGTTTTGGATCTCCGTGAATAATGGAAAGCCTTTTGCATTATTAAACAATTCTCCTGTGGAAGCACAATCACCATTTCACCGCTTATAATTGACAGACAAATCCTGTGGCATACTAGAAGCTAGTTACTAAGAAGACACCCATTATTTTTTTAGCTGACGGCAGGCATGCACACTTGGACGTGGTTGGCGATTAACTAGCAATGCAAATGAGGTTTTATTTTTACATTAAATTAAAAATAAAAGAAAGAGAGAGAAATGTTAAAATGTTCAAAGGTTCAAACTTTGTATTTCTAAGATCCCCCTCCCTCAATAAGAAGTTTTCATTCACATCACAAATTGTAGGAGCCAGTATCAAGCCACACAAGCCAATCCCTAGAATTCTGATCTTCTCAAGCCAAACTCCCACTCTTCAAGTTCCAAAGTGTACCCAATTATATAGCAAGGTTCAGAATCTCGAGTCTCGAGGGTGTCTTGACCCTCTGAGAAACCAAGATTTCCGAGACCTTGGTCAAGATCTCGACGAAACACTATAAAAAAGCCACAAAGGCCTGAAAAGTGTGTCTAGGGGCTCAAATGGTCATTTTAAAACCTGATACTCAAGGGAATCACTCTTTTAGCAAACATAATCATATTTAAACAATAAAATTGAAAAAATAATCACATGGTGGTTGTTTGGGTTTACACTAATGTTTGGCAGTGTCAGTCTAAAGTTCAGATGTAAATCTAGGATAATATTGACTACTCTACATAATGTTACACTAATAGAAAATCAAAGAAGGTCAAATGAGCCAGTAAAATTATATTTTAGGAGAAGAATAAACATAATAGTACTTACTTAGTTAATTGTCATAGTCAAAAAACCCAAAGTAGTCAAGTAGACCATACGATCATAATTCATACATTATGTCAAGACCAGTCAAGAACTAATCAAAAATGTCGAGAACTGGTCAAAAATGTCGAGACCAGTCGAGACCTGGTCTTGTATGAGATCTCGTCTTAACCTGTTCGAGAACTTCAGATCTTGCCTAGATTTTGAACCATTAATATATAGCAAAATATAAACAAGAACTAAAAAAACTTTAGGGGAAAAAATACAAACAAGACAAATAAAGATGGCAACTAATTTTCGAATTATATTTGGAAAAAAATTATTTATGCACAAGCAACATGGTAACTAAGCAAAATAATACCTCCGATTGAACTTTCTTTACCACGCTTCTTACTCCTGCACCTGCATCTAACACAGTAGACCAATCAGTGAATGATGTATTCTCAAAAGTTTTAAAAATGCATAGATTCCTTGACAAATGCATAAACATATGTTCTTGTTTGTAAAGTTGAGCAATATAAAACTAACATGAAAAGAATAAGGTTAAATTTGGAGCCTTTAGTTTCCATAACTGAATTGGTTGAGATGTTGCTCTGCGACCAAGAGCTCATGTGCTTGCCTCCCGCTTACAACAGCTCATCATTATGTATAAGCGTTATAACTAACTTGTCTTACTGATTGATTCAAATAAACATGAATGTTAAAGATACGGATAAGATCCCCACACCGTGGGGGTGTTGGGGACTGGTAATGAGTGTGGGGTCCACCCCCACTTAGCTAGCATGGGCGTGGCCGGATTGGTTTCATTGTTATTTAATTAATTGTTTAGATGCCTTTCTTATCTTATTGTTAGGTAGTTACTTGATTAAGTGGCACAGGTTGTCTTATCATTATCTTGAGTAGTTTAAGTTGTCTAGAACTGTTAGTTTTGTTGGTTACGCTTCTTTTTAGGTGATTATTGTAATTAAACTGTGCTTGTTTTAGCACTACTATTTAATAAGATTAAATGCCCATGGTTAGCTAGACAAGAAAAACCGTGGGCTTCTACTCTAGCCGGCATAGGATGATTTAACTCCTTTAAATTACTCATTCTCCCATCCATGCTATCTAACTTGGCATCCATTTTGGCCAATCGTTGGAGAACCAGAGTAACAAGGTCATTGGGATCGTTGGACTGATTAGGAGAGTTATAACTCTCCTCAGCCATGCTCTGATACCAAATTGATGCAAAGAGAGTTTCCACACAACACAAATCACAAAACTCTCTTTTGCAATAGGATCTTCACAGTCGAATCAAAACAGAAAATAGAAAGAATTTAATAAAAATCACTTATATCAAAATCTGGCCATAGAAAAGCTTCAAAATTTGGCAACAATGTTCCCTAGGATGTAATGATTGACATACCAGAAGCCGAGTTTGATCCAACCATGAAAACAGAAACCACAAAGCATCGAAATCGACCTGTTCTAATTATTTCGCCTCTGGCCTTTCAGACTTGACAATTCTGGTTGCTATCTTCAATTCTTCAGAGTTGAGTGGTCAGGAACAGCAGCATTCATGTCACAAACCAATGAGGATGAGGGAGAGATTGAAAGTATTAAAAATAACACAAGGGAAACCAATAAAAAGATCATCGGTTGAATCTTACAACCTATGAGACTCAACCAAAAATTGATAAACAATTTTCTGGCCAACTCTAAGAGCTACCGCCAGCTTCTACTCCTCTTATTTATAATGAGAATCCTTACAATTAAAATAGGAAAGAGAGAAAACTACTAAAAACTAAACCTCCTTATAACATAGGAAGATTTTAATACAATGGAAAGAAAACTTTCTAAATCTGAAAATAGGAAAGTAAATACTTGGTCTCCAAGTAATTGAAACCTACTATCAATCTATCCTAAATATTAAGAAACAAACTAAACAATGAAATTAGGAAAACTATCTTTTAGGAAAGAAATAACAAAAGAGTGAAAAAATCTGTTGCTGGTACTGTTTACGTGAACAGTACCACGTGAACAGTGTTGACCATGTGGGCTGGTTGCCTTCTTGGACTGCATCAAAGGGACATGGAGTACAGAAGATAGCATTATGGTGGAAGTAGGAGAGACCATACAAAGGCCTATCACCTGCAGGGAAGAACCATCAGCAAGGATGACAGGAGAGGATTGCTGAAAAGTAAAGGGAAGCAAACATTTCAGACTAATCAGTTATGTGATAGGAGGCTCCAAAATCAATGATCCATGGTGAAGATGGTATGGTGAAAAAAAAAAGATTAGAATTACCTGTGTGGGCAAATAATGGCAGTGGAAGCGGAGCTGAAGATGAGTCAAGCTATTGCAGATGCTTGAAAAGGTGAGCATAGTCTTGTTCAGCATGGTAGTGGCTTTGACTCAGTTGCCTCGGTTTCAACTCTCACCAAGCCGAAACTTAGGTCCAATACTAAAATGTTAAGAAACTCAATAGGTTCTGACCAGTACTTGAGTCAATCCCCTATATAAAATCACAGGTTTCGATCCAAACCTGTCTATTTCAACAGGTTTCGATCCAAACTTGTCTATTTCGACAAGTTTCAACCAAAAGTGAAGGGTTTCAACCAAAATCCCGAGTACAACACTTATTATGTCTAATACCATTTAAGTTAAATGTTTCTTATTTCATTTACTTAAGATATCATTCATAAATAAGCAAACACCCCCCAATTGAATTTAAAAATCTAAAATTCAAATTTGAGGGCGAGCCATGGTGTGACGGTAAGGTTGTCATATTGCAACTTGATGGTCACGGACTCACGGGTTCAAAACATGGAAACAGCATCTCCATGTTGTGGGGGTAAGGCTGTGTACATTCCACCCCTCCCAAGACCCTGTAGTAGCAGGAGCCTCGTGCACTGGAACGCCTTTCTTAGTCTAAAATTTAAATTCCTACTTTTCAGTTCAAGAACAAAAATCGGATTTTCAATCGCGGGAGCAATTTTCAACTTTCAAATGGTAGGCTTTTTCTCAAATTTAAGAATTCCAAACATGGATTAAAATCTCGGCGAGATCTCGCCTTTTTCGCTAGTTTCGACACTAGCCGAGACGAAAACAGAGGCGATAACCATTTTCGTCTCGGCATTTACCTGTTCTCGGCGAGATCTCGCCGAGATCTCGCGAGATCTCGCTATTTTTCGTTATTTCTCGCTATTTCTCGTGAGATCTCGCGAGATTTTGCTTTTTGCTTTTTTTTTTTGCTTTATAAACAAACAGAAGGTCTGTTCTCGGTCGAGAACTCGACCGAGAACAGACCCCCTGTTTTTTTCTTTAAATTTTCAAAGTTTCTTCATTTATTCCCCTTTTTTTTTTTGTTTGGACTTCTAAATTGCTACGAGTGGTGCTTCGGACTACGGGGATTGCTATAAGAGCTTCACATCAACTGTTGAAGGTAATTTTCTTGCCGAAAAATGAAATTTTTACATGAGACTACAAAGGGGAGAAATTTTTTTTTTTCTAGAATGTGATGAAATTTTTATATGTTAGTTACGTGAGCCCGATCTACAAGCTCACGGTTTCAGATTTCGATTTTGATTGTTGTAGGTATTTTTTTCAATTATTTGCATTTAAAAATGAATTTTCAGCAATTAAAATTTAAAATAATAATTATTATTACTCATTTGATGATAATGACCTATTTATATGTTAATCACCGTTGGCCGATTTACTGTCCTACGATTTCAGATTTCGATTTCGGTTGTTGTATGTTTTTTTTTGAATTATTTATATTAAAAAAATAATTTTCAGCAATTAAAAATTAATTTAAAATTGATTAAAAATGCTATAAAATCGGGAAAAATAAGGAAAAATGTTCTGATCCAATTTAAAATATGAGAAAAATTTTGAAATGTAATTTCTGCTGTGTTCAAGTTTGTAAGGTTATTGAAGTTTGTGTTTTCAATGAAACAGTGCTTGGAAATTATGTCGAGACCAAGTTCTGGGGCAGGCGATGGGGGCGACGGTACCGGTTCCCGAACCCGACCCCGCATGGCGGTATCGACCGCCCTTAGGGGTGATAGGAAGAAGACCCCAGTGTAATTTTTGTGGGAAGAAGCTTCAGTCTGGCGGCATCACAAGACTGAAGCAACACTTGAGTAGATTGAGCAAAGATGTTTCCAAATGCCCGCAATGTCCTGTGGAGATATCCAGGGCCATAGGTGAACAGTTGAGGGGAGGGAGGCAGAGGAGGGCAGCAATGGAAAGAGAAAAACAACAATTTGAAGAGGCAATTCGAGGCACCGTACGGAATCCAGTGAGGAACATGAGGTCGAGGGATGGGATGTAGAAGATATGACAGGCAGGAGGCAAGACAGGATGCGTCATGCGACAATGGCTAGTAGAGAAACCCTTAGATCGGATGCGGAGAGGAGACGGACGGGAGCGGGTACATCCGGAGCGGTGGTGGGAGTGGTAGTGGATTTGTTGAGCCTGAGCCACGAGACGAGACAAAGGGATTGGTTCTTGGTTTTCTAGATCACAGTAGAAGGGAAGAACCTGTGCCACGGAGACGGGATGATTATGTTCAAGTTCTAGAGCAAGATCCCGCAGTCTTTACGAAGCAAGGTAGTAAGCAAAAAAAATAAAGGCAATGTTTGGGGGAAAGAATAGGGAGTCAGTAGGGTATTCTTACTCTAAGTGGTCGTTTTATCATGGCATCCCAAAGAACGCCACCACAGGCCCTTTCTTTGAGCATGCTAGATGCGATTCTCGAGGCGGTGCAGGGGGTTAGAGGGCCAAATCAATATGAGTTAATGACTCATTATTTGCCTCAACATAAGAAGGAATTACAAGACTGGATTCTAAGCCGGTTAAGAGGAATTGGGAAGATTTTGGAGTAACTATTATGTGTGATGGTTGGACTGGTCCTACCCGGAAAGTCCATCATCAACTTCATGGTTTCTTGTGATGGGAAGACGGTGTTCCTTAGGTCCGTTGATGCATCGTCTAAAGTAAAAGATGCAGATTATATTTATGGACTGTTGCAAGAGGTGGTGGTTGAGGTGGGAGCTCGGAATATTGTCCAGTTGTGACGGACAACGGCAACAATTTTAAGAAGGCGGGGAGATGTTAATGAACAATCCCGACTACAATCTCTTCCCGGACTCCATGTGCTGCCCATTGTATTGATTTGATGTTGAAGGACATGGGCAAGATAAGTAAAGTCAAGAGAGTAGTTGAGCAAGCAAGACAAGTAACCACTTTCATCTACAACCATGGTTATTCCTTCAACATGCTCAGGGAGAGATGTGGGGGGGACTTGGTCAGACCAGGCATCACCAGATTCGCTACGAACTTCATAGCATTGAAGAGCTTTGAGGCGAAGATGGCCGGACTCGGATCGATGTTTGCATCCGAGGATTGGTTTCGTGGAGACAATCGGCTACCCCCCGGGGAGTGGAAGCCGCGAGTACCATCGCCGGGCGAATTTTGGCAAATGTGAAGGTGGTAGTCGGGGTGTTGCATCCCTGTAGTACGGTATTGAGATTGATAGATAACTGGCGAAAACCAACCATGCCACTTCTTTATCTTCCGTAGACGCATTGAAAGTACGTGTTAAAGCTTTGATACCACGTGGCTACAAGAATTATATAAAGATCATCAATGACCGATGGGAGAGCCAACTCATGCATCCATTGCATAAGGTTTGGTGAGTAAATTTGATGATGTATTTACTTTAGTGTTACTTATGTACCAATATAATTTTTATTTTCTTTAACCATGTGTCCACTCGTCAAATATTTCAAAGATACTATTTGAACCCCAAGTACCGAGTATACGCATGTACTTGGGACGAACGCGTAACTCATTAAGGCGGTGAAGCTAGTGGTTGCAAAGTTGGAGCCGGATCCCCAAGCACGGGCATTGGCAAACCTAGAGGTGAATTGTGTGCTTCAATTCATCGGAAATATGTGCTTCAACTATATATTGTAATTGCAAATATTTATAAGTTTTTCGATTGTGCGTAGATTAAAACCTTCGGGGAAGCCGTGGGAGTTTTGGGTTCCCCCTGCAAGTGGTTGGACGTGACAAAAGTGATCCGTGTATGTATTACGTTTAATTGACATACGAAATTAAATTATCTTATGTTTTATGTATTACATTTAAATGACATACGAAATTAAAATATGTTATTGTTCTTATGCGAATTTGAATGGTGGGTGTTGTATGGTAAAGATGCACCGCTCCGAAGAAGATAGCAAGTAGAGTGTTAGCTCGGACATGCTCTCGCATCTAGTTGTGAGCAAACCCGGAGTAATTTCAACCTCATTCATTCAAAGAGGCGGAATCGACTTGGCTCCCAACGGCTAAATGACTTGGTCTTTGTGCATTACAACATGAGGTCGAGGGTGCAAAACATGTTCTTTGATAAGGAGGATGATACCCCGCTCGAGCTTGCCAACATCTTCCGACTTGACTCAAGAGGAAGATCCATTAGTAGAGTGGGTGCGAGAGGGGAGTACTGTGATGGACGAGCCCGGGGGGATGCCCGACTCCCATTTGGCCACCATTTGGATACCGATGTCGACGAGCTTTTAGCCTCGGAAGAGGGTCGAGTCCATACACAATCACCCGTGCCATTTGACCCTCCTGCCGGCACCGATACGGAAGATCCCGAGTGGAGTTGGAGTGGTAGTGGAGCTAGTGGTAGTGATCATGAGGGTGGGGGTCGAGCCACTTTTGTCAATATTGGGGCTGATCCAGAGCCACGAGCATCACCTGTTAGATACACTGGGGAGAGCCAATACACTCATACAACACAGGATGATGACCATGGTGCACGCGTGCGCCATCCTCATCACGTAGACCAACTCGTATTCGCGGAGGCCTCGACATTATTCCCATTCTCAACATGATGAAGATGTCGATTGTAATACAAGACGATGGACACCGACGTTGATAGCTCTCTCAGTGGCTTACGAGGATTGAGTGTGGAGGAGAATAGCGATTCTTGCAGTGGACATGAGCCGTGGAACTTTCCCGGATATAGCACCGGTTCAAGATACACCTCAAATGATTATGTTGATATCAACTTCGTCCCCCATCCCACTACGATCGCATATGGTTCTTCTTTCGACGATGGTTCGGATGCGGGGAGCACATACACGAAGTCATAGTGGATCAACCAACTTCTATTCCATTCCATCGGTACTTCCGCAAGATTCTACGCACCGCAGTACTACTTGAAGTTTTTCCATTCTTCCCAAAGATAGGTATCCTTCGGACAGCTACTGATGTTATATTTATGAATCATGTGCAAGACTACCAGAACTACTTTGCATCAAGAATGTCATGGGAAGATTATGTTGCTCAATTGGAAGACAATTTGCGTCGACAACTTTCTCAGATGTATGATGATAGTAGGATGGATCATCCACGACACTCTACGTATTACTAGACATTGTATCTGTATAAGGATTGTGGAATTGTGGACTATAGGCACATGGGGACTATGGGATCATTCAATGTTGAATATTTGAATTTTGAACTATGATGTAAATTATGTAATGATTTATAATGAAGTGTAATTTTGTTTCTCTTTCCCCTAATGCATTATGTTATTGTCTCATTTGTCATATTTGATTGAATATAATAACTAATATTAACCTAAATTAACAACAGACTTCAGCATTGACTGTGAAAACATGGGTGTAAACCCAAACAACCACAAATGGTCATTATTTTTATAATTTTATACTCTAAATGTGTTTATGTATGTAAAAATAAGGTTCTCCTAAAGTTGGAGACCTAAAAAAGGCATTTTGGCCACCGAGTCGGACAAAATGCATAGTCTCGGCGAGATCTCGCCGAGATCTCGGTTTCGGAGGAGTTCGGAGGAGGCTCGGCCTCCTCCGAAACCCGAGATTTTAAACCTTGATTCCAAAAATCTTATTAGAGTAAAACATCACTATAAACGAAGAGTACCAAAATAATTTTTGTTTAGATGTTAAAAATAATTATTTCCATTTAGACGACTTTAAACAGCATTGGCGTACTCCAAACAATGTTTGATAGAAATGTACTACTTCCATATAACTCGGATTGAAGGAATGTCCGATTTTCTAAAAAGTTGATTATGCTAGCTTTGCAACAAATCCAAGATTGTTTGATCTGATTTATTGAACGAGTTACGCTCTGGTCAAACCTTGTTTGAAGTATGTTCACTTTTCCTTCTTGACATCAAACTGGTTGCCACGTAATATCTGGAAGACAATTCTTAAGTGCTCCACATGTTCTACAATCATCCCACTATAGACCACAATGTCATCAAGATATATCACCAGAAACCGGTCCAGGTAGGAATGGAACAACCGTTCATCAAGGTGCTAGGGCATTGATCAAGCCAAAAGGCATAACCAGAAAGTCTGGCACTGGGCTAGGCAAAAACCAAAGTTTATCAGAAACTTGGTCTAAAATTCCTGAAAAATTAGCTTTTTATGGTTACATCGGCAGTAATCCAGCAAAAGGAGGATTATTCTAAGAAGGCTCAATGGACAACGGGGATGAAAATGCTGTCTTAAGTCACCCCCAAAATGAAAATAAATTTTTCGGCATCAAATCAAGAGATTATTTTGACACACTCTTGGTTTTAGTGACGTGTTACTCTAATAAGATTTATGAAATTTTTAGATTTGAGAAAAATCTTAGATTTTGAAAGTTGAAAACACCCCAGTGACCGAAAATCCAGTTTTTGTTCTTGAACTGAAAATTTGTGTTCTTTTTTTTTTTTTTTTGAATTTGAATTTTAGACTATTTTTATTGGATTCAAATGGGAGATACTTGCGTATTTATGAATAATATCTTAAGTAAATTAAGTTTATTTACTTAATGATATTAGACATAAATAAGTGCTACTTTTTTAACTCTGAACACAGTCTCACGTTGTAGTGTACACTACACATCATAGTTGTCAAGGCGCCAAGGCGTTGGAGGCCTAACAAGGCGCCTAGGCAACCAAAGCACCCGATTTTCCAAGAAGTCACAAGGCCGCCTAGGCGCTTAGGCGACGTCTTGACAACTATGCTACACATAATAGCATTTTGGATGTTTTTATCAAACACTAATCGAGGGTAGGTGTAAAATGGCTAAATTAAACTACACAAACAAAATCATAGTAAGAAACCAACTTCTACGACTCGAAACCTAAGTTTCAAGTTCACCCATAAAAACTCCCAGGTTTTGACCGAAACCTGGTCCAACTCGGTCTCGAGGCTGGTCAAAACTAGCCTCGAAACTGAGTTCTAGAACCTTGATCTCTCAAGACACAGAAATAGTGGGAGGGGCCCCAAGTGCAAGTGCATGATTGGCATGATTGGTGTCCCCGGTATGTTCAGTTGACTGATCCATTATGGCAGCATTAGCGACAATGTCGGCTAAGTCTGGACAGCCATTCTTTGCTTAACCGGTATCAATGGTGTGACTAGGTTTGCCACAGTAGGTGCACTGGTGCATAGATTTGTCAAGGGGCTGGCCATGGCCACCTGGTCCACAACCACAGCCCCTCCCAGGGCCACGCCCTCCAGCTAATGGAAATCCTCGGCCGTGGGTAGCAGTAAAAACAGAGCCATCCTTAGGAGACTGAGATGAGGAGTCATTTTTGAGAGGCATGATTATCCGTTGAAGTCTGGAAAAAGTTTATGGGAAGAGACCTTCTCTCCTGTAAGGAGTTGGCCTTTAACAGAATGATAGTCTAGATGGAGACCAGCCAGAAGTTTGGAAACATAGAATTCAGTCCACTGGAGTATGAGTTGCTCCAGACTAGTAGTAAGGCGCTGATGTATTTGTAGCTTGTCAATGAGGCCCTTATAGCTGCCAAAATATTCACTCAATGTCTTGTCACCTTGTTTAAAGGCAAACATCTTTTCATACAAGTCATAAATTTGGGATATATTCTTCTCTTGAGAGAAACTCTCTCGCAGGTCTTCCCAGACTCCCTTAGTCGTAAAATGAAACATAATATTGGCTGCAATGGCTCGATCAAAACTATTCCACAGCCACATCTTGAGCGTGGAGTTGTCGTGCATCCACTCCTCATATGCTTAAATAGCATCTGGGTCCCTTGCATCACTAGATGGAGGGTCATCGGCATGATATTTTATCTTGCATTTAGCATGGATATAAGCTTGGATAACTTATGCCCATGGTAGGTAGTTATAAACTCCATTGAGCTTAATGGTGGTGATCTGAACGTGCAAATTATTAGATGGGTGCCTGGACTCTGCCATTGAAGAAAATAGATCACAGTAAGAATACCTCAGGCCGCAGGTATAGGTTCCAGATAGGCGACAGATAAGAGTATGAATGAATCAGCAGCAGGAGTAATAATGTACCAAGTATAAAGAGCAATACCGGGTGAGTAGACAGCAGTATGATGTCTTAACAGCAAACCAGAAGCAGCAGTAGAATATTTCAACAGCAAGTAGGCAGCATCAGTAAATGTAGAATCAGCAAGAAAAGCTCAGTTTCGTTGTTGCAGTATCAGAAACTAGGCTGTTAGGTTCTGAGTTTGGACTAACAGAGTGAGGTCTGCCATCATCTTTTTCAATTCCTTCATTTCTGCCTGTAACTGGGTAACAGCCGGGGGTGGTTCTGCATAGACAGCATGGGCTGCTATAACCATAGTTGTCAAGGTGCCAAGGCGAACCAAGGTGTTGGAGGCCTGACGGACGCCCAAGGCAACTAAGGCAGCCCATTTTCCAAGGGCCACCAAGGCGCCTGGACACCTAGGCGACACCTTGACACTATGGCTCTAACCAGAGAGAGCTTGTGGGTAGAGGCTATCAAAGCAGCAGAAGAACCAGAGAACAAGTGCTGATTTCTATAGCTCTAATACCATGCAACAATGCAGGTATAATACCATGCAACAATGCAGGTATAATACCATGCAACAATGCAGGTATAGAAACCAGCAATAGTATAAACCGAGAGCAATTGAGGGAGAGACGGTGGAGAGAGAGAGAGAGAGAGAGAGAGATGAAGGGGACTGACTAAAGATGTCCATGGGATACATTAGCAGTCTCCTTATTGCTGTATTTATAGAGAAGTAAAAGATTACAGTTGTTAAGAGAGTAAATAGAATCAAACTACACATTCTAGAAAGAATCTAGACAAAGAGATAAAAAGAGGTGAGGTTGAGAAGTAGACATAAGAGATAGAGGAGACGATTACAATAAAGGTAGGAAAACTAAGTCAAAGATAAGAGGGAAGGAGAATGAAATCGACACCAGCTGTTGATCTCAACCAGTGCCCATCCTATGTCAATAGTGGACCCTTATGAATGGGTCCAATATCCCATAGTTTCGCAATAGAACTAAACCAAGAGCCCCCAGCTATAAGCCTTTCTCTAGGCAGTCCCAAATCTCGGCGAGATCTCAGAGATCTTGGAAATCTCAAAAATCTCAACCCTCTTGAGATTTCAAAATCCCAAAAATCTCGACCTTTATATGTACAAAAAACACTGTGTCTCGGCAAGAATTTTTGAGATCTCATACCCCACCGAGACGGAGTCGAGATCCGAGATTTAAAACCTTGCATGTAGGTTGAAATAAGACTATTTTGTTAATTCTTCACCTAGCAATATTAAACACATAAGGAACTTATTTCATTCATCACATGGTAGCTGGATGGGGTTGCAGCTAAAAATTCCTGGAATACAATTGCCACCAGTTGAGTTGATTATCAATGATTAGAACTTAAGATCAAGGATTCTCAATATCCTTGAGGGGGAACATACGCGAGGCCCCTTTCCCTCCCATAACATAGGAATCTTCAATCACTTGGATGTTCCTGCATTGGGGCACAAGGAGTTTTATGCTTCCGAGATTAAATCACATTATTTATTATAAACAAAATTTAAAGCCCTATATTCTTCCGGACAAGTGCAGAAGAAGTGCCCAAGCCATATCAGCATTGGCATTGTTCAATGCAAGGTTCTAAATTTCGATTTTAGGGCTGATTTTTGCCAGAACCAAAACCAAAAGGAAACAGATTTCACCGAAATGGGGCCGAAATCTAGGATTTTTTCTGGGTGAACTCGAAACTTGGGTTTCGAGGCCAGAAGTAGGTTTTTTACCCTAATTTTGTTTATGTAGCCTATTTTATCATTTTTATACATATTCCTTCAATCAGAGTAAGAAAAATCATCCAAAATAGTATTATGTGGTGTAGATCCAAGTTTGCTAGTGTACACTGGAACCTAGGATTGTATTCAAACTATTATATATTTTATTTACTTAACATATTATTCATATATAAGAAAACACCCCCCATTTGAATCCTATAAAAATAGTCTAAAATTCAAATTCCAAAAGGATAAAAAAGTCAACTTTCCAGCTCAAGAACAAAAACTAGATTTTTGATCATAGGGCAATATTCAACTTTCAAATGCTTGCTTTTTTCTCCAATCTAAATATTCCATAAATCTTATTAAAGTAGACATCACTAAAAATCAAGATTCCGACAAATTAATCTTTTATTTTGATATCCAAAAAATTATATCCATTCAAACGAACGACTTTAACCAACATTCGCATACTCCGAACAAGGTTTGACAGGATCGTAACTCCTTTAATATAAATCGGATTCAAGCAATGTCAGATTTGTCGAAAAGCTAACATAATCAGTTTTGCAACAAATCCGGGATTGCTTGAATCCAAATTATATTGAAAGAGTTACACTACGGTCAAACTTTATTCGGAGTGTGGAAATACTATTTAAAGTCGCCTAAATGGACTACGTTTCAACCGAAACAATGGTTTCATTCAAAATTTAATTTTTTAAGTTGTTTCTTCACATGAATCAATACATCATGGACTGATACGATGAATCCGTGCATCAAAAAGTAGTTTAAAAATGAATCTAAGTATGGATTTGAGATTTTTTTCAAAACATTAAAAATTTCGATTTTTTTTCTCAAAAATGAATCTTATCATTTTGTATCTTTTATATGTTAATTGTTGAGTGCCGATTACCAGCTTGGTACATTCCTTTAATTTTCAATTTTTATTCTTTTCTAGAAAAAAGTAATAAATATAATTTATAAATACATTTTTTTCACGTAAATGTGCTCCAAAATGTATGCATTTTTCTGATTTCCATTCAAGTATGCAAACTAAGAGTGTTGCATCCTTAAAAACTATGACTTTAATTTTCAGTTATTTATTTTTATATTTTACAGTTTTTAAAAAAATCTGAAAATTCTTTTTGCTTATTTATTATATGTTTAAATTCCTGATTTCCCTGCATAATGCAAACTAAGATTATAGCATTACTTAAAACCATGAATTTAATTTTCTGATTTTTTTAAATTTTATAGTTTCTAAATTGATGATATTTATTATGTATTTATTTGTTAGCAAACTAAGAGTGCTGCATGTTATTTTAATTTTATTTTTTATTATTGTATTTTCCAGCTTTAAAAAATCTGAAAAATTAATTTTCTGTTATTTAGTATATGTTAATGTTTCTGATTTCCATTAATGCTTCTGTATTTTCAAGCTTAGGGTGTTTGTTCATCATTAATCATGATTTTGTAGACGTTATTTTTAATTTTATGCAATTTTTTATTGCTGAAAAATAATGTATAAAATTATTGGGTTTATGAGTGGTATTTTGTGTGAAAATTGTATGTCGTGTCACACGTGTGCGGTATAGGAATATGATGAGCAAAGACATCGATTGGAGTTATTGCACTAAAATTGATGGGAATCGATTAATGATAAGATGCAACTTCTGTAGCACCGAACATCATGGAAATGGGGCGACAAGGCAAAAGCAACACACATTAGGAGGTTATACAAATGTAAAGTGCACAAAATGTCTTGTTGAGTTGAGTAGGGCAATGGCAAAACACTTGGCAGTAAGGAAAAGCAAAAGGAAAGAATGACGATGAAGAAAGATATACACAGAATCTTATGGATTCAGATGAGCCAAGAGAGTTGGAGGATTCTGAGGGGTTGGATATGGAAGGTGAAGATGCATTTCCGCAAACGATGGCGGCCACAAAGCATGAGCATCAAGTAAAACAATGGGAGGAAGACCAATTGAGAAGGTCATGTCTCAGGGTGGTGCTGGTAGTGGTTCCGGTATACACACACAGTCAAGCAAGGGTAAGGAACCAAGTGGTTTGACTAAATCAGCAAGTGTCCGGGGCATGTTTGACCGATTCAAGGGCAAGAGGAAAAAGAGCCCGGACATTCATGACATGGGACCCTATAGTCCCCTTCAAATCGCAAGATGTAGGACAACGAAGTATCAAAGAGGCAATACATCCAAAATCATTAAGTGAGAGAATGGGGAAACCAATTTCTAGATGGTTCCACAATGCTTTTATTTCAGCACACAAGGCCAAAGTCCATATTTCAAGGCAATGGTGCAGGAGATACAGTGTTGTAGACCGGGTGTGATGCCACCCACACCTTATCAGATTGCTGGTCCATGTTTGGATGCCATTGTAAGTGAGGTTTATGAATATGCGTAGATCTTCAAGCAAAAATGATCCCAATATGGAGTCATTATCATGTGTGATGGTTGGAGTGGGCTTAAACGATTATCCATCAACTTTCTTGTTTACTATGATGAGCGAATCATTTTCCTCAAGTTAGTCAACGCATCAAAGCATGTGAAGACTCTATATCTATATAATCTTATGGATGAAGTTGTTGAGGAAGTTGGAAAAGACAATATAATCTAGATTGTTACAGACAATGCTCCAAATTATAAGAAGGCAGCACTTACACTTATGATGAAGAGGCAGCACCTATTTTGCACACCTTATGTTGCATACTACATTGAATTGATGTATAAAGACATTGGTGACATGCCTAAGGTGTCAGAGGTGGTTGATGATGCAAGGAAGATAAAAAATTTTCATTACAACCACTGTTAGGTGTCGTCTTTGATGAAAAGCACACAAGAGGCGACTTGGTGAGGCCTTTGGCAACGAGGTTTGCCACCAACTACATTGCCTTTGATATTCTCATTAGTCGAAAGGCAAGTTTACTCTGAATGATTAATAGTAAAGACTAGTTGTGCAGTTCTTATTGTGGGAGCAATATAGGGAAAGAGGTTACAAACCTCCTTCTCTCCGCAAAATTTTGGGACAAGATTGAAAGATTGTCCAAGGTTATGAAGCTTCTCTTTGTTCTGCTTAGGCAAGTTGAAGGTGATAAGGAGCACATAATGGGAAAGTTGGTGCAAGACATATGGTTGGCGAAGAGTATAATAAATGAACTGAGGCTTAGTTTGGATCCATTTTTTTTTTTTTTTTTTTATCTGTTAATTAAAAATCATTTTGAAAATCATATTTTATCAAAAATTAAATTTTTTGGTAATTACAATAAAAATAGATTGTAAAATAGAAACTAGATTTGGTATGTCAACCATCATAATTGTTATTTATTAAAATCAGTCTCTTTGGTTACGCATAGCATCAACCACAATAATACATGAAGGTAGATAAGACTAGGTGCTACCCCTCCTCCAATACAAAAGTGTAATACAAGGTTCCTGGTTCTCACCCTCTATTTGCCCTACTAGGGCATGAACTATTAAAGACAGTTTCAAATGACATTGAGGGATTATACGATCATGGTAGAGTCCGGATCACCAAGATTGAAAAGAGCAGCTATGATGAATTTTCCAAAAATAACAACTGGCTTCTGCTCATGGGTTAGGTTACGCTCCACGAAAATTAGTTAAAGGCAGTGCTACTGTGACCACTCTGCACAATTTCTCCTGTATAACCCCAAATTTTGAAGATACCAATATTTCTTCATGTTGTGTTGAGTGTTAGAGGTGGTAGTGGTATACACACAGGCATCTGCTGGAACCACCCACTGTTTCAGAAATCGTTAAGTGATCTTTGAGATTAGATTCTCTGCTCAGGAACAGTCAAGGCTCCACGGCAGCACGCCTTGGATAACTACGGTTTGACTCAATAAATAAGTTAATCAAACCTCCCTGTAAGAAAAATCAAACCTCATCAAGTGATCCCTAACATTTGCTGATAGGTTTTATATTTGTGTTCACCCAATCAGTAGAACGATCTATATTACAGACCAGAAAGTACAATCACCTAATCAGGATTGTTATATTCTAAGGGGCAACAAATCAAAGATCAAACAGTAGGTTGGTTCAACGAGAGGCGACTCCTTTGAGCGAAACCGAGAGAAGAAGCGACTCCTTTGAGCGATTCAGATGAGAGGTGTTTCTTCCTTTAGTCGACGGAGTAGGGTGGGACTGGAGAGGCGTTGGAAGAGAAGCTAGGGTTTTGACAAAAGAAGTTTTTATAAAAGCCCTATTTGAATAGGTTATTACTTTTTTGTCCCTATTTTTTAATAGTTGGGAAGACTTCCATGCACGTGCTCATTAAACTTGCGCAAAAACAGATAAAAATTGATTTTGGGCAAAAATTAAAAAGAGCTCAATATCTCTTTTTGATTTTTGACCCTATTTTTATTTTCATTTATCATAAATAACATTCATAAATGATACCAAACACTTAAAAATGTAAAAAATTAAAATAAAAATAGAAATAAAAATGGATCCAAACTAAGCCTGAATCTATCAGGGAAGAAACAATTTTTGAAGATCATAGAAAATCGATGGGAAAGAATGTTGCTGCAAGACATTCATATGGCAGGTAGTTTGTATCACTTGGACTATTTCTTTTAGTTTTTATCGCTTAGGATTTGAATTCTAAATTTATAATGCATCAATATCGTACATTGTGTAGCACATTACTTAAATCCAAAATCCAATATACTCAACCTGGCTTAGGTTATGAGTTGACTTATGTAGACACCATTAGAAAAATCATCAATAGGATGGAGCCAGATACAACAAAATCCATGTATGGATGAGGTAACAAAAACCTAACTTGCTTTCATAAATTGTACTTTTACAATCTTCAATGATTGGCTAACCAATATATTTAAGTATTGTAACTTAAAATTTTTCGTGAGAGTACACAAGGATTTACCGAACGGCTTGCTATTGGCGCAAGATCCTCAATGAACCCTGGTAAGTTAGACAACTTAACATATTCATTTTTTAACCTTATGAGTTTCAAAGTTCGTTTATTGGAAATATTTCTTTTTATACAGTTGATTGGTGGCTTAACTATGGAGGAAGTACTCCACGTGATGGCAAAGGGGTTAAGACATCTCAAATTAACAAGCCCTCTTTGCTATAGGATCTTAATTCAGTCCAACACAAAAATCTGCAAAGAAAAGTAATAGAAAAAAATTCTTATCTGGAAATCCGACCGTCAGATTTTGATGAAACTTGGGTTGAATGGCCTTTATAATAGTTATGAACACCCTTCAAAATCTGAGAATGATCCGAAAAGAATTGAAGAAGCTATGAGCTTTGTAACCTAGCTGTACCTGATGCCGCCAAAACCTGGGCAGGTTCAAAGGATGTCGGCTGCTGATTTGGTTTTTACTTCCTCTAATTAGTGCTGAGTTTTTCACATATAACCAACAACAAAGAACAAAATAGGAGTATTGAATGCAAAGGAACAAAGGAACAAAGGAAATAGAGTTCGGTTGAGTCTCACAACCTTGGAGACTCAACCAGAAAATAGGAGTTTCACTCTCTTTTTTCTGGAAAATTCTCTCTACTGCAGCCAGCCTGCATTCTCTTTATTTATAGCTTTGAAACATTACAAATAAAATAGGAAAGAACGAAATTTGGAAAAGCTAAACCTCCTTTATAACTTAGGAAGTTTCTAAAACATAGATATAGGAAAGTTTCTAAAAGCTAGAATTAGAAAACTCGATTTTAGGCAAGTCTTAGTCTCCAAGCAACTAAGACTTCTAAACTAACTAGCCTAATTTTTAGGAAACTAAACAATGGAAATAAGTAAACTGAAAATTAGGAAACTAATCAAAAGAGTCATAACTAATACTGTTGGTACTGTTCACGTGAACAGTACCGCGTGAACAGTGTTCACGTGAACAGTATGGGCTAGGCCCGGGCCCATGTTGACGGTACCTTGGGCTGGTTGCTTCTTGGACTGCATCACCACGTTTAAGGAGGATTGCAATCCGGATATTGTCCCAAACAGCCACCTCAAGTGGATGTGAAAGAAACTGGAGCATTTTTAGGCTAATACATACGAAACCATGGCACCGCCTCAGCCATGGAAAACTTTAGAAGTTGGTCTACGTCCACTACAATATGAAATTGAAGAAAAAATTTCTCGAGTTAGAGCAACAGAACGGGACAGATGTAGACCCCATCAACATCAACCACATGCTCAACAAGGAGGATCCAGTTAGTGCATGGATAGAGGACAATGAAAGAATATTGGTGCTGGATGAGATTGTTGAGGATCGACAAACTAATACAGCTGATCCTGTGGTGGAGAATATCATTTGTCCACCATCACAAACACAAGTGCAAAACTGAAGCGAGAGTAGCTCTGGAAGTGGTGCTGGTGGTAGTGGTGATGGCGGTCGCCCACAGCTTAAGAGTTACAGTCAGAAGGGTAAGTAGCGGGGCCAACCTAATGATAGTGACATGCTCATGAAGGAAATGGAGTCAATGAACATGAGTTCAGAACGAAGTTCCTTCAGTAATGCATTATGGACATCTTCTTGATTCTTTTCCGGTGTTAGGAATACATTATTTGGAAGTTTAGGGGGGAGTCAGTTTGAGGCATCGTAGCTCCCAGCAATAAGAATATCGATTCTAGATGAGTATACACATTACACAATTCTATCATGAGTGAGTTAGACACTATCATCAATATATGGAATGGGGTGGGTATTGCACATACGTAAAAAATATCTACCAAATCTATTGGTTGCACCCCTTCCTGAGACTTATAACTCTAAGTTTGAACCAACCCGTAACTCGACATGGTATTAAACAAAGTAATATGAATGTAGTAAACATTTTCCTTCTTAATGCTTTTATGCTTTAAAATTGTGTTTTGCATGTTCTCTAATCATTCACATGCTTATCTTGCCCCGTACCCATGGACCATGTGTATCCATCGTAACCACTATACGATACGACACGTCTCTTAAAATCGCCCGACCGATACGCTACCGATATGCGATACATCCGATACTTTAATCCTTGAACCAAGGTTTAATGTGATTTGCTTCTTCCATTGATGCTGCTTTTCCCCCTACCACAAGAGAGGTCGGGGCCCTTAGGGAGCGCTGCCTTTGCCCTTGCTCTAGCCGGCTGGGGTTGGGACATAGACAGACGGAGCTTACAAAGCTAATGCCACTTCTAATGAATCACAGACTTTCTTAAACATTCAAAAAATTCGATAGATTGATACGAGGTTCTTTCTGTTACAAAGGATCAACAAAAGACTAGCCCATGGCTTCAATCATCACTTCCACCTTTCCGTCTGGGCCGGCCCTTCTCTTGTTCGTTCTTTTAATGACAAGTTCTAGGATGTTGGGCCCACCTACCATATCCAGTCTAATGCAACATAGCTTCGGACCAACTTGATTAAATTTTAATATGGAAATTGAGTATGAACAACAGAACAAAGACACAGTGACTAGTCATATTTCAAGAGAATAATAGGATACATTTAGTTATTTTCTCAAACATAATTCATTTGAAACCAAATTGTTTTTATCTTAACCGAACAAAGAAAAAAAGGATTTTAAACTCCATTCTCATCAATTACCAATTTATAGGTAACAAAGATAGCATCTTGTACGATAAAATGCAACACTTACCAGACTTTCTTCCCTTGATCATTGATCCTTTCTTCCTGGGTTTCTCATCCTGTAACAACAATTCCGTAGCTTTTAACAGTATGACTCCTAAATAAAAAAATTAGCCAGAGTCTCTCAGACTAATCCACCGTCAACATTTATCACTGAGAAAAAGAATTCAGATCTGAAAGGGAACCAAACAGCATAGATTTCCAGAAGATTCAGCCTTACTTTTGCTTGAGCAGCCTTTTGTTTCAAATCAGTTTGCGTCACCTTCTGGCCAGAAACTGGAAACAGAAGTAGTTTGAGCTCAGTATGTCAATCACGTTATTCCACAATAAAAGTAAGCATCAGAAAAGTTAGCAACCTTTAGATCTCGGGGATTTCCTTAAACTTTTTTTGGACTTCTGAAAGGGAAAAGAACAAACAGAAAAAAAAAAAAACTTTATATAAGAAAATGATACTTATATCAATGGAAAGCAAAGAAAAATCATGCAAAAACTATATATATTATAGAGTTGGAATCTAAGAAAAATCATGCAAAAACTATATACATTATAGAGTTGGAATCTAAGTTAACAGCTGAATTGTATATTCAGAATAGGGTTTTGAACAGGTAACATCAAGATCAGATCAAAATTAGATTCATTTGATCCAGATTCAAGTCCAGCTTTCTCTCAGGCACTCCATATCCAACAACCAATTCTTTGAAATTTATAACAGACTCAGCATCCAAACTAATCCTATCAACAATCATGATCTAGTCAAAGCTTCAGATCCAAAGCCAGGAAATGGATCCAGAAAACATTTGGCTACCAACTCTATTGTCAGGAACTCATCCTGGATCAGAGTCAGTCTACAATATTTATCTTAAAACAAGCAGCAACAATTATGACTAACTAAATAAAGGATGCAGGGTATGTCTCATATATAGCCCGCTGCATTTCATGCCGTAAATCAAAGATGGGATTATATCATTCATATTAGTGTATAAATACCTTATAAACACTACATAAATACCATATAAGTACCACATGTGCGTGTGTATACCGCATAAGTACAATATGCATACTAGTACGGTGTATATATTATATCATACATTAGTTTATATACATGCTTCAGGTAGCATTGCCATACAACTAGTATATCTTGTCTAGCTTAATATTACATGTGTTCTTACATATAACATAATAACCTATATATTTTGTAGCTAAATCATACATGCTTTTGTATTACAAGTTACAACATGATAGCCTATATTCATTGCATAGTTAGTGTAATTAGCCTCAAATGCTCTATATTGTCTTCCAGCTTAGAAACCTAGACTGCGGTTAGTTTTTACAATTTCTTACTATGCATGATAGTATACAGGACTATTTAGTATGACTAGCAAACATTTAGAATTGGTCCAATAGAAGGAGACCGGCCTTCGACCACGTGGACTGTGCCTAACACCTTCCCAATCTGCAACCTAACACTTACCCAGAGATCTGGGCAGACCAAAGCCATCCATTGGAGTTCTTTCTCTCCCCTGAAAGGGGGGAGACATTTATGGGTCCTAGACCCTTATCTAAGTGGCAACTCCCTAAACCCCTCATACTGTCTACATTGCACCATTGACAGCCCCCCCCCCAAAAAAAAAAAGTCATTTAGCCCGAAAGTCATCAAGTTCCATATCGATGATGATAGCTCCACACTCCTATGGTTAGACTACTGGCACCCATAAGGAATGTTGGTTAACTCTCTTGGAGATAGCATCACGCACGGCACCAATCTTTGCAAGATGGCCACAGTTTCCTCCGTCACGCAAGGACACATCTAACACCCACATGCAGTTTCCTCCCCTACACTTCTGGCTGCCGGTTCTGAACTCTCTACCATCCCTAGAAGTCGGAGAGGCTTGGGAGATCAGGTGATCTGGAGCTTGCCAACCTCTGGAAGTTTCTCCTCTACTTTGGCTTGGAATTAGGGGAAGTCTAGAGCTCTAAAAGTTCCTTGGCATTCGATGGTGTGCTTCCCGGGATCCATACCCAGGCACAGCATCATAGTCTGGAGAGTCTTTAACCCACTCCCTCCCAACACAGTCTTTCCTCCTCCAAAAGAGAATTTGTTCATCCTCCTGTTGTCTGTGCTGAGATGCAATTGAGGATAGCAATCATCTCTTCTTTGATTAGCCTTTCCCCAATGCATCTGGGGAGAAATCAGTCAGAAGTGCTGGCCTGTGAACACAAGGATCCCCCATTTTGACAGAATGTGAAGATGGCTCAAGATGCGTTTCAATGGAAAATCCATCATTGAAAAAGCCTAAAAATAGCTTTCTGCAACACAATTTGTCATCTATCATGTCTAGATCAACCAACCAGATTTGGGATGATATATCCTTTGACATTAGAGGCAAGCTTGGTGCTGAACTGACTCCTTGTGTTGAAACGGTCAGGAATAGGCACATCTACCATGGTTGGGAATTTCATATCCAATTATATCCGAGGACTTAGCTCCCATAGTTAGGGATGCATGTTCTCCTTTGTCCTTTATTTTATCTTTTAATTTCCCTCCTCGAGAAGATCTTCTGTATCTTTAGAGCTTATTGAATACAATTCTTCATTAAACCCCCCCCCCCCCAAAAAAAAAGTGAAAAGGAGACCACTCTCCAACTTAAATAGATATCCAACCTGATCATGCAGAAAGCTTTTTTTTAAAGTCCACTATTGATGATTTCCATTGATATATAATTGCATGAACACAGAAAAGGTGAACGCAGAAACTCACCAAAACTTATAAAAAGATAGGAAAAGACTCAAACCCAGAGTATTAAAAAGGTATTCTTGATTACTTCTACCAAATCACATCCCCTATTTCCCTCTCCTAGCAACAGAGTTAAACATAAATGTTTTGCAGAAACTCTTTTCTCCTATTTACCCCAATCCACAATGAAGTTACCAACATCAAAGCACAGCCTTGAACTGTGAAGAAAAGCATAATATAAAAATTTCCACCCATTCAATCACAATACGAAAATTTCAACCATTATAAATAATCGTAATATAAAAATCACAGCTCAAGCCCAGACAGAGGAGAATGGATGCTGATTCAGGTTGGCAGTAGACATTCAAAATTTCCAAAATCCTTACCAAAACCTTTTAGCGTGGAACTTGAAACACAGTGCACATGATTACAGGGAAATGCATAAAAACAACACAAAGATTGGAAAATTAAGCAAATGTTATGACTTCGTTATACGTGGATACATAGAAGACCTCAAATTCACAGAAATAAAGTTTAGCAGTTTATTACTCTTGCCATATTTCATTGAAATTATATTACAACTCCACTGATCTGATCAGATGTTATAAAGCCTTACCTTTTCTTCCATTTTCTCAAACATTGTTGATATGGTAGTTTGAACAAGAGGACCATGTGGACTGAAAGAAGGTGCTTTAGACTTCTTTACAGACAAGGAGTCTTCAATCTTATTTGACAAGACAGTACACACTGCAACATTCTCATTGTTAGTGGAGTGGATTACCAAGCTGGAGCACCCAGTATGTTAGTCAGGTAGAAACATCATATGTACCAAGAAATTGCAGAAGTAAAACCTCTACCTGCATCATCAAGATGCTCACTTGATGTCTTCACCTTAATTTCAGGTATTTCAGCATCCATGTCAGAAGAACCTTCTGAATCATCACCAGACGAAGGTTCTGCAAAGCTAAACCAAAAAATAGAGCCATAAGGGGTTGACAGGTAATAAAAAGATTGGAATGTTTTAATTTATAAAACAAGAAAAAGAAGATACAGCATTTATTTCAGCCAATAGAGCGGTGGAATTTGGAAATTAACAAATGACAAGATTTCCATTTCTTGATGGAAAAACAAAATTTGTAAGGCTAATTTTCACTTCATCAAGTTTGTTAAGAGTTATCGGGTTTAGGGAGGAGTCGTGATTAACGCTAGGTGCTAATCTCAACTCCATTGTGTCCTCCCTCTTTTATTCTCCTTTTTGGTGTTTTTCCCTTTATACCCTTAATAGGATTATTCAGCATATATTGAATAGAATATGAAGTCAACTTTAAGGTTGTGACTCCTAGAGTTACAGCAGCCTCTCTTTCTCTTCTCACCACCCCCCCTCTCTCTTTCTCCCCTACTTCTTTCTCTTCTTTATTATTTACAAAGTTCAAATAAGAATTAAACCAGAACGGCAGAACCACATGACCGAGAGACCTCGAGACTCAAGATTTTAATCCTTGGTCCAGGGCCTTGAATGGTTACAGTTGCACAATAGGTGGCCTCAAGCTTAACAGAGCTACAATGTAGCTTGGACAAGGAGAGGCAGAGTGTCACGTCTGTTGGCCACTTGTGCTGGCGCAGAAGCCGTTGGAGTTGTGCAGATATGAGTCATGAAGAACAGCTCCAGAAGATGATAAACAGCTGAAATTGGAACTGGAGCAAGAGAAGTGTAAGAGTGCTTCTTTGGAAATGGAAGTGGAGTCATTAAGGAAGAGGTACGGAAGCCACCAACAGTAGCAACAACAACAATGGACACGGAAGCTCATGCCTTGAGTAAAACTGATCAGAAATACAGATGGTCCTACACCTAGAAGTCAGGATGGAACAGGATAGAGACATCATAGGACAGTAACAATCTGAGATTCTGAGTATAGTAGCAAATCTTCTACTTCTGACTGAGAGAACTGCGAAATGAACATCGGATGGTACTTTCTTCTGCTGAATCTCTTCTCTAGCCACTTCATCACCTAATGTCTGGATTCTCTTGTCCTCGCCATCTTTCAACTTCTGAAGCTCTTTGTTCTTCCTTTATCGGCACCCACTGCATCAAAGTTTCTGTCTGGACCTTCCGGAATAGAGATTTGAGTATTCAGTTACTGTTTGATCTACCAACCAGACTGCATAAACAATACTGTATTTGGAGAGATCCATATAAATTCCTTGTGTTCCACCAGTGATTAGGGATTTGTTTTCTTTATTTTGATTGCACAAGTGAGAACCAACTAGGGAATAGGCCAACAGTTACAAGGAGGAAGAGATGGAAAGAAGAAGAAGAGTAAGCCAACTGTTACAGAATTTATTATTCATATAGGCATACCAAACCTATTTCTCATTCTATAATCTATTATGTCTAGTAGTTCCCAAACAGATTTTTATTTTTTATCAAAAATGATTTTCTTTAATGATTTTTTATAAATGTCATAAAGAAAATTATAAATGATACCAAAGAGAACCTTACTTCATTTTAAATTCCATGTGCACACAGGCTTTCATAATTGAGGATATCATAAATGTTTATAGTACAAATCAAAATTATTAAAAATTAAAAATAAATAAATAAATAAATAATATTTGATGATGCTCAAAGATCCTTATCAGTTCAAGTTAAATAAATGCAAAGTAATACTTGATTTTTCTGCCTGCTGTCCTTGATGAATGTCGAGTTGGTGTCACTTCCATCATATCTTTCAAATCATCTCCAGTTATGGAATCAGAATCTCTTGATATGTCATCTTCTGGATCAGCTCTTCGAGACTTCAGATCAACATATTCTTTTCCAGGATTTGAAGCAACAAGTTTTTCCTCAGATGTTACACCAGCACCACCTTTAAAATCATAGTTTACATCTACATGTTGTCCCTGAAAGCAAATAGTTACTCAATGAAAAGCATAGTCAAAAGAAATTTTATATTCCACCATTACCAATGACATTATAATGAGATATTTCAAGGCATCTAACCTCTGTGAGTTCCTTCGGAAAATCAAGTTGGATCTCTTCAGGATTCTCATCTTTTCTCCCAATCCACCATGCTTCAGAAAATACAATCTAGGGAAACAATAAGCTCACCATAATGAACAATCTAGGCTGTCATACATCTAGAAGAAAATAAAATTTGAATATACTAGAAATTAGGATAGAAAGTGATCTGGCGAGTTCTGATGCGATCTCTTCCAACTGGGACTTTCCTTCTTCAAAGACACATCCCCATTTAAGATGTTGTTTCTGCTGGTCGGCCAGGGAAGACATTCCCGACCTTTTCTTCAAGTGCCCCTTCCTCTCGCGCATTTGGGAAGGCATCCTCAACCGATGCTGACCCTCTACAAGGCAGATCCTTACCTTTGAGAGGGAATGAAGATGGATTCGTAACATTTTGAAAGGGAAGTCACCTTGTGATATGGTTGGCAAGACAGAAGTTAGCTTTTACTGCCATGATCTACCACATCTGGAGGGAAAGAAACCTTTGTTCTTGGACCTCTAAATCAAGAAGCTTCAATTAGAATTGGGAGGCCTTCATTTTTTGATGTACAGGGAATTTCAATTCCTATTACCAAGCCCTGCTCGGACACGGCTAGGAATAGATTTATTACTAATGCTTAGAACCTTTGTTCTTGGATTCTTTCTAGTGGGCCCTATGGGTTTGTCCCAGGGTTTTCCCGATGGAATCCTTTTCTTGTTTCTCCTTGGGTTTGTCAATAGAAATTTTTTAAAAGGGGCGTCCCAGTGCACGAGGCTCCAGTTACAATAGGGTCTGGGGAGGGGTAGAATGTACGCAGCCCTACCCCGCAATGTGGAGAGGTTGTTTCCGTGTTTTGTCAACAAAAGTTCTTTATTCACCCAAAAAAAATAATAATAATAACAATAATAATGATAAACTCTGCAGACAGTAAGCAAAAACTACAACCTAATATTAGTTGCAGACTGCAGATGGATGATCTAAGCATGGAAGTTGACATTTTTTATGACCACGAAACATTGATTCCATTTTTGCAATGAAACATATATAATTTTCCAGGCCACACGGAAAAATACATCAACTCCTTTCTTTGAGTTTAATCTGATCTTTTTCTCTTCTTTTTTTCTTTTTTTTCTTGGCGGAGAGTGCCAAGTTTCATATGCCTATAGGCCCACTCCTTTCTTTGAGTTTAATCTCATCTTTTTCTCTTCTTTTTTTCTTTTTTTTCTTGGCGGAGAGTGCCAAGTTTCATATGCCTATAGGCCCACTCCTTTCTTTGAGTTTAATCTGATCTTTTTCTCTTCTTTTTTTCTTTTTTTTCTTGGCGGAGAGTGCCAAGTTTCATATGCCTATAGGCCCTCTGTAATCTTAACATTCCTCAGTAGCAATTTCTATCTCATACGTTCTTTTTTTTAAATTTCTACCACCTCAGCCAAGTCAATCTCAGAAAAACTCAGAAAAAAACTCCATAACAAAACCAAAGAAAAACGATTATCAAAAAGAAGTAAGATTGACACCAAAGTAAGGATTTCCGAACTAACCATGTTATCAAAATAATCGTCACACGTTACATTCTTGCCTGCTTTGGAAAACTGTAGAGTCAAATACCTGTTCTTCGGATAAACGATCGTACCAAACAACTTCATCTGGCCCTGAAATTTCGATAATCAACAATCAAAGCCAAAATAAAGAAACAAAATACACCATTCAAAACCTCAACAAATGCAACAAGAGGGCAAAGTGGAAGTAGCTTGAAAGTGAACTAACTCCAAACCTGAGGGAAATCAAGATAGAGTATGGGATTCTTAGTTCCCAAATCCTTCAACTCTCCTATCTTCCCACCAGTTATTGGAGCAAGAAGACCAGGAAATGAGAAGAGGAATCTGTTTTTTCTCTGAGATTTCTTCAATACGTCTCTCCCATGGTGTTTGCTAACTATTTTCGATGGGCTGAGAGTAGAAATCGGTCTTGCAGGAGTCTGAGAGAATAATTTCTTAGAGAATGCGACCTTCTTAAGTCTTTTCCGCTCTTCCACCTCTGGGTTATCTTGAGCTTTTCCGCCATTTTCGTCCTTCGAAGCTTTCACCATATTCTCTCTCGCCCTCTCTCTCTCTCTCTCTCTCTCTCTATAATACAGTTCTGAGTGAAGTCTTGGGGGTGGACTCCACTTAATTACACGGAAATTCGAAATGGGCTTCGGACCTACCGAAGTCTCCTGAAGTTCGCGTATCGTATGACTACGCCAACCATTACTATTGAGCCGTTCTAAACAACTTTTTCCGAACCGGTCCACATTAATGGCAAAAATCATAAGCAGTGGCTTGGTTAAGGACCTACCAGAGTTGTAGAGCAATTGTTACTACTATCATGTTCGAATGAGAATGGATAAGAGGCTAGTGGGATTGACGTGAGGGGATAGGGATGGATAAGAGGTTAGTGGGATTGACATGAGGGGATAGGGATGGCTATATTCTAGGAGCGAACTCCAAGCGAATATGAAGCCCCTGGATACAAGTTATGCCTTGAAATTTATGATTTCGATAACAAAAATTTGTGATTTTGATAACAAAAATTTGTTTGGAAATTCTCGAAAAAAAAGAAAAAAAAAAAACTTGAAACTTAAAACATGATTTTTCCTTTCTTTTACGATCAGAAGTTTCAAAACCCTATCTTTTATAAACATGAGATTGTGGACTTTGCAGATCATAGCCTTCTCAAAGCTCTAGCCAACAATGGACTAATCGATTCATGTCCAGAGAAATATCGTTACATGCAAGCATTATTTTTACTTTTAGATGGTTTTGCAAGTCTCCTATTCTCACAACGAAACTCCTGAGACAGTGGGGATTTGAATTAAAGAGTTTTTAAAACTCAATAATTGAAAGAGGGATACGTGACATTTTACTCGATTTAACTATCAAATATGACAAATCAAAAAGGGGAATCGAACAGAGTATCGCTCTATCACATCGGGTGGATAGGTACAGATTAACAGTTGAACATGGGGATCATGACAACCCTCCATGCTGCCATCTCAACCATCACAAGGAAACCCTTAAGTTTATTTGACTTAAAATCCCATGACATGTATGCTAAATAGTGAATATATGTTTGTGTTCTTACTTTCAAAGTAACTGTATTAAGCACGTATCATATTACCATCGTACATGTCTTTTAACGCCAAATTTTTAGAAGTATTATAGTTTGTCTAGGTCGTTTAGTTCCCATAAGTATTCGTACCCTTTTTTTTGCCGTAGCCAATTGCTTAATAACTATGAGTACAATTGTTCATGTAAAACTCACATCTAGAAAACCCTCTTTAACTTGGTTTTCTTCTTGTGCCAAGGTTTTCCACCACTGACGGAACTGATACGATGATGACTTATGGTTCAATTCAACCCAAGTGCGTAGAATATTAATACTTAAATTATGGCTTGGGCTGATAATACTCAAAGAAGGGATCCGGTCGCAGCTAGTCCAATCGGATGACCCTGACCCTGTGGGACCGGACACTACAACCGGACAGGCTAAGAAACCTACCTACAAATTGACATTTGTCAAATTCAAAATTTTATTGTGAGGGAATATTCCTTGGACCCATGAACGGGATCTAATGAGTCCCATTCCACTCTGAACTACTTAGAGTACGTTGAGGGAATGGAATCCCTCTCCCATCTCCTTGGCTTGCCATTTGTTGAGTTCTCCTTTGTCTCCCATTTCCCAAAGAAGTTTTACTTCGAGAAGGAGACTCCTTAGTCTAACTTCACCCAAAACCCACCTTGGAGAATACACACTCAATCCAGAAGTTACGAAGTGTTCTAACAAGGGAGGAGAATTGGAGGAAGAAGGAGGTGGATCGTGGGTGGAATACGTGGGTGAATCGTCGGTACCGCTCATCACTCGCTTTCCTATTGGAATGGATTGCCGGTAAACCTTGTGACCCATTGCTGTAGGTTTGATAACGTTAAACTAATTCCATTAGGGAGGCTTTAAACCTCCACTCTTGTTGAAGCTTCGCTCTCCATTAATGGCAGAGCATGGTAGCCTCAATTAGATAAAGAGAAAGCTCTCTCAAAGTCAGTTCAAGTTACACCTCGAACCTAGTCATGAGGAGGTATAAGATAATGATTCCTAGACTTAAGATATGCACCCCTGACCAACCGCATTGAACCTTAGAGTAGAGTTGGAAATTATTAACGTAACTCAAACCAGAAGATATGTTGACGGACTTCCACAGTGGAAGTTTAGAAGCAAGTTTGGAAGGAGTTTCGGAGGGGAAACCCGTGCCCTTGGATAGACTAAACTTTAAGACCAACCCCTTTGGGAAGAGCCAGTCACAACATCGGTTACGATACTGTTGCAACCGGAGCTACAACAAGACATAAACAGTAGGCTTCAATAAGTAAGTTGCAACCGGAGCTGCAACCGAACACAGATAGAATGCCTTGGGGAGGAACCGGAAACAACACCAGTTGCACTACTGTTGCAACCAGAGCATGTTTGTAGTTTCTTTAGGTGCATTTTTTTTTATTCCTGTTGCTTGTTTGTTGATGTCTATGTTTGCATGATTGTTTTAGTGTTTTTCCAATTATCTCGTGTTTTTATTTTAGTATCTTTTCCTTGTTTTCTATACTTTTTGTTCAATTCTGGCCACTAAATGGAAAACCCTGATTAACAAGACGTATAGGAGATGAACCAAATTGCCCAGTCGATCGGCCTCAACTTAGTCTTATCCCAACTAAATGAAGTTAGCTACATAGATCCTTTTCTCCAATCAACTTTACTCAAAACCATATTTGATTCTAGTCTTAACTTGCACATATCTTACCTTACCAGTTATCCTAGTATACTTTTAGACATATCCGTAGCTCTTTTAGCTATTTCAATTTGAAACATATCAATCTTCCGAGCTGGAACATTCAAAGGCTTCCGTTGCACATGTCAATGCCACCTCTAACAAATTTCTTCCAACCCATCATGTATTGATACAAATCTTAAATTTGCTCTAATATGTTCATTCTATTTATCTTTTCTACTTTGAGAGCAAGGCTTGGTGTGATACCTGGTGGTCATGGGATTGAAATATGCAAACAGCATCTCTATGTTGCGGGGGTAAGTCTGCATACATTATACCCCTGCCCAGACCCTACAGTAGTTGGAGCCTCGTGCGGGGACATCCTTTTTCTTATTTATCTTTTTCTACTTTAGCAGTCATCCATTTTAGTATCTTCATTTCAACTACACTAAGTTTATTTTTATGTCTTTTTTCTTTAAAAAAAAATTTCATCTACAACCCATCAAGGATTGCTAACATCACCTACACCCACAAGATTGCAAAAGCATCACCTAAGTCCACTTAACTGACGAAAATCACTAATATTATTAAAATACAGTTTTACTCCTCATATTATAAATTGAAAAATTAAAAAATTATATTGATTTACTAATTTGACCTTCAAATTAAATTTCTATTTTCTCTCCCTCCTTCCTTTTCACTCTCACACAAGCCCTAACCCCAAACGTTGGAGCTCCTTGTTTGGTGTTCCAGCCTTGATTCCCTGAATCTTGTTTTTTCAACATTTCCAACAGCTCAGAGCAAGTAGAGTCCCTATTCACTTGCTGAAATCCCCAAAAAAAATCATCTTTCGAAATGAAAAAAAGGGGAGAAAATAGAGATGGAGAAGCTCCAGAAGAAGAAGACGCCTGTAACAAATCACATAAAGGTGTTATGATTGCTTTCTAATATTATTTTCACCTTTCTTTTTACCCGCTTTCATCGCACTCTCATGAGACCCATTAGAGCCCTCCCTATGAATCGTTTTTAATGACTTGTGAACGTGAGACATTAGTCTCCTCCATCTTCCATCCTTGGAATTGATCGGTGGTTGAGTTATTGCCATGATCAATGACATTTATCATAGCATAAGAGTTTTACCACATTTAAGGAGAAGGGAAAAGCAGCTGTTGCTGATGATGACGACGATGTTGACGAGGAGTAAGGGAACAAGAGAGGATAATTGTCCATGTCAGGCAGGCTGAGTGAGCAGGAGAGAGATGACTCTAATTTTTAATTCCGATCGTTTGGAAATAATAGAGAAGAAGAAAAATCGATGGTTGATTTGTGCATATATTTATGTAGGATGGGCAAGTGGGTGTCGGTAGGGGGAAATGGAAAATTAAAGGTGAGGCGGCTTCAAATTTGAGAACTAGATCTAGTAAACCAGTATTGTCGCATGGCTTTCAGAGATCGAACTATTCGTCCTCGTCGACTGCTTTTGTGTTTGCAAGTTCAAGTTCTTCTCTTCTCGATCTACTGGTTTCTTCAATAGATCAGTTTCTCCAACTCATATCTCTATGGATCCGTTGCTGCTTCACCGTTTGTTTAGTATTCTATCGACCGATCACCATCTCCTAGCAGATCAATCGTTGTTTCTTCTGGTGATCAGGTCATTAAGAAACAGAGTAATCCTCTGTCTGCTCCTTCGTCTTCAAGAAGGGCGTGTATGTGTTAGTCGATGAATCATCCTGGTTCATTTCTCTTTTAAAAGGGTATGTTGGTCTTTTCAAGTGACCAAAATGGTATTATCGTCTATGAAAAATTCCAATCTACCTGACGTCAGCATCTAATCGGAATCAACTGACGGGGTGGACTTCTTTGATTACCACAACCAAAGTTTTGGGACCTACGTGATATTTCTGCATTATTGTGGGTGTAGATGATGTTAACTATCTTTGATGGGGTGTAGATGAAATTTTTTTTTTCTTTTCTTTACTACGCAACATCAAGCCTCATACATCATTGTAGGTCATGTAACTATCCTATAAAAATTTTCTTTGAGTTTTAAGGAGATACGTCGATCACACAAACTTCGGACACACCCCTCCACTTCATCCATCTTATTCTAATTATATGTTATGTGTACAATATCATCCTCTATTCTCATTCTTTATATATGATTAAACATAGGTAGCTAAAGTTATCACTTTATGGTATCTCCCTATCATCAATGACCACCACCCTACTCTCAGTCCTATTGTTATTAAAATTATACACCATATACTTCATTTTTGTTCTACTTATCTCTTTACCATTAACATCCTAGAGAACATCTACTTTGGCTTAATTGGTTAGAATCAAATAATTTCCTATCGACCTCCTTGCTAGTTGATCAACTGCCTGACTAGGTGGTATATAATTTTGGCTTGTACTTCACTCATATGCCAATTGCACTCATTGTTGCCTTGTTTAGCCGATCGACTGCTTGAAGTAGTCCATAAGGACTTTGGTTTGGTGGTGCCAAGTCTTGGGATCGAATCTTATCTTCACCTTGGGTGGGTTTGGGATAGGGTTTGGAAAAGACCACTTGTACTTTCCTTATCAAAAAAAAAAAATCTATATTTATGAAACATTTTTTTTGGGGGGCTGTTTTTTTGTAAACAAATGTTTATTCATTATCAAAACAGGACAAAAATACTATTGGGCCTTAAGGCCTAAGGCCAATAGTTCTGGGCTGGCCCAGCCCAAGTTTCATCCCTATTCCCCCAAAAAATAGAGAATGACATACAGAATGTCCACGAATGAATTTTAAGGGTGGATCCACCAAATCCCAAACTTGGATTCTTGTTTAGCTGATCTTGAGTCTTTAACGCTTTGTTTGGAGGATTCAAATCCTTTCCTCCCGAAACTTAGGGAGGAAGGGCGGCTGCTTGGATGGATGACCGATACCTAGGACTTAGGTGAATCCAAACTTTCCATCCGAATCTACACTGAGTCAAACAAGCTAAGTCGACAAAGGTGTCGACTCGAATGGAGGACTCAGATTAATCCGAGTCCCATATATTGGCCATCCAACGAGTCGTCTCCCTCCTCCCGAATCACTGGGAGTGGGAGGAGAGGATGTGAATCCTTGTTTGGACCGTTTGTTTGATTTGATTTGATTTTAAATTTACTGCCTTTTGTTTTCCTTTTCTATTCCCTCCACATTTCTCCAAACAAACAAGTGAAGGACTGTTTTGCCGACACGTGAAGGACTCTTTTGCCGATTCGCGCGATATTTAAAGTCCATTGATAGTTGATACTCGCACTCCCACTCATTTTCGAAATTTCAATTCAATTCAATCCTCTGAAACAAAGTGACCCAAATTAGCTCTCTGCAGTGCAGACAAAAGAATTGAGAATTGCAGAGCCACCGATATTCACCATTGAATTGAATCATGTAAGTAACTTCTTGTTCTGCTTTTCGGTTTCTTTCTCTCTTTGCTTTTCTCCATTTCTTTCAAATCAGATTTCTTGCAACTATACCTTGTGAATTATGGAAAAACATGAGTTTTCTTGTTTTCTTTTAGTGTTTTCTCGTAGATTTCAAGCATTCTATTAGCCTTCTGTCAATCAGAGTCTGGCTTCTGTCTCTAAATAGTTCTTGTTCTTCCCTCCTTTCCAACAACGGCTTTAAGTCCCCTGACTTGCCCCAAACCTTGTGAATATTTTGTTAAGTTTCACAGTGGAAACCTGTAAGAACCTTAAATGACAAAAAGAACCAAGATTTTCTACGATTCTAAATTTTCAAATCAAGATTCGAATGTATGAACAAGAAAGTAAGATTCATGGTCTATATGGGACGATGAAGACTGAAGGTAGGTTTCTAGTATTTCAAATGATTATCCAGAGGAATCCGACTCTCTAGAGGTTCGTCACATACTAATTCTATTAATAATTTATTACTAAATCCCTCTCTCTAAGCTCTGGTATCTCTTCTGAATGCCCTTTTCTTTTTCTTGAATTACTGTGCAGACCCCTTTTATTCATAAATTTAGACCCTTGTTTTTATTTCTGTTATTTATTTATTTATTTTTTATTCTTTCTTTTATTCAATGTTTTAGCATCTATATTTCAAAAATCGTTTTCTTCATTGGAGTGAGGTAGTAATCTGTTATGCTTTCTTGGTAAAACTGTCTTAATCTTTTTCCTGAATGTCAATCCAATGGGCTTGTTGAAGGATAAGTCTCACTCTTCCTAGTATTATTATCTTCCTAGTATTATTATTAAGTCCTGCGTTGCTCGGAACTTCTCCATTTCCAAATTGTAATTGGTTGAAGAATCTAAAAAATGGTGAATGCAGAGGGCTGGTTATCTTACATGAAATGGCAAATCCAACGGAAAATAAACAAGTAAGTGATGGTATAGTTTCCATTGATGCATTTTTCGGAAATAATGTTGGGAGACGTCCTTCTTCTAATCTCAATGAAACAAGGACAACCAATGAAAGTAGCAGTTTTATCGGATTGAATAGTTCAGCTAATGGAACTTTGCCACCTTCCCATTCCAACCGAGGCAGAGGCAAGGACAGAATAATTTTCTTAAGCCCAAACAGGGGTTCCCAAGGGACACTGCCTGTGAAGATTGAAAGTTCCAACAAACCAGAAAGATTCATCTATGGCAGCAATAGTCATGGGACATTGCCTGTTAAGGTTGAAAGTTCCAACGAACCAGAAAGATTCATGTATGGCAGCAGTAGTCATGGGACATTGCCTGTTAAGGTTGAAAGTTCCAACGAACCACAAAGATTCATGTATGGCAGCAGTAGTCATGGGACATTGCCTGTTAAGGTTGAAAGTTCCAACGAGCCACAAAGATTCATGTATGGCAGCAGTAGTCATGGGACATTGCCTGTTAAGGTTGAAAGTTTCAACGAACCAGGAAGATTCATCTGTGGCAGCAGTAGTCAGCAAGCTCCTCAAGGTAGGTATGATGTATTAAATGATTTCATAATTCTATTATGTCTTTCTGTGTATCTATCTCAAGTACACTTTTCTTGTTTAAAGATTCCCAATTTCTTTGAATAAAAAATGATTCTTCTATCGTTATATTTATAAGTTTTCAAGCAACAAAGCAGTTTGTTTAATGATGGTAATGGCTTCCTCCAATATGCAGGAAATGAGGAACTCAAAGAAATTGAGAACATACATGAAATCCTAGGTCCAGATGAAACGAGATATCTTCTTTTCCAAGGGCTTCGGAGACGCTTTCCCTGAAGGTAATGATAAATCACAAGGACACCATGATGAGAATAATACTTTTCACCATTTAGTTTCTCATCCTGCTGAATTGTTTGGTGTTCAATTTTTGTTGTGCTTTTTTCTGCCTTTTAACTTATGCTTATGTCGGAATAACAGATCCAACAAGTTGGCATATATTGTTTCCAGAACATTGTTGATAATACACCAGCTTCCATCATTACCACATTAGAGCTATGTTCAATCTGGATGGGTGCAGTTACAGCATATGCTAAAAAATGGCTAGTTCTGCCTATTCGGAAAGCATTGACACATTTCCTTTATTTTCCCTTCTTTTTTGCATTGTAAACTTGTAAACTCATTAGTACTTTCAGAATTTGTAGCATAAGATTCAGTCTTTGTCAGAAGTTAAATGATGGGTAAGCAGTAAAAGGCCATTTTTTTCACTTGTAGTATATTTTTTTCTTTTTTGATTCAGAGAAAGAGAGAAATGTATGGGAAGTATTGAACTTGATTGTTTGGTCAAATATGAAAATGGGTTTGTTTTCTTCGTTTATTTGATGGAGTTTCTCTTTTCATTTTTGTTGGTAATATAATCTTAATCAGTGTTGATGATCATTCTTTTTTGCACTTAATCTATTTCTGTAACTTTTTCATGCTTAGAACAACATAGGAAGTGGGACTCAATTTTTATCATAGGACACAAGCCAAGTCATTTGGGTAAAGCTTGAGTTCATATCCCTTTAGGCAAGCAAGTTCTCATCCTTATCAGGCTATCATATTCTTTAGATCCTTTTGTGTAAGGTCAACTTATTTGGTCTTGTACATGTGTAACCATTAATGAAGGATTAGCAGAAGAAAATAGTTAGACAATCAAAATTTAGACTGTTAAGATATCTCTAAGGGAGAGGATTCTTTGAGTGGCTCTGTTACCTGGGGCGATGATGGAGGGCAGGGAGGAGAGAGAGTGGCACAGTAGATAGGTTGAGAGTGAAGTCCTGGCATAGCTCCCACTCTGCTTTTTAAAGAACCTTTTTCCTATCTCTCTTTATTGTATTGTGTCTCAGTTTGCATTATACATGATACATTATCTCACTAATTAGTTGGATCATTTTGTTTGAATTCTTTAACATCTCTACTTGGGTGGGAAAACTGAAAAGCATTATTCCAAGGCTATCAATTTCTTAAACCACCAAACAGCAGTCCCCTTCCCTGTTCAACAGGTGAACTCTTATACTCTCCCATGTGCTTCTGGCAACCTAACTATCAGCCTTTAAGAAATCTGAAACTGTTTGGAAAGTGAACCAGAGCTGTGTGTGGGGGCTTTTTGTTTAGGACATTGTTTTATTGACATCATTGGCACCAAACTTTTGATAGAGGTGTCCCAATGTGGCGATATTCATATCGTACATGATTCATACAAGAAAGATGAAAACCAAAATAAAACCCATCCTGAGGGAGTGAGTTTTTTTTTCCCCCTCTTATGGTCCCATTGAGGAAAGAATGGGAATTCAAGGGTGTCAATTGGCCGAGTCGGTCCAGTTTGAATTGGTTAGTCTTGTACCAGCAAGCCCAAAATCAAACCAGTACGGAAAAGCCCATTTTCAGTTTTGATCCGATTCAGTTCTGGTTTTTTATCTGGTTAGTTTAATGTGTTCTTATCGGTTCACAATTAGGTTGTTATCAGTTCACTTGTGTGCATTCTCTTATAGCCTCAAAGCTCCTTTTTGTCACATGGCAAAATCTGGCATGTAGGAACTGGGTTCCGCAATTATATTTTGGTCTGGTTTAAAAACCATTGAGTAATGGAGTATGGATTCCCCACTCAAGGATGAAATTGGATTGAGGTTGGACTGACGAGTTATTCCCAGCCCAGTTGCCAAGTTTCTGGGCTGGCCTGTTAATGTTTTGATACAGAATGAGTGCTCCTGAAGCAAATAGTTACAAGTGGTTAGAAATTCAACTTAAAGTTTCATAAATTTATTTCTTTAAAAAATTTCTTCATCCTTAGACCTCAAATATCACTGGTAACATTTTAGGCGTGAAACAAACACCTCTATGTGAAAAAAAATTTCAATGCTTTTTTCAATAGGTAAAAAAAAAGTAAAAAGAAAGTTCCTTTTCCATCCCCTCATTTGTTTTTGGGTAAATCTTTTCAGTATCCCCTAGAGATCACTATATTTTATCTTTAGAAATAAACATTGAATTTTTTTTATATATAAAATGTTACACTTAAAATTTTATGTCAAAACAAACAGAGCCAAGTGAATTTAAAGTTTCATAAAGATTTTGACAAAAGGTTTTGAGCACGGCTATGGTTTTGGTCATTGGACAGAAAAAAGGGAAAGATATGTGATACCAACCCTCAAATTGAACAAAGGACCTAATGTGTGATCATATATATATATATATATATATATATATATATATATATATATATATATATATATATATATATATATATATCGGGTTGTTATTGTAACAAGGGTTTGTTAAAAACTAACTCCAATTCCATTCCCAAGACAGCCATTTCCAAAGGTTGAAGACATTATTACTCCAGTACAGAGTATAGTTGATACTTTGTAAGGTTCTTTTGGAGCCGGGAGATTATGTTTGGGCTCTCTTGCCTCCTGAAAGACATCCTCTAGGAACATACAACAACAAGTTTAGTGATCGAAAGCTAGGTCCTCCCCTTTTAGACATCTGAGATTTTTAATGTTCTACAATGGAATTTGTATGTTAGTGATTCATGTGATTCATCAGATGATGGAGATGCTGATTCAAGGATGACTTATTTTTAACCCAGGGAAATGATGGAATTATAGATGGAGAAAGATCTTCTCGTGTTGTCCAGTTCCTCGAATGACAAGAGAGGATCCCAACTCATCTTGGACCACATTGAGGAGGTGATTGGTTACCCAATTACTTTTTTTAAGATTCCTTTTTAACCTATAGAACCCATTTTTCATTGAATTTTCCAAATTTGTTTTGGCCTAATTGGAACTTAATTCTTGAAAGTATTCGGAAAGAAGGCTATCTTCGTGACAAAAATCCATGAAGGGAGACTGCAATTTCAAAGGCTTCCATCCTTTCCCCTCTAACAAAACCATTGCGATCGTAAGATGATATTAAAAGCAACAATAGGCTTCACTAGGCACTTTTAATTTAATTAAAAGCAAAAACAACAAAGAGATGTGATTTTGGGTTGTCTCCAAAATCCAAAATAATAGGCTAATTTCTAAATGGGGTTGTGGGGGTGATTAAAAATTTAAGATGAAGCAATGCAAAAGACCACAAGAACATAAAAGATGAAGTAGTCGAATGTGATTACCCAATCGTCAACCGAAGTGTAGGTTTTCTTCTTCCTATTTTCAATTTTTTTTCCTAATTTAGCATTTACCAAACAAGTCAAAGATGATTTGGGCTATAATAGAATTTGAGGTGTAGTTTGCTTCTTGATCTAGTATAATCAACTTCTTTTTCTTTTAATTTTTTATTTTTTTTTATGAAACATCTGTTAGTTTTATGTGGGCTTAATTAATTATCTAAACCAGTTATTCAGTGGGAGTCTAATGAACATTGTAAAACCGGTTTGGTTTTGGTTCGTCACATGGTATGAGATAGGTTTGGTGATCCTAATTCTGTTGTGGGAAGGGTTTTAGGGTTACAACCGTATTCTATAAATACTAAGTTAGAGTCCCCACAGCCATAGTTAGTTAAGTTCTCTCTGCGCCCATTAGCAAGAGGCATCAAGATATCCTCTGGAGGTTGTGGAAGACTGTAGCCGAAGGATTTTGATCAAAGCTTGGAGCGTATGAGAATCGATCTCTTCAAACAGGTATGTCTTTATGATTCATAGTTAATGACGTCTCTTTGTGTTCTATGATAACTGTGGATTGGTAATGAGTTTGGTTGAAACCCTAAACACAAATTATTCTAACAGTTGGTATCAGAGCAAACCATATAGACTTAGAATTAGAAATTTTTCTCAAGTTTTGGATCGAATCTGGATCAGATCTGTTGGAGTTTCCCACTGATGAAAATTTTTTTGACCAGCAAAATAGGTCAAGCAACATACCATTGGAAAGCTCTTGAGGAGATGGAGCCGGCGATATAAAAATTATCGACGTCGGCCGTCTGATGTGCCTGCACTCTCCGGAGGTAGCCGCGAGTAGATCTTACTCGCGGGGGAGAATTTAAAAAAAAAATTGGTTTGACGGCGTTGACCCGGTCATTAACCCTAATGGGTTGCCCGATTTTTGGACTAGCCTGACCAGGGGGTTGACTTGCCCTCGCACGTGTGGCATGTACGTGTGGGACCCGACCCGAGAACCCACCTACCTAACCCTATGGGTTGACTCGGTTATCACTACTCTTCTATAGCGCTACGGGTGGACATGAGGGGTGAGATTGCGGTTGAGGACACCATGACCTCTGACATTGACTGGGATGCCGTTCTCCGGATGAGGATGGAAAACCTACCGATCAGTGATGAGGAGCTAGAGGCTCGTCCTCGTCCTCTCAGGAGGGTAGCAGCCACGGCAGCAGCAGCAGGAGCAGCCAATGCAGCCCATGTAGAAGAGGCAGGGGATGATGGTGATGATGATGATGATCAGATGGCGGACATTCTAACACTGGCACCGCACCCACACCTGTAGCGGGACCATCCCAGCCTCCTCCCGATACCGTGATGGGTATCTTTATAGAGATCTGGGATGCCCAGTGTGGGATGAGCCGTGACCTAGGGCGCCTTGCTCGCAGCCTCAGAGTCATGCAAGAGCAGGTACACTGGCTTAGGGTGGCTTATGAGTGTGACTATGACATCACTAACCCTATTCCTCTTATGCCCCCATCCCCATGATAGACCTCTTATTTTCTCTCTCTCTCAGCATGGTTTTTATATAACAGGGTAACTGTCTGGCTTGTGGACTGTACCCTGTAGCACTATTACCCTTGATACTTCTTTAAATATTTTAATAGAAGTTTATGATTTTTCTCACTTGTCATTAAGGTTTCTATCTAGAGCATGTCTATTTATTAATTCCATCTTTAATATAGTACATTATGCTCTTTGGTATTTAGTCTCAGACATCAAACAAGTGCATAAGGTGTGTTTTTATAAAAACTTTTAAATTCTTCCTATCTCAGTTCATCGACTCAGTTAAGTGCAAATATAGTCTGTTGGACAGAGCCTAAGAGCTCTGATACCAAGTTGTCACACCCCAATTCCGATTGAACTAGAAGTGTGAGTGAACCGTCACTGAACCAACAGTTCACACCAGGATCTCAATAAGACCGTGTCCACTCATACAAACCATTGCACATAACCATAATCAGAATATAATAAAATATAGCGGATGTCACACCCTAATTCCGTACTATTCAGAATGGTGTGATGAACCGCTAATAAACCAATGGTTCAATCAGGATCTCAAATAGGTTGTGTCCATTTGCTTAAACTACACACATCCACAACCATAATCAGAGTAAATAAACAATAGCGGAAGACTTATATATTAAATGAACTGAGAATTTTAAGAGTGTTAACATAAATAAAATATCCAATTATCTTCATTTGACTAAGACATAAGTAAGTAAAATAATCAATTATATTTTCAGTATAATCTAAATAAAATCTAATAAAAAATGCATGAGTTGCATTCGCATGACGAATCATGCGACTCCATCATAACTTCAGCGTCCATTGCCGCAGCATGTCCGTACATAGGGGCATTTATATAATCTTCTACGATCGTACCTGCATCATCAACTAAAAACATTCGACGTCGAAAGGGTGTGCACACATCATGGCTCAGTGAGCAAACAAAACAATGCAACAAACATATGCATGCATTAAATTCATATCTTTGGTCTAGTTCATAAGTTTGCAATGTGCTATAGAAAGGTTCGGTGGCAGCCTCACCTCTATACACAGGGTGTGTAAGCCCACCCAACGGATCAAACACCATTGTCGTCCACATCCACCCCACCATGGAATAGAGATAGAGCTAAAGTGTCTGGATCAAACACCGCATAACACTTCCCCTGATGCCCTACCCATACCAACACGTAAGCCCCTGTTGGCGAGGGCTTGCAAACTGGGCTCGCAACTAACCAATCCTAAGGTCAAACAGTGTATCCAAGACCTCACCCCAGCATCTCTCAATACGTCCATAGAGACAGAGCTAAGGCCCCCCGACAGAGTCAAAGACTACACGGTCCGAGACCACCACCCCTTATTGTAAGACCTGCACGCCATGAACCCAGCCTAACCTTATATTTTGTGTCGGGACCCGTCTACATATCATGGTCGAGCCAAGTGGACCAAATGTGTGAAGAAAAACCAAAACCCAATATGAAAATTTGCCCAAAAACAATCAAAATGAGGGTAGGGTCGTAGGTTTTAACAGGCAGGTCCGACCCTCCCATCGACCCTCACCATCGACCCTCAACCATGGGTCGCAGGGTCTATGAGTTGTCCGACCCTCCCATCGATCCTCCCATCGACCCTCGGTATTCGAGAAAAACAGCACGAACCGAAAATTAGGAAACCATCTTAATTTCGATTGGAACCTTTCCTAAACTCAATGGGACTTATTTTGGGAGATTTTGCCCTATAAATAGGACGTCCCTAAGCCTCTTTCACTCCTTTTACAACCCTAATTGGATTGAGAGAAAGAGAAGAGAAGGAAGAGAAGAAGAGAAGAAAAACTTAAAGAAAAGGCTAAAGAAGAAGAGAAAATTCAGAGGAACTCTAAATCTCAGCAAAACTAAGGTATGGATACATTCCCCATGATTTATTTAAGACTTTAGAATGGTTTATGAAGAGAATATGACTGAGAAGAAACCCAAATCATCCGTCCATGGTTAGGTTTTCATGGAAAACCATGGAGGAGATCATTAAAACCATGTAGGTGAATAAAGTATAGTTATAAACCATAGAACATGTATAGAATAGATTGTGGAAGTAAGCCATAGGACCCAACCATAAAGGAGAGAACGAAATCTGAAATTTTTGACTCAAACCATGGAGGGTCGCACCTAGGGTCGATGGCAGATCCGACCCTAGCATCGACCCTCAGTGTTCGGGAAGTTCAGATTAGGGGGAGGGTCGCACCCAGGGTCGATCATGACTCAGACCCGACCTCCGACCCTCAGTTAACATGATGGTTTTTAAATTTGGAATTAATTCTAATTAAATTCTATCGACTTTGTTAGGTCTTCTAGCAATATAATAACATTATAAAGGTGATTCTAAAGCTTGGAAGAGGATCTATTAACAAGCTAAGGTGAGGGAACAAGACCTAAACTAATTGGTTAATAACAAATTGTTTTTATTTTTTTGAGTCCAATACCATGATTGATTCTATGCGTGTATTTTTGTAATGTGCATTTAACATGTCATCCAATATTTCTATTATTACTGTTCATGCATATTTAAAATTATTGATTATAACATGATGATGTTGATGATGGTAGGAATAGGCATGTGAATGTTTGTGTTTGGCTGGTGTACATGGTGCGGGTAGGGATAGTATCAACCGGTACTTCGATGCCGTTCTCATCGGGGTATATTGTGCCATGGTCTATTCAAGTCATGTCCACTAAGCAAGTGTTAGTGTGCTTGATGCGAGTGGAGCATCAGGGGGAGGGCGTGACATTGTGGTTCAGCCTGGTCACCAGACTCTAGCTCTATCTTTACTCAAGTCTTGTACACTAACATCGTCGTATCGCCATTACCTTAGCGGAACTAATATGTCGTATGGCATTAGGGGGGGGGGGACGTGGCATTGTGGTTCAGCCTGGTCACCAGACCCTAGCTCTATCTCTATGGATGTATTAAGGGATGCTGGGGTGAGGCCTTGGATACATTGTTTGACATTAGGGTTGGTTAGTTGCGTGCCCAGTTTGCAAGCCCTCGCCAACAGGGGCTTACTTGTTGGTATGGGCAACCGGTGCAGCCATGCCGTTTTCATGGGGTGTATATTGTCCATGGTGGGTGCATGTGGGGCGACGGTGCCGTTTTCATTGGGCATTTCCACACACTCGTGTATAGAGGTGCGGCGGCCACCTATCCTTTCTATAGCACATTGCAAACTTTAAACCAGACCAAAGATATGAATTGATTGCATGCATATGTATTGTTGCATTGTTTTGTTTGCTCACTGAGCCGTGATGTGTGCTCACCCTTTCGAATTCGAATACTTTTAGTTGATGATGCAGGTACCACAATTGAAGATTATATGAACGCTCCTGTGTACGGGCATGTGGTGACAATGGAAGCTGAAGACTTAGTGGATATGCATGATTCCTCTTGCGAGTGCAACTCATGCGTATTCGATTAGATTTTGTTTAATTTTATTAAAGACATGTAATTGATATTTATTTAATTATGTCTCAGTTGATTTATCAATAATTTGATATTTATTTATGGTTATCACAGTTAAATTCTCAATTCATTATCTATAAGACTTCCGCTATTTATTTTATTACCTCTGATTAATGTGGAATATGTTTTGGTTTATCATATGTGGGATAGCCTATTTTGAGATCCTGGTTGAACCGTTGGTTTATTGACGGTTCATCACACCATTCTGAATAGTACAGAATTGGGGTGTGACAACTTGGTATCAGAGCTCTCGTAGGCCTTACCCATTAAACCTGAATATTACCACTAGAGTCCATGAACTGAGTTAGGATAAATTAAAAGCTTTAATACAAACAAACCATAAGCACCTGTGTTAGTTGAGACAGAAATTAAACAAATCGATAATGTACATATAAAAGGTGGAACCATCTATATACACTCACACAGAAAGAGAAGACAAAAAATTATCCTAATAAGCAAACAATTTAGGGTATTATCTATAAGTTGGGTAGTTATCCAAGTATACAAGGATATAATACAGTAGCATGAAGGAAGCATCTGTACGACAAAGAGATTGGAATACTGAGTTGGTACTTCACAAGATGTGAAACTCGATGTATGAAAGAGAGAGAAGAAAAATGACTAGTAATGCCAAAACCCCTGTAGAGATAAAGGAAAAGATCTCAGGCTAAATCCAACAAAGATAAGAAAATAATAGCCATACATTAAGAATAAGAGTAACTAAAAGGAGATAATCTATATTTTGGGTGACATGGAGACTCAGAGTGAGATCCACCACAAGCTAATCTATTGCCCACCAAGCAAGAAGAGGATGTTGCAACTTGACCCCACCACTATCAGGGTCGAGAACGGGTAATGAAAACTCATCTCAGTTGGTAATCAGATTAGAGAAAATAAGAGGAAATGAACAATCAGACCACTCCAGCCAACCACCTGGACTACCAATTACCTTGGTCACGGTTGTAATAAACTTGACCCAATAAAATATAAGAGCAACCACAAATGAGATCGGCTATGCAAGTTGCTATCCTAATTGCCAATGCTACATCAACACCTCCGAGTCAAACCAAGTATGGTACCAATTGATAGCATCACTGTACCCCAACACATGTTAGCTATAACACAGTGCCTACCATACAGCAAGTCCCAGTAATGCACACCCCAGTGCAGAAATTTGGTGCACAACAAGCAGTGTATCAAGGTGGTCAACCTTATCAGCCATCGATGTATGGGATAGTTGCATCATGACAGAATGATCCAACACGGATTTAAGAATGTCTTCTAAAGATGATGCTTTGGACATTTTCGGTAAAGGATCAAATCTATTGTGGTCATATAACTAGATAAGTTTATATAGGATGCGGTGCATTATTGATTTACTCTTATGATTATAGAGGATGCACATACTAGATTTTAAATTCTCGTGTCTTGACAGGATACCTTCTTGATTTAACCTATCAATCAGAGTTATAGATATTGTTTCTTTAGTATTAGTCCTGATTATACCAATCTGAACCATTCTTATGATCGAAAACATGATCAGAGATATGAACTGAATGAATAGTTAAATGTTTAATCGTGTTGAGCGTACATCTTCTGATTTATACCTGATTTATTGATGTACGAAATCTTTCTCCTGATTTATACCTGATTTACTGATGTATGAAAGCTTCTCTAGATTTACTTTTGTAGTGCCTTGACCAATGACATTATATACTCGGGAAAAATGGATGATTTCTCAGGGTCGGATACCCATCGACCCCCACCATCGACCCTGCATAGAAAAGACAGTATTTTTTACTGAATGATCAGAAAAATTTAAAAATACCATTGGTTAGTGTATCCAAATATGAGAATGAAGTATATATTGATTGCCTCACGTGTTCTATGACTTTTCAGACACTACACCACCAGAATAGGAAATGCCTGGGCGAAGAGGGGACAGACGCAGACGTAACCAAATCCCACTACCACCACCGGTAGATGAAACCAGTCATGAAATTCCTGAAGTACCAGAGAATCCAAACGTGGCACCGCCAGGAGATAATGGTCAGGCAAATCCTACAAACTTGTCAGCCTCACCTATAGATTTAGTTACAGTCATAATGAACTTGGCACAACAACTGCAACAAATACAACAGGTGCAAACTAATATGCAAGCTGTCATAGGCGTGGTTTTTCCAGCTGCACATACGACACAGATGCCAGCAGGACAGGCAAGCACAATACCAAGGGGAAATAATGCAGTACCTCATGGACCTCAAACACCAGTCATGCAAGCTCCAATGCAAAACCCTGAGATAGCTCAAGGTGGTTATCAGTACCAACCACCTATGTTTGGGGCCTATGCTCCGTATCAGCTGGACCGCTCCAGACTGGTCAGGCATTTTCTTAAGATGAAGCCCAAAGAATTCGATGGTAAGCCAGCAGATCCTTTGTGGCCGGCACACTGGATTGACGAAATGGAAAGAAATTTTATGATGATGACCGTAAATGAGGAGGAGAAAGTGTTGTGTGCCACATTTATGCTCAAGAGTGCATACCATTGGTGGAAGTCTACCAGGACATAACTATTAACCAAACACGCCCACTTGACCTGGGATATATACAAAGAGGCATTCTTTGAGAAATACTTCCCTAGAAGTTTCAGAGATTCTATGGAGAGAGAGTTCCTGAATTTATATCAGGGGCAGATGACTGTCGACGCATATCAACAGCGTTATGAGGAGCTGTTTTTCTTTGAACCAGTCAGTATGCAAGAAGAGGATACGAAAGGTTCGTCATGGGACTTAGGGGAAGCATATGCGAATATGTTTTAGGACTGGAGAAGAAAATCTACAATGAAGCTGTACAAATTGCTCGAGTGATAGAGTCGAGCCAGAAAGAGAGCTATTTTTACTCAAAATAGGGGAATAAAAAGGCCAAATGAAAATTTTTACAACGGAGGCAACACCAAGGTATTCCAACCCTTCCGTACCCAGGGCTTCAATGCTGCAACCAAAACCATTTCAGCAACCCCACGGCAACCAAAGCAAAATGGTGAGGGGATCAGGTGTTTTAATTGCAACCAAGTAGGGCATGTCTCAAGAGAGTGTACTAAGCCCTAAAAACAACTACAACAAGGAAGAGTTTACGCTGTTTCAGCCAACGATGCTGCCGCATCGTCTGATGTGGTCACAGGTATGACCTGAACCTGTCATTTTATGTTACATTGCATGAGCATGTAGACTAAATTAAAACAAATCACAGGTATCGTACCTAGTAATGGCATTCCTGCCAGAGTGCTCTTTGATTATGGAGCTACTCATCCTTTTATATCTGTGTCATTTGGAAAGAAACTAAATACACCCCTTAAGTCTTTAGATTTCAAACTGCTTATACGATCGCCGATGGGAATTATGAAGTCCAAGGAAGGACCCAGTATAATTGCTACCTTATGTTTTACAGCAATAGATTCAGATTTGGAAGGAGAGTAACATATAATAGAAACTCGTGATGATCCAATTAAGCAAGAATTTATGGATGAATTTATGGAGCAATAGTTCGTCGGTTGCGCTTGTGGCATTAAAGAGCATCTCTAAATTGATGGATGAAGTAGAAGTAGTAATTTTGTTAGGTCTGTATATAGGAACAGTGTAAGCAGACTTAGAAAAGGAAAACCAAACCCTGACTTTTGTTTTGGGAATGGAACTGAAGTATCGTGAACTATGTCAATGATTTGCCACTGACTCCCAAATCAGTTGACATGGTTGGGTGGTTGTTGATCGTCTTATGAAAATAGCTCATTCCATTGCTATACGACCTCGGTATGCTGTAGAGCAGCTAAATAAGCTATATATAGATAATATTGCTAGAATGAATGGTATGCATGAGAGCTTAGTGTCGGTCAGAGGCTTATGCCTTATCTCGAAGTTTTGGGAGGATCTATAGAAAATAATGGGGACAAAGTTGAAGTTTAGTACTGCACTTTATCCCAAACCGACAGATAGTCGGGGCAGACTATACAGATCCTAAGAGATATGCCTCGAGCTTGTGAATTGATCTCAAGGAACTTGAGTTGAGAAGTTACCGTGAATTGAAGTTGTTATTAAGCTACCATGTAAATGTCACCTATCAAGCATGGTACGGTAGAAATGTCAAAATTCCTTTATTTTGGAATAAAGTTGGTGAATAAAGAATTTTGAGACCTAAGGCTAATGAAGAAAACTATCGAGTGACAGACAAGATCAAAGAAAAGGGGCAGGATAGCTCAAGATGTCAGAGAGACACCAAGACCTTGAGTTCGCCATAAGCGACAAAGTGCTTTTGGAGATATCACTTATGCATGGTTTAAAACAATTCAATGAGAAGGGAAAATTGTATTCTATATATGTGTCGGACTTTATAAACTTTGGGAGACATAGAAAAGTTGTATATCAATTAGCGTTACCGTTATCCATGTCTAGTGTGCATGGTGTATTTCGTGTGTCTCTATTGAAGAAGTAAATTGGAGATCCATATCAAAAGTATTGACCACGGAATCGTTGAATTAAATAGGAGATTTAACTATTGAAGTGGTACCAACCTAGTTCACTAGTTGAAAGGTACAATACCTTAAAAGCTTGGTATCAATTATACGAAGATAATCTGACGAAGACAAGACGTGGAGAAGACGGCATGGAAAGAAGAAGAGGCAATGCGAAAATAGAATTCCCACCTAGTGACTCTGAAGTAAATTCAAATTTTGAGGACAAAATTTATTTTAAGGATGGGGGAGTTGTAAGATCCGTACATTCAAATTTCGAGGATGAAATTTCTTTTAAGGGTGGTGGAGTTGTAAGACCCGCACGCCACGAACCCGGCCTAACCTTATATTTTGTGTCGGGACCCGTCTACATATCATGGTCGAGCCAAGTGGACCAAATGTGTGAAGAAAAACCAAGACCCAATATGAGAATTTGCCCAAAAATAGTCAAAATGAGGGTAGGGTTGCAGGTTTTAACAGGCAGGTCTGACCCTCCCATCGACCCTCACCATCGACCCTCAACCATGGGTCGCAGGGTCTATGAGTTGTCCGACCCTCCCATCGACCCTCCCATCGACCCTCGGTATTTGGGAAAAACAGCACGAACCAAAAATTAGGAAACCTTCCTAATTTCGATTGAAACCTTTCCTAAACTCAATGAGACTTATTTTGGGAGGTTTTGCCCTATAAATAGGACGTCCCTAAGCCTATTTCACTCTTTTTACAACCCTAATTGGATTGAGAGAAAGAGAAGAGAAGGAAGAGAAGAAGAGAAGGAAAACTTGAAGAAAAGGCTAAGGAAGAAGAGGAAATTCAGAGGAACTCTGAATCTCAGCAAAACTAAGGTATGGATACATTCCCCATGATTTATTTAAGACTTTAGAATGGTTTATGAAGAGGATATGACTTAGAAGAAACCCAAATCGTCCATCCATGGTTAGGTTTTCATGGAAAACCATGGAGGAGATCATTAAAACCATGTAGGTGAATAAAATATAGTTCTAAACCATAGAACATGTATAGAATGGATTGTGGAAGTAAGCCATAGGACCCAACCATGAAGGAGAGAATGAAATCTGAAATTTTCGACTCAAACCATGGAGGGTCGCACCTAGGGTCGATGGCAGATCCGACCCTAGCATCTACCCTCAGTGTTCGAGAAGTTCAGATTAGGGGGAGGGTCACACCCAGGGTCGATCATGACTCCGACCCTACCTCCGACCTTCAGTTAACAGGATGGTTTTTAAATTTAGAATTAATTCTAATTAAATTCTATCGACTTTGTTAGGTCTTCTAGAAATATAATAACATTATAAAGGTGATTCTAAATCTTGGAAGATGATCTATTAACAAGCTAAGGTGAGGGAACAAGACCTAAACTAATTGGTTAATAATAAACTATTTTTATTTTTTTGAGTCCAATACCATGATTGATTCTATGCGTGTATGCTTGTAATGTGCATTTAACATGTCATCCAATATTTCTATTATTACTGTTCATGCATATTTAAATTTATTGATTATAACATGATGATGTTGATGATGGTAGGAATAGGCATGTGAATGTTTGTGTTTGGCTGGTGTACATGGTGCGGGTAGGGATGGTATCAACCGGTACTTCGATGCCATTCTCATCGGGGTATATTGTGCCATGGTCTATTCAAGTCATGTCCACTAAGCAAGTGTTAGTGTGCTTGATGCGAGTGGAGCATCAGGGGGAGGACGTGACATTCGGCCTGGTCACCAGACTCTAGCTCTATCTTTACTCAAGTCTTGTCCACTAACAACGTCGTATCGCCATTACCATAGCGGAACTAATATGTCGTAGGGCATCAGGGGGGGGGGGACATGGCATTGTGGTTCAGCCTGATCACCAGACCCTAGCTCTATCTCTATGGATGTATTGAGGGATGCTGGGGTGAGGCCTTGGATACATTGTTTGACATTAGGGTTGGTTAGTTGCGAGCCCAGTTTGCAAGCCCTCGCCAACAGGGGCTTACGTGTTGGTATGGGCAACCGGTGCAGCCATGCCGTTTTCATGGGGTGTATATTGTCCATGGTGGGTGCATGTGGGGCGACGGTACCATTTTCATTGGGCCTTTCCACACACTCGTGTATAGAGGTGCGGCGGCCACCTATCCTTTCTATAGCACATTGCAAACTTTAAACCAGACCAAAGATATGAATTGATTGCATGCATATGTATTGTTGCATTGTTTTGTTTGCTCACTGAGCCGTGATGTGTGCTCACCCTTTCGAATTCGAATACTTTTAGTTGATGATGCAGGTACCATCGTTGAAGATTATATGAACGCTCCTGTGTACGGGCATGTGGTGACAATGGAAGCTGAAGACTTAGTGGATATGGATGATTCCTCTTGCGAGTGCAACTCATGCGTATTCGATTAGATTTTGTTTAATTTTATTAAAGACATGTAATTGATATTTATTTAATTATGTCTCAGTTGATTTATCAATAATTTGATATTTATTTATGGTTATCACAGTTAAATTCTCAGTTCATTATCTGTAAGACTTCCGCTATTTATTTTATTACCTCTGATTAATGTGGAATGTGTTTTGATTTATCATATGTGGGATAGCCTATTTTGAGATTCTAGTTGAACCATTGGTTTATTGACGGTTCATCACACCATTCTGAATAGTTCGGAATTGGGGTGTGACACTGATGTCCTACGACGTAATAGTTCTGCTAAGATAATGGCGATACGACGATGCTAGTGGATAAGACTTGAGTAGAGATAGAGCTAAAGTGCCTGGATTAAATACCGCATAACATTGCCCATGATTCCCCACTCGCATCAAGTACACACTAACCACACATAAACATTCACATGCCTATTCCTAGCATCATCATCATCATCATGTTATAAATAAACAGAATTAAATATGCATGAACAATATTAGCAGGAATATTGGATGACATGTGATATGCACATTACAATCATACAACATGGAATCATTCATAGTGTTGGACTCAATAAACAAAAATAGTTTATTATTAGTCGATTAGTTTAGGTCTTGTTCCCTCACCTTTGATTGAGCGTAGATCCTTGTTCAAGCTTTATGAATCACTTTTAAATCACTAGAAAGACCTAACAAGTCGATAGATTTTAATTAGAATTTATTCCAATATATTTTGAACTAACAGAAATCGTAGGGTCGCCGGTAGGGTAGCACCTAGGGTAGCAGTTTTCTGCGACCCTAGGGTGTAGGGTCAGACGTGGGGTCGGATACCATTCGACCCTACGTGCGACCACACCCTCCCTGGGACTTCCCGAGGGCATGTGGTCGATCCTTTGGTCTCGTAGGGTCGGATATCATTCGACCCTACGTGCGACCAAACGTATTCTGAGTCAACCTTTCATTCTAAAGTCCATTCTTTCATGTTTGGATCCTTTGGCTTACTTTCATGGTCCATTCTAAGATTGTTCTATGGCTCAAAACTATAAGTTATACACTATCCATAGTACATAATGATTTCCTCCATGAAATCCCTTGAAACTTGTCCATGGATGGATGATTTGGGTTTCTCCTAATCCTATGTTCTTCATAACTATTCTAGGATCTCTTATTCAGGTAAGGAATTAGGTTCATACCATTATTCAGAGGTTTCTCTGAAGTTTCCTTCTCTTCCTTAGTCTTCTTCTTCAAGTTTCCTTCTCTTCTTCTCTTCATTCTCTTTATCTTTCTCTCACTTTCAATTAGGGTTGTAAAGGAGTGAAAGAGACTAAGGGACGTCCTATTTATAGAGGAAAACCCTCCATAATATGTCCCAATGAGTTTAGGAAAGATCCCCTTGGAATTAGGAAAGTTTCCTAATTTTTGGTTCTGTCTGTCATCGTAGGGTCGGACGTAGGGTCGTACGGATCCGTCGACCCTACACCTTCTTAGTCATCCGACCCTACGACTAAAAAGTCATGGGTTGGACTTCTGTTGAGGTGGGATCGACCCTACCTGTCTAGGCATGCGACCCTACCCTTACATTTATTGTTTTTGGATTAGACTCATACCTGGTCTTGTGTTTTCCTTCACGTACTTGGTCCACTTGGCTCGACCATGATAGGTAGACCTGGTACAAGGTGGTAAGACCGGTTAGTTCGATATGGGTCTTACAACGAAAGTCTTAAATAAAATAAACTGAGTGATCTATTGATAAATTTAATAAAATATCCAGTTATTCAAATACCGAAACATAATTAAATATCCTTACATCAATTGTATCTCCAATTGAAAATAATTAAAATAAATTAAATCAAATCCTAGAGGTACACGCAGAAAGGGTACTCGCATGAAGCATCATGCTCGTCCTCTCCTGCTTGTACATCCAAAGCAACCACACCTCCGTACACTGGAGCATTCAGGTAATCCTCCACCGTATAACCTGTATCAACATCTAAAAACATGTATATATATACAGGGTGAGCTCACAACTTAGCTCAGTAAGACAATCAGACAGTACAACAAACATATGCATGTGTAACATTCACATTATGGTCTGGTTTTAAGTTTGTAATGTGCTATAGAAAGGATTGGCGGCCACCGCACCTCTATACACGAGTGTGTGAAGCCACCCAATGGATCAAGCACCACTGTCGTCCCACATGCACCCACCATGGAATAGGGATAAAGCTAAAGCGTCCGGATCAAACACCGTCAACACTTCCCCTGATACCTTACCCATACCAACACGTAAGCCCCTATTGGCGAGGGCTTGTAAACTGGGCTCGCAACTAACCAATCCTATATGTCATCATGGTAGACCCTATCCCAGCACAGCTCCCTACAGCATAGAGATAGAGCTAGAGTCTAGTGGCCAGGCCGGAGACCACAGTGCCACTTCCTCCCCCTGATACCCTACCTGCACCAAGCATGCTAAGACAGAATGATACGAAAAGGTGCTAGTGTGAGGAATGATCCCAGACCTTCGGCTCTTCCCATTCCACACATCAACGAAAACAATCACATGCCTAACATCACATCCTAGCATAACTAGTATGCATGAACAATAATAATAACTGAAAGTAAAGGATGACATGCGAGTATGCATAAACATCAGTCCACAGAATCATAGTTATTAACAACGTTTTACTGTTATTAATTATTAGGGTTTAGGTTCGATTCCCTTACCTGATGCTTGTTTGATAACTTGCTCCGCGTCATAGAATCCAAACTTGGTATCACAAGGTCATGCACGATGTTAGGGTTGAGTTAGAATAGTTTTCTTAGGATTTACGTTGGTCGAAAAACCAACAAGGTTTAAAACACTTCTCACAGAGCAGACCGGTTGCAATATCGATCGCGGTACTGTGGGGAAAGGTGCGACCGGTATGGTCGATCGATCCCCACAGACCAGTCTCTGGAGGTACCGGTCGCAGTACCGGTCGCATATGGTGCAACCGGTATGGTCGATCGGTATGTCTCTAGAAGACCATACATCCGGTTCTCGCCTTCCGTCGGTCACCCCCTATTGATCCTAGGGTTTCACCTACACATTCTAGGTCTGAGCACTGAGTTAGAGTTGTTTCCAACTCCATTCAAGTCCTATTTTCGATGATCTTCAACCTAGAACTTGAATCTAGGGTTTACCGATAGATTAGGGTTTGGCGGCAAAATAGGGTTTAGATCAATATCTCGCTTTGCATGGTATTGATCCAAACTTGACTAACCATTCTAGAATGATTAAAGTAGAGGAAAGTTTAAGCATTTACCGTTGGTTCGTGGTAATGTGTTCTTCGTCCAACGGCAATGGCGGCTCTTCCCTCTCCTTCTTAGCTTCTTCTCCTTCTTCAACCTCTTTCTCCTCTCTAGAGTTTGTGAGGATCAATGAGAGAGATTTTAGGAGGTTTAAGGATCCTTATATAGGCTAGGATTAGGTTTAGGAAGCCTCCTAACATTACAAATGTCCTTCGGTTCGAAATTTAAAAAGTGGCACCCGTAGAGATCCTTTTCAGGATCTAAGTCTGCGCAGGCCATACCGGTCGACCGTCGACCTGTACCAAGACCGGTACCATCGACCGGTATGAAGTATATCATACTTAATTTGGTCTGATTTCATATCTGTTTGTCTTCCGCTCGTCCCGTCTGGTCCTGTGATGATTGGAAGACCTGTTACGACATGAATTAAAAGTTTAGATCGGGTTCATGGAGTGCGGGTCTTACACATGAGGGACATCTCAGGTCAGAGAACTTTGGTTTCTCATGAATCAAATTTTAGTTGATTCTCATTCAAATAACTGGTGGATTGGATTGACAATCCATGTGGTTAGTACCTTGCAAGGATTTTTGCAAGATTTCTGAAAGAAATTGAGAGACACATCCATTTAAGAAATATAATGAAATCTCAGGTGAAATTTTTAAGTGTTTATGAGGGACATCTCAGGTTAGAGAACTTCGGTTTGTTATGAATCAAATTTAGTTGATTCTCATTCAAATAACTGGTAGATTGATTCTGGATTGACAATCCATATGGCCAATACCTTGCAAGGCTTTCTACAGACAAGATTTTCAAAAGAAACTGAGAGACACATCCATTCAGGAAATCATATGAAATCTCAAGTAGAAGTTGTAGGTGTCTATAGATCGATATTGCAATCTAGATATGTATTGGATTTAGGGAAAATATTTTATGTTCAATCCTTATGAATTATCTGATCTCTGTTTCTAGATTAATATATTTGGGTTATGTGTTTAATTTTTCTAGTGTAGAATTAAGGATTTTTAAGAGCGATGTAATCGTCTAGGTTCTTTGGTTGGTGGTTTAATTCTCTTAAATCTAAATCCTACATATGAAAGTAGTTTATTCTCTGTAAATAATATTGGCATAAAGAGAATGAATGTGAATGAGAATTCCTCTCAGTTATGACATTTTTTATTAGGTCACATAACCAGTAATTGAATTAAAATATTAGTGAATGATGGAATCTTTAAGACTTTTGATTTCACTGATGTGGGGTTATGTGTGGACTGCATCAAGGGAAAACAGACGAACAAAACCAAGAAAGATGCCTGAAGGTCAACTGAACTTTTAAAAATCATAACTGAACTTTTAAAAATCATACATACAAATATCTGTAGCCTTTTTCCCACTTCCTGTCTAAATGGTTAAAGATAATTTATCTCCTTCATTGATAACCACTCAAGATTCATGTATTTCTATCTTCTAGTTTATAAAGATGAAGCATTAGAAGCCTTTAAGAACTTCAAGATAGAAGTAGAGAAACAGACTGGAAAGGTAATTAATATCGTGAGATCAGGTAAAGGTGGTGAATATTATGATAGAACCATAAAATATGGTCAAAGACCTGGCCCGTCTGCATGGTATATTCAAGAGCAAGGTATTATATAGCAATATACCATGCTTGGATCTCTAGATCAAAATGGCGTTGCTAAAAAAAAGAATCGTATACTTATGGAATGGTCAGGAGTATGATTAGTAATTGTAGTCTACATCTTAAATTGTGGAGTGAAGCTCTTAAGACAGTGGTATATATCTTAAACAAGGTACTATCTAAGTCAGTTACCAAAACTCTTTTTGAGTTGTATAATGGATAAAAACCTAGTTTGAAGCATACTCGCATATGGGACTGTCGAACCAAAATAAGAGTCTACAATCCACATCTTTAGAAGTTGGACCCTAGAACAGTCAATAGATATTTCATTGGCTATTCTAAAAGATCTAAAGGTTACAATTTTTTTGTTCCTCATATAGTCTTACCATTGTAGAGTCTAAAATTATCAAATTTCTAGAGGATGGTGACAACAGTGGGAGTATACAAGGTCGAACCATTAAGTTTAATGAACAAGTTGACTCGATAATTTCTTCCACATTTAGAGGTTACAGTATTATCCCTTTTACTAGTGGTACTTGTGGTTCATGAACAACTACCACCAGTTCATGATGAATTACCACATCAAGATACACTACACTAGGAACCAGTTGTCCCTGAATCTGTGGTCCAGAATCGAAAAACCAATCCTGAGTCACAAGTTTTAAAGAGATCCTCAAGAGAAAGAAAATTGATAATCTCTTCAAATTATTAAGTTTATCTCCAAGACTATGAAACTGACATTGGAATAAATGATGATCTGACATCATTTTCACAGGCTATGGATTGTGTAGATTCTATTTTATGGCATGATACCATAAATGATGAAATGGAATCTATGTCAAAGAATCAAGTCTGAGAACTTGTAGAATTACCTAAGGGAACCTCCACTGTGGGGTGTAAGTGTGTTTTCAAGATTAAAAGAGACTTACACGACAATATCGAAAGATACAAGGCTCGACTCGTGACAAAATATTATAATTAGAAAGCTAACATTGATTATAAAGAAACATTTTTCCCTGTATCTAGAAAAGATTCTTTGAGGATCATCATGGCACTTGTGGCTCATTAGATCTTGAGCTACACTAGATGGATGTCAAGACGGCATTTTTGAATGGTGATCTGATTGAGGAGGTATACATGGATCAACCTGAAGGTTTTACTTCGGATAAAGAGATTATCTAGTATGCAAGCTTAAGAGATCTATACATGGATTGAAACAAGCTTCCCGACAATGGTGTTTGAAATTTGATAGCACGATTGTTTCCTACAATTTTGTGGAGAATCGAGCTGATCAATGCATTTATTTAAAGATTAAGGGAACTAATTTCACTATACTAGTGTTATGTGTGGATGCCATTCTTATAACTAGCAATGATCTAGGGAGGCTACATAAGACTATATATTTCTTGATCCAAAACTTTGACATGAAGGATATGGGTGAAGCCTCGTAAGTTTTAAGCATAGAGATTCACAGGGACATGTCTCTTAAGACCTTAGGACTGTCCCAAAAGGGTTATATTGACAAAGTTTTAAAACTATTCAAGATGAAACAATGTTCATCAAGTGTAGCACCTCTTGTTAAAGGCGATAAACTTAGTTTGGAGCAATGTCTGAAGACCAATCTAAAATAGTAGGTAATGCAAAATATCCCTTATGCATCAGTAATAGGTAGTTTGATGTATGCTCAGGTCTGTATTAGGCCTGACATCTTATGTTAATTGGGATTATTAGGTAGATTCCAAAAGAACCTTGGTTTGTCACATTGGACAACAGTAAAGAAAGTATTGAGGTACCTAAAGGGCACCAAAGATCACATGCTTACATATAGGCATGTTGATGTTTTGGAACTAATCGAGTACTTAGATTCAGATTTTGCTAATTGTGTAGATACAAAGAAGTCTACTTCTGGCTTCATTTTTGTTAGTCGGAGGAGCAGTGTCTTAACGCAACGTAAAACAACCTAAGACAACCTCTTCTATTATTGAAGCAAAATGGTGGCCTGCTAGAAAGCAGTTTCAAGTATCATGATTGAGGCAATTTATTATAGATTTGAAGGTCATAAGTTCTATTGAAATACCTATAAGGATCTATTGTGACAATATTACAGTAGTACGTTTCTCTAACAACACGTGCTCAATGAGTCGTTGCCGACACATTAAGATAATATATCTTGTTGTTAAAGAAAACGTTAAAGATTATCGCGTTTAAATTAAACATATTATTACTAATGATATGATAGCTGATCTTTTCACCAAAGGCCACCCACCCAAGGTGTATGTAGGTTGCGTGGATCATATGGGATTATATAAATCATTAAGTGTTTGAATGTTTTATTTATGACATTGTAATGTAAAGTTTTGACGACTCAAAATAAAGTTATTATCCTTTCTGTCATTTATTTGGTGTATACATGAAATTTGTAATGACAGATGCCTATAAAGTTTCAAGGCAATAAAATTGACCCTTAATTCAATTGTTGAAACGATTCTATAAAGTCAGGTTGTCACAATTGAGATTTATCTTAAAGTAAACAATCCATTATAATACACAGAAGGAAGTGTTCTTATTGTATGGACATGTACCACCATGATTCATGGGTTAGGAGTTTTATTATGAACATAGAGAACAAGTCCATAAGGAAGGATCCAAAAATTGATGTATGTCATACATAAAGTTATAACTCTAAAATGACTTGTCAGATGGCAATATGGCCCAAGTGGGAGAATGTGAGTGAGTGGCTCACATGCCACTCTGATCCATTATTAGTATCCCCATTAGGAGAGTTATGAGCGTCGAATCTGAGTGACATGTGGCATCCAGATCACCATCTATCCTTGATGGGAGGAGACGGTTGATCTATATATATTAATGGGTATGGTCGTGTGCACACACACTTACACAATTTGAGAACTCCATTACGTTCTCTGTTTAAGAGAAAGTGAGTGCACATAAACCCTCTCCCTTTCTTCCTTTTTGTTTACAGAAACAGGCATGGAAAGCAGAGCTTCTTACGAAGACAACATCGGTTGGACGGACATGGCTGTAATAGATCACAACACTGGAGGTATGTTAATTCCGTATTAGCCTTCAGTAGATGGATGAAACCTTACAGGATTGTCTTGAATAGACAATGACTGGTGCATGCTCATACATGATAAAAACATTACATGGTGCTCATAGATAGCAACTAAAGGAAGTCGTCTCTCTCTCCCTTCTTTGAAAATCCTCAAAGAACCACATTTTGTATTTTTTTAATGAAATAAAACAAAGGGAAAATTACAAGTGATCAGATTGTCGTATTCTGGCAAGGAGGTCTAGCTATTGTGTGTTATTGCTCCTCACCCTGGAAGAGGCCATCAATGCGGAAGAAATTAGGGTGGGAAGTCCGTGCATATGATCCATCTCCAACTCCGGCTCCATCAACTCTTTCTCTTCCGTCAAAGTAAAAAAAGCAGGATCAATGAAGAAGATAATGGTAAATAGGACATTTCAACTTCTATTAAGGGTATTCTTGTATGTAATATTTTTAGTGTTAGCTGACATCATCATCTAACGGAGATCTGTTAACGGACTGGGCCTCTGTATTACGAGTTGTGGATATTAGGGGTGGTATGTGATATTGTCAGAAATTAGTGGATGGTAGGTGTAATTAGTCCAAACTACATGGGTAGTACGTGTAATTTTCTTTATTCAAATTTATGGAACATTTTTTTTTTGGGAGGGGGAGCGTTATTGTAAACAAACATTTATTATCCATTATCAAAACATGTATTAGGACAAAAATACTATTGGGCCTTAAGGCCAATAGCTCTGGGCTGGGCCAGCCCAAGTTTCATCCCTATTACCCAAAAAGAAAATAGAGAATGAAATACAGAATGTCCAGGAATGAATTTTAAGGGTGGGCCCACCAAATCTCAAACTTACATTCTTGTTTGCTTGATTTTGAGTCTTTTTTTTACCAAAAAAATAAAAAATAAAAATTTAAGTCTTTTAAAGCTTTGTTTGGACCGTTTGGTTTGATTAGATTTTAAGTCTATTGTCTTTGTTTTCCTTTACTTTCTTTCCAAACAAACACCACACGCGAAGGACTGTTTTGCCGGTTCGCGCGATATTTAAAGTCCGTTGATACTCTCACTGTCCCCCTCATATTCGAAATTTCAATTCAATCCTCTGAAACAAAGTGACCCAAATTAGTTCTGTGCAGACAAAAGAATTGAGAATTGCAGAGCCACCGATTTTCACCATTGAATTGAATCATGTAAGTAACTTCTTGTTTTGCTTTTCGGTTTCCTTCTCCCTTTGCTTTTCTCCATTTCTTTCAAATCAGATTTCTTGCAACTATACCTTGTGAATTATGGAAAAACATGAGTTTTCTTGTTTTCTTTTAAGTGTTTTCTCATAGATTTCAAGCGTTCTATTAGCCTTCTGTCAATCAGAATCTGGCTTCTCTTTCTAAACGGTTCTTGTTCTTCCCTCCTTTCAACAACTTCTTTAAGTCCCCTGTACTTGCCCCAAACCTTGTGAATTTTTTTGTTAAGTTTCACAGTGGAAACCTGTAAGAACCTTAAATCACAGAAAAAACCAAGATTTTCTACGATTCTACATTTTCAAATCAAGATTTGAATGTATGAACAAGAACGTAAGATTCATGGTCTGTATGGGACAATGAAGACTGAAGGTAGGTGTCTAGTATTTCAAATGATTATCCAGAGGAATCCGACACTCTAGAGGTTCGTCACGTACTGATTCTATTAATAATTTATTACTAAATCTCTCTCTAAGCTCTGGTATCTCTTCTGAATTCCCTTTTCTTTGTTTCTTGCATTACTGTGCAGAGCCCTTTTATTCATAAATTTAGATCCTTATTTTTATTTCTGTTATTTATTTATTTCAAGGTTTTTTTTTTCTTCTTTTTTTCCCTTTTGATTCTTTCTTTTATTCAATGTTTTATCATCTATATTTCAGTAATCCTTTTCTTGATTAGAGTGAGTTAGTACTCTGTTATGCTTTTTTGGTAAAACTGTGGTAATCTTTTTTCTTGAATTTCAATCTATTGGGATTGTTGAAGGATAAGTCTCACTCTTCCTAGTATTATTATTAGGTCCTGCATTGTTCTGAACTTTTCCATTTCCAAATTGTAAAAAATGGTGAATGCAGAGTGCTGGTTGATATCTTACATGAAATGGCAAATCCAATGGAAAATAAGCAAGTAAGTGATGGTAGAGGTACCAGTAATGCATTTCTTGGAAATAATGTTGGGACACGTCCTTCTTCTGATCTCAATGAAACAAAGACAACCAATGAAAGTAGCAGTTTTATGGGATTCAAAAGTTCAGCTAATGCAACTTTGCCACCTACCCGTTCCACTTCTAGCAGAGTAATTTTCGTAGGCCCAAACAGGGGTTCCCATGGGACACAACCTGTTAAGGTTGAAAGTTCCATCGTACCAGAAAGATTCATCTATAGCAGCAGTATTCAGCAAGCTCCTCAAGGTAGGTCAATAATAGCTATGATGTTTTAAATGATTTCATAATTTTATTATGTCTTTCCGTGTATCTATCTGTACGGGAGAGATTGAAAAAATAACACATTTTCAAGTACACTTTTCTTGTTTAAAGATTCCCAATTTCTTTGAATCATATGATTCTTCTATCGTTATATTTATAAGTAATGATGGTAATGGCTTCCTCCAATATGCAGGAAATGAGGAACTCAAAGAAATTGAGAACATACATGAAATCCTAGGTCCAGATGAAACGAGATATCTTCTTTTCCAAGGGCTTCGGAGACGCTTTCCCTGAAGGTAATGATAAATCACAAGGGCACCATAATGAGAATGATACTTTTCACCGATTAGTTTCTCACCCTGCTGAATTGTTTGGTGTTCAATTTTTTTGTTGTGCCTTTTTCCGCCTTTTAACTTATGCTTATGTCGAAATAACAGATCCAACAAGTTGGCATATATTGTTTCCAGAACATTGTTGATACACACCAGCTTCTATCATTCCACATTAGATGCTCTGTTCAATCTGGATGGGTGAAGGTACAGCACATGCTAAAAAATGGCTGCTAATTCTGCCTATTCAGAAAGCATTGACACATTTCCTTTATTTTCCATTCTTTTTTGCATCGTAAACTTGTAAACTCTTTAGTACTTTCAGAATTTGTAGTATAAGATTCAGTCTTTGTCAGAAGTTAAATGATGGGTAAGCAGTAAAAGGCCATTTTTTCACTTATAGTATATTTTTTCTTTTTTGGATCCAGAGAAAGAGAGACATGTATGGAAAGTATTGAACTTGATTGTTTGGTCAAATATGAAAATGGGTTTGTTTTCATGTGATGGAGTTTCTCTTTTCATTTTTGTTGGTAATATAATCTTAGTCAGTGTTGATGATCATTCTTGTTTGTACTTGATCTATTTCTGTAGCTTTTTCATGCTAAGAACAACATAGGAAGGTGGACTCAATTCTTACCATAGGACACAAGCCAAGTCATTTGGGTAAGCTTGAGTTCATGTCCCCTTAGGCAAGCTAGTTCTCATCTTTATCCGGCTATCATATTCTTTAGATCCTTTTGTGTAAGGTGAACTTACTTGGTCTTGTACATGTGTAACCATTAATGAGGGATAAAGAGAAGAAAAATAGTTAGACAATCAAAATTTAAACTGTTAAGATATCTGTAAGGGAGAGAGTTCTTTGAGTGGCTCTGTTACCTGGGGCGACGATGGAGGGCAGGGAGGAGAGAGAGAGGAACAGGAGATAGATTGAGAGTGAATTCCTGGCATAGCTTCCACTCTGCTATTCAAGAACCTTTTTCCTCTCTCTTTAGTGTATTGTGTCTCAGTTTGCATTATACGTGACACATTATCTTCTTTAACTTCTCTACTTGTGTGGGAAAACTGAAAAGCATTATTCCAAGGCTATCAATTTCTTAAACAACCAAACAACAGTCCCCCCCTTCCCTGTTCAACAGGTGAACTCTTTATACTCTCCCATGTGCTTCAGACAACCTAGCTATCAGCCTTTACTAAATCTGAAACTGTTTGAAATGTGAACCAGAGCTGTGTGTGAGGCCTTTTTGTTTAGGGCATTGTTTTATTTTGATATCATTGGCACCAAACTTTTGATATAGGTGTCCCGATGAGGTGATATTCATATCATACATGATTCATACAAGAAAGTTGAAAACCAAAGTAAAAGCCCATCCCGAGGGAGTGAGTTCCCCTCCCCCCCCGCCCCCCGCCCCCCGCCCCCCGCCCCCCGCCCCTTCCCTTTTTCTTACGGTCCCATTGAGGAAAGAACAGGAATTCAAGGGTGTCAATCGGCCGAGTCAGTCCAGTTTGAATTGGTTTCAGTCTTGTACCGGTAAACCCAAAATCAAACCGGTACAGAAAATCCTGTTTTCGGTTTTGATCCGATTCAGTTCTGGTTTTTTATCTGGTTAGTTTAATCTGTTCTTATTGGTTCACTATCATGTTGTTGTCGGTATGGCTTGGTTTGGTTCCTATATGTATATATATTTAAAGGATAGGGTTAACTGGTTCTTATCAGTCCAGTATTGAATTGCTACCGATTCGGTTTTGGTTTCATATATGTTTAGAACTCTCATCGATCCATTGCTAGACAGTCACCAGTTTGTTTTCAGCTATCTGAAGGGTTATTAATCTTCTGGCCACGCTGTTAGATTCCATTTTTCTAAGCAAAAAAATTGTAGTTAATTTAGACCACCAAACTGAAAATCCTAGAGTTATATGGGAAAATGGCTCTCCTCTTCTCTCAAATCCTTTCGAAACTCTAGAGTGAAGATAATCATTTTAACATTAGATGTGGATTAACCACATGTTACATTTTAGAGCTTTTTTTACATTACATTTCCGTTTATTGGTGTATGCATTCCCATGCATGTTCATACACACTTAACACTCCCAATTACTTGCGTGCATTCTCTTATAGCCCTAAATTTTCAAAACTCCATTTTGTCACATGGCAAAATCTGGCAATGTAGGAACTGGGTTCCGTAATTATATATTTTGGTCTGGTTTCAAAAATTATTGAGTAATGGGGTTTGGATTCCCCACTTAAGGATGAAATTGGTTCAATATGAAAATTGTTATGCATTAAGTTATAAGAAATTTAAAAGAGTGACAATGCCACACGCAAAAAAGAAGAGACTCTTAGAATGGTAGAGGCAAATAGAACTTTTGCACATTTCATTAATCCTTGAACATGATTTATATAGACACATAAATCCATGGATCCATAAATCTCGATCGAAAAAGAATCAATAGAAAAAAAAGAATAAAAAATAATCGATATCTTTCTCGAAACAAACGGAAAAGGGCCGTGGTTATTGGCAAGAACTTATTGAATTCGTTTGGGTTCATACAAATTAAAAGTGAAATTGGATTGAGGTTGGACTGACAAGGTATTCCCAGTCCAGTTGCCAAGTTTCTGGGCTGGCCTGTTAATGTTTTGATACAGAATCAATGCTCTTGAAGCAAATACTTTTAAGTGGCTAGAAAGTGAACTTAAAATTTCAGAAATTTAGTTCTTTAAAATTTTCTTCAGCCTTAGACCTCATATATCACTGATAAAAGTTTAGGTATGAAACAAATGTGAGTGGGTGGCCCACATGTCATTTACCTATTCAATAGGTAACCCCTCAGCAGAGTTATATCCATCGGATCTTAGGGACACGTGGCACCTACATCAATTGTATCATCCCGTATGGGAGGAAACTTTCTAATCTATAAATACAAGGGAATGGGGTTCTATGCAAGTCCGGAAAATATTCTGAGTTTTTATTTTTTTATTTTTTGAGTAAGTAAATAATCTGAGTTCCCCCATTGAACTCAGGTCTGAGATAAGGTGATTGCATAGAAACCCTTTCTCCAGTTTTGTCACTCAGTAGGCGGTGCTAGGAGGTGGTGATCAGAGCGGTGTTTCACACAAGGCAACACACTTCGATTGAATGGAGATGACTGAAACCGATCCCCACACTACGAATATATGAAGTTTATTTCCACATTTTGACATGTTAAAGTTTTTTATGGATGATCTTACAACTAACATTTCTATGTGGTTATAAAGTTTCATAACATTTCATAAAGTTTTTTTTTGCAAAACGTGGTTCTTTTTTTTTGGGGTAGATAAGCATGGTTATGGTTTCGGTCTCTGTCATTGAACAGAAAAAAGTGAAAGATGTGTGATTCCAAATCTTACTCTCATATTGAACAAAGGACCCGATGTGTGATTGTGTATGTACATGGAGTAAAATACTAACTACAATTTTTTTTTCCAAAAAAATTCTTAAATTTAAAAAGGAAACAAAAAGGCCATTTCACCATGTGGGGCCTCATCATGTGAATCAACCAATTTTTGCTGACATGGCAACTAGCAAAATGATGAATTCTTTTTAAATCAGGAAAATGATACAATTATAGATGAAAAAAGATCTTCTCGTATTGTCCAACTCCTCCAACGATAAGAGAGTACCACATTGAGAAGGTGATTGAATGTTAGAGATCACACCCAAAGGGATCACACGTTTGAGTGCAGATCCTCTCCCACTTGGTAATCACCCCGCGATGGATGGCCAACTCCGAAGGTTGTGGGGATTATTACAATCCCATATTAATTTTACAGGGGTAATCCTACATTGCTTCTCATTGTATCAGGAGGTTACCATATGAGGTGCAAGCGATCCTTCAAGAACTGGTTCCAAACGACTGGACCAATAGGTGTCTGACTCGGTACAATGGGTTGACCTGCTCGAGATTTCAAACCATGATTTCTTCGTCAGATTGGAAGTGTTCCCTTCCTTAACTGTTGTTCATTAGTCCCCAAAACTGCACCTTCCTTACTAGATGCATTGGGATGCTTGGGGATCTCTCTGTTTCAAACTCTTAGTTTCCAATAGTAATAGTTCTTATTTTTGTTATTTCCATTGATAAAACTCTCTTTTGTAGTTGTTCCTTTTCTTTGTAATCAATCTCAGCCATTGAATCATTAAGGGTAGAGGCTTGAGATTAGGGAAATTCTTAGTATTTCAAAATGTTGTTGATTACCCCATTATTTTATTTAAGATATGTTGTGCAAAATACAGTTTCTGATTGTACAAGGACTCTTGCAATCCAGAATGTAAAGAAGGCTATCGCGACAAAAATCCATAACGGGAAACTGCAATTTCGAAGGCTTCCATCCTTTCCCCTCGAGCAAAACCGTTGCGATCGTAAGATGATATTTCATTAATACTGAGATTAATACATGCCTTAACTAGTTCTTCACCAACCCTTTGAGCAGCTTCCTGTGATCATGAAGTGGTAAACAACAATAGGCTTCAGTAGACACTCTTAATTTACTGTAAAAGCAAAAACAACAAAGAGAAGGGATAGAGGTAAAAAAACAAAACAGAGAAGAGTTAAATACAGGTAAATTATCTACGCATCTGGTGCTTTTGGGATCTCTCCAAAATCCAAAATACTAGGTTTTTTTCTAAATGGGATTGTGGGAGTGATTAAAAATCAAAGATGAAACAATGGAAAAGACCAGAAGAACAGAAAAGATGAACCAGTTGAATGTGATTACCCAATCGTCCACCAGAGTGTAGGTTTTCTACTTCTATTTTCATTTTTCTTTTTCCTAAATTTAGCATTTATCAAACATTATAAAGATGATTTGGGTTATAATAGAATTTGAGGTGCAGTTTGCTGTTTGATCCACTATCATTAACTTCTTTTTTTTTATGAAATAACATCAATAACTTCAGTTTAATCATAGAAGGGAAAGGGGGAGCAAGGAATGGGTGATGGAAGTGAAACCGTATGTGATGATCCCTGGATTGCCAAAGGTGTTGTCCATCAAAAATCATATAATCAATGTTTTGATCTGTAAGATTCTGTGGAAAATCAACTGTTGAGAAACAGAACAAGCATGAGTCCTTGGCTACAGCAATATAATTGGCATCTGGTTACCACTTTCAATTGTATTGCTAATGTCAGATGAAACCTGCTTGATAGATGTAATGACATAAAATGTAAAGGAAATACTTACGATGGTGCTGCAAGAGGGATTATCTCGAATAGATTTCTGTAATGTACTTCCGTAAAACAAGCACTTCTTGTTCTCATCATCGACCAACATAGCATACAACTGCTTGGCGGAACAGAAAACGGAAAGTCGTGGTTTCACAGATGAGCCATTAAACTGTTCACAACATGCAAAACAGTGATTGGTAATCATATTAAAATATTACCTCGAAAGTTTATGCAAATGGTAATCATATGGTGGCATAATGTGATGTTCTGAACTCATCAGTACCATGTTTTGCACAATTGAGATTTCATATTTTAAATTGATCGGATTAGATTGTTATAACCACCCAATTCTATTGCAATTTTTAGTTGATGAAAACAATCTTTACAAAACTCAAAATATCCAAAGGTATAGAGACTCCAAAACTATAATCATGTGATTCATTGTTCTTATCTGAGGTGGAAACCAGAGTGGTGGGAAGAACCCCACCCTCCGGCACTTTTTCTCGGTACCTTTAATACCAAAGGCAATGTCCTCATAAGCTTCTCAAAAGGTTTGTAGTTTGAGGAGCTTCTTCTTGCCTGATCAGCCAAACATCGGAGTGAATGGTGAATGGCTGAACTCGCAATTTGTTTAAGAATTATTTTATTAGCCAAGGTAAATAACGAGTCCAACAAAAAAAAAAAAGGGCAAAGACTTCTACTAGATCTGTGTGAAAGGTTTCTCAACACAGTCCAGCCTTTTTTAAGCCATGCGGAGGGCATCTTCAATCAAACCAACCATTAGATGAGAAGGTCCCACTTGGATCAGTCACATATTTCAGGTTCTATGTCCTTAGACAAGCCACCACTCTTGGACTTTTATCACAGCATTTGCGATGGTCAAAATAAAATTACCCAAAACTACCTTTATATCTTCATGTTGAAGGACTGAATTAGGCTAAAACTTGCTGACTGATAAATGATATTGTGGACATCATGACTACAAAATTTGAATGTCAATGAAGCTATCACATGGCACATAGTTGGGCCGTATTGAAAGGTCTCTCAACATGGGACCATGTGAATGAGGATTTCCACAAAAATTAAATACATGAAAGTAATACATAACTAAAAAAAAAAGTTGTATGTGCCATATTATTTTCTTTTAACGAAAATTTTTTGGTTAAACATAAGAGGAAAAAAAGTACTGAAGTTAGATGACTTAATAAAACCCCTAAAAAGTTGCCATTCAACCATTCAAACTGATGCAGGCTGGAAAAAAACCTAGTGAGATGTTCATGAGGACATTGTCTATGGTATTCAAATACAGTGTCAGGAAAAGGAAGGGAGGCTGAGAAGGTTCACAACATTTAGAAGACCTAGTAAACAGTAAACCCCTCAAAAATAAAGCCGGAAAGGTGATGTTTTAGTACCATAAGACAATGCTTATATTGAATAATAAACTCCCAGCAGTAAGCTAGGAATAGAGTTAGACTTAAAAATAGAATTCTCAAAACCAAAACAGTTCACAATTTAACCGAAATTGAGACCACGAAAGAGATCTCTTAAGAAAATAGTAATACACTTAAGCCTCCAATGTGACAAGAATTAATTGAATTCAAGCAAGGGTTACATGATAGATTGGGACCATTCAGCAATCTTCTGATTTAGACAAGGTTATTGGTAACATCAAGATAAAGTAAATCTACCTCTTTCATGCTTGCAAAAATTAAAACATTTATGCTCTTTCATGAGTATTAATTTATCATTATACACAAGCGCTGTATATTCATGCCTTGCGCAATGTCAAATATGTCACTAGAGTAAATTTTTATTCGGGAGTATGGGAATTGCAAACATGTAAACATTTAAGAAATTGCTTTTTTCCTTTTCAATATTTTACATAGGTAAGGTCCTATCAGCAATAGGCAAAGTTTGGCCTTTTAAGGTACCTGGGCAATGCTTGGGTGTTGCCTAGGTTACATAGGCATTTCGACAAAAAAGAGAGAAACATACTAGACCGATCAAATAGTAAAACCCTAAAGTATTTTTAGAGCACCCAGTAATAGAGATGAATAAAAGAAAAATGGGACATGATCCCATAAGAATGATTAGTTGTCTTCATGACCAAAACAACTCCAACGAATTTTCTTTCCTAACAACTGAGAACTCAATATCAAATCTACTTTTGGTTTTCCTAAAGTTACAAATAGAAGTCATGACTTTACATCAAATATTGCATATACTTATTTAGAGAACTCAATTAGTGGTCAAATCCCACAGTAATAGGAAAAACAGATGTCCCTATCTGTCTTACTCTCTCACACACACGGACCCTGTCACTTATTTGAAACAAAATCTATAATTGAAACTACATGTTTAGGAAATATGCAGCCTATCTACTAAGAGAGAGAAGAACCATGCCTTCTTCTGTATTCTTCGGGATCGGATCTTTGCACTTTCTGTTCGAGTGTTTGCTCTTGCTTGAATCACCAAAGGCTTTGGAAAGGAATCTACAAGAATAGACGGCACTGTCGTGAGAAAAATAAAAGAAGGGGGGGGGGGGGGGGTGTTCCCCAAACTAATAAACAAGATGAAGAAAGTCAGGAAAGCTAAGCCATTTCTTTCCCTGTATCTTTGTTTTATTTATCCTTCAATCCATAAAAGCAGGAAATATGTGGTAAAACGCAGATCCCACATATTAAGATTCATGGCACCATGTAAACATTATATTGAAAACCTGCAATTACTTAGGTTAACCTGGACGGTTGATTAAAGAATGTGTAGGATATTCCAACCACAAAAGCAAACCAGTGCAGGAGGAAACCCAAAAACATAGAGATAGAGAGAGGATTCAATTCACTTACTTTTACTGAGCATGGGAAGGTAATTAAAAGGATTAGGACGAGTTCGGAGAAGAGCTTTGGGGAGAAGAGCTTTGGTCCACTGTAACGGAGGGACAGTCACAAGAGCCATAGTCCCGTGCACCTCATCAATAAACGAATATTCAGGAGTTTGCTCGAAGAACGGAAACTAACTCATAGTTCCCTGAAACAGACCATTTCATTAATAAATACCCTGCAACAAGTTCTCAATATGTAACTCAAGATTAAAAAAAATACCCATTAAAGGAATGCATTCAACAGCTAACATTGCAAGGAACTGTAAATGTAAAACAAGAGAAGTGTGAAGTAGAAACTAATAGCGTGGGTTCTGCAAGGTAATTCAGCAAACAAGTGACGGGCATGGTTTCTCACCCCCAAAGAACATGAAACCACCACAAAAAACTGAAAAGATGAAATCAAAAACAGTAAACTTCAGGGATCAGAAACTCTCAAAATCTTCTCTTCCTCTCAAACGTATGACAATTGGGCATGGTTTCTCTCCCCAAAGAACATGGAATCACCGGGAAAAACCGAAAAAATCTTCTCTTCCTCTCAAACGTATGACATCAGGGCATGGTTTCACTGCCAAAGAACATAGAATCACCAGGAAAAACTGAAATGAGGAAATTAAAAACAGAAAACTTCAGAAATCAGAAACTCTAAAAATCTTTTCTTCCTCTTAAATGTATGACATCGCATGATGTCAACTTATCCACTTTTAGGAGACCAAGAGATGAGAAGAAGGAAATTCGAGTTCGAACTGGCCCGCCGCCTAAAACAGTATACACACGCTGGGCACATCTATATGAAAATGTCCTAAGTTATGAATATATTTACAGAACTACCACTATTCGTTGACTTCCAATTAGTAAAGCATAAAGATATTTTCACCATCTCTCTCGGTATCTTTCAATTTTCTTTGATTTCTGTCATTTTTCTTCTCCAACAGCCATTTTTATCCTCTGACAGCAACTTCTAGAATGGCAAGCGAATCGGACAAGGACCATGGATCCATACATGATTTCACTGTCAAGGTTAGTTTATTGCTACTCTATGATTCTGTTTGCTTTGTAAATCTCTGTGATTATAATGTTGGTGTTTGGTTACTTTGAGATTTTTTTTTTTCTGGGTTTATAAATGATTTCTTGTCTACTTGTAGCCACTTGTTTCTGATGAATAAATTTCCCCTTCTCAAAAAATAATCTTCTTTCTCGCTCTGTTTTCTAAAATTCATGTAAAGATTAAGAAGTATTCGTTTAAACTGGTTTCCTCGTGGATTCGGAACTGAGGGGTTTATCTTGGAAAATCACATTTTCCGATGATGTTCTTTGCCCTGGTTTCTTTTGGCTTAAATGAACTTCTGGCATGCTTTATGAACTTCATTTTCTAAAGAAAGTATTGTGGTAGCAAATGTTAATTCATTTACATTTATATGTTCCTTTCTTTAGGTATATAAAGTGATGTAATTTAGAAAACATCCAGTGTTAAACATTACGTGCTATTATTCATGAGGACGATTCAAGGAATTCCATGTTCCCACAAGCTTATTGAGTGAAACTTCTGAACAAAGATCAGAATCTGATTCTTGCACCTGTGTCCATTCAACACTTCGGATAGGGAAGAGAGTTTCTAACAGTTCTGCACTGTTAAGGAAAAAGGAGAGCAACTTTCAAGACTCTTTGAAGTCCACTAGTTAGATCTTTTACTGAATTCAATAAAAACAAGGCTTAAATTCAGCTTAACGTGCGAAAAGGCAGGAAGAGGTCTTTTTTAAAATATAATGTAGATGAAGCTTGCCGTATTTTCATATGACCATGTGGCTGTTGAGAGTTACTTGAGAGATTTTGTTGTATGTTCACCTGTGAGTGGACATTTTTCATGATGTATACTGGGAATTTTGTTAATTTGCTCAAAATCAAAATTTCTTTTGTGCTACCTTGTAACTTCAGTTTCTGGTGAGATTATTCACCCTACCCCCTCCCTTGATGTGATTTTGTTTATTGATGTTGTTTGGTGGAGCTGGATTTATTTGGCTGACCCAAGTGGTTGGTATAAAGCTTGTTTGTGTTTCTTGAGGTATAAATGTGGGGTCTACTTTTGCTTGCAGGATGCTAAGGGAAATGATGTTGATTTTAGCACATACAAGGGAAAGGTGCTGTTGATTGTCAATGTTGCTTCCAAATGGTACAGAGTTTTTCTAATATCAACATTAGAAGTTTAAGAGAATTATATCCAAAAAGGACTTGTTTGCTAATTATATCCTTTAAGAGTTTATAAAACTTTTTGCTCTATACTCTTGCTGCTAATCTTTCTTCTCATCAATAACTCAACTGTCCCCTCATATTTTGTTTCTTTAACTTCTCTTAAATAGTAGTTCACTTGTTGCAGCGGATTGACCACTACAAACTATACAGAGCTGACCAAGTTATATGAAAGATACAAGGATCAAGGTATGTATTTCGGTTCATATGTTGGTTCTATATTTTATGTGAACATGGATTCATACATGTTTCAGCTGGTGGTCGGAAGAGATAAGAAGAGGGGGAGAAAATTTATCAAGAGAGAGAGAGAGAGAGAGAGAGACAGAGAGAGAGAGAGAATGATAACATTGTACCATAAAGAGGGTGATGTAGATCAGGATTTGCTCAAGGAGGGGCCACAGGCAACAATCAAATGGGTCTGGCCCATTGGGTTAAGCAACTAGCAAAGTAGTCCAACCAAGCCAAGATGAAACACTGTTCACGGCACTGTTCACTTGAACAGTACCAAACCCCAACTATTTCTATCTGACAGCACTCAGTCTTCTTAATTAGGATTGTTAGTAGTTAGTTTGAGTTTCCTAATTACCTATGACTCTATTGTTATTGTTAGTTTCCTAATATATAGGATAGATTGTTAGTGGGTCTCAATTACTTGGAGACCAAGTTACTTTCCTAATTTCCAGATTTTGGAAATTTTCAATTTCTAGATTTTGGAAATTTTCTATTTCCAGATTTTGAAAGTTTCCTATTGCATTGTTTTAAAACCTTCCTATATTATAAAGGAGGTTAATCTTTCCTATTTTCTAGTCTTTCCTGTTTACTTGTAAGATCTCAAGCTATAAATAAAGAGAAAGTAGCTGGCTGCAGAGAGTAGATTTTTCCAGAAAAAAAAGTGTTGAAACTTATTTTCATGTTGAGTCTCTCAAAGGTTGTGAGACTCAACCACCTATCGTTCTTTATTATTTCAAGTTCTGAATTTTGTTTAAATTCCCAAACTCCCTTACCTAGCTGGTGACATTGTTTCAGTGCACAATAATTAGTTTCTTTGCTGTTTTGATTTAATACTCCAAACATCAACCTGAAAGCACACTAGAGTGGGGGCGGTACCAGGTTCAACCACTTTTCGGAGCTCGTAGCTCCTTCAATTTTTATTGGATCGTCCTCAAACTTGGGAGGGTGTTCACAACTGTACAAATGTCATCCATATCAAGTTTCATCAATTTCTGATGGTCGGATTTCCAGATAAGAATTTTTTCTATTACTTTTCTCTGCAGATTTTTGTGTTGGACTGAATAGGGATCCTGTAGCAAAGAGGGATATTGGTAAGTTATGTTGTCTTAAATCCCTTTGCCACCAGAGGCGTAACCCCCTCCCCCCCCACCCAACAAAAATAAAAAAGGGAAAGGAAAGGGAGTGGGGTTGATGGCAAAGAGGGTTAAAGCAACATAATTTATCAATCCCTCTTTGCTACAGGATCTTAGTTCAGTTCAAACTCAAAATCTGCAGTAAAAAGTAACAAAGAAAACCACTTATCTGGAAATCCGACTGTCAAAACTTAATGAAACTTGATGTGGATGTTCTTTGTAACCATTGTGAACATCCCTCAAAATTTGAAGATGATCCAAGAAGGCTTGAAGTAGTTATTGATTACACAAGTCTGCTGGACCTGGTACCGCCCAGCAGTGGTGTATTTTTTCAATTGTTGAGTGTTGTCGTGAGCCAAATCAGCAAGAGAATAACTGAACATGTATCTGTGTCGCCAGCTAGGTAAGGTTGTTTGGAAATCAAAACACAATTAAAAACTCAAGGAAAAAGGAGAATAAGTGGTTGAGTCTCCCAACCGTGGGACCCAACCAGAAAAATAGGAGTTGCTCTCTTAATTTTCTGGAAACGTCTCTAGCTGCCGCCGGCCTCTTCCTCTCTTATTTATAGCTTTAAACTCTACAGATAAAATAGGAAATTATAAACTGAAATTAAGGAAAGCTAATTTCCTTTATAAATTAGGAAGCTTCTTAAAACATAAAAATAGGAAACTTAAATTTAGGCAAGTCTTAGTCTCCAAGCAACTAAGACTCCTAAATTAACTAAACTACTTTTAGAAACTAACAATAGGAATAGAGTCTCAAATTAATTAGGAAACTAAAAGCGGATAAAATCCTAACTAACATAGAGCTGGCGGCAATAAGAGAGATCTCTAGATCTCTCGACTTCCTCTAAATCCTGGCGGTAATAGGAGATCTTTGAAAGAGATCTCGGCTGCTCTAGCTGAGCTGGTTCTTAATTGGGCCAGGCCCAACTCATGATCTGCATCAGGGGTTCGTAGTCTTGCTATTAGCAGACCGTCGTGAAGAGAGACTAGGGTCCTGGAAAATTCTTTGCTGAAAAGTATGGATAGGTAGACCCCAAGTCACTTGCTCACTAACCTCTTAAGTTTCAGCCCAACTGAGTTTGCCAATTGGCAAAAGAAAGCATTGAAAAGATTGGGACAACCAAAGGGTTGATGGACGAGAACAGACCTCAGTGCCATGATAAGATTGCTTAATGCAACCTGGTGGTTATGGGATCGAATCAGGAAACCTCTCCATGAAGTGGAAGTAAGGCTGTTTATATATGCCCCTCCCTAGACTCATGCACTGGTCCCCCCTTTCAAAAGATGCATGGAATGGACCATCGAGAGGTGCATGAACATACATGGAGGGTATACTTGTGTGGGTATTGTGATTGAATTTGGGTCTGAAATTTGACACATGGTCATTGTAGACAATAATTTGCATTTAATAATTTCCTTACCATTTACGGAATGTAACGTGATTATCCACTTTTGTGATTCTTTATTTTTATTTTTGGATAGGTATGCCCCAAGGAGATTTGAACTCATGACTCTTTTGAGGTGTTGGTATTTACCAACTAAGCTACTACCCCAATGGGGTTCCAACTTTTAGATTTCATTTTACAATTCTACACAGTCTATTTACTACAAAAAAACTCAAAACAAATTTGGGTATTACAGATATACCCAAAACAGTGATTCATCTACGTCTTAAATCATATTCCTATGATCTATTTATGCCTTAAATCAACCCAAAGAGCTTTAATATTGGCTCACTTTCCCTATGGAGGTTACAATGAAGATGTCACTAGAAAATATTGCCACGTAGTGTTATACTGTTGTTGTGTACCAGGTTGGCCGTGAAATCGGCTGCTCCCCTATCTCTTTAAATCATCGATTTGGATTTCCTTCGAGACTGCTGCAGCAATTGGGCCCTCTATTTTGGTCTTGATGGGTGGCAGATCAGAAAATTAATGGAATGTAGAGCGGCGACGTGGTTGAGCAGTAGCGAGGGGAAGCCATCCCTGCGAACCAGGGTCAGAAACGGATACGTTCTCTCCCAAAGCAGATCTGGCCTTTGGTTTGGGCTTTCTGACTTGTCCAAGTTATCAAAGCCTAAGATGTTATCAGGGACTTCAGAGAGGACAGAGGAGACTTTGGAGCAGCCACGCTCCAAACAAGGCATGGTGGATATAACACCACCACCACTGTTTGGTGCATCGAAGAACAATGTTCTGTTTGGTGCAAAAGGGGCAAAGGATTGTAGAAGAGTATAAAGCATTAGTCTTTACAGAGACAGAGAGAAACTGACAAGTTGTTCTGGAAATTGAAAAAACAAGAGAGAAAATTGTAGATGTTGATGACAAGAGGTGGGGAACAGAGAAGGCAAAAAATACTGCCTGTAGATTATGGTCCGTCATCTTGTTGACCCAGCAAGATCCCCTTTGTTAGCACTAGCGATATGGGTGACCTATAGCTATATCGCTATAGGTCTGTGGAGCTGTGGGACCCACTTTAGATTTGGTAGATTTATTAATTTTAGTTATTTTCTATTTGCTGTAAGTGGTATCTTGGTTTCCTAAGATGTTAGGTCTCCTTTCCTAGTTGGGTTATGTAATAAGGAAAGTTTCCTAAATACCATTGTTACTATTTCTCCATTACTAATATTAATAAAGGGATGAACAGGGAGGACAAGATAATCGATTCTTCCTTCTTCTAAGAATTGAACCTCCCCCTCCTTTCTTCTTCTTTTCTCTCTCTTTCTCTCCTACGGTTTTTTCTTCTCTCTCTTTCTCTCTTGCGGTTTTTGTGTTACTGTTTTTCTTTTATTGTAAACTGCAACACACCTCAAAGTCAATCAGAAACAAAAACAAGTGACTTTTCTTTTGTCAAAATAATCAAATGAAACAATACAGTGATCATGTAAGAAACTCTGATTTTGGGTCTTGGCATTTTGTGGGCCGTCAATGGTGGAGCTGACTAGCTAAGGCTGCTGGTGCTAGAATTGATGGCGTAGAGGAAGAGGCGAAGGCGAGTGGTTTTAGAGTTGGAGCCATGGGTGAGGCGGTCGTACTCTTCCATCATGTTATCAATGTCTTCATCGATCAGGGCGTCGAGGCCTTTTTTGAGGAGCTGATATTTGATGATATATTGGTGGTGCCAGAGACCTTCTACAGCGTAGCAAGAAGGGCTGAAAAACAGAAAGTGTAGGACCCCTCTCAAACTTTTATTCCTTGTTGTAGTTTGCTGTTCTCGCAGAGAGGCAAAGCCAATATCAGAGTTCTTTCGGTCAATGAAGTGCATAAATCATAGGAATGCAATTTAAGACATAGATGAGTCACTGTTTTAATACCCATACTCATAATGAGTTTTTTTGTTATTTCTATATAACAAACATGGGCTGTGTGTAGATTTGTCAAGTAAAACCCAAAAGTGGGTAACTTAATTTTTATTATTTATTATCCTTATTTTTTAGACTATAACTTATGGCTAAATTTGTTTTGAGTACAGGCCTAGAGATACTGGCATTCCCATGCAATCAGTTTAGTGAGGAAGAGCCAGGCACTAATGAAGAGATCTTAGAGTTTGCTTGTACCCGCTTCCAGGCTGGGTTTCCAATATTTGACAAGGTTAGCCCCAAAATATTTATCGTGCACTTCTCATAATAAATCATTCTAATAGTAAATATTGTAATGGTAAACTCATTACTTTTCTGGTGAAGACAAATTAATTCATTAAGAAATACAAATCATTTGCCTTTGTTTTCCTCCTTTCTGATAGAGAACTGCTAGGAATCTCTGGAGTTAATACTTTTATTATACGTCACTTTTAATATCCCCTTTATTTTTTTGGTTCAAAAACCTTACATTACAAATAGTCTAATAGAAGAAACAAAAGGCCAGAAAGCATGAAAATGACTAGAGAGCAGGACAGTGATTAAGAATTTAGGATATATCCTTCCAAAATGGGGGAATAAAAGAAAAAGGAGTATACTGTGTCTTTAAATAATAGCCTTACATTGATATGCTAAGTATTCCTACAATTACCTGTTTTATGTACAGAATAGGCTATGGAAACTTCTAAGATGGGAAACCTCAATAAAAACCTGAGCTTCAATAAGAAATCTAGTTATGAATCTAAAGCCTGATACAAACTGTCCTTATTCTTCTCAGAATTGTATATCATTTACTGTATACTCCATGTAAGTGTTATGTCATTATTGCTGAAGTTGGAAAATTTCTACTTAGTATACACACTCCCAAGTACAATAGATGTTTGAGGGAGGGACCATTACTAATTACTTTGGGTCGATGATTAATTTAGGAAAGATCATCGTTCAACCATTGTATACTATCCAATCTCAGCCTCTAGCTACCTCTTCCGCATTTGACCATTGGAGGTTATGGATCTTCCAATTCAATCAATTTTATGAATGAAATAATCCCAAAGATGTATCTACTTCATATATGTGTTTGGAAAGAAAAACACAATAGCTCAGGATCCCAATAGGTTCATAATATATTTTAGATTGCTCCAAGATCTCCCTTCCAAGTAAACCTATAATTAGTAATGCTTCATCCACTAGAGGGATTTAGATTGAACCCCTTCCCCAAACCATGTAATAGAAATCACTGTTTTGAATTAGGTCCCTTGCAATGCTTGGGGCTTCCAAATTCTAGTGGTGTGTTTATTATCCATTCTCAGAATCTTTTCCTGGCCCAGAATATGTTCTCAGAATCTTTTCTGGGACCCTATTTATCTTCCTGACAATGGAAATTTCAGAATAGGATAAAAGCCCATTCTCAAATTTCTGTGATTGTGCACTCCTTGATTAAGCACATGGAGTATTGGCCAAGAAGTGATGGTAAAACAGGAATTTCATCAACTTTTATAATCGAAACCTCCCTACTGCTGCAATTTGACTCTGACCTCCCCATCTGTCTCATCTCTCTCTCTGTATCCCACTGCAACATTCACCATTGCAACTCTCGAGGACAAAGCATGCTAGCCAAACAATCAGACCATATGACTATTTTGACTCCACGATCCTCACTCTTTCTCTCTCTCTCTTTCTTTCTCTCTCTCTCTCTCTCTCTCTCTCTCTGTGAACATTTCTCTGCACTCCACCCCTTCTCTCTATCTGCATTTATCTCTCTGCCGGTGATGGTTGGCGACAGCAACAGCCTTCCCTGGTGCTCTCTCTGTCTCCCACCTTCCCCTGGTCCCTATTTCTGTTGTCTCTCCTGTCTCCCCCTCTCTTCAAGTCCCCTCCTAACTCTTGATTTTCCCATTGTTTTCACCCTAACAATCATTAGACTATAACCTTTTTAGGTAAATCCTAACCTTCAGATTGGAATCTCTGATTTCTGTTATTTTTTTAAAGCATCATTCCTCTTCTTTATCCAAATTGGCAGCCAAACCATTTCCCATTCTATTTCAGAAACTATTGTAATATTCCTTTCTGAGAAGAGAAAAATGAATTCTGAAGATGGGTGCCTAAAACAACGTATGTTTATGCATATTTTGTTTTTGACATTTTTCAACTCCTTGGCATGGAGATAAGATTTACTTTCATTTAGTTAGTCTGGAGAATACAAAAAACTAGTACATTATTTTTAATTGGTAATTTAACTGCAACTATTGTTTATTTCAATTGCTCTCACTATTAACCAGATCTGCCAATAACTGTTCAAGAAAAAAAAAAATGAAGATCCAACAGGCATGATCAACTGTTGAGGAAAACTTTAATTTTGAAACATTTACCTTAAATGGACCGTCCTGAAACTTGAAAATTAAAACACCATGAAACCCCAATGTGGTGGAGAATTCGGGGAGAGCTAGAGAGAGATGGACAGAGAGTTGCAGACAGAAATTGCTGGGGTTGCAGAGAGGGAGAGATTAACAGAGTGAAATGATTGCCAGACGAGGGCATGTTCAAGACAATCAGATCAGCATCAGAGATGCAGGCTTGACCATTTGATCAGCTTATATATTAAATATAAATTATTTTGCTCCCTATCATTTAATCCTTATTCTAAATGCCTCTTTTCTGTTCTTTTGTAGATTTATTAGTTGCAACAAATTAAAATTTTTCTTGGATGTGGTGTAAGGTATTTTTTTTGTAATTTTCTTAATTTTTGAGGCACTATTTTTTGATATATTTGATATGTTTTTCTGTGTAGATTGAGTTTAAATATAATAATTTGAGTTCAAATTTAATTTGCAGATAGTTTGTGGTTAGGTGTGGGGAAGTAATAGTAGAAAGGAGTGAGTGTTGAAGATTGATGTTCAAAAGATACCCCAAAAGTGACTATGTTCAATTGTTTATTATTACAGCTCAATCATATAGGAAGGGAGAAATTGAGGAGGATGTTCTTCATAACATCCTATTATCGGGGTTGATGGAGTAGGGACTAGAGAGGAGTTTCTAGAGTGGTGGACTGGTGGGTGTTTGGTACTTTCAATCAAAGCTGAACAATTAATTTCAGGTTGCTATTAAGATCATAATTTTTTATGAAATTAAGTGTTAGGCAATAAAGAACCAACATAATAATGAAATTGAGTTAACTGAGATGAAGATGTTGAGATGTATGAGTGACAAAACTAGGAACGTCTGATTCAGAAAAGAGTGGGCTTGACAAGCTCGTTTTTAATGTTAATTTTTTTAAAATGACACTGTAGCTTTAATCTTTGGGGTAATAGATATTGTTCAAGCCTAGCAGGTACTGTTTTTGGATACCCAATGCAATTGGTTTGTAAGACGACCAAGATAGTACAGTTAGTAGTGTACCACATTCATACTAAACAACAAACATTTAATAATTGTTTTGGTACTGAAGTATGATTCTTGCAATTTTGCTACAGGATTAGAAGTTTATAATTAGTTGCTATGCCACATTAGATTTTATTTGAATAGGTCATTGCTATTGTATCCTCAACTCTCAAGGAGATATTATCCATTAAGAGATTAAGATCTCTTATATGGAGTTTAGTAAAGATTTGTATATATACCTTCTACAGTTTGAGAAGGTGACATCTAAAATATAGTAGCACAAGGGCTACCTGCGGGCACACTTGTGGTCTATGTAACCAGACACACTCTTAAATCATTTTGCAAGTTCATTCCAAATAGATTTGCCCATGTTGTAAGATAAAGCCTAGAAATACGATTAAAAGGTTAAGATTTCTTCCTTTTATCAACCCAAAAAAAAAAAAAAGGAAGAAGAAGAAGGTGGGCCAGCAAATTTGATATATGGGCAATCCAGACATGCCTAGTCTAACCTACGGTTAGAATGGCTTGATCAGTCTTTATGACCATAGAGTCAAACTTGATTATATGGCTCTTGCACAATTGATTGCATTAATCACATAGTATATTGGGGGTGGGGGTCTCGGCAATTCTCAGCCTTTGAGCCTCCCCACAGTATTATCATAATAATAGTATATGTAAACACCAATATTTCAGCCCCACCGTAGGGGGAGGAATTCCTCCTGAAAGAGAAATAATAATAAAAGACTTTCACAGAATAGGTGGAGTTCCTTTGCTTGGGCTAAACCTATGATTGTACATAATCTGCCACTCTGAACTGATCCTTCCCCCAATTTTCTGCAAGTTACATTTTTCAACTCCATTGATCCAAATCCACCCATGAGGCCATGAGTTATTGAGTATGAGAAAATATGTTTCTAATATTACCGATGATAAGAGAGGAGAAACTGATGTAGGCTAACCTAGGGTCTCTAGTTTAACCTACTCTAACACGACAAACTAATAGAAGGATTAAAGAAATAATTAACTAATGTGTAGGGATGTTATGGGCAGCAACGCACATGACATGCTTACGAGATTAGTATCATGATAACCACAAGTAAAGAATAGTATAAAGCCAAGTAACATAATCAACTAATAATTATTAATTAGATTTCATGTCATGTTCATAATAAACCATAGGTTAAGAAGTACTAATGTGCAAAAGATTTCAAAACTCCTAAAACTAACAAGATAAATGCCTAATGACTAGATAAACCTATGAACATGTAAAAACAGCAACTTTTCAATAATTAAAGAGATGAAATCCTAATCATAACATGCTAAATATGAAGGTTCAGCTGTAACGATGCTATCAAAGTGGCTGTCCACGTTAGTAAACACTAACTTGGCAGTCACTATGGCAGAAATTATGTAGATTAGAGTTACCGCTCAACATGATGTACTAGAACAAAAATAAATAACCCAATAGCAGGTTATCACTATGATAGGCTTAACAGAAGGGGTGGAATATTATGCTTAACAATAAATATCAGAAAAACGAAGGGGACAGCAATGTCGAGAGCAATGCAAGGGGAATTTCAGTAATAAGAAAAAGAGAAGGGGGAGAAGAAATATGTCCCAACAAATCAAAGGAGGGAGGGTCGTACCTGAAGTGAGAGAGAATAGCTGAGAGGGATGGCTGCTGTACCTACAAAGAGAGAGAAGAGAGAAAAGAGAGACGAGAAAGAGAGAGAGAGCCGAGAGCAATTTTCTGCTTTCTATTTTTTTATGTCATCAATAATCATCAACTGAATTTTATTCATTAAAAAAGAGCCTATATAAGGCTTACACTCCTAATAACATTATGATTCTAAAATCTCGATAAAAATAAAGTCCTAAAACAACTCTAACTAAAACATACTCAATCGTGGATCACATAGAGGGGGTGGGGTCCACTAATCTAAATGAAAATAAACTAACCCACATTATTGTGTGGGGTCCACCAAACAGAAATAAAATAAATAAATAATAAAAAAAACAGAAAAGTCCTAAATCAACTAGGAATCCTAAATCTACTAGGAATCCTAGTATTATTAGGTGTCGATGTCCTCATCAATTCTCCCCGGCTGGGAAGAATTCACCTCCGGTGAATAAACTCACACGATCCACAAACTGCTGCGCCTGGCTAGGAACTCATCACCACTGCCCCTAGCTAGGTGATATCATCGGAATGCGTCGTCAACCCACAAGAGAGGAGGTGAAGTCTGACGTCTCCGTCTCGGCCGCTGGTACGCTCGAAACGGTCAATCTGCCAAGATGTCATCATCAACTCATCCCGGTCTAGAAGATGTCACCTCAGGTGAGGCACTAATATAATGCTCAAGCATATCCGGGTCGAATTATTGTAGCTCCTCCATAGAAATCCACGTACAATCAATATCTAGTCGTCTACGCCATCAAACTAAAAACTCTCGAGAGCTGCTAGTATGGGTAGTGGTGACTCGCTCATCAATAATCTCCTCAATCTCCTTAACTCGCTGCTCAATATGGGTTATAGGAGGGATAGAGGTAGTAGGATGGGTAATAAGGTTGGATGCGGAAGTATCAGCGATGAAAGGAAAAGCCTCAAGGCTATCAGGATAAACTGAAGAGGCGGTAGTAGGGTCATGATAGGAAATCAAATCCTCAACATTGAAAATGGTGCTGATTCCCATGTCCGAAGGTAGCTCTAGCACATAAGCATTCGCTCCCACTCGCTTAAGAATTTTGAAAGGTTCTGCACTGCGAGCATGCAACTTGCTTGACTTTCCTTTGACAAAACGCTGCGGTTTAATTCTGACCATTACCATGTCACCCTCTTGAAACTCTTGCAGTCGTCGATGTACACTGTCTTGGATTTATATTGTTCGTAACTTAGAGTTATCATGCGTCTAATCTCTGCATGAAGTCATGTATGTGCTGCACAAAAGACCAGGCTGACTGGGATGTCCTAGAGCTAGACACAATAGGGATAAGGTCCATGGGGGTCCTGGGCTGATGACCTAGACAAACGTCAAAGGGGGACAGACCAGTGGTTCTATTTTTGGAAAGGTTATACGCAAACTCGGCTTGGGTAAGGACACGGTCCCAACTATTAAGGGGTTCACTTATCAGACAACGTAACAGATTTCCTAAACTCCTATTTATGACTTCATTTTACCATCGGTCTGAGGGTGGAAAGCTGACGAAAAACAAAGTTTAGTACCTAACATGCGCCACAGAGTTCGCCAGAAATGACTAGTGATCTTGATATCCCTATTTGACACTATTGTCTTAGGTAAACCATAATACTTGACGACCTCACTACAGAAGAGTTTGGCTACAACGGAGGCATCAGAAGTCTCTGAGCATGGAATAAAATGGGCCATCTTCGAGAAGCGTTCTACTACCACAAAAACATAATCATGACCTCTCGAAGTCACGGCAATCCTAGCACAAAGTCCATACTCAAATCCTGCCATGGGATATGAGGAACAAGACGAGGAGTATACAAGCCAGTATTTTGCTTCTGCTGTTTAGCAGTTTGACATGTTCGACACTGGCTAATAATTCGAGATACATCCCTCTTCAAGTTAGGCCAGTAAAATCGGTCCTCAACAAGGACAATGGTTTTATCTCGACCGAAATGACCGGCTACCCCACCAGCATGTAACTCCCAGATTAGAAAATCTCTTAATGAAGTCCTGGGGATACACAACCGAGTTCCTTTAAAAAGGAATCCATCTCTAAGTAGGTAATCTGAGTGATTTGCAGATGGGTTTTCGCTCAGAGAGTGTAAGGCTCGCTAAAATCTAGGTATGTAGGATACTGTTCTTTGATTTGCTCAAATCCTACAACCTCAATACTCATGGTTTGGAGCAATGCCTTAACCTGATTTTTGACATTCTGGAAAGATGGGCATGTGAACCCGGCTTAAAGTATCAACAGTAATGTTATCAACACCAGGTTTATGTTTGAGCACAAAGGTGTACTCCTATAAGAATTCAGCCCACTTGGCATGTCTAGGGTTCAGTTTAGTCTGAGAACTCAAATATTTCAATGCTTGGTGATCTGAATATAAAACGAATTCTTGCGGTAAGAGATAGTGTCGCCAATAGCGCAAAGCTTGAACAACCGCGTAGAACTCTTTATCATAGGTGGAATACCGTTGCTTGGCTTCATTAAGCTTTTCACTAAAATAAGCAATAGGTTGTTCTTCTTGAACAAGGACACCACCAATCCCAGTGCCAGAGGCATCACATTGCACTTAAAAGACTTTGGAGAAATCAGGGAGACGTAGAACGGGTGATTCAGTCATCAACTTTTTGATTTCTACAAAAGCCTTAGCAGCTCCTTTAGTCTACTAGAACTCCCCTTTCTTAATGTAATCAGTGATGAGAGCCATGATGGAACTAAACCGTTGGATGAACCGCCTATAAAAGGTTGCTAAGCCGTAAAAGCTTCGCACTTCATGGATGCTAGTCGGTTCAGGCCATTCAACAATTGCCTTTATTTTCTCAGGATCAGCAGATACTCCTTGTACTAAAACAATAAATCCTAAGAAAATGACTTGATCACTCATAAAGGTACACTTCTTTAAATTTACATAAAGCTTTTCATTCAGAAGTGTTTGAAAGACTTGACGTAAGTGATCTAGGTGAGTGGTTTGTGTTTTATTGAAGATGAGGATGTTATCAAAGTAAACCACTAAGAACTTGCCATTGTAAGGTCGTAGCACTTGATTCATAATTCTCATAAATGTACTAGGCGCATTGGTCAAACCAAAAGGCATGACAAGCCATTCATATAGACCGTCCTTTGTTTTGAAGGCAGTCTTCCACTCATCACCAGGTCTAATCCGAATTTGGTGATACCCACTCTTAAGGTCGATCTTGGAGAAGGTTTTCGCTCCAGCTATCATGTCTAGCATATCATCAAGTCTAGGTATAGGGAACCTGTACTTAACGGTGATTTTGTTGATGGCTCTACTGTCAACACGCATACGCCAAATTCCATCTTTCTTGGGCGTAAGTAGAGCAGGTATCCCACAGGACTAAGACTCTCTCTAATGAATCCCTTCTCAAGTAGCTCATTGACTTGTCGTTTAAGTTCGGCATGTTCCTTGGGATTCATCTTATAATGGGGTAAGTTTGGCAGTGAAGACCTTGGAACCAAATCGATAACATGTTGAATGTCACGCATAGGTGGTAGTTTAGGTAGTTCCTCAGGAAACAACTGCTTAAAGTCTTTTAACAGGGGTTGTACTTCTTTAGGAACCTCAGCAAATGGGTTGGGCAGTTCTTTGTTAACTTGTGTGGCTACTAAAGCATAAATAACCCCGGTGTCCTTACACTTTTTTTCAAACTGTTTTGACTTTTGAATTCATGATGCTGAGTGTTTTCGAAGGGGTGTTTTTGGATGTGCTCCCTTTATGTTCTGGGGCTTTTATCTCCTTTTGGGGACTAGGAAACAACTTGATCTTCTTTCCTTTAAACTTAAAGACATAAATATTAGCCCTCCCAAAATTGGTGATATCTCGGTTATATATCCAAAGTCTACCAAGGATTATGTGAGCAACGTCCATCTCTAAGACATAACACCACACCTTATCTTCATGTCCACTAAACACCTTAAAGTGACAGGAATTGTAGATTGGTCAACCCAGACAACCTTGTAAGGTTTCGGATGTGCTTCTGGTTTGTGTCCCATTCTCGTTACGGCATTTTGGGACAATACATTCATGCAGCTACCACTATCAATGACGACGCGGCAACTCTTACCCTGATGACAGGTGTAAGTAATGAATATATTGGTGCGCCGCCAATCATCATTATTCTTGGGTTGTGACATCATACAACGGACAACTTCTAGCCTAGAGATATCTATTACATCGTCCTCATCCAAAATAATCTCGTGACTGTTCTTGGGGTGTAACGCAATACAACGAACAACTCCTAGCCTAGAGACATTTACCATTTCATCATCCTCATCCGAGATAGTATCATCAGGTCTATGCTTTTCGTACTCACCTTCTTGGGTATCCTCTAGAGTAGGCTCTTCATACTCTGGTTCACTCACATACAAGTTTCGGTTTGAGCACTTCCTAGCAAAATGACCATAACCTTTACATTTGAAACACTGTGCTTGGCTACTCTTTTTGGGCGCTTCTCCCAAAATGCCTTTACCCTTATTGTCAAGTGGACGTGGAGGGTTAGGGGTAGAGGTATGTGGAAGCGGCTTTCGGAAGTTAGACTCCCCAGATGGGAATCCGCTTTTCTTCTGTGGTGTGAACTTCAAAGTCCCTTCTAATTCTAGGGCTATACGGAAGGCTTGAGGGACGTATCTAACTAGGTGAGGTGCTAGGCGTAACTGGATGTCATGATTAAGTCCCGTAAGGAACCTAGCTAATGTTTGATCGACATTCTCTCGAGTCTGGCTTCGGATTTTCAATTCATTAAATTTAGCCATGTACTCGGTTATAGGCATCTTACCTTGCTTCAAGTTGGTCATGTCTTTCAGAAGCTGGTGCCTATAAGTAAGGTAGAAATTTTTGCTTAAGCCTCTCTTGCATCTCACGCCAAGTTGAGACGGGCTCATGTCCTAGGTTTTCTTCTTGATATTCTAACTCAATCCAAAAATCCTGAGCAGCTCCAGCGAGCTTCATCTTTGCGAACATAAACTTAAGTTCTTCAGACAGCTCATAAAATTCGAAATACCTATCCATTCGATTGATCCAGTCTAGAAGAATCTTGGCATCTATTTGTCCATCATAGTCTGGCACCTCTACTTTGATCATTCTCCTAACATCCACTCCTCTATCTCGATGTCCATAGTCATCATCATATCCAGGAGGAGAGTGGTGTCTCTGACCTAGGTATCATCGACCTCTAAATCCTCCTCTATTCCTACCGTGGCCTTAACCGTGGAAATTGTCATCTACCCTATCATGGTCATCAATATAATCATGATGTCTTTCGTTCCTAGGGTTTTTCGGAATAGTGTTGGGATTGTTCACTTTAGGTCCAATATTTTGGCCATTTTGACCTTGCTACCCTTTAGCATTCCGATTGGTTGTTTTAAGGGTAGTAAGTCTATTGGAGAGGGTTTTGATACTTTGGACCATGGGTTGGAGACTAGCTGCCAACGCTTCATTATTAGCTTTTAATATCTCTTGTAATTGCTCAGATGTTATAGAGGTATTGGATAGGTTCGACATATTTTTGTAATTTTTACCACTCCTAGTGGACATACAAGATTGACTCCACTAAGTATTCTAATCAGCACCTAACGGACGCTCTAGCCTATGTTCTGATACCAAACTGATGTAGGCTAACTTAGGGTCTCTAGTTTAACCTACTCTAACACGACAAACTAACAGAAGGATTAAAGAAATAACTAACTAATGTGTAAGGACTGTTATGGGCAGCAACGCACATGACATGCTTACGAGATTAGTATCATGATAACCACAAGTAAAGAATAGTATAAAACCAAGTAACATGATCAACTAAGCAGTTATTAATTAGGTTTCATGTCATGTTCATAATAAACCATAGGTTAAGAAGTACTAATGTGCAAAAAATTTCAAAACTCCTAAAACTAACAAGATAAATGCCTAATGACTAGATAAACCTATGAATATGTAAAAACAGCAATTTCCCAATAATTAAAGAGATGAAATCCTAATCATAACATGCTAAATATGAAGGTTCAACTGTAACGATGCTATCAAAGTGGCTGTCCACGTTAGTAAACACTAACTTGGCAGTCACTATGGTAGAAATTATGTAGATTAGAGTTATTGCTCAACATGATGTACTAGAACAAAAATAAATAACCCAAGTTACCCAACAGCAAGTTATCACTTTGATAGGCTTAACAGAAGGGGTGGAATATTATGCTTAACAATAAATATCAGAAAAACGAAGGGGACAGCAATGTGGAGAGCAATGCAAGGGGAATTTCAGTAATTAATAAGAAAGAGAGAAGGGGGAGAAGAAATCTGTCCCAACAGATCAAAGGAGGGGGGGGTCGTACCTAAAGTGAGAGAGAGAATAGCTGAGAGGGATGGCTGCTGTACCTGCAAAGAGAGAGAAGAGAGAGAGACGAGAAAGAGAGAGAGAGCCGAGAGCAATTTCTACTTTCTGTTTTTTTCTGTCATCAATAATCATCAAGTGAATTTTATTCATTAAAAAAGAGCTTATATAAGGCTTACACTCCTAATAACATTATGATTCTAAAATCTCGATAAAAATAAAGTCTTAAAACAACTCTAACTAAAACATACTCAATCGTGGATCACATAGAGGGGGTGGGGTCCACTAATCTAAATGAAAATAAACTAACCCACGTTACTGTGTGGGGTCCACCAAACAGAAATAAAATAAATAAATAAATAATAATAAAAAAACAGAAGAGTCTTAAATCAACTAGGAATCCTAATATTACTAGGAATCCTAGTATTACTAGGTGTCGATGTCCTCATCAGAAACATTCCATGCTGATAGAAAGCTATTCAGATCTATCCTTATTCTCTTTTTCTTGGTATAGATTGAAGTCAATGGTGAAAATGCTGCTCCAATTTACAAGTTTTTGAAGTCAAGCAAAGGGGGCATCTTTGGAGACACCATCGAATGGAACTTTGCAAAGTTCCTGGTTGACAAGGATGGCCATGTGGTAAACTTCTTTGGTCCATGGGCTACTCCTTTTAGCTTTGAGGTAAACAACTATGCATTTGTTTCCTTGGATTTGGATTTACTAGTTAAAACAGACTCTGTTGCTTTTGTTTATTTTGCTAATTCTTCTATGATGTCATTTTGGCAAACACTGTAGTTTTATTTATTTATTTTTTTTACATATTTATCATTTACCTCTGGTAAGCTGAAGCAATCAGGTAGGGGGAGCTGCCTATATTTCTTCATTTACCTTTTAAAAATTTTTGTGATGTGTTTTTGCAGGAGGATATAAAGAAGGTATTGGAAGTTTCTTAGGTGCTGGCTTTGAAAAGAATGTGCAGTTCCTCTGTAAAAAAATAAGTGTGACAAATGATGTTTATCAGACTCAGGCCTCTGCTATATATAAAGTTGTAGAATATCATGTTGTTCTTTACATAGATGCTGAATTTGAATTAAATGTAGACCTTTTGTTTTCTTAAACTCCTGTATCTGTTGGTTAAAACAATGTGATAATGGAATCTAATGCATAAAACGCTCTAGTTTGAATTTTAAAAACTGAACCCAATGACACAGCCTTATACCAACAATGTAGGGGTTTGTCATTTCAAAGTTGTTCATCAAATGTCAAAGGAACTTCTTAGTCACTAATAAACCTAAATGCATCTTATTTCTTTATGCATTTTAAAAGTCAATACAGCCAACGGTACCAAGGTTAAACTAAAATAGCCTCTTCTCCAGTTATCCTTTCTTGGTTTAATTCTGAAATTTTTGAAATTTGCCTCATTAAACTGAGGAAAGCCACAGCTGGACCGGCTCCCCACTGATGTCCTAAACACAAGCCCACTTGTCTTCTATGATGGTTCAAAAGCTTATGGCATTTTATGTAGCTCTGAATATACAGTACCATAGAAGTTTTGATTTTGAACATATATTTGTAGGTGCTTTTTGCATGGCATTATTGTCATGCAAAAGTGTCAATCAGTCATAAAAAGAAAAGGCTTCCAGTGTACAAGGCTCCCGTCAATGCGGGGTCTGGGGAGGAGCAGACCCCTAGCAATGCGGAGAGATGGTTTTTGTGTTTCAAACCCATGACTACCATGTTGTAATATATTGTCACATAAGGCTTGTCCTATAAAAATGTCATTTATGTAATATAGCATATTATTTTCCAAATCTAGTTTTAGTAAGTTTCTGAAGGTATACTTTGGTGGTTTAAGATGTTCTTGGGCTAGAAACTATATGTTTTAACATTGTTTGGATTTCTTGGAGCTGAAAATGGGGATTACAGAGATGTTCCCCAATCCTCTCATTCATTAGGGCAGAGTTTTGTTATTTAATGATTATTTATACATGAATTTCTGCTTCATTTTTGTTGATTTGTATTCACTGCGATTGATTAGTATGATAGGAACATATTTAGGAAATATTTGTTTTGTTTTGGTTCTTTTTATTTATGATTTTTTTGTGAATTCACATCGCTTTAGAGTTCTTGTTTTTTTGTTGAGAGGTAATTAATATCACCATTAAATGTCAATCAAATCGAAAGATTTACTTTAATCTGGTGGGTTGGGAGCCTAATTCCTTCTCAAATAAAGAATCTGATCTGAATCAATTTGATTGAACCGATTCAATATTTGAGTCAGTTTTTCTACTTGCGGAATGAATCTGGAAATATTCTCACGATGCAAGGAACTTAACTGGTGTAAAAGAATGGCGTGTAATTGCTTACGATTGGATACTCATAATTTACTGCTAGTGTTGAGAACGAACATTTCTTTCTCCATCTTTCCTTCCAGACATTCTTTTGTCTGTGAACAAAAATCGAGCGGACAAAGTGCTCGTCTCTCTTTACCCACCACGACTTTTCTTCTCTCGTCACTCACTGCAGCCTCCCAACTCTTCTCACAGTCTCGCCTACAGAGCTGCCACCGCTTTCGGTCTCCTCTTAATGTAAATTCATATTTCCTCTCTCATCTTCGTTTCTCCTTTCTCATCTTTTGATTTTCAAAGCTCTCCTTGTGACTGCAAGTATTTATGACCAGTAGTTTGGATTACTATTTTTTTCTCCCAAAAAGTTGATCCAATAGTTTGGAGCAAGTATTTATGACTCCAAAATTTTGGATTCTGGAGTTATTCTGGATCCGGTTCACTCTGTGGGAGTTAGAATCCAAACAGACTTATCAAACACATTTATACTCCCAAATGGCTCCCTGGGAATCAAAATCCATAGATTCCAGAAGCAGAAGTTTTATCAAATAGACCTTACCATCGGAGCTCGTGGTGGAGAAAGAGTTCGACATACAACAACAAAAAATAATGGTTTGAATGTAGAAAAACATTGAAAGTGTAAGTGAAGTTTTAAGAGAAATAAAAAGGTTAAAAATGTATTTTCTATATGGAAGTGACGGTTTGCCTTTAAATAATGCAATGATATATTTGTCTATTTATTCCTAAGTTTAACACCATCTTAAAAAGGGGAATAATTGTAATTGTTTGAAAGGTTTGGGATGTGTTTGATTTATGGGCAAATTACAAGAGAGATACTTGTACTTTTTCCAAAACCTAATCAGATCTCTGACTTTTAATAGTAGATTTACAAATCGGGTCCAACACAAGTCCCCTTTCTGGGGTATATATACAAGATAAAGTATAAACATTCCCCCCAACAACATATAAGCCCTTTGCCATGTACTAAGATTAATTAATATACGTTCATAAATGCTATTTATAATTATGAGTAATGAAGCTTCCAATTATAACCAAAATCATAAAGGTTAAAAAAAACTAGCTTTTTTTACTATTCCTTTTTTACTATTGAGCTCAACTGTCTAACAGTTTCCAGTGGTCGTGATGACTAGCCCTTAGAGCCTAATGGCTATTTTTTTTCAGGTTAACCTTCTGGACCATGGTCATCTGTCTGGATTTTTTTGGAAAATTTCAATTCTTAAATAGTAACCCTAAGAATACCAGGTCGACCATCAACAAGTGTTAATCGTTTGTCATAAAAATTTTGGCTAGTCAATTGTCTAAACTTTAATGTGTGTGTGAGTGCATGTTTGAGAGAGAGAGAGGCTTTGGAGTTCCCGTTGGGTTTTTAGATTTAAAAAAAAAAAAACACCTAAAAGTTTCAAACTTTTGACTCTCTTTTTGTTTTTGAGTTTTGGAGAGAAATTTTCCTACTTTATTTTTTGGTTGGCTAATAGGATTTTTTTTAGTCCCATATAGCTTGGAGAGGTAAGATTGAGGATATATATATATATATATATATATATATATATATATATATATATATATATATATATATATATATATATATATATATATATATATATATTGTGTGATCTATAACATCTTGAGCCCTTAAATGAAAGGATGCCTCTACAGGGAAGGGTCTAGGGGGTCCGGGGTTCTTTTCACACACGCGTCCGTCACGCCGCGCCGCGCCGTGGAGGGCGCGGGTGCAGAATGGTATGTCTCTACGTATTTGAATACATAGAGACATGATATATTTGAATGGATACGTTCATGTAAGGGTGTCAAAACTACGCCCGGCCCGGTAGCACGGACTGAGCCAACCCGATATAACCCGAACCCAGATCGGACCGAGACTTAATGGACAGGTTTTGGTCTGAGCTTGTAAAGTCCGACACCGTTTCAGCCCAAACCGAAACAAAACCAGACCGGTCAGTTAAGAAGCCCGAATTAGCCCAAACCGATAAAACCCAACCCGAACACCGGTAAGGTCCGTTCGGACCCAATTTCTTAATTTTAATGGTTTTAAATTTTAATAGATTGTGTTATACTATTAGAGTTCACTTCATGATCTAGAAGATTATGTGAATCTAAAGTTTAAAAGATTATGTTAATTGTTATAGTTTATTAAATTACATACATATGGAAGGAATAATGCTAATTTTATAGATAGAAATAATAAAATAGGCTATATAGTTTATATATAAAAGGCACTCGATAAGTCCGATAAGCGCGATCCAGACCGAACCAACCCGAAATCACCTCAATAAACCCAGTCCGATAACAAACCGACATCGGACCAGCCCGTTAGTTATTGTATCCAGCGCAGCCCACCCCAGCCCGAACTCTTAATGGACATGTTTTGGGCTGGGCTTATAAAACCCGACACCGGTTCAGCCCGAACCGAAACTGGCCCAGACCGGCCCGTTGACACCCCTACGTTCATTTCTATACAAATTCAAATAAGTTTAATCTCAACCATTGATCTTTATGATCGTTGGGAAAATTAAATCTTGACCTTCTATTCTACTGACGCACCCATTCATCACAACTCGTCGGATGGATACAACTTTCCATCGCACCCTTTGATTTGGGATTTCTTCTTCTATTAATAAGAAAAGAGTCCAATAGCTTAAGGTTATAACAAGTTTAACCCGTATAGAACTCTATCTCTTTCTCTCTCTCCTCTAGTCTTATTCTGTTTTTATAGTTATCAAAATCAATCTGTTTCTCTTTGAGTGTTGATTGTAGCCGTCGGGATTCTAACGAAAACCACTTTTTGGAGTGCAACCTAACTGGAAGAAGCTTCAACTTCGGGGCTGTTTTATCTTGGGGATTAATCTCACAAGAACTCTTTGCACATAAGGGGTGAATTAATCTTAAGGATAGTGACTGGTGGCACGACTCAGTCCTATCCATATTGTTAATCTTAGTTCATAAATTCTATAAGTAATCTGTCTTAAATGTTATCAATATTTATTTTTTTAACTCTGTGATAGTCTTAAACTTATTCCGAAATATACTTCTCCTACAGTTCTTAAGATTAATTCACAGTTTGAGACTGGGGATCATGACTGTTGAATCTAGTTTGACTGCTTCTGTTATTCCATCAATGGAAAAATTATGCCTTGTGACTGAGTTTGACAAATTGAACCATTCAATGGGTCAAATTTTAAGAGGTGGAAGCAGATGATGAAATTTGCATTGGCTCAACTAGGAGTGGTGTTTGCTCTGTCTGAACCCATATCGGCTGAGGAGGATGATCCTATTTTGAAAGCCAAACGAGTGGCATGGATAGAGGCTGATTATCAATGTAAAAATAGGATTCTGAATTCATTGTCTAATGATCTTTACAATCTGTATGCATCTTATGAATATGCTTCTACTATCTGGAATGCACTAGAGAAAAAATATTCATTGGATGATGCACGGAGTAAGAAATATGTTATTGTAAATTTTTTAAATTTTAAAATGAAAGATGACATGAACATCTCCATGCAAATCGACCTGTTCCAAGTGTTGGTTGGAAATCTGGTTAAGGAAGAGATTAATTTACCTGAGACATTCGTGGCTGGAGCTCTCATTGAGAAATTACCCTATTCATGGAATGACTTCAAATCTCATATGAAGTATCTTTGGATTAGAAATATGTTTAATAACACACTATCCCCCCAATCGAAGTCTAGAAAAACAGTCGTGGTAGTGGTGGGTGGTGGTGGCGATGAGGTGGTGATGGTGGTGGTGGTGGCGGCAACCGCAGTGGTGGTGGCGGTGGTGGTGGTGGTGGTGGTGGTGATGGTAGAGGTGGCGACGGCAGTGGTGGCGGTCGGTGGTGTTGGTGGTGGTAGATGGTGGCTGTGGGGGCTGTGGGGGCGGTGGGGGTGGCAGTGATGGCAGTGGTGGTGGTGCTAGCGGTGGCAGTGGTGGTGGTGGCAATGGTGGAAGTGGGTGGTGGGTGGTGGCGGCGGCGGTGGTGGTGGGTGGTGGCGGCGGCGGTGTTGTGGGTGGTGGCGGTGGTGGTGGTTGGTGGCGACGATGGTGGTGGTCAAGTGAGAGTCATGTAAGAGTTGACTCTTTTCTTTCTCCCAAAAAGTTGATCCAATAGTTTGGAGCAAATATTTATGACTCCAAAATTTTGGATTCTGGAGCCATTCTGGATCCGGTTCACTCTGTAGGAGTTGGAATCCAACCAGACTTAGGGGGTGTTTGGTAACACTCCAGAAGTTGGATTCTGACTTCTGGAGCATAAATGGAGTAGAAGCCTGTTTGGTAACCCGGTTCGGACTTCTGGAGAATCCATGAGTGAACCGGCTCCAAATGAGCTCTAGAATCCAATTTTTTGGAGCATCAAATAGATGCTTTTCGACTTCAGAGTATAATTTTGGAGTAAAAATCACCTCACACCACTACTACCACCAACTACCACTACCACCACTACAACCCACCAGCCACCAACCACCACCCACCATCGCCACCACCCTCCACCACCCACACCGCCACCACCACCACCACACACCACCACCCACGCCACACTACCACACACCACACCACCATCCTCAATCACCACCCACCGCCACCTACCATCGCCACCACCACCAGCCACCGATCACCAACCACCGCCACCTACCATCGCCACCACCACCAGCCACCAACCATCGCCACCACCACCGCCACCACCACCACCCCCCGTCGCCATCACCACCAACCACCCACCACCGCCACCACCATCCACTACCTCCCACTGCCACCTACTATCGCCACCACCACCAGCCACCAACCACCACCACCCACCACCCACCACCGCCACCACCATCCACCACCAACCACCAACCACCAACCACACCACCACACACCACCAACCAGCACCAACCCACACTCCACCAACATCACCACTACCACCGCCACCACCATCCATTACCACCCACCACCACCTCCACCACCCTCCACCACCACCACCCACCCACCGCCACCCTTCACCACCACCTCCCACCCACCACCATCGTCACCAACCATCACCATTCACCACTAGTGCCACCATTCACCACCCACCAACACTATTTTGGAGTTCATGACTAAATTAGGTTAACAAACATGTTTCTACTCCCATATACTCCCTTATCAAACACGCTTCTACTCCAAAATGGCTCCCTGGGAACCAAAATCCATAGATTCCAGAAGCAGAAGTTTTATCAAACAGGCCCTTACCGTCGGAACTCGTGGTGGAGAAAGAGTTCGACATACAAAAAAAAAAAATAATGGTTTGAATGTAGAAAAACATTGAAAGTATAAGTGAAGTTTTAAGAGAAATAAAAACGTTAAAAATGTATTTTCTATATGGAAGTGACGGTTTGACTTTAAATCATGCAATGGTATATTTGTCTATTTATTCCTAAGTTTAACACCATCTTAAATAGGAGAATAGTTGTAATTGTTTGAAAGATTTGAGGTGTGTTTGATTTATAGGCAAATTACTGGAGAGATACTCGTAATTTTTCCAAAATCTAATCAGATCTCTGACTTTTAATAGTAGATTTACAAATCGGGTCCAACACAAGTCCCCTTTCTGGGGTATATATACAAGATAAAGTATAAACATTCTCCCCAACAACCTATAAGCCCTTTGCCATGTAGTAAGATTAATTAATATACGTTCATAAATGCTATTTATAATTATGAGTAATGAAGCTTCCAATTATAACCAAAATCATAAAGGTAAAAAAAACTAGCCTTTTTTAACTATTGAGCTCAACTGTCTAACGGTTTCCGGTGGTCGTGATGACTAGCCCTTAGAGCCTAATGGCTATTTTTTTTCAGGTTAACCTTCTGGACCATGGTCATCTGTCTGATTTTTTTTGGAAAATTTCAATTCTTGAAAAGTAACCCTAAGAACACCAGGTCGACCATCACAAGTGTTAGCCGTTTGTCATAAAAATTTTGGCTAGTCAATTATCTAAACATTAATGTGTGTGTGAGTGCATGTTTGAGAGAGAGAGAGAGAGAGGCTTTGGAGTTCCACATAATTACCTTGCTAAACTTGCTACTTAATGTTTAGAAGGTAAACATATAGGCATTTCTAAGTCTCCAACGGTTGAGCTATTTCCAACCAACCGTTTAACAGTTTTAGTGGGTCAAGATGACTTAGTCATTAGAGCTTAATGCTATTTTTTTTCCGATTAACCATTTGGACTATGGTCATCTATTTGAAATTTTCTAGAATATGTTTATTCTTGAAAAGTAACCTTGAGAACATCATGTCGACCATCGCAAGTGTTAGTTGTTTGTCATAAAAATTTTGGCTAGCCAACCGTCTAAACATTAATGTGGGTGGGGGTGCGTGTTTTAGAGAGAGATAGAGAGAGAGATAGAGACTAACTTTGGAGTTCTGCATAATTACCTTGCTAAACTTGGAACTTAATGTGACCATTGGGCTACTTCCAGCCAACCGTCTATCGGTTTCAGTTGGTCGCGATGACTAGCCGTTTCCGTTGCAAGTGTATGTTAGTCGTTTGTCGTAAAAATTTTGGCTAGTCAACCATCTAAACATTAATGTGGGTGTGTGTGCATGTTTTAGAGAGAGAGAGAGAGACTAACTTTGGAGTTCTGCATAATTACCTTGCTAAACTTAATTACAACTTAATCCTTAGACATTAAAAAAAAAACTAGCCGTTTCTGACTATTGGGCTACTTCCAACCAACCATCTAACGGTTTTAGTTGGTTGCGATGACCAGTCGTGAGAGCCTGTTTGCTATTTTTTCAGGTCAACCATCACCATATAATAATGTGTGTGCGTGTGTGCACGAGAGAATAATTACCTTGCTAAACTTGCATTTTCCCCATAATAAAAAAAAAAAAAAAACAAAAACAGTAGATTACCGAAAGTAGGGAAAAATTCTCCCTAACACTAAATTATTTAGATCTAACGTATGTAGATTTATAATATGTGTTATTATTATATATACAAAGTAAAACAAACACATGGTTTTTATTTCATTACACGTTTTTATTGAATGAATGACTTGGTATACGATGAAGAGATATCTTCTTCACTATGGATAAAGAGAAACATGGTCCAACATCAATTACATATGGGGAGAAATGGGTCAAAGTGTAGCAAAAGGCTCAAAATATAAATTAAATAGAATTATTTTTTATTTTTTTTGTTAACTATGGGTATCTAGATTTTTTGGCCTGACTAATCCCGCGGGTTCATATTAACTCCACAACCGCATGGACTGAGTTATTTTAGGATTGAATGAGAACCATTCCACTTGCACCCATAACAGGAAGAAAGAACACTTAACACCCCGTGTGAGTGGCCTCTAGACAGTAAAAAGAATCAAACTCAATACATTCCGCTTCCTGAGATGTAGGCTAAATAGAATTATCACTGAGAATGCACAATAGAACAGCTTAATTTGATTGAATTATATGATTGAATTAGCCCACTACCAAATTTTACACATGATTATAAACCAAAGTTGATGCTTCTTATTCATACAGTTACGGAACTTTCTAAATCATATGCCACATGACAATTAACAAGCCGTTCTACCTCGAATTGAGCTAATGAACTTGAGATGATACAGTGTTGGATGGATGGTTGACACTTGACACTTCTTTCGATACGACGGTTGAGTTGTTTTGCATTTTTTTTTTCAACTTTTCCATAGAATAACTTTCATCAAAATGAACCATCACATCTGAGGGAGTGATGAGGGAGTGACAGTCAACCACCCACCCAATACCAGCTCAACTCAAATTCATGAGAGCAGATTCAAATCTGAGAGTCCTGTGATTGATCCAAAGGGTTGAGAATTAGTCGACTTGCCTATCAATACATGGGGAAGTGGGCCGACTGAAATCCCGCCCTTGGGCAGGCCGCAGGTCGGAAGGAGACGATTTGATTGCCATGTGAGGAAGCCACCGTGACCCTGACATACATCCAGGATTTCCTCATAGAACAAGAGGAAACCAGTGTCACACGCACGAGGCTTGCCCCAACGTTCAAAAGCCAAAACCGAGGGAGAGCATAGCCTTGCCAAGGCTGAGGTTGAGGGTTCAAGTCCCTCATTCCGCTCGTCCTTTTTCTGATTTGCAGAGAGGCTCCGATCTGGCCTCAGTAACTATGGCAATTCTCTCTTCAGCTTAGGGACCCGATCAGAGCCAGGTATAGATCATTTTCTCTCTCTCTCTCTCTCTCTCTCTCTCTCCCCCTGTTACACATACACTCCCATTCCTTAAATGGCAACAAAAGTAATTCTGCCTGGACATCCCAATTTTATCTTCATCGTCATCATTTCTAATGAGGTATACCGCTGTTCATCTTGGGGTTCTCCGTTACTGATTTTCGGGATACTTCTTTCTGAGATTTTCCCTCTCAGTTCTTCTTGAGGTTGAACATTTGGGCTTCTAGCGTACTGAAGCGTCTGCTTGGGCGCCATTGATCGTTTCTGCAAGTAATTGACGGTTGATTTCCGCCCAGGTAATGTCGGCGGCGTTTTCTCTCTGTATCTCTGCAATGTTTGTTTGTCTTTAAAAAAAATAAAAAATCTGTTCTTGCATTTGTATGTCTGCTATCGTGTGTTGATTGCTTCGGCTATTTATTTAACTTAGATACTGTGATTGAAGTTGCTTGACTGTATTTGTGAGTTAATGGTGCAATGTGGTGTGTTCAATTAGCTGGTTTATGAGAGGTTTCGGATCAGTCTGAAGGTGTACAAGATTGGGTAGTGAAGAAATTCAATTCGTAGGCTGTTCTTTTTGGTGCTGAGATTTCAACCCTTTTAAGGACCTCAGATAGCGTTCAAATTGAACTAGTAATTACCTTTTTTTTTTTTTCTGTGAATTGGCCCCTGGTGAAAAGTGAAGAAGAAATGCCGATCCATTAAAGAGCTGGACAATCAATTCAAGAGTTGGAAAATGAATTCTCCCCGTTGAGATCAGAATTAGTATAACTCTTCAAAATCCTATTTTTCTGGATCTGTTTTCTGCTACTATTGATAATCACGTGATCTTATAGTTATCTTTTTTATATCCTTAAACCTGTCCACCGAATTCTGCTGTTTGCCTAGGTTATAAAGAGTTTACCTTGGTGAAATTTGTTATAATTTCAAGTCTGTCCATCAGATCCTGGTCCAATTTACGGGAACATCCTCTTGTTGTAATAGACCGTTGACCAAAGTTCTCTGGCCATTTAGCCTGTTTTAACTGCAAAATTGAGATTTTTCCTTAATCTGGTTTTTTTTTGTTTTTTTTTTTTGTTTTTTTTGTTTCAAATTTCTATGATTTTGGTTTTCTAAGGGATTTCTGAACTTCTAAGCCTTAGGAGATTAGTGTCCCATCATAATCATCTGGAAAATTGGGGACAAAGGAAAAAACAGGTTGTTTAGGGGTTGTTACAGATCTCCTCATGGAGTTGTTTATATTATTATGTTGTGAAAAGCTAGATGGGCATCTGCCGTGGATATCTTCTGTGGAATTTCAATTGACTAGTTTCTCAGACAGTGTGTAGTGTAATGTGGTTCCAATGAAGTTTCATAATGTCTGAGCTCCTTCTGTGCCAATATTATTAGCCTTAATGTTGATAGCAATTCTATAGGTAATCCAGGGCATGCTTGTATTAAGGGTGAAATCATGAGGGCAAGTTTTGTTGCTTGGTTTTCTAATCCCAGTGGTAGTTCTGATTCTCTCCGGAGTTTGAAGCAATTATTAATGGACTGGAAGTCTTGTCAATGAATGAGTGGCTGGATGTGATTATTGGATGGCGTCACAACAACTCTGCAGGGCTTTGTAGTTGTACCTTAGTAGGAAAGTTAGACTCTTCAGTTCTCATGGAATGTTTTCTTAGTCATGGAGTTTAAGGCCTGCTAATACTCTTGCTAATGAGCTAGCTGGGGGAGGTGTCAATAGACATTCGTTGTACTTGGGTCCCTCCCCTTCTCATTAAATCGATGTGTGGACTTGTCCAAGATATCTTCCCTTGAAATAGATGGGAGGTCTACTGTTTTATGCAACAAAGATTGAAATCTAGTAGATATTATTTTTTCTAATAAACTTATGTTTCTTTGAGAGAGATCAACCCTTGGGGTCCTCTCTTGATTCACTTGCGCCAATATGTTTCCTTTTGAGTTCTCTTTCAGTGAGCTTATGATAAGGGAATATGGAATACCTCATCTTGCTCTGTTGTGTTATAAGTCACTTCTTGTCCTACTGCTAACATGCACAAATGATGAAACCTGGCAAATCTGATATATATATATATATATACCTTTAAGTTAATTGATTTAATGCTAACTTTGCATTGTACTTGTGGCTTGTGTCAGGTACTTAAAAATTATCCATGGCACCCACAAAAAAATCAAAAAGTGTGAATAAGCGGTATTCAAATGTTAACAAGGAGTCTCCTGATAAGGCTGGAGGTAGTGTGAACAAAACTAAGCAACGGGTAAGTTTTAGCTTCACAAGAATTCCGAGTAAAATGAACTACCATTGTGATACTTAAGCCTCCTCACATCTGTCGTGTCCCCAAAAATTTCCCCTTACATGTTGAATGGTTATAGCCAAGGCACCTTGTTTTGACTTTTGATAAATACTGCACTCCCTCGAGTAAAAGACCTCCCCGAAAAGGAAAAAAAGGTCCCTAGGAATATTTGTTGTGTTGTGACAAGCTTCAATGGGGCTATTTCTGGCTCTTACCAAGAGACTGCTACCTATTAAAACTGGTGTGCCCAAATCACTTCTCTGATTTCGTGGTGTTGATTTGACATTGATGTTGCGAGGCTTGATGGTGAGTCTACAACATGCCATAGATGTTCTCAGCTAGCACAAGTTTTGATCTCACATTGTAAATGCCTGGAATCTGGATTGCTTTAATTTAGGTGGGATGGTTGCAGACCCTTCTTTTCTTTTCCTCCTCTCTCTCTCTCTCCGTGCTACATAAAATGACTTGTAGCAAAGGATGTGGAAGAGTGCAGGCAGTTATCTTGAATATCTAAATTGAAAAACTAATTGACGTTTTGGATGTATGTTACCTGATTAAATATTTAATGTGCAAATGTGCAAATGTGCTTAAATGGTGTGAGCTTTATATGTTTTTGAAAATGCTTGTGATTGTGATCAAAATTAGATTGTGTCATTCAACAATAAGATATTTTGTTTTGGTGATAAGGGGTGGTTGATATCTTCCTGCTCAGTGGTGATATGTTTTATTTCAGTTGCTTCCTTAAGTTATGAGACATGTAACTTGGTCACAAGCATGTGAGTTATCGTTCCCACAGTGACCAGAGGTTCACTGTTCAATTTAATATCAATTTTTGGTCCGCAAATTATGTTTTCTTCTTTTAATATAGGCAAGAGATTGGGGAGATTTAACTGGGTGTATCTCCAAGGAATTAACTGGAAAATCTGGAAAAGCTACAAGACTGAATGGCTGCCGAAACTTTAAATTTATTGAAAATAATAATGTTCTTTTCTGATCTGGATATGGTTCATATTGTTATGCACTCCACACTGATAAACAACTAAATTGTAAAGTAGTTTGGGCTTATGAATCTCCAAGGAATTAACTGGAAAATCTGGAGAAGATACAAGGCTGTATGGCTGCCGAAACTTTAAGTTTATTGAAAATAATAATGTTTTGTTCTGATCTGGATATGGTTCATATCGTTATGCACTCCACACTGATAAACAACTAAATTGTAAAGTAGTTTGGGCTTATGAACATTTCATGGTGACTGCCATCCTTTGCCTTGCAGAAGAGAAAATTGTCTGACATGTTAGGGTCTCAGTGGAGCAGGGATGAACTTGTGCGATTTTATGAAGCCTACCGGAAGTATGGGAAAGACTGGAAGAAGGTTTGCTCCATCTCTTGTCATTCTGAATTGATGCACTTCTAATGATAAGATGCTAGACTTTTTTTTTTTTTTTTTTTTTGGGGGGGGGGGGGGGGGGGGTATTGTCATTTTATATTTTCTTTTAAAAAATTCATATTCAGTTTCTGTAGAAGTGCGAATGATTGATTAATAAAAAAAAAGTGCCAATAATTGGAAGTTTCATAAAATTCCATAAGAAACTGTGATTTTTATTTAATGCATTTGTCTTGATATTTTTTTTTTTTTGGGGATAAGTGTTGTATATATATAATGATAGAGCTCCAAGAATACAGAAAAAGGGTCTTTTGGGAAAGGATACCCAAGAACAAACAAAAGAAAAATCAGAGATAATGGGAAGTCCTATCCATAGTGAATTGGGTAGATAAATCCCAAGAATTTACAATGTGTTTGTTTCTGGGCGTTTCAAGGCAAGTTCTCTCGAGCATGGAGAGATTTCCCCGGATTTCAAAGACAATGTTTCGGCCCTGATCCATCCCGTAGGCCCACCAAGTTGATTGGACCTGCAAGACAAGCAAAGACAAGGGGATGAGGCGGGCCTGTGGCCCCGTGTCCACTCCGATGCCAAAGTTAGGGCTCTGTGAACAGTTGATGGGCTCGGTGTAGAGCCCACAACAATATTTAAGTGTAAGTGGGGTAGGTATGAGATTCTCCGTCCCAGGTGTCAAAGCGAGAATCCCAAGGATGAGTACTGAGTAATAAATGTTCTCGTACCTGAATTCTCGGGATTTGCCCTATTATAGTGAATAATGCGTTTTCTCTAAATACCGCTTTTGCCCTTTGCTCCTGTGTTTGGGTTTGAGAAGATGCTTTCTTATATCTAATCGGGAACATCCATGTGGCTTACTGATCGAGTCCTACGTGTCGTGGTTCTCTTGACAGTGTAGCAGAAGTCCCCAACACTTGCCTCGTTGCCCTGCTAAATCTGTAGGGTTTGGCTGAGCAAAGAAGAAGGATGGAAATTCCCCCCAATAACTTGTCTCGTTGCTCTGTTGAATCCGTAAGGTTCGGTTGTGCATAAATTCTTGCCAATATGGATCAGCTGCTGTCACGTTATTCTCTGTATGGGAGACTGCTACCGGTGTTGAATTTGGGGGTGTGCGAGGTGTGCTGATGTCAGCTGGGGGTGAGGGTATCGATGTGGGCACTGCGGCCAAACCACATCAGTTAATTTCTTCATGTCTACCGAGGTGGTCATGGGATTGGCACGTGACCTCCCTGCTGTTGTTGTTCCAATGCGGAGGATCCGATGTGGAAGGATCGATGTAATTAGACCGATGTGACTGGACCGATGTGGGCACCGCGGCCAGTTCACATCGGTCCATTTGAAGTTATGTGCCGATGTGGTCATGGGATTGGCACGTGACCTATGCAGCACTTGTGATCCGATGTGACTTGACCGATGTGGGCACTGCGGCCAGTACACATCGGTCCATTTGAAGAAGTTTGGCCGATGTGGTCACGGGATTGGCACGTGACCTATGCAGCGGCGGTGATCCGATGTGACTTGACCGATGTGGGCACCGCGGCCATTACACATCGGTCCATTTGAAGAAGTTTTGCCGATGTGGTCACGGGATTGGCACGTGACCTATGCAGCGCTTGTGATCCGGTGTGACTTGACCGATGTGGGCACTACAGCCAGTACACATCGGTCCATTTGATGAAGTTTTGCCGATGTGGTCACGGGATTGGCACGTGACCTATGCAGCGCTTGTGATCCAATGTGACTTGACTGATGTGGGCACTGCGGCCAATACATATCGGTCCATTTGAAGAAGTTTTGCCGATGTGGTCACGGGATTGGCACGTGACCTATGCAGCGGCGGTGATCCGATGTGACTTTACCGATGTGGGCACTGCGGCCAGTACACATCGGTCCATTTGAAGAAGTTTTGCCGATGTGGTCACGGGATTGGCACGTGACCTATGCAGCACTTGTGATCCGATGTGACTTGATCGATGTGGGCACTGCGGCCAGTACACATCGGCCAAACTTCGGTCCATTTGAAGAAGTTTGGCCGATGTGGTCACGGGATTGGCATGTGACCTGGTGTGACTGGACCGATGTAGGCACCGCGGCCAGTACACATCGGTCCATTTGAAGAAATTTGCCGATGTGGTCACGGGATTGGCACGTGACCTACCTGCTGTTGTTGATCCGATGCGAGGGGGCCGATGTGAATGGACCGAATTGATCAGGCCGATGTGAATGAACCGAATTGAGCGCCGCGGTCAAGACGCATCGGTCAAATGGAGAAGATTGCTGATGTGGTCACGGGATTGGCACGTGACCCGATGCGACTGGACTGATGTGAGCACCGCGGCCAGTACACATCGGTCCATTTGAAGAAATTTGTCGATGTGGTCACGGGATTGGCCCGTGACACGATGTAGCGGCGGTGATCCGATGTGACGGAACCGAGGTGGGAACTGCGATCGATGTATGTCTATCCTTTGTAGAGACTTTGCTGGTGTCGATGTGAAATGGATCTGGATCCGGATCCGGATCCGGGTCGAGAACATGGATACCGCAAAGCGGGACCCGATTGACGAACCCGGGAGGCGTCTTCGGTAATAAATGCACCGCTTCGACGTTCCAATAGCGAGGTGCCACGTGGAGTGCCTGTCAATAGATTGCATATATAAAGGGGTGGTGGGGTATGGAGGGCCCTCATTCTGGAGAACTATTGCTCACGTCGGGAAGGCAGAGATTTTTGACATCGGTTTGGCTACATCGGTTCTGCGACACCGGTTCGGCGACATTGGCTCGGCGCGGAATTTTGCTGGCTCGTACTCAGTAAGTAGTTTTCCTTAACTTGGTTGTCCACTTTCTTAGACAATGGTTGATGAGGGGAGGGATACCGATATGGAGGTAGACATCGAAACTGTGGGATCGTCGTCCTCCACTAGTAGTAGCAGCGGGTCGACTAGTTCAGCAAGGGTATTTACAGATCGGGTATCCGAGGGCGGTCCCGAGACGGAGTTTAGGACAGAGGAGTCCATTGAACAAAGCAGAAGTCCGTCTCGGAACATCAGCAGGTCAGGAACATCATCAGGTCTGTCTCGGCAAGAACTATTGGCAGGGGTCTCGACACACGAGCTAGGGTCCGAGGTCATTCGTGAGGCCCGTGAGGAGGCCAATGCCCCTCCAAAATTTGATGCGAGGGAAGAGGTCTGCTTGCTGACCAAGACTGAATTTGCCAGTCTCCGGGAGCGGTATCAAATACCCGACGATGTGGAGATCCGGATGCCCGCCCCCGGGGATAGGGCCTGCTGGAGTCGTCGGTCGGAGCATTGTGTAAACCTCGAGATGTTCAAGGCTGGCTTCCGCGTGCCGGTACCGCGGTTGGTTGCCGAGATCCTGGAATATTACAAGGTGGCCCCGATCCAGTTGATGCCTAACTCGTGGAAGAACATGATAGCTTTCATCATTTATTTTAGGAATTTGGGGCATAGGCCGATGCTGAACATGTTCCGGGCCATGTTCACGTTCACGTTCAACGACTACTGCAAGACGGGGTGGTATTACTTCGCCAAGAAGCCGGACTTCGGTGACCTTTTAGCAGACAAGCCCACATCGATCAAGCTCTGGAAGAACAAATTCGTCTACATCCGGGGTGAGAGTGTGGTGTTAGAGAACGTCTGGAAAAAATTGGATGCGGAGACGCTGAATACCGACGTGCCCTTGCTGTTAGAAGAGTCTGAGTTGTTGCGGCGAGCTCGTCACTCGGAGGGGACTCCCATCCGTGTCGCCGACCTGAGAAACCCCTTACTTTTATATGAGAACAGACTGCATGAGTATTTCCCTTGACGTAGTTTTTGCTCACATCGACCTACTAACCTCTGGCTGATTCTGTTTTTGTATATTGCAATGATGTTGTCGAAGGAGTATCTGATGGAGCTGCGGAGGAAGGAGGCCACCAAAGAACGGGAGGCCGAGGCGAAGAGGTCCCAGGACGACCAAGGGAAACGGACAGAGCCGGATAGGCGCAGTGGTGAGGGGGACACGGCGCGAAACCCTGAAAAGATCACGTAAGACATCCCCCGACTCTGCTTTGGCCAATGCAGCCCGTATATATGCCATGCCCCTGATTCCTCGGTATCGTGTTCTTGATTTTTTAGGAAAGGGGGCCGCGCTTACTACCCCTGAGCCAGTTCTAGCGCTTGCCGAATCGACTGGGAAAGGTGGGGTTAGGCATCCCACCCCTCAACGTTCCCAACAGCACTCCGCGTCCCCATCTGTCAGACCGAGGGAGTACCTGGGGCAGGGGGGAGATATGAGTGAGTTCCGTCGTATTCCCCTAATCGGCCCCTTGCCTAGGAGGAAGACGGGTGACGAGCAGGCATTCCGTCCTGACTGGGCTTTGACCGACGACGATACGGCCATGGGTGATATTCGCGCCGCTCGCGAGCTGATGAAGGGGGCCATCCTGCCTCGAGACTGGGAGTTGGTGCAGGATCTACCCACCCCGTCCCTGATATCGGGCGCCGATACCCTTGCTACGTCGGTAAGCTTGTGCCTTTGCTTCCCTGACCCCTTTCCAGCTTTGCGTAATATTCCTCATCTTTTTTCTTGTTGTCTTGGTGTAGCTCGGGGTGTACATGGAAACTTTGAAGCAGCGCGCCGAAAAAACGGCGAAGGACCTGAGCGAGACGGATCGCAAGTTGCATCAGGCCGAGGAGCAAAGGGAAGATGCCAGGGCGCAGCTTCGCTCCAAGGAGCGGGAGTTCACCTCTGTGACTGTTGAGAATGTTAAACTCCGAGCCGAGGTGGAGACTCTTCGTGAGGAGAGGGTCCGTCATCAGGAGGCAGAGAAGGCGAGTAAGGAGCGGATTGCCAAGCTGCGGTCCATCGCTGAAGCCTCCAAAGATCGAGGGACCAGGTTTAAGGAGGCCTTCCTGAAAGCGCGGTCCATAGCTGCCAGGGCCGTCCGCTTATACCAGAAGTCGGAGGCCTTCAAGGAGTTGGTGGGAAGATGCTCGCTTTACAGCTTCACCCAGGGTGCTGAGGCGTTGAAGGAATACGTGGATGAAAAGGTGCCCGGGGTGGACTATACTGATCTGAATGCCTGAGGCCTGTCAACGTGTCAGCGGAGATACCTAAGGTGGATGACGCCGAGATTCTTCGGCAGCTGGCAGAGGCATTTAAAGGAGAGAATCCTCCCCCTTCCCCTGATGGCGATGAGACTCCTTGTACACCTCGGGCTGGTACCGCCTCTCCCACAGGTCTTCCTTGCACCCCCGGTGGTTATCCCTCGCGTATTGCTGGTGAAGCTGGCAGCAGTGGGGTGGTTCATCAAGGAGAGAGCAGCTAGGGGTCTGTCTATGTAACTATTTTTTTTTGTTTTTTTTTTTTATAGTGCCAATAGGGCGCCTCAGTGTTTTTACTGTAAGGGGAGCCCCTACTTTATGAAATGTAGAGCCGTTGTTGAACTCTTGAGCATATGTGAATATAAGTTGTCTTTGACTGTCTTCAAACTGCTGTCTTTTATTTCCTTGTGTTGTGTACGATTCAAACTGGCTTGACTGTTGTATGTCGATATGCGGCCGTCAAAACTAAGATTGGGGCTGTCTACCCTCCTTGGCGAAATACCGATGTGCCGCTTGGGTCGTACTTTAGGTTGGTGTGCCTTCTACCCTCTTCGGCCAAATGTGTCCACAAGTTAGGGAACTCTTTGGGCCGCACGGGTCTCAATTTGGATTGGAGCTCTATCTACCCTCGTCGGCCAAATGTGTCCACTCCTTAGTGACTCTTTTGGCCGCATGGGTCTCCAGGTGTTTTGGAGCTTTGTCTACCCTTCGCGGCCAAATGTGTCCACAAGTTGGTGAACTCTTTTGGTCGCATGGGTCTTCGACCAAAGGTCGGGGCTTAGTCTACCCTCCTCGGCCAAATGTGTCCACAAGTTGGTGAACTCTTTCGGTCGTATGGGTCTTCGACCAAAGGTCGGGGCTCAGTCTACCCTCCTCGGCCAAATGTGTCCACAAGTTGGTGAACTCTTGCGGCCGTATGGGTCTCAATTGGGGTTGTACCTTTGTGACGTCGGTATGGAGACAGTATTGGAAGCCAAATGACACTTGCTTTGAAATGATGGCCGCAATGGCCGAGTTACATCATTGAAAGGAAAGAAAGAAAAAAAAAAAACTACTGGTAGAATGGGCGGAGGTGCTCCGCGTTCCATGCCCGGGGTAAGGCTTTTCCGTCCATGTCGACTAGATGATATGCGCCGCTCCGTAGTGCCTGTGTAACTTGATAGGGTCCTTCCCAATTGGGAGCTAATTTTCCCTGATTGGTGGGGTCGGATGCGATGGTCCTTCGGAAAACAAGGTCTCCGACCTTGAATGATCGTTGACGCACCTTCTTGTTGTAATGCCGGGCCACTTGTTGTTGGTGAGCAGCTATCCGGATCTGGGCCTGATCTCTTGTTTCCTCTAGGAGGTCTAAGTTTGCGCGCAAACCTTCATCGTTGGAGGCAGGGTCATAGTTTGTGATCCTATGTGAGGGGATCCTCACCTCCAGGGGGACACATGCTTCAGTGCCGAAGGCCTGCCTGAATGGGGACTCTCCTGTGGCCGTTTTTGGGGTTGTCCGATCGGCCCACAAAATGTGTGGCAGCTCGTCTAACCATCGACCTTTGGCGCCCTCCAATCGGGATTTGATGCCTTTGAGCAAAATCTTGTTGGTAGCTTCCGTCTGTCCGCTGGTCTGGGGGTGCTTCACCGCGCCTCGCCGATGGTCAATACGGTGTTCTTCGTAGAATTCGGAGAAGGCCCTGTTATCAAATTGCTTGCCGTTGTCGGTGATCAGCACCCGGGGAATACCGTTGCGGTAAACAATAGATTTTTTGAAAAATTCACGTATTGCGCTCTCTGGTATGTTGGATACCGCCTCCGCTTCGTCCCATTTAGTAAAGTAATCCACCGCGACTAAGAAGAATTTCCTTTGGTAGCGAGCAGGGGGAAACGGACCCATGATGTCCATTCCCCAAGTGGTGAAGGGAATGGGGGCTGCTTCTATGGACCTTAGGGGGGCAGCTGGGAGGTGGGGAACTGGGGCATACATCTGGCACTTCCCACATTTCTTTACGTAGTCGATGCATTCCTTCCGCATCTTTGGCCAGTAATAGCCCTGACGCAATATCTTATGAGCGAGGACTCTCCCCCCTTGATGTGCTCCGCAAATACCTTCGTGGACTTCCTGGATAGCCAATGCTGCTTCTGACGGGCGCAAGCACCGCAACAGGGGGAACGTAAAGGTTTTCTTGTACAGAGTGTCTGCCTCAACCACATAGTGGGTGGCCTTGGACTGTATCCGCCTGGCCTCCTTCCGGTCTTCCGGTAGGGTGCCCTCTCGAAGAAATGAGTAGATCGGGTCAATCCACGACGGCTCTGACGCTGCTGGTAATACCACTTTAGAGTTGGGATCCACCGTTGAGTGTAACAGGGTTTCGGTGTACACTGAATGATCCAGATCTGACAAATCCGAAGTAGCCAATCTTGACAGGGAATCCGCTAGTGTGTTCTGATCCCGAAGCATGTGGCGCAGTGTAAAACTGTCAAAAACCGAGGCTGCCTCGTGCACCTTCCGCAAGTACGCGGCGATACTGACTTTCTTTGCCTCGTACTCGCCGTTTACCTGGCGCACCACCAGCTGAGAATCGCTGGATGCTTTTATCCTTATAGCCATTACTGCCTTAGCCAGGCGTAGTTCGGCAATTAGGGCCTCGTACTCGGCGGCATTATTAGACACCTGGAACATGAATCGAAGGGCATAGCGAATCTGAAATCCTTCGGGGCTGGTGAGTATGAAACCAGCACCGCACTGGGTCTTGTTCGATGCCTCATCGACAAACAGGGTCCAAGGTTGCGAGGTGCTTTCTTTGCTTTGGCTGTCCGCTGCTTCCTCCGTTTCTTCAGGAGGAGATGACTCAATCAGAAAATTGGCCAAGGTTTGAGCCTTGATGGCCGTGCGAGGCTTGTAAGTGATATCGAACTCCCCCAATTCGACAGCCCAATTGATTACCCGGCCCGAGATGTTCAGCTTCGACAAAATTTTCTTGAGGGGCTGATCAGTTAGGACGGTAATGGAATGCGCCTGAAAATATGGCCTGAGCTTCCGTGCAGACGTCACCAATGCTAAAGCAACTTTCTAAATGAATTTGTACCGAGTTTCAGCCTCCAGCATAATTTTACTGACGTAATAAATCGGACGCTGGACGCCCTCCACCTCCTTGATGAGCACGGCATTTACCGCCCTTGAAGATACTGCTAAGTACAGCTCTAATGTGTCTCTAACTTCGGGCTTAACCAAGAGTGGAGGAGATGCCAAGTACGTTTTCAATGCCTCGAACGCTTGCTGACATTGGGCAGTCCATTCAAAGGTCTTGTTGCCCTTAAGGGTCTGGAAAAAAGGGAGGCACTTGTCCGCCGAACGAGACATGAATCGACTTAGAGCAGCCACCCGTCCTGTAAGCTCTTGCACTTCCTTCACCCTGGTCAGTGCTGGCATACTGAGGATCGCCGTAATTTTCAAGGGGTTCGCCTCAATGCCACTGCTGGATACCATGAATCCGAGGAACTTCCCCGAGGTGACTCCAAACGCACACTTGGCAGGGTTGAGACGCATTCGGTGTTGTCGTAATACTCCGAATGCCTCTTCCAGGTCTTTGACATGGTCCTTCCCGACCAGGCTTTTTACTAGCATATCATCGACGTACACCTCCACGTTTCTTCCGATCTGCTTTGCGAAGATTTTGTTTACTAGCCTTTGGTACGTGGTCCCAACATTTTTAAGATCGAAGGGCATAACATCATAGCAAAAGAGGCCTCGGTTGGTGACAAAGGCAGTTTTCTCCGAATCGGCCGCATGCATTTGGATATGATTGTAACCAGAGTAGGCGTCCATGAAGCTTAACTGTGCATGCCCGGCCGTAGCATCAATGAGCTGATCAATCCGAGAAAGGGGGAAGCTGTCTTTCGGGCATGCCTTGTTCAGGTTAGTGAAATCAATGCAAATTCGCCATTTGTCCCATGTCTTCGGGACCATGACCACATTTGCAAGCCACTACGGGCAATGGATTTCTCGGATGAAACCCGCCTCCAGCAATTTCACTACTTCATCATCTATAAGATGCTGCCGAGACGCAGCGAATGTCTGCTTCTTTTGGCGCACTGCTCGGTGTCGAGGATCTACATTCAGGCAATGCTGTGCAATGTCTCGCGGAATTCCCAACATGTCGGCAGCTGACCAGGCAAAAATGTCGGCATTTTCCCTTAAGAAACCTACTAGTTCCGTCCTCTGCGGCTCTGTGAGTGATGACCCGATCTGGATCGTTCTATCCGGACTTTCCTCTACCAGAGGGACCTGGACTAGGTCCTCGGCGGGTGCTCCTCTCTGCTGCTTGGGATCATCCCGCAGGTCTTCGACATGCACCTGCAAAGCCTGGGCTGGCTTTTTACAATCCGTGAGCTCGGCTGAATAACACTTTCGTGACACGAGCTGATCCGTCCGGCATTCCCCAGCGCCTCTTGGTGTGGGGAATTTGATGACCAAATGTAATGGAGACGGGACCGACCTGAGCGCAATCATACCAGGCCGTCCCAGCAAAGCATTGTAGAATGACGGGACATCGACTACCAAGAAGTTCATCGTGACCCTTGACTCCTGGGGGTAAGTGCCTGCCCTGACGGGCAGCCGGATAGATCCCTTTACAGAGACGAGGTCACCCGAGAAGATGACCAGGGGATAATTTATGGGCAATAGATGCTCGGGCGGAATCTCCATGCGTTGGAAGACTTGTCAGTAGATGATATCCGCAGAGCTGCCTGTATCGACCATGATCTTGTGGACATCGCTGTCCTCAATCCTCAAAGTGATGACAATGGCGTCTTCATGAGGCAGTTCCAGACCGCACAGATTCTCGTCATTGAATGTCAGGAAGTCTCCTGTGTGAGCCCTCTTCCCAGGCCACTTCGTAGATTTGACACTCCGAGCATAACCCTTTCGAGCCTTGGCGGATGTGTTGCCAACTGCTGGTCCGCCAGCGATAGTCATTGCCTTCCGTCCTTGGTTAGAGGGGTCATAAATCAACTCGTCGACCATGGCCGAGGTGCCCGCCTCGGTCAATTAGGGTCGGTCAATTGTTGTGTTCGTTTCTGGCATCGGCCCGACCTTTGGTACGCGCGATCTGTCCTTCGCACTCCGTCAGTCATATCTCAACCTCGCAGTTCTGATAGTAGCCACTTGATCATCGGGTAAGTCTGCTGCCAGAGGTGGATCGAGAACACACAATGGTGGCGGCGGAGGAGTTTGGTCCCAGCGTCGCCGTGGCAACCTAGGGTAGGTCCTTAGCTGAGGCCTTCCCTGGGATTCCAAAGAATTCAATATCCTTCCCTGTTCGTGTACTTGTTGAGGGGTATAGACGAACTGACAATGGATGACTCCAATGTCCCTATGCGCCGGGGTCGGTCCTCTTTTTCCCCTTTCTCCTTGTCGATGAGGCTGCTGCTTAGGGCGCCTCTCTGGGTACTGGGGCTCGACCGCCCTGTCTCTCCTCCTCTCCTCTCGAGGAAGATCCCTGCAACCTTCTCTTCTGTCTATCCTCCTAGGTTCTCTTCTTTCCTGCCGTCTTGGTTCCCTTTCGGGTGTTTTCTCCCGTGGTGGGAGGGGTGGTCTTCTCCACTCTTCCGCTGATGCCGCGGGTACTCTTGGGGCGTTGTGATCCACGTATTGCTTGTAATATCCCCTCCGAATGAGGTCCTCGATCTCTGCCTGCAAATTCCAACACTCGTCGGTGGTATGACCAATGTCTCGATGATACTGGCAGTACTTGTTCGGGTTTCTCCGCTGTGCTTCGGTTAAAATCTTTTGGGGCCTTTGGAGATAGCTGTCGTTAGCGATGAGCGTATATACGTCTCCGAGGGGCCTGTTGAGCGAGGTGTAGTCACTGAACTTCTTCTGGATCAAGCCTCGAGCTCTAGCTTCCTCTCTTCTCGACCTCTTGTGCTCTCCTGGCCATGTGAGATCTTGCCTTTCATCTGATCGCTTGTTGGGAGTGTCAATTAAGCCCTTGCTGGCTTCGTAGATCTCGTTAGCTGTGGCGAACTTCTCACAACGAGCCAAGAGCTCTTGTAAGTCGGCCGGTTCCTTTTTGGTGATGGAAAATCTGAGCTTTGGGTCATTGACCGCTGCTCTCAATGTAGCAAAGTGAACCGCCTCATCGATGTCTTTCACCTGTAGGACCTCCAAATTGAATCTGGCCAAGAAGGCCCGCAGGGCCTCATCGGACCTTTATCTCATGTTCATGAGGTGCGCGCTGGTCTTCCGCTGCACCCTACTTCCTTGGAAGTGCATTCTGAAGAGCCTTCCCATGGTTTTGAAAGAGTCAATGGACCGCGGAGGTAGGTTGTTAAACCACATCCGAGTCGCGCCTTTTAGAGTAAGGGGAAAGGCCCTGCACATAATCGCATCTGGGTTCGCGTGGAGGACCATCGCGCCCACAAAATTGTTCAAATGGTCGACTGGGTCAGTAGACCTGTCGTAAGAATCTACCGGTGGCATGCTGAACCGCTTGGGCAAGGGGACCCTCATGATGATATCAGTGAAAGGGTTGTCCGTAGAATAATCCCTGTCTTCATCCGGGGTCACCCCTGCCCTCTCCATCGTCTCGACCTTTCGGTTCAAGACTGCTAATTGGTCCGCTATTTTTGCGGCTACCTCCGGGTCCATGGGAGCACTTTGTTTATCTGTGCCCCTGACGACCTCTGGTAGCGCTACGTGTTGCGGAACCAAAAGCTCTTCCAATGCATCATCGCTTCGCCCAATTGCTGCTCTCGGCTGGGGGCCGAGCCTTTCTCGAGCAGGGATCCTCCTGTGCTGCGACGTTGATCCCGTTCCACTTATTTCTGGAGCTGGGTGCGCGCTGGTCCCATGTCTGGCGGGTCTAGCTCCGCTTTGCCCATGACAATCTCGAGGTGGATCTCTAGGGGGGTCAGCCTCCTTATGCGGATCAGTTGGGGAGACGACGCCTATGGGGGGACGGGATGTGGCCTCAGCGATCGGGGGCTGTAACCCTTGCACAAATCTGGTTAGCACCGCAAGTTGTTGTGCCACAGTCTCAAATTGCTCGTATGTGACGAACGCCTCATGCGAGGGTATTTGCTCGGCCACTCGCTTTCCTCTATCTCTGTTAGGTCTCGATTCCGACCTATCTTCATCTTCAGGGTTCGTACGTTGGTCAATCAGAGGGGGGTTGGGATTGACCATATGGCTTCGGGTTCTTCTCGGGCTCATAGCTCAAGATTCCTCTCTGGCTTTTATCCGTTGACGTCAAACCTCAAACAGGCCCCACGGTGGGCGCCAAACTGTTTCGGCCCTGATCCGTCCTGTAGGCCCACCAAGCTGACTGGACCTGCAAGACTAGCAAAGACAAGGGGAGGAGGCGGGCCTGTGGCCCCGTGTCCACTCCGATGCTAAAGTTAGGGCTCTGTGAACAGTTGATGGGCTCGGTGTAGAGCCCACAACAATATTTAAGTGTAAGTGGGATAGGTATGAGATTCTCCGTCCCAGGTGTCAGAGCGAGAATCCCAAGGATGAGTAATGAGTAATAAATGTTCTCGTACCTGAATTCTCGGGATTTGTTCTATTTATAGTGAATAGTGCATTTCCTCTAAATACCGCTTTTGCCCTTTGCTCCTGTGTTTGGGTTTGAGAAGATGCTTTCTTATATCCAATCGGGAACATCCACGTGGCTTGCTGGTCGAGTCCTATGTGTCGTGGTTCTCTTGACAGTGTGGCAGAATTCCCCAACAGACAATATTGTCCCAAATCTGACTGAATGGGCGTGACTTCCCAGCCCACGTCCCGAGATTCTGGTCCATCCAAATAAGGAGGATGGTTGTACAAAAAGCTGTCCTGCCACCATGTCACATGGAAACTTTCCTTTGTAGTTTTTGTAGATTCAACTCGACTCCTAGTCAAAAGCTTGTATCTGCCTTCTAGAAGGCCTGCAGCGCCTAAGGATTCCTTCTATAAATGGGTGGAGAAGGGGCAATTGAAGAAGCGGTGCTCAATTGATTGACTGACATAAGAAATAGTTGGATTGGATGGGAATGTGTCTGCTGTAGAAAGCTCCTAATCGGGAGGGACCTTGTGAAAGCTCTCCAACTGATAATCCTGTGGCATGGGATGAATTCTTTGGACCATACAACACCCGCCCAAGCAAAATTAGGGGCATGAGATTTGACGAGCTCCCAAGTGGAAGATGAAGCGAAGACATCCATCTTCGAAGCCGCCCAAATGACGAGGTCACAAGAGGAGGAAAGATGGGCCCGATTGCCAAGTACTATTCATGTTGATAGAAGACACGAGCTAATCTGTCCCGGCCCGACTATTGTCTGATTCTATTCCAGTAAATCGAAAGGAGAAACTCCGTGGGGATGCCAGTTATCAAGCCATAAAAGAGTAGCAGTCCCATCATCAAGTTGTGTCTTAATAACATCAGTCACCAAGTGTCTGTGTTCAAACATCTTCCTCCAAGTCCATGAACAATCCAAGCACAGGAAACGGTCCATATGGAATCATTATTTAGGAATCTTGTGCAAGGCCACTTAACCCCAAATGCTTTTTTTTTTCTTTCTGGTTGCTACTTTCCATATCAGTTTAAGGATGCAAGCTGTGCTTGCCTCCTTGACTCTTCTTAACCCAACCCCCCTTAATCAGTGGGAAGGAATAGAGTAGTCCAGCTAATGGTGTGCAAGAATTTATTGTTGTTGGATCCCTTCCATATTTATCAGCGCTTCAATCTTCTGGATGACGGAGGGAGGAATCCCAATGACCCCTGCCCAATATATGTAAAGGCTTTGCATGACAGATTTAACCAATTCCAAACGGCCACATAGGATAAAAATATAGCTTTCCATAACTGGAGCTCCTTTTGGAGCTGGTCCAAAATAGGAGAGCAGTTGTGGGCTGCAAAGCCTGGAAGGAATCAAGGGAAGACTGAGGTTATGAGGTATCAGGTTATGTAACCGGGAGAGTTGCTAAGGAGAATCCTGAAATCCTCCTGAGAGACTCCTTAGAAGGCTCATTAACTATGGATAGAAAGAAAGAAGATTTGTTCCTGTTAATCGGAAGCCTCAACAGATCTCCAAAGAAGCCAAGAGAACAAGAGATGACACGTAAGGAATTGATGTTGGCCTTGGAGGATATCATAAAATCATATTATCATCTACAAAAGCAAGGTGGGTGAGCTTGATAGCTTTGCATTTTTGGAAAAAATTATTCTCCTTATGATCAGCCTTTGTTTGTAAGTGATGCACCCAAGTAATGAAACTTCCATGACTAGGGTGAACAGGTAGGGATACATGAGCCAACCCTGCCTAAGGCTCCTCCTACTGCCAAAAAAATCCACTGGACTTTCGTTGACCAAAATAGAGAGCCGAACTGAAGAGACATAGTGATGCACTTAAGTCACAAAGACAGGAGAAAATTGCATTTTGTTCAAGACTTCCTTCAAGAAATCCAATCTAAGGGAATCGTAGGCTTTGTGAATGTCACTTTCATAAAGGCTGTGGGTGGGTGAGCCTTTCTATAAAAGCCTTTTTTCAAGTTCCATACATGGCAAGATGTTGTTGGAGATGTTTCTGCCCTCAATAAGTGCTGATTGGTTGTCACTGATTAGGATGTCCACCACTCTTCTAAGCTTGTTTGACAGAATTTTGGTCACAAAATTTGTACAGATTGTTACAAAGAGCTATCAGTCTAAAGTCCGATACGGAAAGAGGCCCATCAACTTTGGGAATTAGAAAAAGGAAGAAGATCTGATTAACCTTCAAAATTTGATTGGGATTTGGGGTTAGTGAGAAAGCTCTGTACTAGACAAATAAGATCCTGTTTAACAATGTCCCAAGCTCCAGTAAAAAATCCCATGCTAAAACTGTCTGGGCCCTGGGCTTTGTGGGATTTTGTGTCCTTGATGGCTCTAAGGACTTCTTCTTCTGAGGGGATGACTTCGAATAAACTGCACTGTTCGCCAGTGAGAACTTTATCAATCATCCCTCCGGGATGGCTCTATGGACTGAAAGGAAGTCCGGCCTATAGATGCCTCTAAAGTAATCCTCAACTTCTTTCTTTATCTCCTCCACACTGGATGATATTGCTTTCCCTCCTGAAGTCAAAGTGGAAATGGAGTTTCTATTATAATTTGCTTTTAGAGCTTTGTGGAAATAATCGTTGTTCTTGTCACCAAGCAAGAGCTATTTGGTACGATTTTCTGTTTGTAGTAACTTTCCTCACGGGCCAACAGAGTAGAAGCTTTTCAGAGAGCAACTTCTATTTCTCCATGAGTAGAGAGTATTCATGTCACTCTGGAGGCTAACTTGGACAGATTGAAGCTTATCTCCACAGAGCTGGGCTGCACTTGAGATGTTACCGAAAACTTGTTCGTTCCAGCAAATCAGCTCTTGTTTAAGCTCTCTGAGACTAAGAGCAAAGGATATTAAGGGGTGCAAGTGATCTTTGATAGGTTTATACCAAGCTGATGGAACAAGCGGAAAGAAGCCATCATGGGCCGTCCACATGTTAAAAAATTAATAGGGCTTGGGGCCGAAGGAGATATATGGCTGGATGGTGAGGGCGATCAGATTGTGATCAGACAAACCAGAACTGCCAAAGAACACTTCAGAGGAGTTAAAAAAAGGGAGCTAACTGTCACTGGCCAACACCCAGTGGAGTTTGCAGATCAGTCACTGATTACCCAATCTTCTATTGTTTCAGGTGTATTTGAACACTGACCATTTCAAGTCATGAACATCAAGACATGAATTAAAATACCCAATCAAGTTGTCATCACAGAAGCCTCCTACTTTCTCGTGAGCAAAATGGATAACATTGAAATCCACAATCAACCCCCAAGGAATGTTACCGATCAAAGGGGCCAACCTTTTAAGATTTGCTTAATGAGTCTGCGTATTCGTAGCAAGGTTCGAGGTGCCGGTTTCGAGGCCGGCCTTGAAACCAAGATATCTCGGGTTTCCACCGAAACTCGGTTGAAACCTGGTATTTTTCCCGGTTGATCTCAAAGCTTGGTTTCGACACCCAAAAGTGTTTTTCTTGATCTGAGGTGTTTTTTTTTTTTTTTTTTTTTTTTTTCCTGTAGCCTATTTTAACCATTTTACACATATTCCCACATTATTTTAAATAAAAACATCTAAAATAATAATATGTGGTGTGGACCCAAGACTAGGATTGTGTCTAGAGTTAAGTAGGCAATACGTATTTATGACTAACATTCACGTGCTTTTAACATGATTTTACTGGAGCGTAACTCCTTTAATATAGCTTGGATTCAAGCAATCGAATTCGTAGCAAAGCTTGCATAATCAGCTTTCTAACAAAATTGAGATTGCTTGAATCTGAGTTATAATGAAGGAGTTACAGTCTGGTCAAACCTTGTTCGGAGTACGCAAATGCTGTTTAAAGTCGTTTGAATGTAAACAAATTTTTGGGCATCAAAGTAAGATTATTTTGGCGCACTCTTGGTTTTTAGTGATGCTTTACTATAATAAGATTTATGAAATTTTTATATTTGGAAAAAGACCTAGCATTTGGAAGTGAAAATCGCCCCCATACCCAAAAATATGGTTTTTGTTCTTGAACTGGAATTTTGACTTTTTATCCTTCTGGAATTTGAATTTTAGACTATTTTTATTGGATTCAAATTGGGGGGGGGGGGGTATTTGCTTATTTATAAATAATATAACATTTACTTAAATGATATTAATCATAAATAAGTACTGCCTAAATCTTGTGAAGCAATTTGAGAGATCAAGGAAGAAAAACGAAACATAAGAGTCTCGGTGAAACTATTAGGTTTCGATGAGGCTTAAGATTTTTATAACGTAAGTTGGTTGTTTTTTTTTAACCGAAACCATGGTTTCTGTCGAAACCTGGTCGAACCCAACTAGGGTTCAACCGAAACCATGTATCTATTGATTTGGACCCTCCATATTGTCTCGGAAGGGCTCGAAACCGAGATACGCTGGTCGAAACCGGAGGTTAGCATACCATTTGCAGCATAAATAGCTGTGAGGGAGAGAGAATCCCGACTATCCTTGTCATTGAGATAGAGATAAAGAAATTAATTCAACAAGCACATGATGGAAATACTGATGCTAAAGCCATCCCAAAGACACCAAAGGCAACTATTTGGGGTGATGGGAGTAATTAAAACATAGTTCCAGCTTGGAGCCAGAGAGCTAGCAATATCCTTTGCTTTATATTCTTTGACATGGGTTCAACCAGGATGCAAAAAGAGATATGAGATTTCCTGATAATTTCCTGATAAATTCCTTCACTTCCAATTGCTTAGGTGGGAATTTAGACCCCTGATGTTCCTACATGCTTCTTTATCCATAAAGAGACAGTGAAAGAGAGGGGGAGAAAACATGACCAGGAGATCAGTTGGTTAAGCTTGACAGTACATACCCCAGAAGACCGTGTGGAGGTAGAAACTGAAGCAATCTCAGGGGGAGGCTGGGACCTAGAAACAGGTACCGTGTGGAGGTAGAAACCGAAGCAATCTCAGGGGGAGGCTGGGACCTAGAAATAGGTTTGGGTCTTTTAGGTCTGCCCTTGAGAGGAACAACATATCTCTGCCTATCACAAGATCCAGACAGAGGCAGTCTCGGCGATGGACGCATGTCTTAAGAAGAGGACTAACGAGGCATGGATTAGGCCAAGGGTGGAAGAGATAAAAAGACAAGGGGGTTGAATCCCAATGGAAACGGAGGAGTCAACGGGGGAATTCTGGGGACGAAGTGGAGAGAAGAGGCTACAATCAGTTGCAACGGAGACATCCTGGTTAGGGGCGGGCGTGTTGTAGGAGGGAAGGTTTTCCAGGTTTGGGAGATAGATGTCTCTAGGAGTAGATGTTGCAACACATGCGGTTGCCAGCAGGGGAGGAGGGGTGGAGAGCAGGTTCAAGGAAGTGGGGCTGAGCATGGGTGCAGGGACAGGATTGGATGGGGTCCTGGGGAAGATGACAGGGCATGTGGGCTGAGAGGCTGGATGGGACACAGGAGAAGGAAGGGGTTGTTAGGTCCAAGAGTGGGCTGGTGCAGCTGATGAAGTAACCTGGGCCAGAACCACACGGGTGGGCGGGGTTTAAGAATGGGTGAAAATCGGCTTGATCCGAGGAGGAGGGAGCCCCGGGTTAAGATGGACAGGTGGGTCGTGGGTCAGGGTGTTTGGAATATCCACGAGACTGCTTTCGCTTCCTCCCATTCCTTTTTGTAAGTGCTAAGGGCAATCAGAGCAGTAGGGTTTACAACCGATGGGGAAGAGCATTCCCTAGAAATAAAATAAGGAAAACCAGTTAGGCTATCGAGAGTTTGATTCCTAACAATGGTGGTCTATGATCAGCTGGAGCAATCTTGAGAAGGGTCTATGGTGACATCCTACGAAACAGAAGAGGTGGAAATATCAAGGGAGATTCGAGAGGAAGGTGCAGTGGAGGCAAGGTTCGGAATTTGGTTTCGGACTTGGCCGAAACCGAAATTTTGTCCGAAATGGCCGAAACCTGGTATTTTTTTGGGTTTCAAATTGTAATTTCGGTGGGGAAAAAAGGTTTTTAAGCCCAATTTCTTCCCGTACTTTTTTAACCTTCTTCACATATCCATTGAATTATTTTCACTAAAAAAAATCCTAAATTAATTGTCTATGATATAGACCATATTATACTAACGTACGCTGCTATGTAAGTATGCAGAATGGTACTATGGTAGTAATTTAGAAAATAAATCATATGACATTACTATTACATCGTTTAATAACATTCTTTAAAGTTTAAATGTCAAATTACATAATATATGGAATGGAACTAGAGTCACTCAAAGTTAAATCCATGATGAGTTTCACAGTGCATCTAATCCCTGACTCGAGTTTCATTATTGCTGCTGCCGATATCGGGACTCTGAGTTCACAACATAGTCTGGCCAAGTTGTCTAATGTACATAAATATGAACTCAATCATCATGTACTAGGCGACGCCTAGGCGTCCAAGCGCTTTTGAGGGCCTGGGCGCTTGGGCGCCTTGCTAAAGTGAGAAAGGCGCTCGCCCAGGTCCTCTGGGCGACGCCTGTCGCCCAGGGGGCCTTAAACGCCCAGAGTGCCTGGGCAACCGCCTATTTTCTTATGCCTTTTTTTATTTATTTTATTTATTTTTTTTGGTAAATGTTTATGTTTATGAGGATAAATTTTAAAACATTAATAAAATGGTTATGAGGATAAGACTGTCCCCTAATATTTTCGTTTACTTGCAATTCGATTTCAAGTTTTTAACCATCCACTTTTATCGGCCACATGATATTAAGTTCCCTAATAAAATATATTTCGTTACGTAATTTGCATCGCGTAAGATTCAAGATTGTGGGGTTGGCATGACCTTAAATAGTTGTACTCATATATATAAGTATATAACATATATATTTGCCTTGTTGGTTTTCCCATATTAATGAAGTTATGTTTTAAATGTTGATTATTTAAGTAGAATACTGCATATATATAAACATTAATATAGTATTACTATTTTAGAAATACAAAAAAATACACTGGGAACGCCTTGGTTCCCTAGGCGTTGTTTTCAATCGCCTTGGATCGCCCTGTCGCCCTGACAACTATGATTAAGTTGTCTAACATATATAAATATGAATCTTGCTTTTAGGGTGCAGATTGAGTGGAGAGTGGAAGATTTAAGTGAAGAAGATTTGAGTGAAGAATGCAAGTTTTTTGAAGAAAAAGGAGATTTGTCAAAAAAACCTAATGAAACAAAGAGATTTTGACCGAAATCAGGGATATTTATACCGAAACAATAATTTTGACAGAAATTTGGACCGAAATTTTGTATTTTTCCATTTCCATACCTGGTTTCGTTTCAGATTGCTGATTTTTTGAAACATTTCGGCCGTAATTTAGAACCATGAGAAATGAAGGTAACAAAAAGGTGCAATTTTCAGGAGCTTCTCTATCCATCCTGGCACCTGAAACTCTTGCTAGGACAGAGGATCCAGAAAGATATTCGGGTGATCAAGAAGATTGTTTGCATCCATGTCATGGCAAAACGATGGCAGAGAGACTTGCATTGCAGTTAGAAGCAAGGAGATCCTCTGAGGTAGCAGCCATTGGTTTGAAACAACTCATCCGTTGCATAGAGAGACCAAGATTTGAAATTTGAATTCGAAGATGATCCTACGGTTGAGAGGTAAATCCAGACAAGTAGTTGACTTGTATCGTGATGGGCTTAGTACCAGCTACAACTACTAGGGTAGGTGCATTCAACTTAGCCTTTACAGTGTTCTTCCTTGGTTTTCGTGGGGATGAGAGGGTTTCTTTTTCCGATGCTGAACTAAATGCTCAATCCTAGGTTTACGGCTTTGGTTAGAGAGGACCTTGCCTGAAGGGGAGCACTTGTCCTTTGAGGGCCTGTTTGATAATACTCTAGATTCTGAATTCTGACTCCCAAGGAGCCATTTTGGAGTAGAAGTGTATTTAGTAAGCCCGGTTGGATTCGAGCTCCCATGGAGTGAACCAGATTAAAAAATTGTCTTTAGAATCCAAATTTTTGGAGTAAATAGTACTTGCTTTTTTCTGTTGGAGCAAGTTTTTAGGAGGAAAAAAGAGTCTGACTCTCACTTGACTACAACCGCCACCACCCACCACCCACCACCACCACTACCACTGCCGTCGCCGCCACCACCCACCCACTACCCACCACTACATCGCCGCCACCACCACCACCACCACCACCACCACCACCACCTTCACTTCCACCACCACCAACCACCGCCGCTACCACCCACCACCATCCATCACCCACCACTAATCACCACTGCCACCGCCACCACCCACCACCACTGCCACCGGCCTACCGCCACCACCCACCACCACTGCCACCGCCACCAACCGCCACCAACCGCCATAGCCACGACCACAGTTGCCACCACCCACCACTACCACCACCTGCCACCACCCGCCACCACCGCCATCCACCACCACCACCACCGCCACCACCATAACCACGACCACTGCCGCCACCACAATCATCACCACTACCACCACCGCAACGGCCACCACCGCCACCACCGCCACCACCACCCACTTCCGCCACCACCGGCGGTACCACCGCCACCACCACCACCACCACCACCACCACCCACTACTACCACCACCACTACCATTAGCCACCACCCACCACCACCACCACCACCACCACCTTCCAACACCACCACCACCACCACCACCATCGCCACCACCACCTACCAACCCCACAACCACCACCCACCACTGCCCACCACCGCCACCATCGCCACCACCACCCACCAACCCCACAACCACCACCCACCACCGCCCACCACCGCCACCCATCACCCACCACCACCACCCACCACTATCACCACCACTATTCTAGATTTCGATTGGGGGGATAGTGTTTATCAAACATGTTTCTGTTCCATAGATACTCTGGAATCCATTTTAGAAAATACATTATCAAACATGCTTTTACTCCCAAATAATCCTGGAGTAGCCTGAAGTATAATCCAAATTCTGAACCGGAATCCAGAATCTTGAGTAGAAGTTTTATTAAATAGGGCCTGAATGACCGAAAGGTTTGCAGACCGAGCATCTCGTTGGCTTCTACTCCAGCACCACTTCCTGATCAAAACAATCTCCCTCCTCGGAATCAATGGGGATGGTTTCTAGGACCTCTTCCTCTGCCAAAATTTCTATACATTCCCAAGCAAATGAAAGGTGCTCTTTAGTTTTAATACGCTTGTCAGAGAAGAGAGGGATCTCTATGACACTGCCAATGGAGCTTAAAGCTTTAGGAAACCAATAATGGAGTGGCAGGGTTAGGAAGTCTGACCCATACGGGACAGAGCAAAGTTTGATTTTCTTCAGGCAAGCCTGGGGTTCTGCTTCCTGACAATAAAAAATTTCCTGCACATGAACCAGGGGCTCTTCTAAGATTTTCAGCTTGTATGCCTCGGGGTTTACAGCGACCTGCAATTTCCCATTGTTTCAGCAGATTATCCTTATCGAAGTCAAATGGATATTGGCCTTCCAGAAATGACCAGCCAGTGGATTTTTCCATTTTTCTGCTTGATCTTGGACCATATAGGTAGGATACATGGTTGATCTCTTGCCAATAAGCCAGGAGGGTTCCACAAACTGGAGAGGAATTCCATCTTCCTTCTTAGAATTGGATGAAAGAGGGAGGACCAGGAGTTTGCTTTCCTTCAGGAAGCAATCGGATTTATAGGTAAGGTCTAGAGGCATAAAAGTTCCTTGGCATAAACACATTGGGTTCCAAGGCTACATTCTTTGCCATAGCTTCTTTGGATGGCGAGTACTCACTCTCACCGTACGGACTCAATCTTTCCTCCTTTTGACATCGCCCACTTGTTCTTTGCTTGCCTCTTTTCTCTGAGGTATGGGAGCATATTCTTCTCAAGTGCTGGCCGTACAGAAGACGTATCCAATGAGCCACTAAGGCCTTCAAGGGGAACACTTGCTTTGACACAGTTTGTAGTATCACCTTCTTTTTTTTTTTTCTCCTGATAGGTAGGCCCCAAGGAGATTTTAACTCATGACCTCTTAATTCTGAGGTGTTGGTCCTTACCAAGTGAGCTATCCCCTTGGGGTTAACATTAGGTAGTATCGCCTTCAATGCTTCCATCTACCACATTTGGTGGGAAAAGAACCTTAGGAGATGGACTACTAGTTCAAGGACCTTTCTCCAGTTCTTTGAGACTATTGGCATCAAAATTCAGGCAAAGCTTATCCTATTTGAGAGTATGCTCAAGGAATATGCATATTGTAAGTTCTTGGGAATTACCTCAGCTGGCTGTGGCCTGTGGGTAGGAATTCCTCTTGGGTGCTTGCTGTTTCTCTCTTCTCTTTTCTTTCATTTGGTTCGCTCTTTAGAGAGCCTTCCTGTAATAGTTGTCAAGGCGTCGCCTAGGTGCCCAGGCTGCCTTGGGTTGCCTTGGAAAATCAGGCGCCTTGGTCGCCTAGGCGCCCAGTCAGGCCTCCATCGCCTTGATTCGCCTTGGCGCCTTGACAACTATGCCTGTAATCGCTTGGGCTTGTTGAATACAATTATTTATTCACCCGAAAAAAGAAAAACCGGATTTGCAGGGGTCTGGCAAGTTTCCACACTCTCAAATGTATCCACTTTGCCACTTGCCAACAGACTACTGGAACACAAATTAGCAGTCTCAGAAGATAAAACTTCTTTTCATTAGCAAAGCCCACTATCTCTTATGCAGAAAAGGCTGTGGTAGGTTCCACTCTGTCTACTGCTACTCTTCTCTGAACCACAATAGCCTTCTCTCTACAAACCACTACCTGAACATTTTTCCCACAGCTAGGAAGTGGAGGGAAGGGTTCCAAAGCCCAGGCCATGGCAGCCTGCCAGAGGATCTGCTAACTGAAACACGCAGGATGTCTTCTTCTTCCTACTGGTTTGTTTGGCTATACCTTTCGTGGAAATATTGAGATGTGACATTCCCATCATCTACCTAGGATCTTTGTCATGATTTTACTTATTCACAAAGCTACAATAATATCTGCTCTCTTGAATTATTATTTTAGCTATTTGAATCCTTTAATGATTATTGCTAAAATTGATTCACAGGTAGCTGCTGTTGTACGCAATAGATCTGTAGAAATGGTGGAGGCCCTTTACAATATGAATAGAGTAAGCATTTTTCTTGATTGCTTGCTTAAATAATGAACTCGATTCCATAATCGCATCATAATTTCTATAATTTTTTTTGTGCTTTTAAATTTTTCAATACAATGATTACTATGTGAGTAATTGTGTGTGATATTTTTTCACATGCGATCAGTGGTTATATCAAGACTATTATTGTAAATGTAAAATATTTTTCCTGATTTTCTTCTATATTATTTTTATTTTCCATGTCTGGTTTTTGCTGCAGCTGTATTTGCTTGGATTTTTTTGCTTCTACAGAATGATTTCTTGCCCTTCAAATTTCTAGTTTTTCGACTAGCAAATTTGATTTAGTTGATGACATAGAGAGAAAGGAATCAAATTGTTTTCAATTAAAATCCAATGGCTGAAGTATGCATGGAAGATATGAGGTCCTTAGATTGGAAGGAGTTGTCTGTAGATTGGATCTTGAGAGGGACTTTGACAATGCTAATTGGAATTTCCTTGATTTTTACAACGCCTTATCCCAACTGAAAGATAGTGTTAAATACTACCCATGGTTCGAGGTGCCGGTTGAAACAACCTTTGGTTTCGACAGTAACTGAGACGAGATAGAGGGTCGAATTAGAAAAATACATGCTTTCGGTCGAACCTTAGTTGGGTTCGACCAGGTTTGTCTGTAACCATGGTTTCGGTTCAAAAAATGAATCAGCTCAAGTTATAAAAATGTTTTGTCTCATCGAGTTCATTAGGTTTCAACTGAGACTCAAGCATTGCGATTTTGGGATCAGGTTTTCTCATAGACAAGAACAACATTTATCAGACAGTACTTATTTATGACTAATATCATTTAAGTAAATGATCATTTACTTAAGATATTATTCATAAATAAGCAAACACCCCCCATTTGAATCCGATAAAAATTGTTTAAAATTCAAATTCTTGAAGGATGAAAAGTCAACCCTCCAGTTCAAGAACAAAAATCGTGTTTTTTGGTTCGGGGGTGATTTTCAACTTCCAAATGCTAGGCTTTTTTCCAAATATAAAAATTCTATAAATCTTATTATAATAAAGCATCACTAAAAATCAAGAGTGCGTTAAAATAATCTCTTGCTTTGATGTCCAAAAAATTATTTATGTTCAAACGACTTTAAGCAGCATTCATGTACTCCAAACAATGTTTGACTGGAGTGTAACTCCTTTATTATAACTCGGATTCAAACAATCTCGGATTTGTTGGAAAGCTGATTATGCTAGCTTTGCAATGAATTCGAGATTGTTTGAATCCGAGCTATATTAAAGGAGTTACGCTCCGGTTAAATCTTGTTAGAAATACGCAAATGTTAGTCATAAATACGTATTGCCTATTTAACTCTAGACACAATCCCAGGTTTCAACGTACACTAACAAACCTAGGTCCACACCACATATTATCATTTTGGATGTTTTTATTTAAATTAACGTGGGAATATGTGTAAAATGGTTAAAATAGGCTACAGAAAAAAACTCAAATCCAGAGAAACACTTTTGGGTCTCGAAACCAAGCTTCGAGATGTCCCGGGAAAAATACCAGGTTTTTCGACTGAGTTTCGGTCGAAACCCGAGATATCTCAGTAAACCGACACCTTGAACCTTGATACTACGGGAGGAAAAATATAAATGGTGGGAAAGAGATAGATTTACAGCTCTTTATCAAACTGAAACCATTTCTATTGTATTCGTTGTATCAAAATCATGGATACATAGTACTTAAATAATAAATTAGTCTCTAATTTTAAGCAATAGTGAAAATAGAAACTGAACTCTTCCTAATTGACCTTTATTATTAATGTAACAAAGCTTGAATTTTTTTTTTCACTAAGAAAAAAGAAAAAAAAAAAAAATTCTCTCCGAACTTGCTATTTAATTTACTTGAAAGAACCCAACTCCACGTGAACTGTACCCTTTGTAGCTATAACTCATCCACATTAGCTTGCAACTCACTAGCAACCATAGAGTTTGGCTGACCCCCTGGCTCATCCAATGGAGGCTCACCACGATCCCTAGCCCACTCACAGAGAGGGTCGTCATCCTTTTCGTTTAACTGAAAGATCTCACTTAGCTCAATGGGGGTGGTATCTTGCTCCATGCCTAAACGTATGTGCTCCTCTCTCAGTATCATATTGTAGTGCACATACACCAAGCCATCAAGCCTTTTCGCACCCAACTGGTTTCGTCACTTTGTGTGTATGAGTGAGAATTTACTCCAATTTTGTTCACATCCAATGGCAGAGCATGTCTAAGATAGCGCCTTCAGTACTATTTTATGAAGGTTGTGAGCCCGACCCATATAGGACCCACCATTCAGATGCAAAATTGCATAGGACAAAAAAATGTTAGATGATGGCAGCTATACTACTTGCTTCAACATTAATAGAGAGGTCAAGGTAAGTATACATACAAGGCACAGTGTATATCCAACCGATTATTACCGTTGCCTTGCCAAAACTCCCAGTGGCATCCCTAAAACTTTTGAGCTGGGCCAACATTGATGGGTAATGGTATTAGCAACAATACCATATTTATAAATTATAGTGGCAAAGGTCCGTTAATGGCAAACCAAATAAATTAGAAGTCTTACTTCTTGATTTGCAATGAACTGCGCTCTTGAATCTGGCTCAAGCTTTGCAACCACTTCTTGCACTGCATCTATCAATTCTTGACGCATTGCCAAATTGTCTTTGTATTGATACTTGAGATTCAGATAATATGCTGAAAATTGAAAAGTAATATGAATAAGTGAATGCAAGTATAATTAATTTTAATTAATTAAGAAACTCATCCACATCAAGTATAGACTCACCAGCCTTGTGTAGTGAGTGCTTCAGCTGTCTCTCACAGCGAACTTTTATTATAGAAATAAATTTGAAGGTCCCACGTCTGTATGCTTCCTCCATTTGGATCTTCATCAAATTGATTGCTGCCCACAAGTGTGGCAAGGTGGGCTTCTTTTGTCCATCAACCATTTTCAGCACTTTGACAATGGGATCTAATATCAAGACAACTTTCTTCATATCATCCCATAATTTATCACTAGATATGGTTGCTTGTGCTGTTTTCCACCACGAGAATTAGATTGAGGTCATTCAAACCACTCCTTTGAAGCAAACATGGACCTCAGTTCCGACTTCTTCATTTCAAAACTCTTTAGAGCAATATAGTTTGTATCAAAACGTGTCAACTCTGGCCTCACCAACCAAGTCTCCACAACACTTGCTTCTCAACATCTGCAAGGCATATCCATGGCCATACACAAATGTGGTTACTTGCCTTGCACTATCCACAACCTCTTTCCCAAGCTTTATCTTGCCCTTATTTTTTAATATCAAATCAATATAATGGGAGTGGGCTGCACAGGTTATCCAAAAATGTCAGTATTTTTGATTGTTCATTAGGCTTTCCCCAGCTTTCTTGGAGTTGCTACCATTGTCAGGAACCACTTTTATCACATTTGTTATCCCCACTTTGTCCCTTGCTTTAAGAGACCATAAATATACTTAGCATCCTTTACATGCTTGGGTGCATCCAAAGATCAAGGTGCCGGCTTCGAGACCTGTTTCGGTCAGGCTCGAAACGGGCACAACTTGCCGAAACCTCCGAAACCAGGCCGAAACCTTGTATTTTCTCCCAGCTTTATTGACTCCATGGTTTCGAAGCTTAAAAATGTTTTTTTTGGTCTGATTTTTTTTTATGTACCCTATTTAGACCATTTTACATCTATTTCTAATGTTAGTTTGCAAAAAAGACAGAGAAAATAGCTACATGTGGTGTGGACCAATGTTTGGTAGTGTATGCTGAAATGCTGAAATAATTAATAATGCACAAATGTCACAATGTAGCAATGTAATAAGCTACTAACTACTAAGCCACTAATTAACAACATTCATTAAAAATTAATACATTGATGATTGAGCTTAGAAATTTAAAATCTCACCAATTAGTTCCATGTGGAGCTTCGTGGTACATTTAAACCACATGCAACATACCACTGATGGTGGCGATAACGCTCCTCAGATTGCAGCATGTATCCCGGGACATGTTATCACTCAAATTGTTCTGATTGTCTCCAACAGCCCACCAGTAGATAGAGTCATCAACATAATATAAGTACCCTTGTCGAGGGTAAGGCTGATCGAGTGTGTGTGTAGGTGGAGCAGGAGTAGGCATGAATATCGGAGGATGAACATACTGAAATATGGAGTCGACGAACGATGATCCAACAGTGCCAGGCTGAGTCATCTCTAAATTGACTGCTAGGGTAGGAACTAGAATAACCTCCAAACCCACCACCTCCAACCCCACCAGCCCCAGTAGTAGACCATCTGAATCCACCATGTACCATCAAACCGATACTCTCGCCGCCACTCTCTTAAGGAATTGTTGGGCTTGAGGTCCGTATGATCATGAATTCTGGTGCACGCCAATGCCCAGTCCCTTCAGTTTGAGAACTCTCCCCTAAATGCATCCCCTCCATGCTGCTAGACGTTGATATATCCATGGGATTTGTTTGTCTCATCCATCTCCTCCTGTGGCATAAACCGTTGGCGTGATCCTCTAGTGTACCCTCTAGTACTACCACAAGGCCGGGCTCCATGGTCAGTATCCTGTGTAGTATAATCATACTGAGTCTCCCCTGTGAATTTCAAGGGAGGCGGCAATGGATCTGGCTGCAGTGGCTGGTCATACTGATTGGGCTCATCGAATAAGGCAGCATATCTGTCATCACCACCATCATCATCATTGGTACCCCCAGTGTCATTAGGTCCACTAATACCAGTACCACCCTGGGTGGCGGAAGGTGACTGTGTTTCTCCAGAAGAAATCGGCTAATCACTCTCAGTCTCATCACTATCACCAGTTTGAAATAGACGTCTTGCCTGTGCGTGGACTCTACCCTCAGTAGCCATAAACTCGTCCACATCAGCCTCCAAGGCTCCAGCAACAATACGACTTGGTTGACCACCAGCCTCATTTAATTGAGGCTCACTACGATCTATAACCAATTCGTTCAAAGGATCAACTTCCTCTCCCTCCAACTCAAAGATTTCATTCAGCTCAATGGGGGGTTTTAGCATCTTTGTCCCTACTTAACCGTATGTGCTCCTCTTTCAGTCTCAAATTATAGTGCACATACAACAAATCCTCAAGCCTTTTTGCACCCAACCAGTTTCGTCGCTTAGTATGTATAAGCGAGAATGTGCTCCAGTTCCGTTCACATCCCGTGGCGGAGCATGTTTGTGATAGCGCTTTCACTTCTATTGCACGAAGGTTGGGTGACTCCGACCAGTATCAGACCCACCATTTAGCTGCAAAATAGCATAAGAAATAAATATTAGATGATGAAAAAACCACAATGGCATATTGGCATCCATAAAGTAAGTATACGTGCCAGGGGGTGTTGATTATCGACCAGATTCAGCCGCTGCCCTACCAAAACTCCCAGTTCCATCTCTAAAGCTTTTGAGCTGAACCAATTTTGATGGCTAATAGTCTTAGTAAAAACACAATTCTTATAAATTATGTTGACAACAAAGTAAGTAAAAGTCTTACTTCTTGCAAAACAATAGACTGTGCTCTTGCGTTTGGCTCAAGCTTGGCAACCACTTCTTGTATTGCATCTATTAATTCTTGACGCATTCACAAGTTATCTTTGTATTGATACTTAGGATTCAGATAATATGCTAAAGATTGACAAATATTATAATTACGTCAATGCAAACTGATGTAATTTTAATTAGTTGAGAAACTGAAGTACATCATGTAAAGACTCACTAGCCTTGTGTAGTGGGTGCTTGAGCTGTCGCTCCCAACGATCTTTGATGATGGCAATGTATTTTGAGTTCCTGCGTCTGTAAGCTTTCTCCACTTGCATCTGCATCATATCTATGGCAGTCCACAAGTATGGTAAGGTGGCCTTCCTCTGTCCATTAACCATTCTCAACACTTTCACAATGGGATCTAATATCGCCACAACTTTCTTGACATCATCCCAGAATTTATTGCTGGATATGGTTGCCTGTGCTGTTCTACCAGCTCGAGAACTAGACTGAGGCCACTCAAACCACTCCTCTGAAGCAAACATTGATCTCAAGCCATACTTCTTCATGTCAAAACTCTTGAGGGCAATGTAGTTTGTTGCAAAATGCATTAACCCTGGCCCCACCAAGTCTCAACCACACTTGGTTCTCATCATCTCTAAGGCATATCCATGGTTATAAACGAAAGTGGTTACTTGCCTTGCATTTTCTACGTTATCTTTTACAAGTTTTATATCCCCCATGCCCTTCAGCATTAAATCAATACAGTGGGCTGCACATGGTGTCCAAAAAAGCCGGTATTTTTTTATTATTCATCAACCTTTCCCCTGCATTTTTGAAGTTGCTACCATTGTCAGTAACCACTTGTACTACATGATTATCCCCACTTCTTTTACCACTTTCTTCAAGAGATCATAAATGTACTTGGAATCTTTGATATGCTTAGATGCATCAACAGACTTCAGAAACGCTGTTCTACCATCACAATTCACCAAAAAATTGATGAGGGATTTTTTGGTGGGTCCGGTCCACTCATCACACATCACAGTCACCCCATATCTTTCCCATTTTGTCTTCAAAGAATCCACATATTCTTTCATTTCTTTCTCATGTCTGGGTAGGTAGGTGTTGTACAACTCCCAAACTGTAGGCCCTTTAACTCCTGGACCTGCCCTACCTATTTCATTCAACATATTCTGATAGTGAGGTCTTGTGGTAGCATTTGCTACAATGCCATGGTACATCATCCACTTGGAGATTTTATCTCCCACTCTGGTCTTGACATCAGTCCAAAAATAAGGCACCTTTTTTTGTTTATCTTGTCTGACAAATAGATCAGGATCCGCCCTCAGGACCTCAAGATCTAGGTCACGAAGAGGTGGTGGTGCTTGTGCAGTAGCTGGAGTCTTCACACTCTGAGTCCTCCTGAAAGGTATCTAAGGGGCACCCTTACTTCTCAGCCTCGGCCTCCTCCCCTCATCCTCTACTGCTGCTGCCTCTCTAGATGACCCAACTCCTCTAGTCCTCTCAGACTATCTTTGTCGATCTATCTCTCTTTGCTTTATACTTGCTATCTTCGCTCTTTTCAGTTGTCTCACCTCTGCCTCTGTCATTTCTTGGTCTACCTCATCACTGTCAAGGCTAATGTCATCTTCATTGACCCCTAGATTGCGCTCCAGACAAGCCTCTTCAAACTCCTGTCTATTTGCCTTTTTCTTATTTCTTCTATCAATATCACTCTTCATTAAGCTTGCTATAGCCTTCTTCATTTCACTTGGTATGTTGGAACAACCCATAACATCCTTGTTACCACCAGCCAGATGCCATTTCAATCTAGTGGCACCACCTCTTTTTATCTGCTTGTCACAATAATTACATTGTGATTGCTTCTTATTGGCAGTTAGTGGTATCCCATGCCTCCATGCAATGTCACCACTTAGAGTTGGTGTATCAGCCATTTCAAACACTTACACTGTTGGAAGAAAAAGACAACAATTACTACAATTGAAACAAACTATATTTTCATTTTTAACAATACTTTATTACATAAATAATATCTTATAACTAAATAATACACCTTAAAGTAAAAAAAAAGAAGCATAGGTTTATCATTTTAACATTGTTTTATTACATAAAACAACAACATATTATAATTTCTAATGCATTTATATTTTTTCCATAAGTAAAAAATATTTATTAATTTTTCAGTAATTAAAATGCCCTTAAATCAACATAAATAATTAGTTGACTGTACTTTTATTATGTAAAACAGTAACCCACCATAAAATAGCAATACTTTTAACAATAATTTTATTTATCAAGATTTTCAAAGTGAAAACAGAAATATTTTATCATTTATTTATATTTATTTTCAATTTAATTAATTATTTTATCAATATCCGAAAATTAAAATAATTAAATAAAAACAGAAAAATAATTCTACTCCATAAAATGTGGATCACCTTATTTTGTTTAACATGTATTTAATTCAATGCCATACAACATGTGTAAGACATACTCTTTTCAAAAAATAGTTGTAGGAAAATCTTTTTTTTCAAACAGAAAATCTAATAAATAAATTATTTGTCAAAAAAAAAAAAAAAAAAAAAAAAACTACTTCCATAGATTCAAAGATCGGGTGTTAGAATCAAACATATAAAACATTGGAAGCCATCAATGATGTTTGCATACCATTTCGTTGAAAAATACACAAAATGGAGAGAATGAGTTACCTTGAAGAGAGTGAAAGGAGTTGAGAGTTGAAGAACCTTGAATAATCTTGATAAATGTTGAGATCCTCTGAAGAAATGAAGTTTTAGGAAGAAAAATGGAGAGAAATGAGGTTGGAGTGCAGAGGGGGGAGAAAATCAGAGAAAGGAGTCGAAACCTATTGATTTCGAGTAGGTTTCGACACTAAAAAGGGGCTGAGGGTTTAAGTTATGGGTTGAAACCAGGGTTTCGATCGAAACCTGGTCGAACCCAGTGGTTTCGAACCGAAATCATGTACTTACCAGTTTTGAGCCTGGGTTTCGTCTCGCCCAGGCTTGAAACCGAGATGTTTCGGTCGAAACCACAAGTTTCGACCGAAACCTCGAACAATGGATGCATCAACAAACCTCAAAAAAAAAAAAAAAAAAAAAAAAAAAAATTGGTTCGTCAATCACAATTCACCATGAAGGTGCTGAGGGATTGTTTGGTGGGTCTAGTCCACCCATCACACATCATTCCCTCCAGAACAAGCCTCAACTGGGCGCTACACCAGTCACCGAGGCACAGAGACTTTCCCAGCTGGATGCAACCCTAGATATACAAAGAGACCATTCGTTTTCATAAAAGCCAAGATGTGAAAGCGCCTTTTTCTCGATAAGAACGGCGTGTTCCGAGGTGAGAAGTGGGAGAGATCCAGATTTCTCCAAGGGGTTTTGAATAAGACGCCATTGAAAGGTGATTGAAACACCAGAAACGGGGGAAAAAAGCTGCTTTGTCTTTCTATTATTGTGCGAGCCCTTATTCACGCAATTGGAAGATCCATTCAGAACCTGATTACGGTCGTGTTAGAAAGGCGCAATGAATTGGGATTTTCGTATTAGGCCAGGTCATTTTGGGGCTTCACAATAATCCCATATGCCTCTCAATGTGGTTTCAAACGATCCACATATTGTTGAATGTCCTTCTTCTGTTTAGGTAGGTAGATATTGCACAACTCCCAAGCTGTGAGCTCTTTTACTCCTGGACCTGCCCTACTTACCTCATCCAACATACTCTGATAATATGGCCTTGTAGCGGCATTTATTGATATGCTATTGTAGAACATCCACTTAGAGATAGCATTCCCATCCTGGTTTTCACATCAGTCAAAAAATGTTTTAGCTTCTTTTATGACCGGTCTTGTCTGGGATATACAGAAGTCCCTCGGAAGAACCTCAACATTTGGGTCATGAGTGGTGGTGGTGCCTGTGCTGGTGCTGAGCCTCTCACACTCTAAGTCCTCCTAAAGGGTAACTCTGCCTCACTCTCATGCCTCAGCCTCGTCCTCCTTTCCTGTGGCCCTACATCTAAGTCTGCTGGTGCCTGTCTAGATGAGCCAGTTCCTCTAGCCATCTGCAACATCCTTTCTCACTCTGGGACCTCTTGGTCATGTGCCATTCTACTAGCTATCTGATTTGGGACCGGGGTTGAGGAACCCTAATTGGATCCACTGATGGACCCAACCAAACAATATAAGCTTTAATTGAAGAGTCAGGGGCAATTTGGTAATTATCCAGAACTAGACAATAACTTGAGGAGGCAAGCAAACCCGTAGGACTTAATTGGAATTAGAATTAAAGTGATAGGGCTAAACTTGGAAGAAGGTACTAAAATAGGATAAAACAGAATTACTTATGAAGATGGGGGCATTATTGGAAAACCAGAAATAAAGGTCTTCTTTTACCTTCGTTGGAGATTATTCATGAACAGAAACCAAAGGCGGAAACTAGGTTGATTTTGAGTGGAATATCTCACTCAAATCTGTCTTTCAACCTGAAATTCGAGGGGGAGGTTCCTGACTCACGGGTCTCTTGAAGGATGCCAGTATTCAGTCTAGCAAATCATCAATTAGAAAAAACAAACTTGCTGAAACTGGTTCTGGCGGTAAAGCATGGAATCAGATCTGATTTCAACCTGAAGCTTATGATAATGATGGAATTTGGGAATGGGAACCAACAGGTAGGGTCGCCTATAGGAGTGGTACTCACACCCAGAAGTGTAGGGGAAAAAAGAAAGGGATGAGGGAGATCGAAGACCATCAGTTGGGCTGGGATTACCACCCAGAACAAGGGAGTAGAGGAAAGGAAGAAGAAAAGGGAAAGAAGAAGGAAGAGGAAGAAGAAGGGGTTAGGCTGGGATTAATGCCCAGAACAGGGGAGTAGAGGAAAGGAAGAAGAAGGGAAGTGCGACAGACAAGGGTGGTCCGGCTAGTGTGCACTTTCGGCCAGCAGACCTAGGCAACTCATGAAACTAAAACTTCAATTTCATTCATAATATTCTTCTTCAAATCTGAAAATAAAAGTCCCACTACATGTTCTATTTAAAGGAAATACTTTCTTAAACTAATTTGATATAAGCTTAGTCACTAAATAACATCCCTATGAAATAAAATCCCTAATACCATAAAATCTATAATCAAAAAAGAAATCACAAATAAGGAAACATGAAATTGAAACTTTCCTATTCTAAATTAATTCCCTACCAACCTTGTCTAGACCAAAAGGTTGGTTTGGGTTTGGACCGGTTCAGGTTTGGCTTGGGTAGCCAAATTGGCTCGTATCGGTCCATCCATGAGCACGCTACTGCATCACTATCTTGACTCTCTTCATTTGTTGAGCCTCTACCTCTGTCATATCTGGGTCATCTAAGTCTGGCTCATCACTATTATAATCTTTCCCCCCTAAATAGGGTATGCTCTCCAGGCATGCAAGAAGCACATCAGGGAGGTTTCCAATCATACATAATCTCTTAGGATCAATAATTGTTCTCATCATCTCTGATGGTGATGAAGTGGGGTAGATCGACTAAGGCGCAAGCTTCCATGCAGATACGAGCAAACGATAGACGCTTCATCATCTTCGTGCGCCTATTAGAGAACAAACACATACTAATGGCAGAGCCAATAGCACTCAGGTCTGGATCTACTGGGTCTGAAGGCTTAGGGATCACCCCTTCCTCCATAACTGAGGGAGGAGGGGAGCAGAAGGAAGTTGGGGGCTGACAGATCCAGTGAGAGAGGAGGGATTGGCTGGAGGCCTGCCAGCCATGGGGGAAGGGTTCAGGCTTGGGGGGGGGGGGGGATCGCCAGAGCAAACCCATTAGATGAAAAAAAAAAAAAAAAACTCAGCAGAAAGTGGAATTTTAAGAACAGCAAACCCATTAGATGGAAAAAAAAAAACCTCAGCAGAAAACGAAATTTTAAGACCAGCAACAAAACTCTGCAGAAAAAGTGGAATTTTAGAAGAATTAAATTCAGCACAAAACCCAACTAAACTTTTTAGGCAATCCCTTAAGGTTCTTAGAGGAATTAAAACAGCAACCAGATATGATAAGAACAGCAACCAAACTCAGCAGAAAGCAATGAAATATTAGTCTGAATCCAGATTCTAGGATTTGATTCAAAGCAGAGAGAAACTGAGAATTCAGATCAATTGAAAATCTGATTTTAAGACCAAAACAATAGTAGAATTCCAAGTGGTAATCAAGAGAAGATAGCTAACGGGATCGTAGATAAAGTTTCTGAACACTGGCCTGGTTTGCTGGAAGAATTAAGAAATATAGAAAGGAAGGATATGAACCAAGGTTCCCACCTGGAACTCAGATTGGAATCCCACCTGTCTACCTTGGCATCCCACCAAGGGGCTTGCAGTTGCAGCATCTCACTACAAAGGTCACTGAATCTTACAGAACATTGAAGGCATAAGCCAGCTTAATTCATCAGTAAAATCCTAATGTAGGGCTTTGCCCTTGACATTATTATATGGTGTTGTTTTATTCAGATTCAGACTGGACACAGGAAAAGTTCTGGTCAATCAGAATCATTCATAGATTGAACATGAAAAGAACAAACCAAAATAAACTATGAAAAGTTTCTCCCAATCGCATGATATGGGGAGACTTCTATGCTGACTAGGAAACTGGAAAATAGAGGGTAAGGCCCTAATAGGTATGCAACTTATAGATAATGTTCTAGCCTATACAAGGAACATATAAAGGGCATCGCAGTGCACGAGGCTGTTGCTACTTTGGGGAGGGGCAGAATGTACGCAGCCTTACCCCCGCAATGCGGAGAGACTCTTTCCTTGTTTCAAACCCGTGACCACCAGGTTGCAATATGACAACCTTACCGTCACACCAATGCTTGCCCTCCTATACAAGGAACATATAATAGTAGAAAAAGGAAAAATATCAGCCACACCCCCTATAGTATGGCTTAATCTCACCCACCCGCCTTTTTTCGCGATAGTATCACTAACACCCCCTGAAGACATCCAAACGTTATTTAGACTCAGAGAATAGTTAAAAAGACTATTTTATCCCAACATTATTTACTTTATTTTTTATGTTGTCCTTTTTTATTTTCACGTTTACCTTTTATAGGAAAAATAGGAGAAAAAAATAGGGAGAGGAGAGCTGGAGGGGTTTGAGTGAACCATATTTTCAAAAGTAGGGGGTGTTAGTGATATTATCGTGAAAAAAGGTGGGTGGACGAGATTAAGCCATACCACAGGGGGTGCGGCTGATATTTTCCTTAAAAAAAAGATCTAAATAAGTCCATCTAGAAGACCCCACGATCTGGTTTTGAGAGAACCAGAAAATTTCCAAGCCACTTGGTTGAACCGAAAACTGGTTCAGTTGAACCAGTTTGTTCAATGTGGAATTGGAACTGCAGGCCTTGTTTTAGTCTTTTTGACTAAGCCTGGTTTCTGCGATGGTACTTGATGGGGTAACTCTGATCTGCATCACTAGAAATCTCGACGCTGTAAATCAGCATTTGAGAACAGTATTATAGAGGATAGCGCACTAGAAACTAGTATACCAAGTTTGAGGTAAAACAGATCTGTAATAGGAAGGTATTGACATCGAACATATAGTCATAAACAGAATTTTGAATGGGAAAATAGGGGGGGTGCTGGTAGAGAAAGAGTTGGGTATTCTGACCTGTTCTATGTAATAGAGATGAAAAATAGAAGGGATAATAGGGCAGCAATCCACTTGCAGAAGTTTTGGAATCCGCAAAAACCGGTGAAGAAAATCAATTCTTCCACTAAGGAATCCACCAAGTGAAGAAAATCAACTCTTCCACAATCCACCTTAGCCTTGACTTGGAATCCACTAAGCACATTACTGAAACCACCGCAGCAAATACTGAATCTACAGCAGCAAAGTTCAGAAAAAGCTGAACTGATATATTAACTTCAAATCATTGGGAAGGTCTATTGTCTTTACATCTATTTATGGCCTTTGTTAACCAGTAATAGCACAGCATCTGAACTGAATTACATGATATTAAGAAATAATAAAAAAAAAGTAGCAAACTATTTTACTAAACGATTGACTCTAGATCATGGTTCAAAATCTCGCTGAGTTGGGTATTTCGGGAATCTCGACGAGATGAGACGAGATGGATTGCAAGTTCTAAAACATGCCATAGTTCAATCGAAATTTTGGTGTTTCGCCAAAATATTTTGTTTCAATTCGATCCGAAATTGGTTAGCAGGGCCTCTTTTTTCAGGGAGCAGCTGGTCCTTCTGGAGGATGAGCAGGTGGTAGTGGTAGACCTCCCAAGCCAAAGCCACAGCCACACCTACAGCTGCAGACATGGAATATGAGGAGATCAAATACTACTAGGGCAGCTCCAGTACCACTACCACCACCACCACCACGAGATAAAGAATACGTTGAGATCCTACCACATGATCCCATCATTTTCAGGAAACAGGCATCAAGCAAAATAGATTGAACCATATGTGGAGTAATATTAGGAAAAAATGGAGATGCTGTGTCTAAGTGGATGTTCTTCCCCAACATTCTAACAAACACCATGATATTGCCTATTATTTAACCATGCTAGATACAGTGGCTGAGGCAGGCCCAGGGGCAAAGGGCCCAATGCGTATGAGTAGATGAATGTTTATTTACCCAATCATAAAAAGAAGCTACAAGATTATATATAGATGGCCTCAAGGCATGATTATCAAGGTGTCACCTCGGTGATGCCTAGGCGTCTAGGCGGTCTTGGAGGTGCTAGGCGATTTGTTGCCCTATTGTCTAGGCATGCAGGAGAAGAAAAAGAAGAATTTAGAAGCATTATTTGTAACTTTATTGGTAAAGTAGAAAAATATATAATTGTACACGTAAATCCCCCTTTAAAACTAAATCAAAAGACAAAAACTCTTTCATTACATGTAACACCTACTCTTTTGTATAAATCCCCTTATGGAAGATGTACTCTTTACCCTTGATTACATATGACCACTTTGCTTGGCTTGGTGATGCTTAGGTGAGCACCTTGTCACACAAGCACTAAGGTAATTCTTTAATAGCTTGGGTTGCTTAGTCGCCTTGACAACTATGCCTCAAGGGGATGCAGGCAAATTATGGGATGACGACTATGAGTGATGGTTGGACTGAGTCCATCATCAACTTCATGATTTATTGTGATTGGAGTACAATGTTCTCATATCTATGGATGCGTCCAAGGAGACAAAGGATGCAAAGTACATTCTTGTTTATTGAAGGATGTGGTTAAGGATGTGGGGGTGGAGAATATTGTCTAGGTTGTGACGGACAACGGAAGCAACTTTCAAAAGGCATACGAGAAATTGATGAGGAACGAAATTACGAGCTCTTTAGGACCTTGTGTCAGCCCATTGCATTGACATCATGCTGAAGGACATAGGGAAGATTAAAATTGTTAAACATGTGGTTGAGAGAGTGAGATAGGTCACTACCTTTGTTAACAACCGTGGATATGCCCTTCAACTTTTGAGGAACAAGTGTGATGGGGATTTGGTCAGGTCCGACATCCCCAGATTTGCTACAAACTACATTTTCCTTGAAAACTTTGAGGCGAAGAATGAAGATGGTTGACCTCAGATCTATGTTTGCATCTGAGGAGTGGTTTGGGTGGAGAGAGTTAGGTTCCCCTGTTGGAGTGGCAACACGATCTTCCATTGTTTTTGACAAGTTTTTGCAGCACTTAAAAAAGCCGCATAGTTGTCAATGCGCCAAGGCGAAACAAGCCATTGGAAGCCTGATGGGGCGCCTAGGTGATCAAGGCGCCTGCCTAGGCGACCAAGGAGTCACAAGGCCACCTGGGCTCCTAGACGGTGCCTAGGCATCGCGATGCCTTGACAACTATGGAAGAAGGTAGAGACGGTTTTGGAGTCAGTGGTGAAGGTTCTGAGGATGGTGGACGTCACTTTTAAACCACACTTGTATGTTGTTGTGGACTTGATGAAGGAGCGTGTGCACATTATACTACCTCATGGTAGTAAGGCATTTCTGAAGATTATTGAGGGCTGTTGAGAGCTCCAACTTATTTAACCATTGTATAAGGCTGGTGAGTATTTTTTGTTATGTATCTAACTCACATTGCATTTTACAAGTTAAACAAATATTTTTTTGGGTGAAGAAAGAATTATATTAAATGACCCCAAGGAATTGCAAATGGACCACCATAGGGCACCCAGAAAACAACAACAACAACAAAGCCTTATCTCAACTAAATGGTCGGCTACATGGATTTTTGTCTGCCAATCAGCTCTGTTCGATGTCATACTTGAAGCAAGGCCTAAACCATGCATGTCTTTCTTCACCACCTCCTCTAGAGTTATCTTAGGTCTGCCCCTAGCTCTTTTAGCCCCTTCAATCTGAATCAAATTACTCCTCCGTACGGGAGCATCTAACAGCTTCCGTTGAACACGGGCATACCATCTCAAACGACTTTCTTGTAGCTTATCATGTATCGGTGCTACTCCCAAATCAGCTCTAATAAGATTATTCCTTACCTTATCCTTCCTAGTTTTGCCACACATCCATCTTAACATCCTCATCTCAGATACACTAAGTTTATCAATATGATGTTTCTTAACTGCCCAACATTCTCCACCATACATCATAGCCGGTCGAATGACTGTCCTATAGAGTTTTCTTTTAAGTTTTAAAGGAATATGCCGATCACACAACACTCCAGACTGACTTCTCCACTTCATCTATCCTATTTTAATCTTTTGTGAAACATCATCGTCTATATCACCTTATTTGTTAATGATTGAACTTAGATACCTAAAATGATCACTTTGTTGTATCTCCCTCTCAAGATTGTTCACCACCTCATTGTCCATCCTTGTGTAACTAAAGTTACACACCATATACTCCGTCTTTGTTCGACTTATCTTAAAACCTTTTGATTCTAATGATGATCTCCATAGCTCCAACTTTGCATTAATCTCTGCTTTTGTCTCATCTACCAAAACAATATCATCAGCGAAAAGCATACACCATGGAACTTCATATTGAATGTCTTTGGTTAGATCATCCATAATGAGGGCAAACAAATAAAGGCAGACAATGGAAATTCTATTCACAAATCAAAATTGGATAGGTAGATCCCAACATGAGGCCATTAATATATTCAAGGTAGAAAGCGGGCAACAAACATCAATGAGGAGTTGAACTTCTGACATTGAAGGTGATAACATCCCAAATCTGGAATACGATTGGAGATTTCAAGGTCCAAGAGCGAAGGTTCCTTTCAAATCAGATATGGTAGATAGTCGAGCTGATAGCCAGCTTCCCGAGCCTGTCACAGGGAGATTTTCCTCCAAAATATTGGAATTTGCACTCCCTTGCAAGAGGTCTGATCAGTCTCACAACAAGACAACACTGCCTTAGGATTCGTTCCCAGATCCTGGAAGAGAATGGACACTCAAAGTACAAATGGGAGATACTTTCTATAGCCGACCAGCAAAGAGAGAAACTAGGCTGCACTTCCATATGATGATGAAGAAGAATGTCTCTGATGGGAAGGGAACCAGTCATGAGTTATGACTCTTGACATGATGAAGCTGTGTCAGGGACTATGTCCATGACACAAAACAATGCCGTTCCATGAAATCTTAGAAGACCGTGTCCTAATGAACTCCCAAGTTGAAGAGGAAAAGAATATACTAGAATAGGATGCTGTCCAAATAACGTCTCCAATATCAAGTGGCCGCCGAGCAATAGAATCAAACAAGGACCAGACCATGGTCAGCCTATAGGAAGAGGATCTGCCCGTAGTTCAAGTGCCTTCACATGTTCCTTCCTATTTCTGCCCGAGTCTGCTTTGATTCTGTCTACATACTTGTTTAGCAGAACTCCATGAGGATGCCAATCGTCAAGCCATAGTTAGCCTTATTGTGGCTTAACAATTTGCATCCTTAAGGAATGCTCCTCGACAAATATGGAGATTGAACAGAGTTGCCGCTGGTCGCAGTAGAATGGAATTTCTCTATGCTATTATGTGTGAAGGTGTCTTGCGTCTGGCTAGATCTTCCTTAAGGAGGTTAGCTTCAATTTGAGTTGATCTTGCCTCTATTGTGAGGCATCTGTTAAGAAGTGGCAACATTGTGGTCTAGGGAGGGAATCCCTCAGGTTGCTTCTCTTCCTCCTCAGCTTGGGAGATTGTCTGTTCTTGATCTGTTAAGGTGCCATGGCATGGTCTCATTTGGTTCAAAGGTCGCATTCCCCAGCACAACTTTATTGTTTGGAGAGTGATGACTAGCTCCCTCCTAACAAGGGATATTTTTCTTCAGAGACATCTGCCTGTTCAGTCCAACTGCTCCTTATGCTGGTCAGCCCGTGACCGTGAGAATACATCCCATCTATATTTTGACTGTCCTCTGATCCTTCGGATTTGGAAGGAGGTCCTAAGACGCTGTCGGCCTGCTTCAAGAACTATCAGAGATTTTCGTAGGGAATGGAGATGGGTGCGAAGGATGTATGGTGGTAAATCTCCATGTGGTAGGATTGGGATGCTTGCTGTTTCTGCAACTGTCTACCACTTCTGGTTCGAAAGGAACCTCTGTTCTTGAACTAACAAATCCAGGAATTTGCTGCAATTTTTGGACTCCTTTTTTGAAGTGAGAGAATCTGTTCTTATAATTGAATTGCAGGGGCTCAACTCTGTTACTAATAGATTTATTTGCAACTGCTGGGGACCTCCCTGTCCAGTTTTAATGTACATAGTGGGGCCAAGTAGGTCATGTCTATATTTTCTTTTCTTCTAGGGGAGCTAGAATCTTTTTGGCTCCCCTCCGTCTATTTTCTACTTTCCCTTGGGTTTTTTAATATAATTCATCATTCACCCAAAAAAAAAGGTGTTGCAACCATCACCAATTCTGGATTGGTAATGTCAGACACCAGGTACTATAGTTGCCAAGGCGCCAAGGTGACCCAAGCCACTGGAGGGGCGCCTAAGTGCTTAAGTGTACCCAAGGCATGATAAGTGTACATTTTCCATAAAGGATTTATACAAAAGAGAGGGGGTTGGAGCATTAACTTTTGTTGTTTTTAATACATATGCATGATTCCATGCATTATTTGGGGGGGGTTTATAAATCCAATAATTTTTATATAAATGAATAAATAAAACAAGGCGTAATACAATAAGGCGACCAACCGCCCAGGGCATGAAAAACTGGCCGGACGCCTAGTTGCCTAGGCGAATTTTTTTTATTTTTATAGATGAATAAATAAAATAAGGCGTGATACAATAAGGCAACCAACCGCCCAGGGCATGAAAAACTGGCTGGACGCCTAGTTGCCTAGGTGACGGCTAGGCAATGCCTTGACAACTATGTCAGGTACCAAGTTTTTAGAATATTCTTCTAGGCCCAAGAAGAGTGTCGCCTAGGCGACGCCTTGATGACTATGCCAAGTACCAATTTTAAGAATATTCTCCATGGTCAAGTAGAGTCTATCCCACAGTCCACTGTCTAGATCGAATCCTTACGGAGGAGCTTGCCATATACCCATATAACCCTGATGGATTGTTTTTTTGAGACTACAAACTGTAGCAGCTAAGGGAGCAATCCAAAATGACCTTGTGAACTCTTCTGATTACCATCCTTCCTTCCTCTTTAGGCAAGCAAACAGAGGCCCAGCTGATAGTGTGAAGGAATTCGTTGTTGTCCAATTCCTTCCTCAAGAATGCACTCATGGGCAACTCAATTTTCTGCATAATGGACAGAGCAACCCAATAATTCCATCCCAATAGAAATTTGAGCTTTGCATCAAAGATTTAACAAGTTGGAGGCAGCCTGCGTAACATAAAAATTTCAACTTTTCACAACTAAAGGCTCTTGCACAGCTGATCAAGGATAAGAGTGCAATGATGAACTGACAGCCTAGAAGAAAGGAGAGGAAGGCCCAGATATTTAATAGGAAGCATCTCTCTGCTGAAATCGGAAAGGCAGATGCAAGGCAGTGGCAGATACATCATCGACTCCTCCTAAAAAGATGAAGATTTAAGCCTATTGACATGCAGGCCAGAAATATTTCCAAAAGAAGATAGAACCTCAGAGATGGCTACAATGGATTTCTGGTTGGCCTTAGAATAAACTAAAACCATAACATCATCAGCAAAGACAAGTGAGTAATCTGAAGCATGGTTCGAGGACTCAGGCTGTGTTTGGTAGAGATAGCTACAATGGATTTCTGGTTGGCCTTAGAATAAACCATAACATCATCAATGAAAACAAGTGAGTAATCTGAAGCATGGTTCGAGGACTCAGGCTGTGTTTGGTATCATTTTTGTTTTTGATTTTTATCCATTTATCAAAAATCATTTTTGAAATCATTTTGGTTCAAAAATAAAATGTTGTTTGGTAGTTACAATAAAAATAGATGGTAGAATGAGAAATAGATTTGGTATAACAACAATTTTTTTTTTCAACATCACATACAGAGTTGACATCAGTAATGAATGATTTAGAGTTGGTAACCCTATAAAACGCAGAACCAACTAACAGTTCACTATAACGCATGAAAAGCCCAGAGTTCTGGTGGATGGCAAGAATCATGGTTGTGCTCTTGCTAGATAATAGTGAAAAGTGAGGTGGAAATTCCATATCAGGTTAGCACGGTGTAACAATGAGTTTGACATCCCTAAAACACGAAGATAAAAGAAGCCACAAAACATATGCCTACACATAGCGGGATTAACATCCAAAGGAAATTCTTTGAAGATTTGACCGTAAGGAGTTCACTTGGTTGAAAGGTGGTCGTGATTGATGATCCCCTTGCGGATAAAGTGAGCAGTTCACTTGGATGAGAGCCAATTGCGGAAACACGGTGAGAATAGGGAAGACTTCAAGAATGACATAATGTTGACTGGTTTCATTTGGGGTTGGTGAAGAAATCGTTAAGTGAAGGCATTATTTGTGGGGTCTTGTTGCGAACGAACTTCCTCAAACTGTGTTCAGCGTATACTTCTCCCTCTGCTTGGTTATCTGAAATTCCAGTGGTTTTATTCTGTTTGTTCACCATGACTTCAGGGTTGGTGGGGTGTTCCGGACCAACTGCATACCGCAGATTCCGATAGCAACCCCAACAGTAACGAACTGCGGTTACACCTCAGGCCTAATCCAATGATTAATTGAAGCCATTGGAGAACTGCTGCAGGGGAACGGAATAGAAATCCGAAATTCAGGACAAAGCGTTGCAGAAGAAGAAACAAGAATCGTCTCTCGGCCAAAACCAGTTTTTTTTTCAAGGTTCAATCCAGTAACTCACCTTCAGTTCAGGCTTGGATGGACACGCAGATTTCGTCTCCGATCATCATTGTCATCATCAGACAGCTTTAATTTTTTGCTGTTTTAGGTGTTTGGTATCATTTATTGGTGCCTGATGATGACGATGATGATCGGAGGTTGAGCATCACGAAACCAGGCTCTGAAATGAACATAGATGCAAACTCCAAAAATCAGGTTTAGCAGGTTTTCAGATCTGAAATCGCAGGTTTTCAGATCTGAAATCAGGCTGAGCAGATCTGAAATCTAAACATAGATGCAAACTCCAAAAATCCTGATCTCAGTTGGGTGTGCTACGGCTATGCTATGCGTTCAGCGTCCCAGCTGCTGTTCATTGGCCGCCACAAAAGCTTAGTTCATCGGAAGATAAGAGAAAGGTTATATTAGAATTTCTTTTTACGTTTTTACCCCCGATTTTATAGCTGTTGGAGACAAAAAGCGCACGTTAAATTTGAAGTTGCGCAAAACACAACAAAAACAATTTTTGGCCAAAAATCAAAAAGAGGTTGAGACCTCCTTTTGAATTCGGGCTTGTTTTTATTTTTATTTTTCATAAATAGCAAGCATAAATTATGCCAAACCCCTTTAAAACAAAAAAATTGAACTAAAATAAAAAACAAAAATGATACCAAACATAGCCTCAGTTGACACCACTGGTTCGACTCTTACCGAGTCGAAACCTTAGTTCGATACCAAAATGTTCATCAACTTGACAAGTTTCGACTTGGCTCGACTTGGTTTCTACAGGCACTGGAACAAGACCATCTTCTAAAATGCACTTGTCTGTTTCAGTACCCAAAGCTTGGTTTCGACCTTACAAATCAGTATAGTTATGGAAACAGTACACAGGTCATTTAAGTAAATGTTTATTTAATTTTATATTTTATTTACTTAAGATATTATTCATAAATAAGCAAGCACTTCCCATTTAAATCCAATAAAAAATAGTTTAAAATTCAAATTCCAAAAAGATAATAAATCTACTTTCCAGTTCAAGAACTTAAATCGGATTTTCTATCGCACAAAATGTCGGATCTTCTTTTTCATCTTAGGGTTTATTTTTGACTTTTAAATGCTAGGTTTTTTCTCAAAGATAAAATTCCATAAATCTTATTAGAGTACTAAAAACTAAGAGTCCGCCAAAATAATCTTTTGTTTTGATGTGCAAAAAATTATTTTCATCCAGGGCGACTTTAAACAGCATTTGCATATTCCAAACGAGGTTTGACTGGAGCTTAACTCCTTCAATATAACTTGGATTTAAGTAATTTCAGATTTATTGGAAAGCATTCGCATGCAGGGACACCTTTGCCTGATACCCTAAGTGCTTCTGAAATATCCAACTAGACTCCCGTTAATAAGAGTCAAAATTCTGACTGTAGAAATAAAACTCTGCATCTACCTTATGAAACAAGTGTGAAAGAGCTTGAGTCTCAACACTTTGAGGAGAAAATCCCGTCTCACCGAATCATAGGCCTTATGAATATCAATCTTGAGGAGAGCCACTGAGGGTGGTTTTTCTTTTCAAAGCCCCTAACCAGCGCAGAGCACAAAAGGATATTATTGTTTGTGATGCATCTACCCTCAATAAATGCTGATAGGTTGAAAACATGACTATCAACAGCTTTCTTCAATCTGTTGCTAAGAACTTGGCGACAAATTTATAGATAGAGTTGCATAAAGCAATTGGCCTAAAATCTGTAAGCGAAGAAACACCTTCAACCTTAGGGATCGAGCACAGGAACGTTTGTTTTACCCCTAAAATCTGGGATAGGTTAATGAAGAAATTTGGACTGCCTTAATGAGATCATCTTTTTTCATAAATGAAGGTTATATTATTACTATACATTCACCCAAAAAAATTGTATACTATACATGGATAATATCTGTGTGTCAATTTTCAACAGACTATTTAAACCCCAAGTATCAAAATAACTTTAAGATTGGATTGAGTTTGGACCATATAGAAGTAGTGAAGCAAGTGGTTGTCAAGTTGGAGCCAAGTTCGTCATTACAGACTATTTGCAACAATGAAGTGGGTTTTGTTGTTCATTAGGAAAATAATGAGTAATTACAAAAACTGGTACTGGTTGCTAATGTTAACAATTTTCTGAAGGGATAGATTAAAACTTTCAGGGAAGCCTTTGGGAGTTTTGGAATCCCCGCCATAGTGAATGGTCGGGCAAATACTGATGCTAGTATGCAATTCAATATATGAATCTCGTACTTACTTCTATATTAAGATTTAAGTCCTACGAATTGTAAATAACACATCTTATTGCTATGAGGAAGCTGAATGGGGGGTGTTTTATGGGGGTAACCAAGCTTCAAGGATCGTATCGATACGTATCCGTATCGACAGTGGTCGATACGATACTTTTCGATACATATCTTTTTTTTTTTTAAACAAAAAGTGTATCGACATGTATCGACCGTATTGGATTGTTACGGTTCGATATGGTCGATACACTCGATACAAATTGATACACTTAACTTTCCATTTTCTCCCAAAAAAAAAAAAAAAAAAACTTGTATCAATGTGTTTCTAACTGATATAGCTCGATACACCTCGATATGAACCGATACGGTTCGATACGGATGATACACACATATAAAGCTTGATTAAACTATTTTTTCCACTTTTCTAGTTTTATTCCTTGATGAAAACCTACAGTTCATGCGAACTGAATGTGGTATCTCATTGAATGTCATCAAATATGTCTTTAAATCTTGGATATACTTTAATAGTGTTTATTATAGTGTTTTTATGCTTAAAAATTGTGTTTTGCATGTAACTTAATCATTCCCGTGCATATTTTGCTCTGTATCCTAGCAATCCACCGTATCCACGATATGATACGATACGATGCGTCTCCTGAAATTGCCCGACCGATACGCTATCGATACGTGATACTTTAATCCTTGGGGGTGAAGTAGAAGAATTGAGAATAATAATCAATGTCTTCTCCCCAACATGTTCCGCCTCTGACTGTGAGTGAAACTAGAGCACGTTTTCACTCATTCACTCCAAAAGGTAGAACCGATTAGGTTCTAAACGTTTAAATGACTTGGTGTATGTGCATTACAACATGAGGTTGAACTTTGAAGATGCAACATATATGCATAGGGCAAGAGAACGACAATAGCCTGAACAAGTTTGCCAACATTCTCTAGTTTGACTTAGATGATGAGGATCCCTTGGTGGAGTGGGTGAGGGATAAAGCGTTACAGGTGATGAATCAGCCTGGGGGGAGGCCTGACACCTATTTAGCCAGTCAGATAGGTGTTGACGTGGACGATTTCATGGCTTCAGCGGAGGGTCGCGTATACTCGTCGTCACCTAACCATTTGACCCCCCTTGTTGGCACGGATGATAAGGACCTTGACTGGTCCCATTCTAGTGAGCATTCTCGCACAACGTAACCATCTGATCGTGGAGGTTGCGATGATGATGATGGTGGTGATGACGATGGTGGTGCTGTTAGAAGCCTCTGAGAGCGGTATCAGGTGGCAGAGGAGTAAGAGCCGAAGCCGAAGCTGATTCAATTCAGTGGGGACACCTAGTTTGATCACAACACACAAGATCATGATCATGCTGCACAGTAATCCTCCTCACGCGAGCACTACACGAGAGGGCCTCGTCGCCGTTACTAACCAGATGAAGAGGCTGATTCTAGTAGCATGGACGTCGATGTGGATAGCCTGTCTATCAGTGTTGGAGGATTGAGTATAGGGGACAGCATTGGATTGTGGACATGGCTAGTGGCATGCCCCATCTTTTCCTATAGATAGCTTGGGTTAGAGTATAGTTCATATGGATAAGGTGGTGGCTATTTCTCTGTTTCCAGTGCATATGGTGGCGTCTATGATGCTCTGTCGTAGACTGGATTGCCCTTTTTGGACCACCTCTTTTCTTTCTTGATTAGCAAGCCGTACATGCCGCAACCGGAGACACCATCCAGTCATAGTGTCTCAGTGGCTGGTTTTTTACAGTATGTTCGTTCTTAATATGGTGACCTATACCCTAGGTTAGGTTACCTTCAACATGTTGATGATCACATTTATAGGGCAGTTGTGGAGGACTAAGAGTGCTTCTTTTAGCGCACAATGATGTTGTCAGCATTTGTCATATAGTCAGAGGAAAATTGGCTTTGGCAAGTTCAGTCCATGAGAGGGCTCAATCATCCCCATTACTTTATGTGGCATTAGCTTTTAGGATGGCCTGAGATGAGAGGGCCTTATTTGGACTGAAGTGGAGATCCACATTATTGTATTGTTGGGACTTGGGTTTTTATTGGATCCAGTGAACATGTACTTCAAAGTTTGAACTTATTCCATGATTAATCAAAATTGTGTTTCTTCATTCCTCATGCACAATTTAAATGTTTGATTTTGGTTTTCTTTTGTCTTCTAGTACTAAAACAATGTGTACAATAGGCTATATTATATTAGCTTTACAATAGGGTTCAATGTATACTACCAATCATGGGTGCGAATCAGCAAATCCAAACTACCACTATGTGGAATTATTCCTGCAATATAATGGTTTACATATGTTTATATAGGCAAAAATAAGATTTCCTTTAAGTATCGGAACATATTATGGCCATTTGGCCTCAGAAACGGCGAACCAATACACGATGCCAAAAATACAGTGTTTCGACGAGATTTCGGTCTACTCAGTCCTAATCTTGGATTTCGGTTAAACCGAAATGAGACCGAAATCCAAGATTTTGAACCTTGCTGTAGATATCGAGATAAGCGGGATTGCTAACAGCAGGCCTATTCTAGCTACCGATAAGATTGAATAATAAATATGAAGTGAAATAGAAAACAATAATAAATAAGAAGTGAAATAGAAAACAACTATTAAGATCTCAAATAATCCTGTATTTTTAACTCCTCATATTTTAGGCCTATTAAAGTGGCCTATATCGCCCAGCGAAAAGAAAAAAAAAGTGGTCTATTGCAACAAGAACTCTCTTGGACCAAAGGTCCAATAAATATGTAACCCAATCCAAGGCTTACTTCCACTAAAATATGTCCACATTTGTAATTTATCTGCATTATCTAGTGACTAATATGGTTTTGTGACAGCTGGTTTTCAGACAATTGTTCTAGGCTGTTGGCAATCTTGTTATGTTGGATGTGTTACCATCGCTTATCCTAAAAGCTCGAGCTGTTAAGGGCCACAACATTGTATATCAACACACACTAACACACCCTGCATGTACAGGCCCACACACATGGCTTTGCACATGACACCGTCATGTGGTGGCGCCATCACATGGCACTAAGGCAACCTGTAGGGGCACAACTCGTAACACAAACCCTGCCATCACGTGGCACCAAATGGCACAACAATACCCAATACAATACCCCTTACAATTACTAGGGATCGAACACCCGATCTCCTGGCTCTGATACCATGTTACAATTACTTATCCCAAAATGTCAAGCTGTTAAGTAAGGGCTATAACAATGCATATCAAGATACACTAATGGGGTGATTAAGTCTAATAGAAGCTAGCCCAACAGGGGGCTTCTAGTGATTTAATGTATATCTAGAATCCTATTTTGCAAAATTTGCACTTCAGTGTTTTCCCTCTCTTATTGCCTTATTCTTGGCCCTCCACGTCTCTTCTTTCTCTTTTATATTTCTTCTTTTCCTACCATCACTTTTGTAACAATTTGCAATAAAGAAATAACAGTGAAACCGAGAGAGATAGAGAAACAGAAGAAGTGAGGGCCAATTCTCTGAGGAAGTGGAAGAACTGAATAACCTACTCCTCTTCCTATGGTTCATTTATTTATAATCAAAGAGGAGAAACAATAGTTTAGGAAACATCCCTAAATAAAATAAAAAAGAAAAAAGAACCTAATCAATAAGGAAACAAATAAATAACTACGGTGGAAATAAATCCACTACTTACTACCAATAGAGAAAAGCCACATAAGGAAACTAATAATTCATGTAGAAGGTGGGACCTATAGCCTTGTAGAGCTATGTTGCTAACATCCCCCCTCAAGCTGGGGCATGGGGGAATGTAAGAGCTTTAGCTTGAAATAACGTATCAACAGAAGCAACAACAATAGTAGTAGTAGTAGTAGTAGTAAAGTAGCACAGTATTGGTTACTGTGAACCAAGCAACAACAACATAGTATAAGTTACTGTAACGTTCAATGTCATAGTTGTCAAGACGTCGCCTAGGCGTCTAGGTGTGATTCCAGGGCCTGGGCGCCTTATGAGTGTTGCCTGGGCGGTCGCCCATGCTCTCTGGGCATCGCCTAGGCACCGCTTTGGACGCCTTGGGCGCCTAGAATGCCTGGGCGGTCGCCTTGGGTCTTATATGTGTTTTTTTTTTTTTTTTTTTTCCCTTTGATCTCTAAATTTGTTTCACAGGATTTATTAGGCTAGACAGGAACAACATTTATCAGATAGTACTTATTTATGACTAATATCATTTAAGTAAATGTTTTTTAATTTTATATTTCATTTACTTAATTTTATATTCATAAATAAGCAAATACCTCCTATTTGAATCCAATAAAAATAGTTTAAAATTCAAATTTCAGAAGGATAAAATGTCAACCCTCCAGTTCAAGAACAAAAACATATTTTCGGGTGCGGGGGCGATTTTCAACTTCAAAATGCTAGGCTTTTTTCTAAATATAAAAATTTCATAAATCTTATTATAGTAAAGCATCACTAAAAACCAAGAGCGCGCCAAAATAATCTCTTGCTTTGATGCCCAAAAAATAATTTACATTCAGACGACTTTTAACAGCATTCGCGTACTTTGAACAAGGTTTGACCGGAGTGTATCTCCTTCATTATAACTCGGATTCAAGCAATCTAAGATTTGTTGGAAAGCTGATTATACTAGCTTTGCAACGAATTTAAGATTGCTTGAATCCGAAGTATATTAAAGGAGTTACGCTCCGGTAAAATTTGTTAGAAATAATCAAATGTTAGTCATAAATACGTGTTGCCTACTTAACTCAATTATTTGTTTCTTTGTTGGTTTTCTTATATTAATTAAGCTATGTCTTAAATGTTTATTTATGTAGAATGCTGCATATATATATAAACATTAATATAGCATTAATATTTTAAAAATAAAAAAAATATACTGGGAACGCCTTGGTCGCCTAGGCGGCGCCTAAGCACCCAGGATGACCTCAAACGCCTTGGATTGCCTTGTCGCCTTGACAGCTATGCTGTGAACCAAGCGGCAACAACACAGTATAGGTTATTGTGAACCAAGCAGCAACAACAACATAGTATAGGTCACTGTAAACCAAGTAAAAGTAACATCAGCAATAGCAACATAGTGTAGGTCACAATGAACCAAATAGTAGAGGTCGCATCAAATACAGGTAGTTGAGGCTGCATCAGGTAGTAGAGGCAGTAATAGAAAAATTTCGAGCAATAGTTTTTGAAACCAAGATCAACAAATCTTGAATAAGACATCTGCAGAAGATCTTGAAGCAGTAGTGTAGTAGTCACAACAAGTAAGCAGATTTCAACAGGTAGTAGGTTGCATCACGTGCAACAAGTAGGCATCATACGGTAGTAGCTATAAATAGTATTTCGAAGGATGAACAACACCATAAATCCCATAAGCAAGAGCAGCCGCAATTAAGATCCAAATTTGAAGGTGATCCGATGGTTGGATCTAAAGTTATGAGGTATTTAGAACTATTTGGGACATATTGGAAAGGCAAACAAACCCTTAAAGAGAAATTCAGAAAACAAGATGAAATATGGAGCTAAACAAACAGGCCTAAGCAAAGATAAAGTAATGAAGTAAAGAAATTAAACAAACAGGCCCTTTAGACAATAGAACAAAACTAGTAGCAAATCTTAAGTAGAGGGGTAAAATTGGAAAATAACAATAAGGGATTTTCTGTAAATATAAAATAAGACAAAACAGGTTTAACTAGGATCAAGGGCAGTTTTGGAAAGAGACTTTAAAGGACAAAACAGAATTCTATATAAAAGCCCAGGGGTACTTTAGGAAATATAATCAGATTAGTGCTTCTTATCGAGACTGAAACATATCAGTCATCTTCAACCATGGAAAACAGAGGCGGAGAACAGAAACAGCACCAAGCCACTGAAGCTTCAATACAGCACCTGAAACTTCAAGAGAAGGATCGCAAGCCACTGATCTCGTGATTCCCACAGGTAGCAGGGAAGAACAGATCATAAATCATGACAGCTAAACAAATAGGAACCCTTTCTGGTTTCGATAGAATGGTCAGACAGCAGCAGAATATTAGGGAATGAATTAACCCCAGCAGTAGGCAATATGAAAGGTAGTAGCAAGAGGACAAATTAGTCCATGTAACAGTCAAGCAAAGCAGTAGCAATTTCTGAGAAACATAGGGCAGCAGTCATTGAAATCGTTGGTAATCAGCAAACAGATCAACAGCTATCGAACACTTGAATCAGCAACCAGTTCAGCAGCAAGATGTCTCGAGATCATCAGCATATGGCTGTAATCAGCAAGTCATTGAATACCAGAAAATAATACACAGTATGGCTGTAATGGATGGTTATTCTTCCACGCTTGGAGCAAAACGAATCATTGGAGACAATAACAAACGACCAGGCATAGTGTAGACAGCAAGTTACTAACTTCTACTTATCCCAATCTTTAGATGCAGCAGGGATATCACTGGTGTTTGCACACCATCAGTAAGATCGTTAAACAACTCTCAAAACGGACCTGTTTTGATACCATGTAATAATTTGCAATAAAGAAATAACAATGAAACCGAGAGAGAGAGAGAGAGAGAGAGAGAGAGAGAGAGAGAGAGAGAGAGAAGAAGTGAGGGCTAATTTTCCGAGGAAGAGGAAGAACCGAATAGCTTAGTCCTCTTCCTGTGGTTCCTTTATTTATAATCAAAGAGGAGAAATAATAGTTTAGGAAACTTCCCTAAATAAAAGAAAAAGGAGAAAGGAACCTAATCAATAAGGAAACAAATAAATAACTACGGTGGAAACAAATCCACTATTTAATTCCAATAAAGGAAAGCCACATAAAGAAACTAGTAAGCCATATAGAAAGTAGGACCCACAGCCCTGTAGAGCTATATCGCTAACAACTTTCCTCAGCTATGTATAAAGACAGAAAAGGAAAAGGAGCCGCACACCAATTTTTACTTCCACTTTTTGATTTCTGATCTTGTACCCAGATTCTAATACTTATCTTTGTTTTTCTGTTTAATTTATTTCTTTCAATATTTGGGAGTATGTTTGAGGTTCTCGTATCCCTTGTTGGTTTAAATATTCTTGTAAAAATGAAATGAAACTTTTCACTGCTCCCTGATAGGAGGCCATATTTGCGAACTTTTAGGTGCCGTTTCGAAATGGAGTCTGCATAAAATGGTGCTGAATCCGATCAGTCTTATGTGCCATATGTCAGAAAGGACTTGTGTGGATCATTGCTTAGTTGCATTGACACGGAGTCTGGAATAAAGGATACCATAATTTTGCACTTTATTAGAAAATATTGGTCACTGACTCACTGCAGGACTTGATGCAATTCCATTGGACTGGTCGTTGTTTGGAATTTCGAAAAAGCCTGAACATTCCTGACATGTCATTTAGAGGTGGATAAAACACATGCATGCTTTTAAATAAGCATGTGTAAATCACTCTACTTTTGGCCCAGATGTATATGAGATAAAAGTTCTAGGAAAATTTTGGGGATGTCTTGAGCAGATAATTTATCTATTTTGCACTTTGGTTTGTAATGTTTAATAGTTTAAAGTATGAGTTGTGCTTTCAGGCGTACTTGTCACTTCCAGAGGGAACAGCGTCTGTGGTTGGACTAATTGCAATGATGACTGATCACTATAATGTTCTGGTAAGTAGCAAGTCATCTGTTATCAATGAATTTTTTTTTTTTTTTGGTGCTTCTTTGTGGTTCATAGTTGTATGACATGGTAATGAGTGAAGCAAAATCACTTGCTTTACTTCTTGGTAATGTAGAGAGGACCCATGTTAGGAAGGAAAGTGAGGGAAGCGATATTAGGGGTTAAGTTATGGTTTTAAAATGAATTATAGTAAAGTGAGAGCAAGTCTTCAGAGTTCTTTTATTTATTTATTTTTGGTTAATGCAACAACTGGTAATATATTTTGTAATAAAAATAATTTACATTGATTTCTGGGAAAATTATTACCATAAGTATACTGTTAACAATGGAGTAAGGCAAAAAGTTTGAGGCATCATTGTGGAAGTGTGGAATCTTTGCACGGGTGCATCTCATTCTGCCACATGAAAGAGCGATATGGCAATTCTGTGCATTATATCTCTAAGGAATTGGATTGGTCACATGTGAAAATTTGGACCCAAATTCAATCATATACCATCCTATTTGTAAGTATTCACTACCTGGTATTTCCATTCACCCTCTCGACAGTCTGTGCACCCTTTTCGAAGCTTTCAATTTTTTCAATGCTTTGGTTTGCTGCTTGGGCAACCCAATTGGGCTGAAACTTGACATTTGACCAACGATCCTAAGGCATGGTTTTAGTAATTGGTTTTTGGATTGGGCCGATCCTTGTCAGTTTCGGCCATGATCGACCCTGTCTGATTTTTTTAGTGGTGTTGGCCATGTGTTGTGCAATCATTGGTTCCGTTCCAGATCCGGATTGGTATTGGCTACAGCTGACACTGTGTCCGATATCAATCACTAAAACCTTTCCCTATGGTCTATCAGTGCACAAAATTTGTGCCCCATTGGAGCTGCCACATGGTAGAACTAGGTACCCATGCAAAGTTTCCTTGATTTGCATGACTGCAAGAAGCCAAGAAAACCTTTTTTATGAAATAATTATAGCAGAATACCCAGAAGAGGGATCTATAGTTGTCACTAAAGCGTTGATGGCTTGTCTTAAAGAATTTTTTGTTGGAGCAAGCTCGATAACGTTTTGGGCATCATGGGATTGGTTTTTAGAAAAAAAGAAGAACCTGGCCTGCTCCTTCCAAATATCAACATTATAGTAAAAGGCAGCATTTTTCAAAGGCGAAAGAAGTTCTTTTTGTTGGTTTTCAAAATGAACTAGTCAACTAGGTATGTAATTCCATTTCTCTTGGTAGCTTGTTTCAATGGGTGGTTATATAAGTTCCTATCATGTTTGTGTACATTTAACTTGTTTCCGTGCATATGTTTCTGTACAGCTTAGCCTTTCTAGATTTAGGGTAGCTTAGCCTTTCTAGATTTAGGGTTTTATTTTTTCTAGCTTTTGGCTTTTACTCTCTCTCTCTCTCTCTCTCTCTCTCATGTGCGTGCTTTCTCGTATGCCGATTTTCACCTCTTCCTCCCATCATTAACTTGCTGTCTAATAGACTATAACAAATCTCTGTTCAGTGGCTTCATGTTTCTGAAACTGAGGTAGCCTGAATATATACTTGCAAGCCATAATGCAGGTATTTGTGAAGAAACTTTAGTAAATAAAAATTAGTCTTTGATTTCTTTGGGTCTGTGATTGTTGTCTTAGTGAATCATTTTAGTGCTTGACTATTTGGGACATTACATTTTCTTATACTATAGCTAAATGTGAATCTTAAATAAGCATTGAGTTAATAGATGGTGAATGACAGGAAGGGAGTGATAGTGAACGAGAAAGTAATGATGCATCAGTGATATCTCGAAAGCCTGCAAAGCGTAATCAGGGAAAATTTGAACTTAATGTCCCTAAGCCGGATAGATATTTTCCTGATTTGTTGCATTCTCAAGCAATGTCGTCAAGTTATGGGTGCCTTCCGTTGTTGAAGAAAAGGCGCTCTGGTGGTAAAATCTCTTTACAAAATTTTAAGATTTGATCGGGTCATTCTTTATGTTTGTGCTTATATTTATGGTTTTATGTTTGTGCTTCCAAGAAATGTCGCATCTTTACTGAATGGTAAATACAAATAATTACAAAGCTAAAAAAGAAAGGAGAACAAAGGCACACCTAGAAAGGAACACCTCCAAATACTGCCCAAGGAAACCCAAAGATAAAAAAAGAACAACAAGGGAATGATTTAAATTATAATCTTAAAGGGGTAATGATGGGTGGACTACATCTACAAGAACAAGGACAAAGAAGAAGAATTAGAGAGAGGGAAACTCAATAGAAGTGCAAAAGGGGGGGAGGGGGGAAGAAGGGGTTTTACAAGAAGATTCATAATCCTTTGTTTATGTATTCCATCCTCCTCATTAAATTGGCTGCAGTAGCCCTTTTAAAGAAGAGAAATGTCTACATACTTGGTGTGGGCAGTCGGGTGGTTATAACTGCCCACCTCACTACCATTAAAATGAAAACTGAATTACATGCAATAAAAAGAACTGCTCCTGTAACATAAACTAAAATAAAGCTAACTACACTGCAATAAATGAAATAAAAAAAAAAACTAAATGCAGGGCTGGAAAGACTTGGCTTGGATCTGAGATGGTATCTCTTAGAGTATCTAATTGGGTCTGGGCTAGGACTAGTAGGAGCAGCCCCCAAATGTCCTGCATCAACTCTCCCTTACTTAAAAAAAACCTGGACCTCGAGATTGGATAAACCCAGGAAACCAGTCCATGTGTTGCTCATCCATGCCATACGAAAGCTCCGGTAATTCACGAGAAGAGGGGATGAAATCTTGAATCTGCACGTCCTCCTCTCAATAATGTTGAGTAGAATGTCGAATTCATACGTCATTATTGTTGCAGCATCTTTGGTGTTCTCCATTCCATAAGATGGAATGGTTGGTTGTTGCAATTGTGTGGGTAAAGGGGTTTTATGGATGTTATGGTAATGTGGATAAGGTAGTTGTAAATGGGTATTTGGAATTCTGGCTTGGGATTTCCAGAACAGGGAAGGGAACAAGATAAGAGAAGTTAGATAGGAGAAGAAGGATTAGAGGAGGGGAAGAGAGACTAAAAAGCAGAAGAATCTGAGAGAGAGGAGAGATCTTGCAAGAGGGTGGGGAGGAAAGCTTCAGCCATGCAGGAAAAGAAGAAGAGAGAGATTCACCCAGGTTGGGTTCTGATACCAAAATGATGGGGTAGACAAGAAGATTCATAACCTTTATTTATTTATTTATTTCATCCTCCTCATCAAAGAGGCTACAATAGCCCTTTTAAAGAAAAAAAAGGTCTACATAATCGTTGTGGGGTGGTTATAACTGCCCACCACGCTACCACTAAAATTAGAGAGGGAAACCCAATAGAAGGGAGGGGGGGGGGAAGGGTTTGATAAGAAGATTTATAATCCTTTTTTGATTTATTTACTCCATCCTCATCAAAGAAGCTACAATAGCCCTTTTAAGGAAAAGAAATGTCTACATACTTGCCGTGGGGTGGTTATAATTGCCCACCAAACTACCACTAAATTGAAAACTGAATTACATGCAATAAAAAGAAACTGCTCCTGTAAAATAAACTGAAGTAAAACTAACTACACTGCAATAACTGAAATAAAAAAACTATATGCAGGGCTGGTAAGACTTGGCTTGGGTCTGAGATGGTATCTCTTGGAGTATCTAATTGGTCCTGGGCTAGAGCTAGTAGGAGCTGCCCCCAAATGTTCTGCATCAGGTAAGCCCCAAAAAATAAAGTTGAAAGGAGCATTCCTTGCTTAATCAGCTCATCATCTGTTTCATTACTTCATTGGCTTCCGTGAGAATAAGATGCTTGCTTGAGAAGCAAAATGGATGAAGTTTGCCTATTAAAAAAATTAAATAAAGAAGATATTTTTGTCCAGATGAACAAAGCCTGATGCAGGCAAAGGAGGCAGCCTAACTCAATTGGGTTTGAATGGGCTCAATTTCAAGTCTACATCGGGATATATGAGTGTTGGGCTATAAATAATGATTTTATCTTTTTTTTTTTTTTTATCGTAAATAGGTCAACTTTGTATGCCCTTTTTGTGGGACAGCTGATTCTATATGGGATTTAGGCTGGGTTTTTTCTGAGGATTTAGGTTAGATTTAGTCTATATTGAGCTTCTAATTTGAGTTGTTCATATTTTGTTAAAGAAATATTTGAATCTGACTCTAGAAGCTCTAGAAAATTTCTATTTCCAATTCCTTGGTTTCAAGTCTAGGAAATTTAGGGAAGTTTATAGAGTTTTTTAATTGTTAAGAATAGAAGGTTGGAGGTCTGTTAGTTTATGAATATGGAGTTACTTGATATTTTAATGCAGAGTGTTTGAATGAATGAATAATAATTTAAAGGATTGCCGAATAGCAATCAATTGGGTATTTGTGTGGAAATCTGAGGGTCACGGTCTGGATGTCTATGCCTCAAATTTCAGCTATAGTTTCTTTGTTTCTCTAAGGATATCTTCCTATGACTGATTGCTGTCACAGTTTCCAATCGAAACCAACTTTGAGCTACCTAATGCCGCTTCAGCTGATGCGATAGTTCCGAGCAGGAACTATTGACTTTGCACCTCCTTAATGCACTAGCCGATTGGAAGTCTTACAGAATGGAAGGAAGGAAAGCAAGCGAAGAAAACTGCAGGGTGGTCGTAGATGAGGGCTTTCTTCTTATGCTTCTTGTTCGTAGCGCATCCGCCTTCTTGCTTGCTACTGATCGTAGACCGCCCTAAATTTTGATCAAACTCTTTCAAAGCCTTCAGTTACTTCTCACCTGTGGATGCTCTGTTTCAGCCTCTTTTTTTTGTTTGTTTTGGTAATAGCTTGTTTGTTTCTTCTCTGATGGGTTTCAAATTGTATCTGTTATCTCTTGTTTATGTTTCCTGCTAGATACAACTACTAGACCTTGTTAGAAGACCTGATTTCTTGCCTATTTAGATACCTTAGACTGTTCTGGCATGCAGGCCATTAGCAGACCTGTCACACCAGCCTACAGTGGGTATTTTCCCTCTAGATTTTAATGACTGTTAGTATAATGCAGTCCCGGTTTAAATTTTGGTCAGGTTAGGTATTAGTTTAGGTTGGGCCTTAGTTTTGGGTTTTCATTGTAGTTATGGACTGAAATATAAAGCCCAAAAATTGTGCTTTTAACAGGCACATGGAAATTATTATTCTATTAGTGGGTCTCATGTTGGTAATAGTTAGATGGGGACTTATCTTATATTTTAGTCCTTTGTTGTTAGTCTTTGATTTAATTTTGAAGGACATTCCTTAGCTGTCTATGAGCCTAATTTTGAAAGTAGATATTATATCAGTAGATGAGTTGATCTAGGAGTGTGTTTTTTTTTTATTCCTATTCCTATAAATAAGTGATGTAACCAATTCCACTCCATGATTTGGAATTAATGGATGGAATTGTTTGTTTGGCAACTTGCGAGCTGGTTCTTCTCTTTTTTCTGTCTCAATCTGGCAAGTGATCTTTCTTTTCCTTTTTCTCTCTTATCTCGCATCCATAGTATATATTTCTTCTTTCTTCTTTCTCTTCTACTTTCTCTACAATCTTGGTACAACAAAACAGATTTCTTCCTCCTTTCACAGCGATCTCATCTTCTAGAGAGATTTTTTATTTCCACATATATCTCCATTCAACACCCATCGACCACTCCTTTTCACCCCTTCTTTCTTTAATCGATTCCTTATTTCAGGTCCTATTTTCCCTCGCATCTTTTCTTTCTCATCAAACCTTCGATAGGTCTTTTCTCTTTTCTTCATCCCACCTTTTCAAGTTCAAGTACTTATATTATTTGGTATCTGATTTTTATTATGGAAATCAATTATTCAGACTTGATAATTGTTTTTTAAGATCAGACTATTAGATTTGAGATCAGATTTGGTCCATATTTAGCCTCCTGACCGGGATCTTTTTCTATTACTATGCTCATTACTCATAGGCCAACCAGCTACGTTAGATCTGATCGATCTGCATTAATTTGGTATTTTGGCCAAAATGCTTTATTTCCTATTGTGATTGATTATAATTTAGTTGAGTTTCAAATCCGCATACTTCAACTTCATGTGGAGAGATTTGTGGATGGACTTCATTGATCTCCAAAGAGGTTCTTGCGAGATTGCTGATAATACTAACTGCTTCTGTGAGAAAGGAGGAGGGTTGGTGTGCCAGTGTTTTGCTGCCGGTCCCAAACCCGGATAAAGGAGGGTTGGTGCTTTAAGTCAGCAATTGGCACAAAAAAAAAAAAATCTTAGCCAAACCTTTTACATGGCTTCACCAATTATGTATATTCAATGTAATGCTTGGGCATTCTTTGTAAACGATGTGTTACACTTGGACTCGGTGTCAGCGAAAAGTGGGCAAGGGCCGCCATGTCGGCGCCCAGACGCGATGTCAAATAGGCAAGGGTTCTCACACTGTGGACGAGTGTGGATAAAGAAGCTAGTCCATAAGCGTAAGATTAGATTAGTATCTTGGAACATTGGATTTTTAACAGGTAAGAGTCTAGAATTGATAGATGTTATGAAGAGAAGGATTGACATAGTTTGTATTCAAGAGATTAGATGGTAGGGTTAAAAAGACTAAGGAGTTGGATGATTTAAACTTTGGTATACGGTGAATAAAAGTAATGGAAGTGGAATAGACATAGTAGTGGATACATATTTTTAAGAGTGATGTGGTGGATGTTAAAAAATTCGGTGATAGGATTATATCTATCAAGCTTGTTTTGGAGAAAGAGGTTGCCAATATAATTAGCTCCTATGAACCCCAAGTAGGATTGATTAAAGTAGTAAGCTACAATTTTGGAAACATAGAGATGGATTAGTGCAAAGTTTTAAACAATAAGAAAATATTATAATAGGGGGTGATCTGAATGGACATGGGTTGAGGGGGGAGGAGATCGTAGAAGCTACGAAGGTGTTCATAGAGGATATGGCTTTGAAGTTTGATGTGAGAAATGAGGAGGGGATTTCATTTTTGGATTATGCGCTGACTTATTAATTGTTAGTATATGCTTTGAGAAGAGAGGAGCATTTCGTTACCTTCAAAAGTGGGCATCATAGTAGTCAAATAGATTTCTTTCTAACTAGAAGGTCCGATAGGTTATGTAAGGACTGTAAGGTAATATCAGGGGAGTTTAAGGTAATACCGGGGGAAGCCTAATTACCCAAAATTGTTTATTGGTCGTAAATATATGTCTCAAGCCGTATCGTAAGAAATGTGAGCTTATTTGCCCTAGGATAAGGTGCTGGAGTTTAAAAGGAGATACCTTGAAAGCATTTACTGATAATGTGATCAAGCAAGGAAAGTGGTACTATATGGAGATACAAATACAATGTGGAATGAGATGACTACTTGTATTAAGAAGATTGCTAAAGATGTCCTAGGCACATCGATAGAAAAATGTCATTTTCCAAGGGAGTACTGGTGGTGGGATGATTAGGTTCAAGCAGCCATTAAGACTAAGTAAGATAGTTCTAAGACATGGCAAATGACCAAGGATATGGATGATCTAAAAAGGTATAAACTTGTCAGAGATAAACTAAGAAGGTTGTGGGAACCAAGATTGAAGAAATATGAAGATCTTTATAATAATCTGAGCACAAAGGGAAAAAAGCTATCCATGAGATAACTAAAATGAGGGAAAAGAATGGTAGAAATTACAACCATGTTAGATATATAAGTGTAGATGGTAAAATTCTAGTAAGGGATGAAGACATTAAGGAGAGATGTAAAAAGTATTTCAATAGCCTACTTAACGAGGTCTCCTCGAGTAATAGTGTCCCTGAAGGCTGCATTACTATATATATATATATATATATATATATATATATATATATATATATATATATATATATATATATATAAAATTAGGTTGTCTGTAGTAAAAGAAGCTTTAAGGAAGATGAATGTGGGCAAAGCACTAGGCCCACATGAGGTCTCAATAGAAGTATGGAAGAACTTAGGAATTTACAAATTATCTTGGCTTACTGAGCTGTTCAATAAAATTATGAACACAAAGAAAATTGCAGATGAGTGGAGGAGCAGCATCATGATTCCGTTTTATAAAAATAAAGGTGATATTTAGAGTTGCAATAACTATAAAGGCATAAAACTAATGAGTCATACTATGAACTTATGGGAGAGTTATTGAAACATGTCTGTGACAAGAAACTACTATTTCGGAGAACCGCTTTGGTAGATCCACAACATTAGCTATTTACTTACGAGACTCATGGAAAGATTTATAGATTGTAAAAATGACCTCTATATGGTCTTTATCATGGTTTTAAGTATCGATACGATACGCCCCGTATCCACGATACATATCCGTATTGACAGTGGTCGATACGATACTCTTCGATACGTATCTCTTTTCTTAAAACAAAAAGTGTATCCACATGTATTGACTGTATCTAACCGATACGGCTCGATACACTAGATACATATCGATACACTTATGTTTCCATTCTCGCAAAAAATAAGATACACTTACCGATACGGCTCGATACACCTCGATATAGTCGATACGCACTTATACAGCTTGATACAACTGATTTTTTTTTTTTCCACTTTTCTGGTCTTCTTCCTTGCTGAAAACCTACAATTCATGGGAACCGAAGGTTGTAGCTCATTGAATGCCATCAACTATGTCTTTAATCTTTGGAAATACTTCAAGATTGCTTATTATGGTTTTTTTATGCTTAAAAATTGTGTTTTGCACGTTCCCTAATCATTCACGTGTGTATCTTGCCCTGTAATCTAGCGTATTTTAGCGTATCCACCGTATCCACGATACGATATGATACGTCTCTTAAAATTGCCCGCCCGATACGCTACCGATACACGATACTTTATTCCTTGGTCTTTATTGACTCAAAAAAAGCTTATCACAGAGTCCCTAAGAGAGTTAATCTGGCAAGTACTAGAGAAGAAGAGTGTTTCAAGCAAATATGTGGACATAGTCAAGGATATGTATTATCATGTAGTGATGAGTGAAAGAACTGTGGGAGCTCAAGGTAGTGGATTCTCAATTACAATTAGGTTACATTAAGGATCAACTTTAAGCCCTTATCTGTTTGCCCTCATTATGGATGATTTAACCAGAGACATTCAAGATGAAGTTCCTTGGTGCATGCTTTTTGCTGATAATATTTTTTTGGTGGATGAGACAAAAGCTAGGATTAATGCCAAGTTAGAGTTATGTAGATCAACATTGGTATCAAAAAGTTTAAGATAAGTAAAAAGAAGACGGAGTATATGGTGTGTAACTTTAGTCACATAAGGACGGATAATGAGGTGGTGAAAAATTGATTAGGCAACAAAGTGATTATTTTAGGTAATTTAGGTTAAATCATAAATAAAGAAGGTGAAGAGGATGATGTTTTACAGAGGACTAAAATAGGATGGATGAAATGGAGAGGTGCGTTTGGGTGCTGTATGATCGATGTATTCTTTTAAAATTTAAAAGGACAATTTTATAGGACATTCAACCAACTATGATGTATGGTGCGGAATGTTGGGCAGTAGAAGCATTATATAGATAAACTTTGTGTAGCTGAGATGAGGATGTTGAGATGGACGTGTGGCATAACTAGGAAGGATAAGGTAAAGAATAATCGTATTAGAGCTGATTTGGGAGTAGAGGCGATACATGATAAGCTGTACAAAAGTTGTTTGAGATGGTATGACCATGTTCAACGAAGGCATGGAGGAGTGATTTGATTCAAATTGAAGGATTTAAAAGAGCTAGGAGTAGACCTAAGATGACTCTAGGGAGGTGGTGAGGAATGAGATGCATAGCTTAGGCCTTGTTTCAAGTATGATATCGAACAGAGCTGATTGGAGGATTAGGCTTTGTTGTTGTTGTCATATATATGCATGTTATTCTTAGTCAATATATCGTATCATATCTGTAGAATCAATGTTACAGTAGATTTTATATACAGAAATTATATGCAGGTATATGTTATTCAGTCCATATTTTTATATACAGTCCATATGCATACCATATTTCAGTCCAGGTTTGTATAATCAGATTTTGTGTCAGTTTAAAGGACAGATTTGATATCAGTAAATATCAGACCAGATTTACAACAGTATATGTATATAAGCCCAGGATTTTAGATGATGCCAGATTTTATCCGTTCTGGAATTCCATCATTCAATTCAGACCATGTCAGATTTTAATCTACAGTATATATATATATATATATATATATATATATATATATATATATATATATATATATATATATATATATATATATATATATATATATATAGTTTTTATAATCATACAGTCCAGAATCTGAATATGCAGTCCAGAAACATATTTCAGTTCCAGAGATTTCATGTGCAGTCCAAAAGTATATTCAGTATAGGTATATGTATATATCAGGATTATACCAGTATAATTATACCAGATTTGGTGTATCAGTACATGTATGTTTTTATAGACTTATATAACAGTATGTGTCAGATTTAGATATATATCAGTATATGCATGTCAGTAACTGAGGTATGCAAATTATGATATATGTAGGATTTGATATTGCTAAGTGATCGAAGGACGACAGGGTGTCCACAGAGAGAGGTAACTGGAGTATAACTAAGCACAGCACTTGGGTGATGCATTGCTGTGTTTTGACTTATGATTTGTTTTCCTTAAAATAATATTTGTTTGCTTATATTGTGAGTGACTTGATGTTCTGAATGCTACAGTAACCATGATAATATGTTTTACTGATGTTGATATTTGTTAATAGTTCTTATTTGTTTTATTGCATTCATAAGATGTTGAAAGATATTGGCTTTATCATGCTTCAAATTTCCATGTGCTAAGTAGTTGTGGCATGCATCTTAAGTAATGTGTAAAAGTGAGGAATGTGATGAGATATGGGTGATTGACTGTACTGTGCCAAGTGGGGGGTACCACTTGAGTCGTGATCCGTGGAGCCCCGGATGTGAGTTGCCAATGTCGTAGAGGGATGATCAAGTTACCAATGTCATAGAGGGATGACCAAGTTGCTAAGGTCATAGAGGGTGAATCAAAATATGGTCGTGTTAAACTCTCTACTAGGACAGTGGCAGCCAGTTATTCCTGGCAGTTGGCCAGAGATAGAAGTTTAAAGGTGGGTTATTCTAAAATAAATGAAGTCAAGATTTTCTTGCGTTTGCATTGCATTTATTCAAAATGTTTTGTGCTTGTGTTAGTGTTGTGTATTTGTTATGCTTTATCTTACTGGGCTGGTGAGTTCACCCTTACAAATGATATCTCAAATGACAAGTAAGTTGAAGAGGAACAGGGAGAAGCGTAGAAGATGTGCAAACTTGTCCCATGGTAGTAGTAGATAGTTCTTTTATTAGAATGGTTGTAACAGGGTTTAATTTTTCAAATGCCAAGACAGTTTAGTTTTAGTTTTATGATTTTTGTTTACATACACTAGACTGCCACCAGTAGGCTTTGTGTGAATCTTTTTTATTATTGTTTTATATTTGAGTTGGATTTTAAGATAAAGTATCGAGGTCTGATTTTTGAGTGATCGCTTGATCATTGCTAGAGAGGGCCATTCCTTCACCTTAATACGGTTTGGGTTGTGACATTGGCAACCCCTACTCTTTGTCCCAAAAAATGCAGCAGAACCCTCACCCACCTGGAAAATAGGTAGGGTTGTAACCTCTTGCAAGTCCCGCCTTTACTGTTGCTGGGATGGTTGGACTGGAATCAGTCTTTAGCCTTCCACATATTGTCAGTGATGTGGTTCCCTGGAGATAGGTTTGTAAACCGTTGCAAGTCTTGCTTTTGTTGGGTCTGGCGATGGGTGGACTGGAATCAGCCATAATCGTCCACATATTTCTCATGAAGTGGCTTCTGAGCATATCTTTATGCAGGCAACAGGGCTTTTTTTTTTTTTTTTTTTTTTACCATGCAACAAGAAATAACCCTACCACTTAATTAAAAAAGAACAGAAAAAAATGGCCCCTGCCTTCTTGAAAGCAGATCTGAACAGAGTTTTTTCATGATGCTTTTTAATGTTTTTCTGGGCCGAAACCCATGACTGTTGGAGCTGTGAACTCGATCAGAATCCCACCCTTGATTAGACAAACTATATGTAGATATTATAATTTCTTTCCAAGGAGATAAAGACTCATTGCTGAACATTTATAACCATTTCACCAACAAAAAGCATATTTGTTTTTCACATCGGGCTATCTCTCAGCCACCCAATCTTCTAGGCTTGTGTACAACTTAATTTCATTTGATCTTTTCTCCTGTGAATTCCATTCCAAAGGAAGTTCCTGATTATCTTCTCCATATTCTTATATGGTAAAAATGGGGCCAGGTATAGAAGAATGCTGTTCGACTTGCCTCTAATGAAAGAAGCGGTGCCTCAGATAGTTGCACCAGTAAATACTTCTTCCATGCAGCTAGTCTTTTCCTCATTTTCTTCAATGGTGGGTTTCAAACCGAGGAGCTTGTGGGGCTGATCCCACTTGACATGCCAATCAAATGGAATATGTGCAGATCTGCACCTTGTACAGCTAGCACCCACCCTGAAGCATAAATTAACTACTCGAGTCTAAAGGTCGTCTCGACCTTGAGAAAAAAAACGAGATTTCCGAGATCTCGGTGAGAAACTGCAAAAAGCCCAAGAAAGGCAAAAAATGCAGTTTCGAGGCTAAAATGGCTATTGTAAGGCCTAATACTCTAGAGAAACCCTATTTTAGCATATATAAACACATTTAAACTATAATGTTACACTAGTAGAAGATTAAAGAAGGCCAAATGAGCCAGTAAACTTATTGTTAGCGGTAACGAGACTGTGCACAGCTCATAGTGATAATGCTATGAGCTGTGGGTCCCACTTCAGTTATTTTGTTATTATTTTATTGTTTCCATGGTTAGACTCCTTAGTTGAGAAACAATATATTTTTAGTTATTTATTTCCATATGTATTCTACGTGGACAGCATATATAAATACAGGTTGAGAGGGAGAGGAAGTTAAGTCAACTCCTCTCTCCTTTAGCGTCATATTATTTCTCCTCCTCCTTCTTCGTCTTTTCTTCTTCTTCTTCTTCTTCTTCTTCTTCTTCTTCTTCTTCTTCTTCTTCTTCTTCTTCTTCTTCTACGATTCATAAGATCTGGTTTTCTTCTATCAGAGCAATGACGGTTAAACTGTGGGCACTTCATCAAGCTGCGATTTTGATAGGCGTTTACTTCTTCTCCATCTAAATTGCTTTGGTTGCGGCGACCTGATGCTGACTGTGAAGGCAAGAATTTGCAGATCGAGAGATGCTCTCAGCCTTGACAATTTTTTTTTTGGTGTGACTTGGTTTCTCTTGCTGCAACTGCTGTGCAATTTTCAGCCTCTACTTCTGTGTGTGATCAAGATCTGTTTCCTTCATCTATTGATTTGATCAAACTATATGCTGATGTAGTCTTGTTCTATTTGTGATACACTGCTGCAAGAGGTCAGATCTGCTTTCACTTTCTATGCTGATTTGTTCAGAATATATGCTGCTGTATCCTTGTTTTATTTGCAATACACACAGCTGCAATGACCGATGCAAGATTTGATGCACTATATGTTTCTGCCCTATTTGTGAGAATTTATTGCTTGCTGCTACTGGAGTTTGATGCCCCTTATTCTTGATCCATTGTTGATTTCTAATTACTCTTCTTGACAAGTGAGCTCTTGGTTGATAATATTGTTTTGAATTATTGGTTCCTTATTAATGGCGGAATACAAGGATTCTCCTATGCAAATTACCTCCATCAAATTGAAGGGGGTATCTAATTATATGTTATGGGCCCAAGCCGTTAAGGCTTATATTCATTCTAGAGGCAAACTGAAATACCTAACAGATGACCCTCCTTCTGTGGATCTCAAAGATCCCAATTCTGTGAAGATTTATGATGATTGGATGTGTGAAAACTTTACCTTACAGACTTGGCTATGGAATAGTATTGACCCCTCTATTGTTTCCAATGTGATGTTTCATGAGACTGCTAAGAGTATATGGAACGACCTCAAAGAGAGTTATGCACAGGATAAAAATATTTCTCGGGTCTATGAACTCTATGAACGAATTTTTAATTACTCTTTAGGAGACAAATCCCTAAATGCTTACTATAGTGGATTTAAGGGTCTTCTTGAAGAATTGCAGGCCGTCCAACCTCTCACCGCTGATATTACACAACTAAAGGCCCAACAATCAGAAATTTATGTTGCAAAATTTTTAGCCGGTCTTCCACTTGAGTACCAAGCCTTCAAAACACAGTTGTTGTCTGCTGAGAAGATCCCTACTCTCAATGAAACCTTTTTTTGTCTACAACGGCTGACTTCTTCAAATAGTTCTACACAGACTCATGATAATTCAGCTTTATATGCCGGATGGGGACGAGGATTCTCATTTAGAGGTCGTGGTAATGGTAGGGGCCGTGGTTCCTTTGGTTGTAGTACAGACAGAGTAAACACTGATAAAGGTACTCGGCATTGTACTCACTGTGGGAAAAAAAAATCGTAATGTTGACAAGTGCTAGGCCAAGCATGGCCGTCCTGAATGGGCTGAGACATTGGTTAACTCTACCTCTATGGAAGATATTTCTATACTAGTGGCTGCACCTACTCCTGCACATGCTACCACTACTACAGTTCCTTTGGCTGATTTTGAAACTCTACTACGGTGGGTCCAACAGTTTGAGCTGCAGTCATCTCCATCCACCTCTACCTCCCTGGCCCACACAGGTGCAAATGCACTACTTTCCACTACGACTCCATGGGTCCTTGACTCTGGTGCTTCGTGTCACATGACTGGTAAGTCTCATATCTTTTTCTCGTTTAAAGAAACTACTTCATCTATGCCTATGTTCCTTGCTGATGGCTCTTTTACTCCAGCCACAGGACAAGGAACTGTTTCCCTCACCCCATCCTTGACTCTCTCTTCTGTTCTCCATGTCCCTAAGTTACTTCTTAACCTTATGTCTATTAGTCAACTTACTACCTGCAGTGTTCAGTAACATTCTTTCCGCCTTATTTAGTTTTTCAGGATCTCAGAACCAAGGAGACGATTAGTGGAGTTTTTGAGCAATCCGGCCTTTATTACTTAAATAATCATGGACTGCTTACTACTGCTGCTACAACATCTGCTGCCTCAACCTCTATGCAATGACATCACCGCTTTGGACATCTACCTCTCTCCCAACTGAAGACACTAACTCCTGACTGCAAGTCTGTTACATAACTCAACTGTGAAGCTTGCGAGTTAGGAAAACACCACCGCACCATTTTTCCTGCCCGTCTTAACCCCTGTAGCTTTTCTCCTTTTCATTTAGTTCATTCAGACATTTGGGGCCTCTGTTGTGTCCCCAACAGACTTGGTTCATGTTATTATGTTACATTTGTTGATGACTATTTCAGGGTAACCTGGCTCTATTTGCTTAAAGATAGGTTTGACTTTCTTTCCATATTTAAAGGTTTTTGTAAGGAAATTAAGGTTTAATTTAATACAGATATTCGTGTCTTTCAGTATGATAATGCTGTGGAATATACTCAAACTGCAATTTCTGATTTCTGTTATGACAATGGCATGATACATCATACTAGTTGCTTTTATACACCTCAACAAAATGGGGTGGTTGAGCGAAAGAATAGACATTTGTTAGAAGTTGCTTGTTCACTTATGTTTCATATGAATATTCCAAAATATTTCTAGTGTGATGCCCTCCTCACTGCTTGTTCTCTTATCAGCCATATGCCCTCCTCTGTCCTTCGTGGCCAGGTTCCCTTCTTTCTGATTTATCCCTCTGCACCTCTCTTTCCCGTCATCCCATGTGTATTTGGGTATGATTGTTTTGCTCATGTCCTACATTCTTGACGTGATAAATCGTCTCCCCAGTCCAGAACATGTATTTTTCTTGGTTATTCTCGTACTCAGAAGGGCTACAGGTGTTATGACGCTGTTACCCATCGTCATTTTGTTAGTGCTGATATTACTTTTTTTGAGGACACTGCTTACTACCCTTTCCCTACTACATCCATTCCCTCCCCCCCTCCTGCTTCCCCTGTACCTTTACCCCTTGTTAGTCCTTATACTGACCACCCTACCCCCCCCCTGAGGACCCTTCTTCCCCTCCCCCCTTGTAGGTTTACCAATGGCGGCCTAGGCCTGGTCCTGCTGTGGATGTTGCTCTGCCCACTGATCTGTCTGCTTCCGGTGCTGAGGTCCCTCCTGACCTTCCTCTTGCCCTTCGCAAAGGAATGCGTTTTTCTTGTCCTTCGCAAAGGTATCCTATTGATAAATTTAATACTACCGCCCATCTCCCTTCCCACTTCCACAATATTGTCTTATCCTTGTCTACTACCTCTGTTCCTAACTCCTATGTCCAGGCCTTATCCAATCCAGGTTGGAAAGCGGCTATGGATTCTGAGATAGAGGCATTGCTCTCCTGCTGTACATGGACTCTCGTTGATCTTCCATCTGAGAAAACTGTTGTGCGCTGCCGCTGGGTGTACACTATTAAACATAGGCCTGATGGGTCAGTTGGCTGGCTCAAGGCTCGCTTGGTTGCTAAAGGGTTCACGCAGACCTATGGTGTTGAGTATTTTGAGACCTTCTCTCCTGTTGCTCGTCTTAATTTGGTTCGGATTATTATTTCATTGGCTGTTAACCACGACTGGCCTTTCTATCAGTTGGATGTTAAGAACGCATTTCTATATGACGATCTTTCCGAGGAGGTTTATATAGAGCTACCTCTGGGGTATGTTGCTCAGGGGGGCTGTCCACTCAAGTTTGCAGGCTACATAAAGCTATTTATGGTCTCAAACAGTCTCCGCGTGCTTGGTTTGAGAAGTTTAGCTCCATTATCACCCAATGTGGTTTTTCTCCGTGCTATTTTGTTCACTCTATATTTGTTCAGCGACAACACTCTAAAGTGATTATCATAGCAATCTATGTTGATGATATTATAATTATAGGAGACGATGTGACAGGTATTGTTGAGGTCAAATCTTATTTAAATAAACACTTTTAGATGAAGGACTTGGGTCTACTTTATTACATTTTGGGCATTGAAGTGGTTCGTTGCAGCAAAGGAATCAGTTTGTTTTAAAGGAAATATGTTCTTGACCTTCTAACTGAAACTGGTCTTCTTGGCTCTAAACCGGCTGACACTCCTATGGACCCTCATCAAAAGCTTGAGACTAGCAATAGTCTTGATTTCCTTGATGTTCATCAGTACCGACGGCTTGTTGGTAAACTAATCTACCTGACAGTTACTCGGCCGGACTTGTTCTTTGCTGTTGGAGTTATTGGTCAGTTCATGCAAGCCCTTAAGCAAAGCCACTGGGATGCAGCTTGTCGCATATTGAGATATTTGAAAAAGTCTCCAGGCAAAGGACTTACCTACCGGCGTTGCAACCATACTGATATCATCGGATATTCTGATGCTGATTGGGCTGTAGCTGATGGTGATAGAAACTCCACCACTGGTTATTGCACGTTCGTTAGAGGAAATCTGGTCACTTGGAGAAGCAAGAAGCAGACTACTGTGTCCAAGTCCAGTGCCGAAGCTGAGTATAGGGCTATGGCCCAAACTTCTGCTGAGCTCATGTGGATATGAAATTTTTTGCAAGAATTGGGTTTTCTTGTGAATCACCCTATGACTATGTTTTGTGACAATCAAGCTGCTATATATATCGCCAGCAATCTGGTATTTCATGAGCGTACCAAACACATCGAGGTTGATTGCCACTTTGTTTGTGATGTTGAAAAGAAACTGTTGGTTACTCCTTTTGTGTCCTCTTCGAACCAGTTGGCAAATATTCTTATCAAATTTCTGTTTGGACCAGGATTCTGGCAAAATTGTTCCAAGCTGGGCTTTGGTGATTTATATGCTCCAGCTTGAGGGGGTGTTAGCGGTAACGAGATTGTGCACAACTCATAGTGATAATGCTATGAGCTGTGGGTCCCACTTTAGTTATTTTGTTATTATTTTATTGTTTCCATGGTTAGACTCCTTAGTTAGGAAAACAATATATTTTTAGTTATTTATTTCCATATGTATTCTACGTGGACAGCATATATAAATACAGGTTGAGAGGGAGAGGAAGTTATGTTGACTTCTCTCTCCTTTAGTGTCATATTATTTCTCCTTCTCCTTCTTCCCCTTTTCTTCTTCTTCTTCTTCTTCTTCTTCTTCTTCTTCTTCTTCTACGATTCATAAGTTCTGGTTATCTTCTATTTTTTGCTTTGTAACAATTATATTTTAGGAGCATAATAAATATAATAGCACTTAATTAGTTAATTGTTGTAGTCAGAAAACCCAAAGTAGTCAAGTAGATCATATAATCATAATTCATACATTATGTCAAGACCAGTCGAAAATGTCGAGAAATGATTTGAGTTGGTCGAGACTGGTCGAGACCTGTCGAAACCGGCTCGAAAACTGGTCGAGTTGGTCTAGACATAGTTTTGAGGGGGTGTCTTGTCTCAATCCCCTCGAGATCTTCGAGAAAACCGAGATCTCGGCGAGATCTTGCTGAGATTTTGAACTATGCCCTCAAATGCATATTTCCTAACCCAAAATGAGATAATGTTAGATAGGTGTACCCTTAAACTGGAAACTTCTGCAAAACTTCAGAACACTGCTTTAATGAATGTTGCTTATTTTGTTTGGTTGTAAATTTTGCACATGGGAATATTTGAAGTTTTAGTCGAGCTTCTTTTCCTTATCAAAGCATAGAAAATAAATCATGTGCTGGATTATGAATTTGTTCTTGTTTGTTTTAGAACTCTTGGTTGTTGTGAATAATTCATGACCTTTCTTGTCATGTGATAGCTGATCAGATAAAGAAACTTTCATTTCTCTGTCTTATGAAATGGATAGGTAGAGAAACTTTATTATTCTGTCATATGAAATGAATTTTGGGGTTTTTTCTCGATGAAATTTCATGGATTGCTCTTAAATCTTTTGTAGGTAGCCGACCTCGTGCTGTTGGAAAAAGGACTCCACGCTTCCCTGTTTCACATACATATGATAGAGATGACTGGGGAAAGTTTCTATCACCAAATAAACAAGGTCTGAAATCTTATGTGGATGCCAATGATGATGAAGTTGCCCATGAGGTAGCATTAGCTTTAGCAGAGGCTTCACAAAGAGGTGGCTCTCCTCATGTTTCTCAAATGTCTAATGGAAGGAATGAGCGCATTAGATCGTCATCTGTACAGAATGGTCCAAGAAAGGTATTTTTTTGCATCTTCAGCTATTTCTTTTCTAATTTTGTTTGTTAATGCTACCAAAAGATATTAAGATCTCGAACCTGTCTATGAATTTTTAGCATGTGCAACTGGAGAGGGCCGGCATAAAACTTCTTGGTACAACAGATGAAGACTGTTTGGAAGGAAGTCTTGGGAGTAGGGAAGCAGAAAATGGAGATTCCAGAGATGCAAGCTACCTGATGGATGCAAAAGGTGTTTGTACAGTAGAAGTTCAGCGTAAAGGGAAGAAGCTCCACAGGAAGAAGCCAAAAATTGAAGACATTGATAACAACGATTTTGATGTTAGGGAAGCATGTAGTGGCACTGAAGAAGGACTTAGTTTGAGTAGTGTTAAAGGAAAAGTTGAAACCGAAGTGACAAATGCAAAAAATGAGAGGTCTTCTCCTCAAGGTCCTAGGAAGAGAAGCAGGCAGCTTTTCTTTGGAGGTATGTTAGGTATCATGTTCAGGGTTATGAGTCTCTTGGTGACTGAAATTGTTGTTCTTTTTTTCCCCTGTTTCATGGGTCTCATTTGTTTTATTTGTCTTCTCTTTTTCTTGTTTATGTACAATTTTTTTAACAGCCCCCTCACATTTAGGGATAAGACAGAAAAGTCTGGTTCATCTCTTTGATTTGGGAAGGTTGGAGAAGAAACTATGCATGGCATGGATGAGGTCCTTCTTCTTGATGTCCCTGGTGGAGAGAAAGAAGCCCATGCTGAAGCCATCGGCCCACATCGGCCCAGGAGTCTTGTTGGGTTTGTTGCCTTTAATGACAATCATTTCCTCCTGTGGGCTGGTTCTCGAGCATGGACTGCTGTTCCTCTGTTGGAACTTTCTTGATCAGCCCCTCCGGGACTTGCCCCTTGGTAAGGGGGAGGGAGAGCGGGCTGAAATTGTCTGTGAAGTGTTCAGAAACTTCTTTTTTTGATCTCATCAAATTTTGTGAGCTTTCTACCCTCCTTTGAGATTAATCGAGAGATGGAGCAATTGTTGAAGCGAGCTTTCATAGACTCGTGGAAATAAGCCGAATTGGAGTCTCCAAGCTGGAGCCAATTAATTCTCGATTTTTGTTTATATAAACTCTCTTCCTGGGCTAAGAGATGATTGAGTTTCTTGGACAGCTGCTTCTCTTTTGCCAACGAGACATTGGCAAACTCCACAAGAAGTCTTTGTTTGGACACCTTTAAGGTCGGGTTTGCAAACCTGCACCAAGTTGACAATGTTACATTTTTACCAAACGAGGATGTATTCCACTTATTTAAGGCATATTCATTGCTCTTCTCTTCAGCCATCTTCATTGGACAAGTAGAACCTTAGCTCATCACCCTTAGTGGAGCAAACATAGATGATCTATCAATTTAACGTCTTGATTTTCCCCCTCTTGAATTATGTGTCATATGTGAAAGAAAGGAAGATTTAGAACAACTATTTGGGTCTTTACAGAATACAATTTCCTTATTCTTCCTTATTCTTTTTGTAATTGGGTATTGAAAAATGAGTGACCTTTTGTGGCATCTTTATGTCAAAAAGCAACTTTTTTTATTTATACAAACAAGACTCTTGTCTTTTTGGAATTTAGGTAAGAAAAAGATAGATCTATCTTTTTATCTGAAATTTGTGAAACAAAGCAAGACTACTATTAAGAGAAACGATGGTCCTTGGGTGCTCTGCATGTTAGGATAAAGAGACAAGGATAAGATTGATGACATGTAAAAATAGACATGATTGTCGGTTTTTCCCACAGTTCAAGATCTCGGTCAAAACTTGCAATTTCGATCGAGATATCTTGGTTTCGTTGGAATCCGAGACAAAACCAAGGTCGAAACAAAAAAGTACCTGATTTTGACCAAAACACGGTCGAACCATGGCTATAAAATCCCATGTTTCGACTGGTTTCGACCATATTTTTTTATGGGTCTGGAAACCTTAGTTTTGAGTTTCATATATAAAAATACCAGGTTTTGACCTGGTTTCGGTGATTTCGAGGTTTCATCTTGGTTTCAGGCTTTACCGAAATAGGCCTCGAAACCGAGATCTTCTTCTATGCTTTTGCCATATTACTGATTTATTCCTATTTACAATAAAAGATTATTACTTTCTTCCTTCTTGTAGGGCTTAGAATGGATTCATAAAATTACTTGTACCTCCTTTGGACTTAGCCCTAATTGCAAATTACAATCACCTCCCCCCTAGTTGTAGCAATTGCTCTCCTTCCCTTAATTCACAAAAGTTGTTATAGTCAGCCCCACTCCGTTAGACCTTTGCTATTAGTTGATAACGTCATTTCGACTTAAATATTTATTGGTTGAATCTACCCTTATTCAAGGAGCGAAGTTAACCTTTTTCTCTCACAAACCAATGCATTCCCCTACTTACACTGGCCTCCCCTGCTCGACATTGTTGAGAATCCGATTGGAATCTAAAAAAGTATTACCAGTCCGAAAACCTTCCATGAAACAAAGACTTAACAGGTAAAAAAAAAATCAGTTCAAATCCAGCACTTCAGCTTTTCCAAGCATAGACCGGCACAGAAAACCCAGATGAGTTCTGCAACTCGCTCTCTTCTATATTGGCCCACTCCATCATAGAAGAACTGCATCCAGAGGAGGCCGAAGACATGGACGGCGACAACAAGCTCCTCGTCTTCAACAGATTCTTCTTCATCTTCTTCCAATCGAACCCATTCATTCCAAATCCATAGGGCTGCTCCTGCAGTGGCAAGCAAATCATTCCATTCTCTTCCTCATCCATTTTCTCAAACCTGAACATGAACACAACATGCCCATTCGCAGCATCATTGAACAACCAGTTGTAAACTTCCCACGAAACCTGAATCGGGACACCATCCACTTCAATCCTCTTATTCCCTCTGAACTTCCTCTTCAATCACTTCACCTTTAAAACATTCTTTCTATCAATACAGAAACAGAGAATGGGCTCATCCTCTGGACCCACTATGCAATCAGTGTAGATATATCTGGTCTTACGACCCCAAATCTTGCTTACATTGTTTAATACTTGTTGCTTGCAACGTACTCTCCCGTAAAAATCAAAACCAGGGTTCTGTCTGTCTTCCTTGCTCTGGTTTTGCTATGAGGTTTGTTGTAGGAATCATCGACCAGAAGGATCATCTCGTGATCAACAACAATGGCAATGTAGTTGGAGTTCTGGGCCTGAATTGGCTTTGACTTTGTTGAGATCCCATAATATTTCAACCTTCCTTGTTGGATTACTGAGATTGAATCTCTTCGAGCTGTGTTTGCGCCAGAAGCATGCTTCTCAATTTCGGTCGACCCCTGGAATATTTTTGGGTGAACTTGAAACTTTGGTTTCGAGGCCCAAAAGTTGTTTTTTGTCCTGATTTTGTTTGTGTAGCCTATTTTATCCTTTTTACACATATTCCCTCAATTAGTATTAAAAAAAAACCATCCAATATTTTGTGGTGTGGACCCAAGTTTGCCAGTGTATATTGGAACCTAGGATTGTATTCAGAGCTAAATAGGTAGCACTTATTTTTTGACTAATATCATTTGAACTTAAGATATTATTTATAAATAGCAAACACCCCCCATTTGAATTTATTTATATAATATCTTAAGTAATTGAAATATAAAATCTAATAAATATTTACTTAAATTATATTAGTCATAAATAAGTGTTGTGTGATGTTTATTGTCCCTCCTATGTACTATTCCCTGTCTTGTACTATTCTTACTTCTAGGATCGACAACAATTTTTGAGGGTCGAAATAGACAAGTTTCAATGTACAATTCCCTGTCTTGTACTACTCTAACTTTTAGGGTCAACACCAAGTTTTGAGGATCTTAATAAACAAGTTACGATCGAAACTTAACATTTTATAAAGCGTTTGGGCCAAGTTTCGATTGAAATGAAACCTGGTTGAAACAGGGTTATTTTGACCGAAGTAAGGGACATTTGGGTTTTGACCCCTGGTCTCGTTTCCAAAATGTTCGGTCGAAACCATAGTTTTTGACGAAAATTGAGAACCATGGCTAGAAGAGAGGGCTTTATGTGGAGGCAAAAGAGAGATGCTCATCATGGTCATCTAAGAAGAGATCAATATGTATAGCTTTGCCGATGACATTCCAGCCCCAAGTAAGGGCAAAGACGCCCAAATTGGTGTTGTGGACACAAGTGCTGAGGTTAGCAGTGCCGGAGGTGGGTGGCCCTACCGGCTCTTTAGCTGATGGGTCATGATCCATGGGGAGAGTGGTACAGCGGAAGCAAGAAACGAAGGAAGACAAGGAGGAACAATTTGAATTCGAGCGGAAGCAAGAAATGAAGGAAGACGAGGAGGAACAATTTGAATTCTTCTTTTGTTTTGTGTGGTTTTGGGTTTTTGAAGGAGAAGGTTTGACCGTTGAGTATAATAATAATAATAAGAATAAACATGTCGAATATGGCATCGTTGGGACGAAGGAGCGAACTGCGGATGGTAGTGAGTTGAGATATGGGATGCTTTTAGCGAAAGGTGGAACTTGTCAATTCTCTTTTAGTTTTAATACCATCATAATAATGTAACGGTTGTAATTGTTGAAAGTAAAGGGAGGAGATTGTAATTTTTTTTTGGTGAGTTAGTAAATATATAACAAAACCCAAAAGGGAAAACAAACCTGGGTATGCAAAGGATAGAGCCAGGCTCCAAACAAGCTACTTACAAACTAGGCCTATAGGACGACAGGGGGGAAAAAAAACCCACCTCAAATGGTGACCAAATTCTAGGAGGACAAAATAAATCTATTTGCCCTATCCGGGTAGGGAGGAAGATAATGGCCTCATGGATCCATGCACATCGAAGATAATGGCTTCTCTAATCTGGGCGAAAGATCTAGACTTGGCCACCCACTTTCTAAGATTTCTCTCGAACCATATATGATATATAGTCACAGCAAAGGCAAGTTGGCGAGAGTATTACAAGGGGTCATTTCTTTGAACTTGTTGGTTATCCATTTCCATTCCTGATTGAAAGGGTGAATACTTATTCTAGTGGGACAGCTTGTTCTGAGGATCTTTTCCCATTCTGTTGGAGAAATGGCATTCGAAAAAGAGTTGTTGAAAATCTTTCTTCTGAAGCCCAAGACAAACCACAACTAGAGTTTGGGATAATTCCCCGGTTATGAAGCAGAGAACCGGTAGGAAGGGACTGAGTTAAAGCTCTCCATAATATGAAGCTATGCCAAGGAAAGTGCCCTTTGAAACACACCACATCATACCAGGCAACCTTGAAGCTTTGAGATCTAAGAAGCTCCCAAGTAGAAGAAGCCGAGAACATATCATTAGTGGAAGTGGTCCATCTAGTGATATCGCCACTCCCATTGGGTCTACGGGTAATAGACATAGTTGTCATAAGCGATACCTAGGCGTCGCTTAGGCGTCCGGGCGGTAATTTAGGGGCTAGCCAGCTAGGCACCTGGGCGTCGCTTAGGTGTTGCCTTGGGCGCCTTGGATGTCTTGAAGGCCTAGGCGGTCGCCTTGTTGCATATGTGTTTATAAATCTTTAATTAAATGGAAAATTTTACGTACCTCCCTTAAGGTTTTTGTTTACCCGCAATTCAATCATCCCTCGTTATCGGCCACGCATTGTTAAGTTCCCCAACGGAAAAGTTGAAAAAAGTTTCTTACCCTTATACTAAAAATCAGTCCGAGATTGGGATGCCAATGTTGTCGAAAATTTATTCCCGGCAGTTGAGGTGCTTCAAAGCTAAGCAGTCGCCAAAAGATAATTTCCCCAGAGGAATTCTTGGATGAGAGATTGAGTTATCCCAAACTCTGGCAATTAGATACCGAAATATCCCCATTCCCCCCCAAATACACTAGGAATGCCTTGGTCGCCTAGGCAACGCCTAGGCGGGGGCCTAGGACGGCCTCCAACGCCTAGAGTCACCTTGTCACCTTGACAATTATGGTAATGGAGTCGAGAGCTTTCCAAGCGTGCGCAAGCCGATTCGAAGAAGCTCTAGCGGTACACCAGGCCCCATTTAAAAGAATAAAAGTGAAGGTGGCAAGCCTATCCCGCCCAGAATCAAGCTGAATTCTTTTCTCCATGGGCAATCACCAGAATACCATGAGGTTTTCAGTTGTCCAGCCAAAGGAGAGTCAAAGTTCCGTCGTCAATGAGAGATTTGATGGAAGGGAGGACCAACTGCCTATGTTGAAGAATAGTCCTCTATACCTAAGAAGAATCATGACATGCATAAACCATCCATATTGAATCTTTTCTTAGATATCTATTGTAAATCCAGTCCACCTAAATGCACTTCTTTTTCTCAGCCACCCTCCATTATCAATTTTATGATGCAAGCCGAATTAACCTCTACTCTCCGAAGGCTTAAGCCTCTTTCCTCCTTAGGCATACACACCTTAGCCCAGCCTATAAAGTGAAAGAATTTGTTGTTATAGCCCCTTTTCACAAAAAAACACTCATAAGGCCTTTAATTTTCTGGATAATCGTACTTGGAAGACCAAAAATCCTAGTCCAATACAAGTAAGAACTTTGTAAGCTTTGCCAGAAAGCTAAATGAGGTAAAACGGGATCTTATTGCGTGGAACAAAAGCGTGGTTGGAAATATTTCAAATGCAGTTTTGGACTGTAGAATGGAGCTGTCGGAGGTTTAGCTTTAGTTGGCTGAAGTTGGGTGTCAGGAATAGTAGCTACTTCCACAAATTAGTCAAAACCAATCAAAACAGAAACCATATCTCTTCTCTTATCACCGAGGATGGGCGTTCTATTTCTGATGTGGCCGGGATCAAGAAGATTTCTGAAGATCACTTCCACCAATTGTTCATTGTTCAGCCTGCCCCTGCTTCCCCCTCCCCCTGGGAGCACATCCTTCTTGCAGATAAATCCATGAAAGCCCAAAAGGCTCCATCCCCGGATTCTTCCTTGCTGCTGGGATATTATCAAGGTGGATCTGTTACTGGCTATATCTGAAGATTCATCTCCAACCTGGCTCAGGTGAGAGAAGTTAACAAAATTTTTCCTTGCCTCATTTCGAAGAAGGAAGCAACATGTTGTATTGAAGATTTCAGAGCCATCTCTTTATGCGATACTGTCTATGTGATTATTGCAAAGATCCTTGCCATTAGACTCAAGAGTGTTGTTGGTGATCTTGTTAGCTTCAATCAATCGGCATTCATTGATGGTCGGAAAACTATGGACAACCTCATGATCTGTAATGACCTTGCCCAAGGATTTGAGAGAAAGAATCATGATCCAGCTGCCTTTTTTTAAGTTTGATCTTCATAAAGCCTATGATCATGTTAGATAGGAATATCTTATTGAAGCTTTGGCCTAAATGAATTTTCTAGTTTCCTGCTGTAAGTGGATTTGGTTATTGGTTCCCTCCAGATTCTCTGTGTTGGTTAATGACAGTCTGGTGGGTTTTTTTAATGCTAAACACGGTATCAGGCATTCTCTTCACGATTATCTTGGAAGGTTTATATAGGTCCATTCAAAAGAGTGCCCTTCAGAACCGTCTGGATTTCTTCCCTCATTGCAAGACTATCAAGCTGACCCACCTATCCTTTGCGGATGATATAATGATTTTCTCCAAAGGTAATGTAAAATCCTTTGAGGCCATCTCCGAGGTTCTGCATTCATTTAGCTCCACGTCGGGTTTGATCATTAACAAGCAAAAGTCTTAGTTATTCCTTGCCAGTATTGAAGACCCAATGCGAGAGACCCTTAGAAACATGATGGACTTCCCTTTGGGGAACTTGCTAGTTCAGTATCTTGGTCTACCTCTGATTTCTGCTAGACTTGCTGCTTACCGCCGCATCCCCATCTTCTATAGTTGAAGAAGAAGCTCCTGCTTTGGAAAGCAAAACTTTTATCTTATGTTGGTAGGCTGGATCAAATCTCCTACTTGTGTTGGAATGCGATTTTTGGATTACCTAGCTCGATAACCCAGAAGATTGAAAGCTTGATGAGTGCCTTTTTGTGGAAAGGAGCAGATAATAATAAAAAGTTCCATTTTATTGACTGGGCTAAGATTTGTCTTCCTAAGGAGGAATGGGGCTTGGGGCTTCGAAGAATTAAGGAGGTCAATAAGGCGTGCATGATGAAACTGCTGTGGCGTGTGGCGGAGAAAAAAGAGAGTATATGGATTAAATGGATCTATAATAGATACCTGAGAAGAGACTTTATTTAGTCAGTTACAATATGACCTGATTCTCCATGGGTGTGGAGAACCATCCTTCATCGTAGGCAGCTGGTCAGGAATTACATCAAATCCCTCATCGATGATGGTGCCTCGACCCTCCTCTGGTTGGACAATTGTCACCCTCGCGGTGTCTTGGTATCGACCTATGTTGAGAGGATCCAGCTTGATTCCGGAAGGGAGAGACTTTCTATTGTGTCATCCATATTATCAGATTGGGTTTGGACTATGGGCCGGGCTTCCTTGCATAGATTGATGCAAGCTTGGGAAGTTTTGAACCTCGTTCCTCGAAGACCTAGTGGGAGTGATGATCTTACAATGTGGACCACATCCTCCAATGGTATTTTTTTCACCTGCCTTTGCCTGGGAGCTTGTTAGATCTCGACTTCCCAAAGTGGTTTGGTTTGATGTGGTGTGGTTTAAGGGGCACTCTCCTCGCCACAGTTTCATGCGAACTCTTACCTAGTCTCTTCCCACTGGATTTCTTCTATGTAATACGGGTATCATTGCAAGTGCTAGCTGTGGTCTTTGCTGGGCCTCGGGAGAAGATGTTCAACATCTGTTTTTCGAGTGTCCATTCTCAAAGAGTCCGGGGGAAGATTCTTGAGAAGCTGGCCATGCTATAGAAGCATTCAGCCATTTGATTAAGAATGGAGGTGGATCTCCAAAAATTTCGAGAGAAAGTCTTTAGGTGATACTGTGGTTAATCTTGCCTTTGCTATGACAGTGTATCATATTTGGTTTGAAAGAAATCTCCGTATGTGGGTGTCCAAATCGAGATCCTTTACTAAAATTTGGGAAGCCATCATCTTCGACATGCATGACATGCTTTTACCTCCCCCACCCACCCTGTTCCCAGGATTCCGAGAGAAATAGATTCATTCTCTCCTCTTGGGATCTCATTCTTGGTTGAGGGTCCTGTTTTGCTGTTTTTGGGTCCTTGTTATTTTCTTGGTTTGTCGGGCCTTTGGCCTTGTTTTGTAAAGAGTCGGGCTATATCCTTTGGATACCCAAATTTGTTTTCTCTGTTCTTGGGGTGTTGTTAATATATTATTTTATTCACCCAAAAAAAAAAAAAAAAAAACTTTGCAAGACTGCTTTAGTAAGTTCACTCTGCCTGTGTACGATAGGAACCTTGCTTTCCATAACTGAAGCCTTTTCCTTAATCTCTCGAGGATTGGGGAGCAATGATGAGGAGACAGTCTTGAAGAAATCAAAGGGAGGCCGAGATAAGTAACCGGCAACCTGCTCAAGGGAAAATCCACAATACTTCTAAGATTCTCATGAAGCGGATCGTCGACTCCCGCAAGAAAGATGAGAAATTTTTGCTTGTTTATGGATAGGCCTAATATAGTGCTAAAAGATTGTATCACATCTGATATGGAATTAAGAGATTTGTCATTACCTTTTGAGAAGATCAAATATCGTCTGCAATGGCCTGGTAAATCAAGTTGATATCCTTGCACCATGGGAAGAAATTGATATGGTTTCATTGAGCACTAATATGAAGGGATCTAGAGAGACCTTCCAAGACAAGAGTGAACAATATAGGAGACATAGGTCATCATTTCCTAACTCCTCGCCTCACATTAAAGAAGCAAACCAGATTGCCATTAACCAAGGTTTAAAATCTCGGGTTTCGGAGGAGTCTCGACCTCCTCCGAAACCGAGATCTTGGCGAGATCTCGCCGAGACAGTGTATTTTGTCCGAGACAGCTTAAAAAGGCTGTCTCGGTGGCCAAAATGCATTTTTTAGGTCTCCAACTTCAGGGGAACCTCATTTTTACATACATAAACACATTTAGAGTATAAAATTGTAAAAATAATGACTCTTTGTAATTGTTTGGGTTTACACCCATGTTTTGACAGTCAACGCTGAAGTTTGTTGTAAATTTAGGTTAATATTAGCTATTATATTCAATCAAATATGGCAAATGAGACAATAACATAATGCATTAGGGGAAAGAGAAACAAAATAACACTTCATTATAAATCATTACATCATAGTTCAAATATTCAATATTGAATGATCCCATAGTCCCCCTGTGCCCATAGTCCACAATTCCACAATCCTCATACAGGTACAATGTCTAGTAATACGTAGAGTGTCGTGGATGATCCATCCTACTATCATCATACATCTGGGAAAGTTGTCGACGCAAATTGTCTTCCAATTGAGCAACATAATCTTCCCATGACATTCTTGATGCAAAGTAGTTCTGATAGTCTTGCACATGATTCATAAATATAACATCAGTAGCTGTCCGAAGGATGCCTATCTTTGGGAAGAATGGAAAAACTTCTGAAGTACTCTGGTGCGTAGAGTTTTGCGGAAGTACTGATGGAACGGAATAGAAGTTGGTTGATCCACTCTGACTCCGTAATCGTGCTCCCCGCATCCGAACCATCGTCGAAGGAAGAACCATATGCAGTCGCAGTGGGATAGGGGACGAAGTTGATATCAACATAATCATTTGAGGTGTATGCTGAACCAGTGCTATATCCAAGGAAATTCCACTGCTCCTGTCCACTGCAGTAACTGCAATTCTCCTCCACACTCAATCCTTGTAAGCCAGAAGAGAGGCTATCAATGTCGACGTCCATCGTGCTACTGCAATCAGCATCTTCATCATGTTGAGAATGGGAATGATGCCGAGGCCTACGCGAATCGAGTTGGTCTACGTGATGAGGATGGCGCGACGTGCACCATGGTCATCATCCCGTGTTGCATGAGTGTGCCGGGCTCTCCCCAGTGTATCTAATAGGTGATGCTCGTGGCTCTGGATCAGTCCCAATATTGACAATAGTGGCTCGACCTCCACCTGGGTCTCCACGCCCACCCCCATGATCACTACCACTAGCTCCACTACCACTCCAATTCTACTCAGGATCATCTGTACCAGTGCCAGCAGGAGGGTCAAACGGCACGGGTGACCGTGTATGGACTCGACCTTCTTCCGAGGCTAAAAACTCATCGACATCAGTATCCAAATGGCTGGCTAAATGGAGACGCAGAGCATGTCTGAGCTAACACTCTACTTGCTATCTTCTTCAGAGCAGGTGTATCTTTACCATACAACACCCACCATTCAGCTGCATAAGAACAATAACATATTTTAATTTCGTATGTCATTTAAACGTAATACATAAAACATAAGATAATTTAATTTCGTATGTCATTTAAACGTAATACATACACGAATCACTTTTGTCACGTCCAACCACTGCAGTGGGGAACCCAAAACTTCCACGGGTTTCCCTGAAGGTTTTAATCTACGCACAATCGAAAACTTATAAATATTTGCAATTACAATATATAGTTTTTTTTGCACTAGCAAGAATAACAAAGTAACCGTACAATTAGTGTCACGGCGATCATATTTCCAGTAATTGAAGCACACAACTCACCTCTAGGTTTGCCAATGCCTATGCTTGGGGATCTGGCTCCAACTTTGCAACCACTAGCTTCACTGCCTCAATGAGTTCTGCGTTCGTTCCAAGTACATGGGTATACTAGTACTTGGGGTTCAAATAGTATGCTGAAATATTTGACAGTGGACACATGGTTAAAGCAAGTAAAAATTATATTGGTACATAAGTAACACTAAAGTAAATACATCATCAAATTTACTCACCAGCCTTATGCAATGGATGCATGAATTGGCTCTCCCATCGGTCATTGATGATCTTTATATAATTCTTATAGCCACGTGGTATCAAAGCTTTAACACGTACTTTCAATGCGTCTGGGGGTAGCTGATTGTCTCCACGAAAACCAATCCTCAGATGCAAACATCGATCTGAGTCCGGCCATCTTCACCTCAAAGCTCTTCAATGCTATGAACTTCGTAGCGAATCTGGTGATGCCTGGTCTGACCAAGTCCCCTCCACATCTCTTCCTGAGCATGTTCAAGGAATAACCATGGTTGTAGATGAAAGTGGTTACTTGTTTTGCTTGCTCAACCACTCTCTTGACTTTACTTATCTTGCCCATGTCCTTCAACATCAAATCAATACAATGGGCAGCACATGGAGTCCAGAAGAGATTGTAGTCGGCATTGTTCATTAACATCTCCCCTGCCTTCTTAAAATTGCTGCCATTGTCCGTCACAATCTGGACAACGTTCTGAGCTCCCACCTCAACCACCACCTTTTGCAACAGCCCATAAATATAATCTGCATCTTTTACTTCAGCTGATGCATCAATAGACCTAAGGAACACTGTCCTCCCATCACAGTAAACCATGAATTAATGATGGACTTTCTGGTAGGACCAGTCCAACTATCACACATAATAGTTACTCCTAAATCTTCCCAATTCTTCTTCTGGCCTAGAATCCAGTCTTGTAATTCCTTCTTATGTTGAGGCAAATAATGAGTCATTAACTCATATTGATTTGGCCCTCTAATCCCTGTACTTGCCTCAAGAACCGCATCTAGCATGCTCGAAAGAAAGGGCCGTGGTGGCGTTCTTTGGGATGCCCATGATAAAACGACCACTTAGAGTAAGAATACCCTAGACCCCTATTTTTCCCCAAACATTGCCTTTATTTTTTTTTGCTTACTACCTTGCTTCGTAAAGACTCGGGATCTTCTTTGTAGAACTTGAACATAATCATCCCGTCCCCGTGGCTGAGGCACAGGTTCTTCCCTTCTACTTCGTGATCTAGAAAACCAAGAACCAATCCCTTTGCTCCGTCTTTGTGGCTCAGGCTCAGCAAATCCACAACCACTGCCACCTGCTCCGGATGTACCGCTCTCCCGTCCGTCTCCTTTCTGCATCTGATCTAAGGGTTTCTCTACTAGCCATTGCCGCCTGACGCATCTGTCTTGCCTCTGCCTCTGTCAGATCTTCTACATCTCATCCCTCAGCCTCATGTTCCTTACTGGATTCTGGTATGGTGCCTCGAATCGCCTCCTCAAAATGTTGTTTTTCTCTTTCCATTGCTGCCCTCATCTGCCTCCCTCCCCTCAACTGTTCACCTATGGCCCTGGATATCTCCACAGGACACTGCGGGCATTTGGAAACATCTTTGCCTAATCCACTCAAGTGTTGCTTCACAAAAATTACACCGGGTCTTCTTCCTATCACTCCTGAAGGGCAGTCGCATACTGCCATGCAGGGTCAGTTCGGGAACCGGTACCGTCGCCCCCATCGCCTGCCCCAGAACTTGGTCTCGACATAATTTTCAAACACTGTTTCATAGAAAACACAAACTTCAATAACCTTACAAGCTTGAACACAGTAGAAATTACATTTCAAAAATTTTCTCATATTTTAAATGCGATCAGAACATTTTTCCTTATTTTTCCCGATTTTATAGCATTTTTAATCAATTTTAAATTAATTTTTAATTGCTAAAAATTATTTTTTTAATATAAATAATTCAGAAAAAAAACATACAACAACCGAAATCGAAATCGTAGGATAGTAGATCGGCCAATGGTGATTAACATATAAATAGGTCATCATCATCAAATGAGTAATAATAATAATTATTTTAAATTTTTAATTGCTGAAAATTCATTTTTAAATGCAAATAATTGAAAAAAATACCTATAACAATCAAAATCGAAATCTAAAACCGTGAGCTTGTAGATCGGGCTCACGTATCTAACATATAAAAATTTCATCACATTCTAGAAATTTTTTTTTTCTCCCTCATAGTTTCATGTAAAAATCTCATTTTTCGACAAGAAACTTACCTTCAACAGTTGATATGAAGCTTTTACAGCAATCCCCGCAGTCCGAAGCACCACCCGTTGCAAGTTAAAACTCCAAACAAAGAAAGAATGGGGGAAGAAATGAAAAAACCTTGAAAAAACTAAGAAAAAAGAGGAAGGAGCGGTCTCGGTCGAGTTCTCGACCGAGAACAGCCCTTCTCTCTTTTATAAAAGAGAAAAGAAAAAGGAAAAAGCATGTTCTCGCCGAGATCTCGCGAGATCTCGCGAGAATTACTGGGATTAACCGAGATCTCGCTCGAGAACATGTATATGCCGAGATGAAAAGGGTTATCGACCCTATTTTCGTCTCGGTTACTTGCGAAATTGGCGAAATTGGCGAGATCTTGCCGAGATTTTATTCCATGCCATTAACCAAAACAGAGAATCTCGCAGAAGAGACAGCATAATATTCACAAGCAAAGAATCAAGTATCAACACGATACGCACCGTATCGGCCGATACGTATCGGTATCGACACTAGTCGATATGATACACCTCGATTCGTCTCTCCATTTAAAAAAAAAACGCAGTATTGAGCGTATCGAGCCGTCCTCGATATGCCTCGATACACTTTAAATATAGTTTTTAAAAAAATAAAAATAAAAACCAACCTGTATCAACTAGTATCGAACTGATATGGTTCGATACTGGTCGATACACCCTTTTAGTATCGAGCAGTATCAATTCTACTCAGAACAACGTCTTTTTCTAAAAGCCGACAACCATTTCAGCTTGAATATTCTTCTGCAACTTGATTTTCTTCCAAAAAACCTTAGGGCTTTGATTCTTAGCCCTAAAACGATTGGGAAGGTTGCATCAAACTTGGTTTTTGTGAAGATTAGAGCACGAAATCATCTCTTCAAGCTCCAAGGGCGGAAAACAGCAAAGGTAATGAGTTTCAACTTTATTTTTTTTCAAAATAAATTGATTTTTGTGTAGTTTCTTCTCATGAATCAATGAATAATGGTCCTCTTTGATGAATGCATGCTATATACATGGATTTAAACACTGATTTGAGGTTTGATTTGAGAAATTTTTGAAGAACAAAAGAAATTTTGAAATTTTTTTTTTCAAAAATTAATCCTTTCCTCTTCTACTATTTATATAAGATGTGTAGACCACTGATCTACCATCTTTGCTTCTTAGTTATAATTTTCAATTTTTTTTTTATTTCTTTTTATTTTCTGGTTTAAAAAATAGAAATATAATTTAGATAATATTATTTTTTTTTATTTCCTTTTCTTCCATCCTTGTTATTTCCTTTTCTGATATATTTTTTTTTGTTTCTCTTAAACAAAATATGGGTAGGAACTTGTCTTCGTCTATTTTTTATTTATTTATTTTTTTTTTCCAAAGATCTTTGTTTGAACCCATGTCTATTTCTCTGTTTTTGGGCCTGATGTCTATGTTTGTGTTCTGGAAGTTCTCTATTTATTGTAGATTGTACGTTTTTTTTCTATGTGGATGAGGGTGTCAAAACTGTTGGTCAATGAAAAAGATAGGGTTCATAAGGAGACCATCTTAAAATATAGTGTTCGAGGATATGAAAGATAGAGCAAGAACTCCTGTAATACATTCAGTGGAACTCTGCAGAAATGCAATGCTTGTGATAAAACTGTTTATGTAGAAATGAAAATGGAAGATTGTATTTTTCATTTTCTCATAAGAGTCTTATTCCATCTATCTCATTTTTCTGCAGGTGGTTTTATTGAGTTTTTATTCTCAAGTGGTTCAACTAGTAAACATGTTTGACATTTTATATTAACCCATGTCTATTTTTTAATGTAGTTAATTATAGATTTATTGTGTTTTTATGCTTTAAAAATGTGTTCTGTATGATCCTTAATCATTTTTGTGCGTATCCTGCCCCATAATCATGTGTATCTCTAAGAGTCCTCTCACTACCAACCAGCAGACATCATCTGGCTGGGTCGGTATCAACAACGAGAAAAAACAACCAAATGGAAACAGCAACTAACTATGGCTCTTGGCCCAGACAACGTCCTAGGCGTAGGGGAGATCGGAGCAACAGGGAACGCCTAGACGTTAAATAAACCTGGGCTGCAGTAAGTAGATCGAGAGGTCGTTCCGCCCCTTGTCCCCGAAGATGGGTATGATGGAAGAAACATTTTCTTTCTCAATGTTGCTAATTATAATGTTTTTATGCTTTAAAATTGTGTTTTGTATGTTCATTAATCATTTTTGTGCGTATCTTGCCCCGTATCCGTGCGTATCCACCGTATCCACGATACATCTCTTAATTTCAGCTGACCAATACGATATCGATACACGATACTTGATTACTTGTTCACAAGGAAAAACTGTTAGGCACATTCATTTTGGCAAGGACTTCCATAAAATATTCCTATCTGACATTGTCATAAGCTTTGTGGGGCTCAATCTTTAACATAGCAGTTGGGCAGTGGATTCTTCTATCAAAACTCGAAAAATATCATGACATATCATAATATTATCACCCTTGAATAAAAATTGATTGGTTTGGACTAACAAGGTCACCAACAACTTCCTTCAATCTAAGGGCAAGAAGCTTGGCAATGATCTTGTAAATAGGGGAAGTCCAATTAATTCTGTCTTTTTAAAATTAAAAGTAAGGTTTTAGAAGTCATTATTTTTTGGATAATTCAGAACTCGTTATCCTGTCTCATCACTTCTTGTCACCTGAGGTGCTGGTGCAAGGGCTTCCTTCCTAAAACCTATCCTGGTGGTAGGTTGCATCTACGAATTACATTCTCTGGACATGTGGTGGTTGCATGAAGGATGTGCTTCCTCTCCAATCCTCTTCCTTGTCCCTCTTTCTGATCAGGGCAAATGGAATTGTATAGAAGGTATTAATGAAAGATTTAAGCCAGTTTTAAGTAAGTTACGTCTTTGACTTTCATTGAACTTCTAAAAGTGCTTTTAGAGTTGCCATTTGTGCAAAAAAAATGTCGGTGGTAAATGGTTTACAACTCACAAGGCACTTTTGCAGGTTTTATGAACTTCCATCAACTTTATTTCAGTACACTTAATTCCAAAAGAAATAGGTCCATAAACTCTATAACAATAGAGAAATTGAACCAGAAGGATGGAGAAATCCTAGAGAAGAAAACTAAGAGAGGGGAGAGAAGGTGATCTTGTGTCTCTCCCCTCTCAAATTATGCTTTATTTATAGAAAAAGAAAGACTCATAAGGTGAGTCAAAATACAAAAGATAGAGTTCAAGAAGGAAACTCTAATAGAGTCCAAGAGAACGACTAAAACAAAAGAAAATAAACATAACCAACTAGGTGACTCCAGATTAGTCTAGGTGACACCTAGACAACCAAACTAAATTCTTAGCACTCGCCCTCAAGCTGGAGGTGGGGCATAAATACCACCAAGTCCCACCTTGCAATAGTTTTGAAGAAATACGTCCTTGAACAACGCCTTTGTGAATATATCACCAAGTTGTGAACTAAAACTAATGAATGGGGTAGATATCTCGTTACGTGTAATAGCATCTCTAACAAAGTGATAGTTGACTTCAATATGGTTGGTATGCTCCTTGAAAACCTTAGTGCTAAATCTCGGCGAGATCTCGGCGAAATCTCGGAAATCTTGACCTTTATATGGTAAAAAATGCAATGTCTTGGTGAGATTTTTCAAGATCTCGTTCTCGGAAATCTCGGACATCACCCAGACGGGTTCGAGATCCAAGATTTAAAACGTTGTTGAAACCAGGATTGCTAGCAATATGAATGGCTGCCTGAATATCACAGTACATAGGAATAGGATGTGTAATCAGGACTCTCAATTCACCAAGAATATTCTCTACTCACGTCAATTTTGCTGTAGTCTAAGCCATAGCATGATATATTCAGCTTCGACACTAGATTTAGCAACTGTAGTCTGTTTTTTACTGCGCCAAGTAATAAGGTTGCCTCCAAGAAAGGTACAATAGCCAGTAGTAGATTAACGATCATCATCAGCACTAGCCCAATCAGCTTTGGAATAACCACAAAGATCAATATTTTGATGTGACCGATGGAGCAATCCTTTACCGGGCACTCCCTTGAGATACCTCAAAATCTGACAAGCAGCATCCAAGAACTTTCCAAAGGGAAGGCGGAAGGAGGGAGAACTTTAGAAGACTCTCAAAACTGATAGGTGGAATTTACTGTATATGAATTGAGTTAACAAGGCTCTGATACCATGTAACAATAGAGAAACCAAACTAGAAGGAGGGAGGCATCGTAGAGAAGTAAATTGAGAGAGTGGAGAGAAGGTAATGTTGTTTCTCCCCTTCAAACTATGTTTTATTTATAGAATAAGAAAGAGAGATTCATAAGGAGACTCAAAATACAAAATATAGTGTCCAAGAAGGGAACTCTAATAGACTCCAAAAGAAGGACTATAACAAAAGAAAATAAATATAACCAACTAGGTGACACCTAGACAACCGAACTAAATTCTTAACAAACTCAAAATCCAACGCAATCCAGTTCCCATAGGCCTACTTATAATTGAATGATTTATTGCAGTACTGTTACTCAGTAATAACTTTAACTGTTCATTGCTTTTAGAGTACTTGACATATTCAAAAACTCCCGAATATAACTTATTAGACCCTATGTAATAGCATGAATCTGAACCCTACAAGAATTAACTAACAAACCATGTCTCTTAAATTTTTTATTTCTTCTTCCTCCCTTTTTAGTTCATTTCCTTAATCAATTTATGCTTTTAAAATATGTCTTTGGGTAACCATGTGAACCCGTATACAATCCAGTGCTCTTGCCATGCATCATATATTTTTTCTTCAATAATTTTATTGGAAAAATAACTAGTATGCCATTTTTTCTGATTAAAAGTTTTAGTAGAACCCTCATGTAGCGCTGATATTAACCCCAAAATTGTCTACATTTATGTAAAGTCCCTGAATATATCTGCTTGTATCTTCTCTCTCTCTCTCTCTCTCTCTCTCTCTCTCTCTCTCTTTCTCTCTCTCTCTCTCTCTATTTGAGTCTATTAGTCTTATTTTTCTGTGTTTGTAGATGAAACCTCTGCTTTAGATGCCTTGCAAACTTTAGCAGATTTATCTTTAATGATGCCATCATCTACAATTGAATCTGGTAAGCATTTTCTGTTTTGTATTAATTTGTTAAGAAAACTTTTATATGTCAAACATATAGATGCTAGCATGTTCATTTTCTGCTTTTTTAAAAGTGCTGTACTTTTTGATCCCTTGAAAGTGACACTCCTTTCAAGTGAAACATTCATTATGGGAGTACTTTTCTTTGATTGGGAAAATTTATTATGATTTTAGAAAAAGCAAATACATGTAAATATCGAGATCTATGACATCTAAGTCATCTTAAATCCCTGACAGATCTCTGGTCATCTGCCAAAATGGTCTCGCTTTTGCTTACTGGGAGAAGGGCCAAAAGGTCTTGGGGAACCAAGATTCTGATAGTTTGGACCAAAGGTTTCACCTGAAATCAGTAGTCTGCTGGTCCATTTGGAAAATGAGGGCAGGCAGGAAGTGGTAAGGGGAGCAGGCCAAATAAGGCGAGCAAGAGCCAAGAAGCAGCAAGCATGGGAAAATAAGCAGTGATCTCGGAGCAACCACGGGACCCATGCTTTCCTTCCTATGTGCTCCTTCTATTGAGCAAGCCCATACATTTTTTTTTTATTGGGGGAAAATTTGTTACTATTTTTGTTAAAGCATATACATGTAAATGATGAGATCTATGACATTAAGTTATCTTAAAATCCCCGACCTATCTCTGGTCCTCTGCTCAAATGGTCTCTCTTTTGCTTACTGGGAGAAGGTCGGCCAAAAGCTCATGGGGAACCAAGATTCTAATAGTTTAAACCAGAGGTTTCACCTGAAATCAGTAGTCTACTGATGCATTTGGAAAATTAGGGGGACAGGAGGTGGTAAGGGCCTAAGGGGAGCAGACCAAATAAGGCAAGGTTCAAGGTGACTGTTTCAAGGTCGGTTAAGATCAGCCTTGAAACTGAATTGTCTTGGGTTTCGACGAATGAAACCTGGGATTTCTCCCACGACATCTTGAAACCTTGGTTTCGAGGCCCAGAATTTTTTTTTATTGGATTTTCTTTGTGTAGCCTATTTTAACCATTTTACACTTATTTCCCACTTTAGTTTAAAAAAGCATAAAAAATGATAATATATGGTGTGGACCCAAGTTTGCTAGTGTACGTTGAGACCTAGGATTGTGTCCAGAGTTAAGTTGGTCTTTATGTGACTCACATTTCTACTTGCGTCACTCTGTCAGCCTTGCGACTAAGCAAGGAAGTATATCTCACTTTCGAGGCAGGTTTCGGTCAGATCCGAAACAGAGGGATGCTGCATCTCGTTTCGGGGTTTCGACCCTGGGCCAACCTGCGTTGAAACCTAGTTTTTGACCATGAGTTTTGACCCTGCATTAGCCAAGCCCAAAACTGAGACAACTCGGAGATTTCGGTCAGTTTCAATTGAAATCTAGAACCATGCGACTAAGAGCATTGGAAACATGGTTCACTCAGCCAGGCTTGTACTCCAGGAACAAGTCAAACTTTGATAGGAACTCTTGCCAACAAGCTTGTTTATGAGTCAGTTTCTTCTAGGTCATGAATTGAAATGAGATATTGCAACATTGTCTGTCTTGATCACAATAGAGGACCCAAGTGGATACTGTGTTTACACCCGAAGGCAATGCACCATTGCCAACAATTCTTTCTCTTGTGCTGTATATTGTTGCTCTGTCTCAAAGTTTTCAGATTTCAAAGGCTACTGGGTGCTCCTCTCGCACTAATACTCCTCCAATGGCATAGTCTGATGCATCCAAAGGGCTTCAACAAGTTTGGGACAATGACTGGTTCATACATAACTGTGGTCTTTAGTTCTTCAAAGTCTCGGTGGCATGCACCTGACCACACCCATTGTCTATCCTTCAACATATCTATCAGTGGAGTGGCCTTCTCGGAGTACCCTGCACTGAACCAAGATTCACAAGTCCTAGGAATGACCACAATTCACTGACATTGGTCGGGACCTTCCACTCTTGGATAGCCTTGACAATGGCTCCATCCATCAGTACCTATTTATCTCCTATCACGTGACTGAAGAATCTAATGCACTGTTGGGTAAATGAGCACTTCTTCACGTATATATGATAGTCACGTAGTAGTTCAAACACCTTTCGCAGATGTTCAACATGTTCCTTCTAGGTCGAGCTGTACACCAAGTTGTCATCAAGATACACCACCACAAACCTATCAAGATAGTGATTAAAGATTTGATTCATTGGTGTACAAAAGGTGGCTGGGGGATTAGTCAACCCGAAGGGCATAACCAAGAACTTAAAAGCTCCATATCTAGTGATGCAAGTAGTCTTAGGCTCATCACTCGTTGCGATGTGAACTTGGTGGTACCCTAACCTCAAGCCTAGTTTCGAGAAGAATTTGTCCCCTCCTAGTTGGTCAAACTAGTCGGCAATCAGTGTTATATGTTACTTATTTCTATTGGTCATTTTGTTGAAGGCTCTTTAGCCGACACACAACCTTAAGCCCCCATTGTGTTTGTGTGGAAAGAGCATTGGTGCTCCATAAGGAGCTTCGGAGGGTCTGATGAAGCCTACTTCCAGTAACCCATCCAACTATTTTCCTAGTTCAGCAATTTGGGTGGTGACATGCCATAGGGGCCCTTAGAAAGTAGCTTAGCCGCAGGAAGGGTCTTAATCTCATTGTCTATAGCCCTCCAAGGAAGGTGATTTGGTAACTCGAAGAGGCATAACATCTTCAAACTCTTAAAAGATGTTCGAGACCCGTGTTGGCACTGAACCATAGGTTACTCATAGGTCTCCACCTTTAAGGCAGCCAAGTAGGTAATCTCCCCCTCTTCAACCATTTCTACTTGGGGGGCCAAAAGTAACTTGCCATTGTTTTTCTTAGGCACTACAAGTACTACACAAGGGATCTCTGCAAACAAATACAAAGACTCAAGGCACGACATGGGTATTGCCATCTGGTTCAGCTTTCCTGACCAAGAGCCTTTTCAATTGGGATAGATCTAGCAATGCCAAATACAGGTCGGGCAACGGAGTTCACTGCTTTGATACGGCTCAAGTCTTTAACCAATTTCAACCCAAGTTACTTTGCCTCTGCCTTACCCAAACAATTGTCGGTGGCCCTTGTGTTTAGCATGGCTTGGGTGAGCTTGCCATTAATCTTCGCATCCACGAACACACGAACGCCAATCCTTTGCTGTGGCCTTCATATCACTACATGCCCCTTTAAAGCATACACTAGTCGAAGGGCTCCCATCTTTGGTTCCTCATCATCACCCTCATTTTCTTCTCCCTCTCCTTCCTTACCTCCTCGGTGGTATGCGTTAAGGCCGCTTGCAAGCTGTTAAGGACTTTCTTTGGTCGGCAAACAACAAAAATTATATGGACTATCACATAAAAAGCACCACAATGGCTGCCCTGCGGTCGACATAGATGAGCCCTTTCGTGAGGGATTTGCTGGAGCTTGAGTCTCTCCTACTTTGGCTCTTCGCTATAGGCTTCCCGAACTTCCCATACACATTAGGAGCATAGGGGTTTTCTTGTTAGGATGTTGGAGTAGTCCATTAAGTGCGTTCAGTGGCAGACAACACTGAAGAATGGTCTGGCACCCATCGTCTATGCATCTTGGTTCTAGCCCTAAGCTTCAACCCCTCGATGAAATGAAACACCTTGTCCTTCTCAGACATGGCCTTGATGTCGAGCATCAATGTCATGAGCTGTTTGACATACTCACGTATGGTTCTAGTGTGTTTTAACCGGCATAAGTTTCGATGGACAATGTACTCAACACTTTCTGGGAGAAATTTGCTCTTTAGATCCCTCTTTAGGTCATCCCAAGTGTCAATGGTGCATAATCTCTACTGGATGTCTTTGTAACACAAGTGCCACCAAAGCTTGGCATTGCCTATTAGGTACATGGTAGCATAGTTTTAAATTTCGGCCAAAATATTTCCTCTTTTTTTTTTTTTTTTTTGGAAAACCGATAGGAAACCTAGTATAGAAATCAAATAATAAGTAATTTCGGACCAAAATTACTGTTTCTACCAAGTTTCGATCGAAATCATTGTTTCAGTTGAAACCTGGTCTAACCGTAAGTATATAAAATATAAATACCTAATTTCGGTCGAAACTTGTCTGTTTCGAGTCTTTCGACAAGTTTCGACCGAAAGGGATAGTTTCGAAGAGTTTTGGACAGTAACCTATTATTGTCTCCAAAATCTCTCATTTTTCTCTCTGTTTGGTATAAGACAAGAAATAGTATACAGGAGGGACAGTATAACAGCACATATCATTTTTTTATGACTAATATCATTAAGTAAATGTTTTACTTATGATATTATTCATAAATAAGCAAACAACCCCCCCCAAACTTTGAGTCCAATAAAAATAATTAAAAATTCAAATTCCAAAAGGATAAAAAGTCAACTTTCCAGTTCAAGCAAAAACTAGATTTTCGATCACGGGGCGATTTTTCAACTTTCAAATGCTAGTCTTTTCTTCAATTTCAAAATTCCTTAAATCTTATTATAGTAAAATATCACAAAAAACCAAGAGTTCGCCAAAATAATCTTTTGTTTTAATGTCCAAAAAATTATTTCCGTTTAGGCGACTTTAAACTGCATTCATATACTCCTAACAATGTTTGATCGGAGTGTAACTCCTCTATTCAAATTTTTAAGCAATCTTAGATTTGTTGCAAAGCTGATTATGCGTTTTCCAAAAAATCTGACATTGCTTGAATTCGAGTTATATTGAAGGAGTTACGTTCCGGTTAAACCTTGTTTGGAGCATGCAAATGTTGTTTAAAGTCATCTAAATAAGAATAATTTTTTAGACTTCAAAACAAAAGATTATTTTGGTGGACTCTTGGTTTTTATTGATATTTTACTTTTACAAGATTTTTGGAATTTTTAAACTGGAGAAAAAAGCTAGCACTTAAAAGTTGAAAATCGTCTCGCGATAAAAAATTCAATTTTTGTTCTTGAATTGGAAGTTGCCTTTTTATCCGTTTCGAATATGAATTTTAGGCTATTTTATTGGATTCAAATGGGAGGTGTTTGCTTATTATAATATTTTAAGTAATTGAATTATAAAAGTTAATAAACATTTACTCAAATGGTATTAGTCATAAATAAGTGCTGCCTATTTAACGTTCATTAACATACTATGGTCTAGACATAGGCTCTCTTTGGTTTGTATTATATAATGTATTATGACTTATTTGTGACAAATCAATTATGACTAATAAATAATGACCGTTTGGTACCACTAAACATAATACATTATATAATGAGAAATATAAACAATCACCTAATAGATTATTCTAATAATGATAAATAGCTACTCACCTATTTGTAGATAATGAATTATATCGATTTATTTTAATTATAAATAGACATTATAAATCATACCAAACTATCATAAATTTTATAATATATTATATAATACATTATATAATACAAACCAAAGAGAGCCATAGAAAATCCATTTAGGATGTTTTTTTATTGAAAATATTTCAATGGATATGTGGAGAAGGTAATGCATCACACAAAGAAATTGGGCTTAAAAAACAACTTTTTGGCCAGCGAAACTAAGTTTTGAAATCTAACTGAAAAAATCCCAAGTTTCAGTGAAATTTCGGTTTCTGGGCTGGTTTCAGCTAACCCCAAAACCAAAATTTAGGAACTTGCATGGTAGCCGTGACACCTTATTTCCGTCACCCAGTCTCGCAGCGTGGAAGCACTTTTCTATGTCAAACAAAAAAATTTTCATCTCCTTGGCATCCCAGGAATCCCCATAGGTGCTTGTCTCAGGTACTTGTAGGTGAGCACGGGGCTTTGCAGTCCCCACCCCACCAGCATGAACCGTTCTCACACGCAAGTTAACTCGACTCGAAAGACCCTCTATTAGGGTGCAAAGGGCCTCAATAACACCCATAGTGTCTTCCTCCAACACCTCTACGTTTCCCATGAGTTGTTGGTGCCCCTCTCCTAGGGTATCCATCCACCCCACAAGCTGTTGATGCCCCTCTCCAAGGGCATCAGCTGTCACAACCAATGCGGGAGACTTTCATCCAAACCCTTAAGTGCTTGGACTTGCAACTCAAGGGCCTTAATTGGTTCTTGTTGCTAGGTTGAACCATTTCTGCTCCTCTGATTAGACTAGGCTCCAATACCACCTCCTGTCACAGACAAGCTTAGGCAAGTGTCCGTGTGGCACTTTTCAACAATGGGCATGGGTAAGCTTAAGCGAATGGCTTAGAGACTGTAAGCAAACAAAGCAAAGCACAACAAAGTTAAGCAAGAAGCGCAAGGCACTCCTTTGACTAAAGGAAACCATTACTACCAAGCTGTAAATGGGATCACCAGGCGACGTGTGTAGCATGATGGGCCTCTAGTGTTGGGGTAGGAAATCGAGAGTGACACTCCTTAACAACCTGTCACTCCCCTACAAGCATAGTTCGAAATCTCGGATCTCGAGGGTGTCTTGATCCTTGAGAAAACCTAGATTACCGAGATCTCGGCGAGAACCTGCTGAAACTCCCAAAGGGTAAAAATGGGAGTTTCGACAGGGTTTTTTTTATGGTTTAAGCCATTTTTTGATGTTTTAATGCCATTTTAAAGCCATTTTAAGGCTATATATTGCAGGAAAATACATATTTAACATATATAAACACATTTTAAGCATAAAAAGTAATCACATTGTCGGAAAATCATACATTCATAAATCATAAATCCCACAAAATGACATAACTCACAAGTGCTCATTATATGAAAGACTTAAATACTCAAAATGAAATAATACATTCCCATCAGTCCATCCCAATGTTTAATCATATGTAGAGTGGCGTGCAGGTTCCATCTGATCAGATTGACTTTGTTGAAGAAAATATGACTCGGTCTGATAAACAGAGTCCTGCCACGACATCCTTCGGCTATAGAAGGTTTGGTAGTCTTCCACATATTTCTCATACACACGATCTGGGAAGTTTCTAAAGATACCTAACCTTGGATTCAATTTACTATAATGTGGAGTAAAGTGAGCAAATATTGGCTGGTATGGGGGCGTGGTTCTCTGCAAATTTGGGACTGAAAAGAGACTGTCCATCAAGTTTGAGCCAGTCTGTGATGTAGCATTACTAGTATCAGCAGAATAATCATATGCACTTCCCATCATGCGGTCATCATTACCGGAATAAGAACTGTACGCCAAAGTGGTGCCAAATCCATGAGCACTCCACTACCCCTGCTCCCGTCCACTGCTACCTTCAATGCTCGGTCCTCCAGAGCTTGTGGACATGTTATCAATTTCAACATTATGCATAATATCAGGATCAAGAACGATGTCAAAGAAACGACCTTCTTCTTCTTCCATTGGTTGCAAAGGGCGTTCCCGTTGACGAGACCTACGTGTATACCCAGTCGTAGGCCGTGATGAAGATGCACGTCTACCATGATCTGGATCCTGTGTAGCGTGTGTATACTGACTCTCACAGGTCCATCTAATAATGGGTACAGTCGGTCTAGGATCACCACCACCACCACCCTCATCACCACCACGACTACCATCATCACCACTACTATCAAAAGCTGACCAGCCACTTTGATCAATTGTATCATCATCGTCTTCTAGGTCACTACCAGCTGGGGGGTCAAACGGTCGAAGCGACTGTGCGTGTACACGACCCTCATCCGAGGACAAACCGCTTGAGATTAGAACCTATCAGAGCAAACACAGTGGGGTCGGGCATCCCACCAGGCTCATCCATCACCCATTCCACATAGGGATCCTCTTCATCTGAATATAGTTGGAAGACGTCGGTTAGCTCGATCAGCTCTTGTTCATTTCTTTGTTTAAACTTCAAGCACTGTACCCTCAGTCTCTTGTTGTAATGGGCGTACACTAAGTCATTTAGCCATTGATAGCCTAATTTATTCCGCCTCTTTGAATGGATAAGGGAGAAAGTACTTCAATTTCGCTCACACCCAGATGCGGAACATGTCTGAGATAGGACTTTGATTACTATTCTCCTCAACTCAGCTGCATGCTTGCCATACAACAACCACCACTCAGCTGCACAACAAGAACATATTTTAATACACATTAAATAAGATATGTTACTTGAAAATTTCAATTTCCATAATTCCATACCAGGATCGGTCTTATCTCGTCCAGCCACTACAGCGGGGTTCCAAAACTCCCAAGACCATCTCTGAACATTTTAATTTATACCCATTTCAAAATTTATAACGATTAGCCATTGTAATATATGGATATTCAAATAATTTAACACTTAAACCATACAACTCACCTCCAGATTGACCAGTGCTTGTACAGTATAATCTGGCACCAATTTTTCCACAACATCTTTTACCGCACCGATAAGGTCAGAATTGTGCCCAAGCACATGTGAATATTGATACTTGGGGTTCAAATAGTATGCTACAAAATATGTGTCGCCAGATTAAAATATAGTACTAACTATTAAGTGGAACTAAATTAAAGACATTATTAAATATACTCACCAGCCTTATGCAATGGGTGCATCAGCTGACTCTCCCATTGATCTTTGATAATCTTCACAAAATGTTTGTTTCCACGTGGAAGCACAACTTTTATACGGTCCTTCAACATATCCATGGCAGCATATAAATGTGGCATGGTGGGCTGGAATGTTGTTATATGCTGCCATGGTGGGCTGGAATGTTGTTATATGCTGCCATGGTGGGCTGGAATGTTGTATCCACTAATCTCAACACCTTCACCACTGGTTCCAGAATTTTGACTACATCTTTCAGTGTTCTCCAAAATTCCTCTGAAGCTATAGTAGTCTGTGCTTCAACCCTAGCAGGAGAGTTGGACTCCCTCCACCCAAACCAGTCTTCAGATGCAAACATTGATCTGAGGCCTACAATCTTTGCCTGAAAGCTCTTTAGTGCTATGTAGTTGGTAGCAAATCTGGTAATGCCGGGTCTTACCAAGTCCCCTCCATATCTCTCCCTCAGCAAGTTCAAAGAATAGCTATGGTTGTATACAAATGTTGTCACCTGGCGTGCTTATTCTACCACTTGCTTTACTTTTTGGATCTTGCCCATGTCCTTCAATCAAGTCAATGCAATGGGCAGCACGTGGAATCCAGAAAAGGCTATAGTTAGCCATCATCATCTCTCCTGCCTTCTTGTAGTTGCTGCCATTGTCTGTCACAATTTGCACCACATTTGTAGCACCAACTTCATCCACCACTGTCTGTAGCAATCCATAGATGTAGTTAGCATCTTTTGTGCATGCAGATGCATCCACAGACTTCAAGAATGATGTCTTCCCATTACTGTAGACCATGAAGTTGATGATGGACTTTATAGTGGGACCAGTTTAACCATTACATATAATAGTGACCCCATATGTACCCCAGTTATTCCTTAACCTTTCTATCCATACTTTTAGCTCTTTTTTAATTCTTGGGGGATAGACATTCATCACTTCATATGGAGTGAGGGCTTTAACACCAGGACCAGCCTAAGCAACTGCATCAAAGAAAGGCTGATAGTATGGGCCACCACTGGCATTTGCTGGGATACTATTATAGATGGACCACCTAGCAAAGGCATCCCCAATAAATTCTTTTGTACCCTTCCAGTTCCACATACTCTTCAATCTCTTCTGTTTGGCGCCAACCTTTCTAAAAACTGCTGGATCCTGCTGTAAAATCTCAACATAATCCTCATCCCTAGCAGTAGGTAGTGGTGCCTGGGGTTGTGCTCTAGTACTTTTTGATCTTCTAAACATAGAAGCCAACCCTCCCTTACTCCGTGTTTGTGGTTCTTCAGGCTATTGAAATGATTTACTACCACCTGCCCTTAAGGCTCTTTGCCTCAACCTTTCCATGTCCATCTCATGGCTGACTTTACTAGCCATTGTTGCCCGTTTCAGATCTCTGGCCTCTTCCTCAGTCATACCCCTAGTATCTCTACCATCATCATCTGAACTATCATCATCCAAACCACGCATAGTGCCTCGGATTGTATCATCAAATTGTTGTTTACTTTTTTCTTTCTTTGCCCTTTTCTGTTGGCCTCCCTTCATCTGTGCAGCTATGACACTAGTAATCTCCACATGAACTATAGTACACTTTGCCACGTCTATAGAAGTCCCACTCAAGTGTTGCTCAAGTCTGGTAATCCCACTAGACATAAGCTTCTTCCCACAGAATTTGCATTGGATCTTCTTTCTATCACAGTCAATGGAGGTACAATATTGCCAAGCCATGTCAGTACGACCAGCATCACCACCTCCCTCACGAGAACCCGAAGCAGCCATAATATTTAGAACGAGACACTGTTACATGAGATGATAAATAGAGAAATTTAAATCAATAGATTTACAATAATAAAACTTAAAACTGAAGAACATAAAAGCATCAAATATGCGAATACAACTCCAAACACATTGAAATTACTTTTCAAAATTTAAAACTATTTTATAAGAAAATAAAATATTTTTCCTAATTTTTCATAATTATTTAGATATTATTAATAATTTTTTATATTAAATAAAAATAATTTATTTTTCCAAAAATATAATCCGACAACATGGAACCATAGATTGGCCAATGGTGTTCAACATATATTATTTTGAACACCAACAGATAAGTATTAATATTTTTTATTACTGGAAAATAAGATTTATTAATAAAAAATTCATAAAAATAAAAATATGTACAAAAAAAAAAAAACCGAAACCGTGGCCGCGTAGATCGGCCAACGGTGTTCAACATATATTATTTTGAAAGTAAATCGATTAATATTTAAGAAATGTATTTTTTATTTTTTTAAACAAAAATAATATATATATATATATATATATATATATATACAGAAAAAAAAAAAAAACCATGGCCGCGTAGATCGGCCAACGGTGTTCATCATATAATATTTTCAACACAATCTAATTAATATTTATCATATATTTTTTTAATTTTTAATTGCTGGAAAATACCTTTTTTTTAACAGAAGATCAAAATAAAAGTATATATGCAAGAAAATAATTTCGAAAGGATGAGGTTGTAGATCGGCCTAATGACTCTCACATATATAAATTTCATTTTGAATCAACATGTATTGAACATATTCATGTAAAAAAGTAAGTTTTAGGGAAAGAATACCATACCTCAAACCTTAGATTTGCCAAGAACAGGTCAAAATGAGGCTCCAACAGCACTTTGATGGAGAGATTTGCAAAGAACAGAGTTTTCGAACCTTAGATGTAAGTTTGGAGAAGAAGGAATGGAGGAGAAGAAGAATACAGAAGGAATTTTAGGGAAAAAATGAGTCTCGACCAAGAGGCTCCTATTTTATCACTTAAACCAGTCGAAACTGGTTCAATAAAGTCGAGTTGGGTCGAGATTTGTCGAGACCAGTTCGAAACTGGTCGAAACCAATCGAAACTGGTCGAAACCAGTCGAAACTGGTCGAGATCCTGTCGAGAACTAGTCGAGATCCTGTCGAGAACTAGTCGAGACTGGTCGAGACCCAGTTTCGAACCTAATTCTCGTCTCGACCCAGTCGAAACTAGCGAGAAGGTCGAGATCTCAACCCATCTCGAGTTTTCGAACCATGCCTACAAGGTTGCTTTAAGCTTTTTAGGGGTTTCCAAAAGGTGACATGATCCCCGTCAAAAAGTCTACACTATTCACTTTATTTACAACAATGGCACTAGGCACAAACCATGCTTTGGCAAGCCCTGGAACCCCATCCATGCTTCAATCATAGGCCATGTGAACAGTGTTGGACAAAACGGTTATGACAGGGTGCCTTATTTCTAACATTAGTGGCAGATGAGAAATATGGCGTGAGCTGCTGTACCAAGACTCCTGCTGAAAGATGCTTCGGAATGTTGTGTGATTGAGGCATTCCACTAGAACTTAAAGGAATTTTTTTGTAAGATAGCTATAAGACCAGAAATGATATCTTGGGCTGAATCTTGGCAGTGAAGAAAGTCAAGAAACAGCATATGAACAGAATATTGTGTCTAAGATGGATGATTGGTAAAATTTAAGAAGAAGAAAAGAAAGGGACACATTAGAGTTAATTTAGAAGTAGCTCTGAATTCTACCCCTCCCCCCCCCCCAAAAAAAAAAAAAAAAAAAAAAAAAAAAAAAGAAAGAGAAAAAGGAAAAAAAAATAATTAGCTCTGAAACATGATAAGTTGAGAGAAAGTTGTTTGAGCCTTGAGGTGGCATGTACATGTGCAATGATGATATTTGAATGCAATGGTAAGGCGGAGTTGTATGATTTAGATTGGAAGAGTTAAAAGAGCGAATAGCAGGCCTTATATAACATTGGGAGAAATAAGAAAAGATAATGCATAGATTAGGGTTTACCCCAAGTATGTCTTTGGATAGAATTGAGTGGCAAAACAGGATCTGTGTAGATAAGGTTTAGTTAGTTTGAGTACCCGGATTTGAGAATTAAAAAAGAGAAAAGTGACATTTTCATGCTCAGTTACTAAGTTGTTTTTTTTATCTTCTCTAGAACAATGTCCCATCCAATTCACATTTTTGAAAGCTTGATTATACTTAATTGTTCATTGTCTGATTAATTCTCCCTATTTTGTTTTTGCTTGCCTTAAGAATTGTACTGCCAATTCAATTTGGTTTCTCTGTTGTTTTCTCCCATAAATTTTAGTCTTAGAAAGAACTTCAGTTTTTTCTATCAACCAGTTTTGTGCTTAAGATCTACTTTGTTGTTGTTATTTGTGTGTTCAGAGTCATCTGTGCAATTTAAGGAAGGGAAGGTGACTTTGGATATTGCTGATAAACCTAATGCACCCGAAGCTATTTCTGCAAAGCAGAAAAAAGAAAAAGTCAAGACCTTGACTGCTAAAGAGAAAGGGCATCAATCAACGATTGGAGTTGAAGTCATTGTTCAAAAAACTACTAATGAAGGGAGGAACTCAGCTCTGAATGTTATTGCTCTTGAAGAAAAGCAACCAGCTTTCCAGTCTAGCCCTATAATGGGGAAAAGGAAACGCAAATCCTTGGCATCAAAGGTAAGAATTTGGTGTTGGGTGGCCTTTCAACCTTTACTGAGTGGGGGAATTCCTTTATCTTGTTCCTTTTCCTTTTCTCATATATTCATTTCATCATTTATCAGACCAGAAGGGAAAAAAATAAATTACACAGTAAAAGAAAAATAAGATATCAAAGTGGCTTGGGTTTTGCTTCTATTAAAGCTTGGTGATAGTTTCTTTTTCCTGGGGAATTTATAATTTATTGATCCTATTCTTGTACATAATGGGATAATATTGGTGACCATCTCCAATTTTTTTACCAGCTGCAGATTCCAAAAGTTGAAGCTAATAGTGATCATCCTCTTAGTGAACATCATAAGACTGAGGTATGGGGATCTTTCTATTTTTAAAGTATAACAGTTGCACTAATTTTAGTGAACAGTTAATGATTCATTTTGTTATGAAACTGAGGAGTGTTTTTTTTTTTTTTTTTTTTTTTTTTTTGAAAATATCACGTACTACCCAGATAGTTTGAGAAACATCACCTACAACCCACTAGTTTCAGAAATCATCAACTACCCCCCAAATTTTCAAAATGTGTAACAAAAAGACCTAAGCTGTTAAGATGGTTCTGTTAAATGCTGATGTCAGCTCAAATCCATTTTTTGGTTGATAGTAATGCACTTACTGTTAGGGGAAAAGTCTATTTTACCCTTCACTAATTTTTAACCCCACCCCCTATTCAGTCTGTTTCCTTCTTCGCCGATGATGATTATGTAGGGTTTGGATTGGGAATAATCCTAAATGTTGCATCTTGATGCGTTTTTTGTTCTGTCCGAGGAAGAACACTAGCGTTAGAATAATCTCTGCTTCTATAACAAGATTCATTGCCTTTGATGCTTTGAAACGATTGTTCCGATCTTCTTCATGATTCTGGATCAACTTTAAGAATGAAGCATTTTTCATGATGTACACTCCTTTTGTCGTTTGCTTGGCTTCTGGAAAATTGAAATTAGAGACTTTCTGCCATTATATTGCGCAAGATGTGCCCTCTTTGCAGAGAAGAAATAGGGAGAGATTGAAGGAGCAATGGAGATTTCTGTTTTCTCTCCACAGAAAGCTGAGAAGAAGGGAGAGAAGTGAGAATATGAGAGAAATTAGGGACTGAGAAAAAAGAGAAAAATAAATCAGTTAGAGAAAAAGGAGAAGAAATAGGAGGTGAGGGGGGTTGGCTACCGAAAGATAGAAAGGGTGAAGGCCGTCAGCTAGTAAGAGAGGAGAATCGAATTCAGGGGTTGGGTCAGCCATAGAAGGCGGTTTTGGCATATGAAATCCTTCTTGCTTTTGTTCAGGCATGAGTTTCTAGTTGGTTCTTCTCTAGATTTAATAGTGGTCCCCAGAATTGGGAATAATCCTAAATCATAATCTAATAATCTGAATAGCAGTGATGATGCAGTGGGTTGGGGAAGACGATCAAGATAATGAATCTCAAAATAGATTCGAGGGTAGGAAGTATCAATCAATCAATCTCTAAATTATAAATCCCATACGCTTACAGCTGACCCAAAATTAGGGTTTCGGTGAGATTGAAAACGATAAATGGTGTTATTTCCATTAGGGTGTGATTTCCATTAGAAGGTCATGTTGGTAATTTTAACATGGGTTAACATTTCTCAGTTTAAAACGAGAAGGGTATAGATGTCTAGAAAAAATTTGAACTCTATTCCGTTAGTTAATGGGGTCTGGTTGATGATTTCTGAAACCAGTGGGTCGTAGGTGATGTTTCTCAAACTATCTGGGTAGTACGTGATATTTTCCCTTTTTTTTTTTTTGTCTGATTATAATAATGTATTTAATGTCTTTTATTTTCTTATTACATCTATGATATTTATTTCATGTAGTCTCTTATGATCTATTTTGACTACAAAATAATCGTTGTTGTTAGCAGTTGTCTCTTGATACCTCTACACCTGTTTATTTAATGGTAAGCTTTATGAGGCTTGTTGCTCCTACTCCTAGGACTATCTATGGTTCTTGATCAAATGTTCACTTGGCCATGAATAGCTAGGCACATACCCAATAACCCAGAATTTGAAACGCTTTAAAGCTTTGACATTTGCAGACATTCAAAGCATAATTATGTACATTATGTCCGACGCCTTTTGCTGTACATGGGTTTGTTACTGTGTCTGTGTGTGTGTGTGTGTGTGTGTGTGTGTGAGAGAGAGAGAGAGAGAGAGAGAGAGGAGAGGAGAGAGAGAACAAGGTCATAATGTATAGAAAAATTTACTCGGACCTCCCCTTGACAATCAGTTTACTACACAGAACTGCCTTATGTCTTTTGAAATTACAATCCACTACCTTCTTGCTAACGGTGTTAACTTAAATATTTGATGGACAAAAATACCCTTTAAAATTACAATACATAAAGGGACTGCAACTTCTTCTCCATTCTACCTCCATTCGAGAGGGCAGAATGGTGCCACCATAACTGGCCTAAGTAAAACCTAATTTATTAGTTTCCCTGGACAAACCTCATACATTGTTCACTCGATGTTCGCCCAATTCAGAGGTGATTCATCTTTCTATATTGCAGACGGGGTAGGAAATTGGAATCTAAAGTCGGACTGACCGATTCCATCGATTTTGATTCGATCTTTTTCTAACCATGACCTTATTCGCAAAAATATTGATGCTAAATCAGCAATAAAATGCAATTTAATATTTTTCCTTTTTTATTTAGTTGGATCTAATATCCTACTTTGTTTTCACCCTGCAACTTCTGTTTGTCCTTTCCATTCGTAATTTCTACCGGCCGGAAAGTCGAAGGGAGCTTGGGCAATGGTTGAAAGCATGATGGAAAGCGAAAGTCCAGGCGAAGAGAAAGCAGATCATTTTTGCCGTCATGCCCAAACATGCAATTCTTCGTCTTTTCTTCACCTTCAGTTATTTATCCAAACTGAAACCCTAACCCTAACTCTCCAACTGCTCTAAGGGTGTCAACAGGCCGGTCTGGGCCGGTTTCGGTCCGGGCTGAACCGGTGTCGGGTTTTATATGCCTAGCCCAAAACATGTCCATTAAGAGTTCGGGCTGGGGTGGGCTGCACTGGACACAATAAGTAACGGGCTGGTCCGGTGTCGGTTTGATATCGGGCTGGGTTTATTGAAGTGATTTCGGGTTGGTTCGGTCCGGATCGGGTTTATCGGGCTTATCGGGCCCCTTTTATATGTAAACTATATAGCCTATTTTATTATTTCTATCTATAAAATTAGCATTATTCCTTCCATATGTATGTAATTTAATAAACTATAACAATTAACATAATCTTTTCAACTATAGATTCACATAATCTTCTAGATCATGAATTAAACTCTAATAGTGTAACACAATCTATTAAAATTTAAAACCATTAAAATTAAGAAATTGGGTCCGAACGGACCTTACTGGTGTTCGGATTGGGTTTTATCGGTTTGGTTTAATTCGGGCTTCTTAACGGACCGATCCGGTTTGGTTTCGGTTTGGGCTGAAACGGTGTTGGGCTTTACAAGCTCAGACCAAAACCTGTCCATTAAGGCTCGGTCCGGGCTGGGTTCGGGTTATATCGGGCTGGCTCGGTCTGTGTTACCGGGCCGGGCCCAGTTTTGACACCCTTAAACTGCTCCTCCTAAAGTCTTTGCGACAATCTCCTTTGTCCCCTCTAAATGACTCTGGTTAACCAATTTCCTTTCACAAGAAATTGGACAGAGAGCACAGCCGCCACTAAAATTAAAAAAAAAAAGAAAAACAAAAAAAAAAAAACAAGTAGGAAGGGTTAGACAGAAGCGAGAAGACCTTAATTCAGTACTAGATTTGATAAAAATGGAGAACTCTATCCTAAATTTCGAAAGGTAAATCAATAAGAAACTTGCAAAGCAAGAAAAAAGAATCCAGGCCATGAATCATTTGGTTAGGTTTTGGTCGTGTGTTCTCCCAATTGTTCTTCTGGAATGATTCGTTCAAGCATATTTTAGATCGAGTCAAGAGAGAGAGAGAGAAAGAGAGAAGACAATCCCTTCTGATTCACAACTGATTCACCCCAAAAAAAAAAAGCTTCACAACTGATATACAAAATGCAAACCTTTCCACAGTAAAGCCTAGTTCCAACCATGCAGGTTCGATTTTCTGGCAATCTGAGAAATAGATCATCTCACTATTTGAGATCTCAGATTTCTTTTGAGGTTGTTCTTCATCAAGAGAAAATAAAGAGGGAGCAGAACCGACAATGAGAGAGAAGTTAAAGGGGTTTTATTGTTTACACTAAAGGCTATAGTAATTTTACTTTAATTAGGGGTACTATTGTCTTTATAAATTTTTTTTTTCCGTCAGTTTTTAACGCCCACAACCTAATGGCGTGGACTATTATGTTAAAAAACAATGTTTTAGGGGTAGTCCATTTAACTTTTCTCAAGACAGGGCAGTTCTGTGTAGTAAACCGATTGTCAAGGGGAGGTCCGAGTAAATTTTCCAAAATTTAATTAATTACACACAGCTATTCTTGTCCGTTGAGTTTTCAAGGTTATTTTGTCAGACACCCAAGAATTGTGGAGGGACACATTTACTTGTCTTTAGTATTTATTTTTTAATTACACACAGCTGTTCTTGTCTGTTGAGTTTTCAAGTTTATTTTGTCAGACACCTAAGAATTGTGGAGGGACACATGTACTTGTCTTTAGTATTTATATTTTTTTGGATCCATTGCCATCAAGCTGTGTTGTTTCTAAAAGCCTTTTGAGCTATGATGGCGCAACTCAACTCAGCCTTATCCCAACCGTTTGGGGTCGGCTAGGGTCCATGTGAAGGGTGATTGGCTAAATTTTTACGGTGCCAACTGCCTACCTGGTACACCAACCCTCCTCCTTTGCATAGTTCAAAATCTCGGTTCTCGAGGGTGTCTCAACCCTTGAGAAAACCGAGATCTCGGGATCTCAGTTGAGATCTCGGCGAGATCCTACCCAAACTCCCAAAAGGTAAAAATGGGAGTTTCAACATGTTTTTGATGTTTTTATGTGTGTTTTTGATGTTTTAAGGCCATTTTAATGCTATATAATGCAGGAAAATACTAATTTAACATATATTAACACATTTGAAGCATAAAAACTAATCACATTGTGGCAAGAATAGGTGGAATCCTAGCTTAAATGCAAGTTGGAGAAGAAGAGTAGAGTAAAGAAGATGAAAACAGCAGGTTTTGAAGATGATAAATGAGTCTCGGTCAAAATTTTGACCGAAACTGGGCTTTTATATAAAGAACCAGTTGAACCTGGTCGAAACTGGTCGAAACCAGTCGAGTTCTGGTCGAGATGGTTGAGATCTGGTCGAGATGGTCGAGATCAGGTTGAGATCTGGTCAAGATGGTCGAGACACCGTATCGAGGTGAGATCTCGTCTCGTGACCCTCAAGATATTCGAGAAATTCGAGATCTCGCTGAGATCTCGCCGAGATTTTGAACATTGCTTCTTTGTCTGGGCTTGGGACTGGCATCGTAAAAACACTAGCATAAAAATTAAGAAAACAAAATCAGAAAGGTTTACAGTGCAGGCTGCCTACCTGACGCACCAAGCTTGAACTATGATAGCTGCTTAATGAATTTAGGTTTGCCAATAATCTGTCTCATCAGATCACCCATCCTTGAATATTTTCTATATTCTCTTTAAATTATTCACCCAATCTTTAATTTTGCATATTCTTCTTTTTTCTTGTTATTTTGTGATTGCAGTTTTCATGAGTCTTTGGTGGTTCAATTAACTTTTCATTTGCTAAAGAGCTCGCAGCTATGAAAATTCATTGATCGTATCTCATGCATGTGTATTGTAGGGTGATGAAGGAAAGAAATCCATTAGTAAATCCAAACGTACTAGTGAAATTTGTCCACCACCGAAACAAGGGAAATCTGTCAGACTTGCAGATTGTTCTTCTTCTGGTACTGAGGCTCGAAAGACAGGGCCCGATTCATCTGCATCATCTGTGCAGGTCCCTACTGTAAACCCTGTTAACTTAACAACTAAATTCAGGAGTAGGAGGAAGATGCGAAAGGATTCGAAATCTTCTGAGAGTGTGGGAAACGACCAACCTGCTAAATATGTTCCTCCATCCCACAACAAGACTCTGTACTTCAAGGTTAAGAATGGGCCAACGTACTTCTGTTATTTCAGAAACTTCAATTTGTTAAGATTTTGATCATACCAGTCTTTTTTTTTTTTTTATATATATATATATATATATAAATTTCAGGAAAAGCTTTCTCATTGTTTGTCATCACAATTGCTACATAGATGGTGCGCTTTTGAGTGGTTTTATAGCGCTATTGATTACCCATGGTTTGCTAAAAGGGAGTTTGTGGAATACTTAAATCACGTTGGATTGGGTCACATTACAAGGTTAACTCGTGTTGAATGGGGTGTCATCAGGAGGTATTTTCTTTCTTTTCAGTTTTTTCTCAATTTCCTTGTTGATGGTGTGTTGACATGATATTATTCTGGTAATGCAGCAGTATAGCTAATGATCTCAGGTCTGCTTTCTTCTGCTACTATGATGGAAGATAAATAGTCCTTCATTTAGCTAATTTCTCCATGAGCAATAGTGTGGCACCAGGCTGGTTCCCTTTATTTTTCATCCACTTTCCTTCCAACAATATGGGTCATAACTCATAAATAAATGGTGCTTCAAAAATTTTAGGCCCTGAAGAACATTAATAACTTCCTCATATGAGTCTGCCTCCTGATATTGATCTTGAAACAGTTTAATAACTTGTGAAGGTTATTTCATAGACTTGACTCTTAAGCTAGTACACTCTGCTCTAGCTGTGAATTTTCTCTTGTATGGCCATTGCAGTCAGCTAATTCAGTATCTGATGAGTTGGCTAAGTTTGGAGTTGGTAGAGATGCTTTGTACGTGGTTCCTTTTTGTATTGTTTAGTCGTTGAGGTCTCCCAACCTTTGTTGGTTGGTATTTTATATTGGTAATGCAGAATTGAATGCGAACCAAGAATTAGGAAAGAACCAGTGGGAGATCAATTACAACAGGATTGACAAGATGGGGACAAAAAATCAGAATTGATAATAGGATATTTTTCCTCTTTTATATCCTTTTTTTTTTAAACAATGAAAAGATTTGAATTGCGCATCCCATCTATGCCTTGACCAGCATCCAGCATCTCACTGATCAACCCCAGCTTCTCACTAAGAACAACATCTCACTATAGCTCTGCTTCTCGTAGAAAATTAGTAAACCAATTTCATTTCAAATTCTTATCCAAATGCTTATAGGCACCTCTTTATAGAGAGAGGCTGAGAGGGTTCTAAACTTTCTTGGGACTTACTCCTAGCCTTAATGGCCTGTATATTTCAAAGGACTTACATTGGTATTGTTTTCAAGATACTTAATGATCTTTACATTTTCAAGGCCTTTATCTACTCACAAGTTAACTCCACTAATAATGAAGCTAACTCTATTAACATACTTATGACTTTCCAATTTGTATGGGCCACTTATATCTCATATACGAGCTTTCAAAATAGGTCATTACAATATAAAACATAAAAAGTCTCAGCCCATGACCCATATAACCCATTAGGCTACATATTAAACCCAAAAGACTCGAATTTGGGCTTGTGTCAGCATTAATACTTGTGTTGGAACCTCGCTTGATCTACATCACTTAGTCTTTTCTTCTTGTTAAGATTACAATCTTTAAGCTTTCCTTTCTTTGTCTTATGATGACTAGGTCTTAGGTGTGTCTTAGTAGTGCATTGATTGTATATGGACAGCTGTATATGGACTGTACATGGACAGCAGTATATTGACTATATATGGACAGCTGTATATGGACTGTCGATAGTTATACATGGACTGCCTAATTGATTATAAATAGTAGAGGGATAGGGGGAGATAATCACAATCAATCTCTCCCCCTCTCCACGATTTCTCTCCTTTCTATTGGTCTCTTTCTTTAGTTTTCTCTTTTACAGTGTTACATGGTATCAGAACGAGGTTAATAAACTTCTGCTGCAAGTTTTTGTTTGCTGGTTTGAGAGTCTATTTCAGTTCTGCCTCTTCTCTTCTCTTTCCCTAATTTTGTCCCATGAATTCTAGACTCAAACCTCGATAAGATGGAGTCGATTAACATGGGATCTCAACACGGTATTTGTTGGGAATCTGTTCTTCTCAGTTCTGAGAATGATGCACAATTCCTGAATTTTTTTTTGTGATTCTATTACATTGCTTCTGTTCAAGAGCATTCTTTCTTTAGTCTGATATTTTTTTTGCTATCAATGTATTCAGCAACCAGTGCTACCTGGTAATTTTAACTCATCTTATTCAGCAGTTTTTGTTGGTATTCATTCCTGTACTACAGGTTGTACCTCTATAGCAATGAAAATAAGAAGAAATTTTTTTTTTGGAAGGATATCCCATTGCTACAGTAGTAAGATTCTAGACAAATATCTCTCTTTCTTGTTTTGGTTATTTTCCAAACATGACTGAATCTAAGAATCATGTGGATGGTGTTCATGTCCAAATTACTTCAATCAACTTGGTTGGCTCATCTAATTTTCTGTTGTGGAAGCAAGCTGTGACCATTTATCTCACTGCTAGAGATAAGTTGGGTTATATATACGATGATCCCCCAGATTCCAAGAATTCGACTTATGGCACTTGGACCAGCAAGAATGCTACTGTCATGGTCTGGTTGTTTAATAGTATGGAACCTTTTGTGGCTGCCAATGTCATGTTTCAAACAACAGCCAAGGGTGTTTGGAATGACTTATAGGAGAGCTTCTCTCAAGATACAAACTTATCTCGTGTTTATGACTTATATGAATGTCTATTCAATTGTAAACAGGGAGACAGGTCTATTGCGGAATTTTATAGCTCTCTCAAAGGAATCTGGGAAGAATTGAATGTCCATCAATCCCTTACTACTGACTTCAATACTTTGAAGGCTCAGCGTGCAGAATTTCAGGTGGCAACATTTTTGTCTGGTCTCAGTTCTGAGTTGCCGTCTCTTAAAAGCCAATTGCTTGCTGGAGATAAAGTTCCGACCTTGAACGAGGCCTTCTGCCGTGTTCAACGTATTGTCAAGCCTAATTTCTCCAAGTCCAACAACATTACTACCATTGACAATTCTGCCTTGTTCACTTCTAATAGCAACCAAGGTCGTGGTAGCTCTGGTAGTGGTCGTGGTCGTGGTCGAGGACGTGGTGGCCGATCTGATGCTTCAATGCGTATCTATTATTATTGTGGTAAACAGAATCACACTGTTGATCGCTGTTGGGTGAAAAATGGTAAGCCTCCTTAATGGAATTCAGGGTTCCCTTCTCAGGTAGCCGGTGTTGTTACATCCCAGAGTGATACCCCCGCACCAGACCCTTCTATTGATGGAGGTTCCTCTTCCACTGTTACATTATCCAAGGATGATTTTCATAATCTGTTGGCTTGGCTCAATCAGTTGGATACTCACGGCAATGCTCCACCCACTGCTACTTTGGCGCATACAGGTAATGCTGCCTTCTTTGCATCCATGGCCTCTACTCCTTGGGTTATTGACTCGGGAGCCTCGTTTCATATGACTGGTAAGTCATCTGTATTTTCTTCTTTAACCCATTCTGTACAACAGTTAAATGTTTACCTTGCTGATGGATCCGCTACCAATGTTGTTGATAAGGGAACTGTTTCTCTATCCCCTAGTTTATCTCTTTCATTTGTGCTTCATGTCCCTCGTCTACCCATGAATTTACTATCCGTTAGCTCTTTGGCTAAAACCTTAAACTGTTCCGTCACTTTTTTCCCTACCTGTTGTGTATTTCAAGATCTTCAGATGAAGGTGACGCTTGGTGGGGGGCATGAGAAGGACGGACTGTATTACTTAGACACCATCCCATCCTCTTCTGCAACACTTACTACCACTAAGGTTTCACCAATGCTTTGGCATGTTCAGTTGGGTCATGTTTCTCTTTTTCACCTTCAACTCATGGTTCCTGGTTGCAAAAATGTCACTACACTTGAGTGCGAGGCATGTCAATTAGGAAAACACCACCATCACGTAATATACCTAGAAGTACAACTCCTTTTTCATTAGTCCGTTCTGATATCTAGGGTCCCACTAAGGTCAAGAGTCGTTCTGGTTTTAGCTATTTTGTCATATTTGTAGATGATTACTCTAGAACTACTTGGTTATATTTGCTAAAGGACCACTCTGAGTTCCTTTCTGTATTCAAACAATTTTATTTCGAAATAAAGAATCAATTTGATATTGGCATTAAGATTTTTCGATCTGACAATGCTCTTGAATACATTCAGACTGCTATCTCCGTATTTTGTGCATCCAAAGGTGTTATTCATCAGACTAGTTGTTCTTACACTCCACAACAAAATGGAGTTGCAGAATGTAAAAACCGTCACTTATTAGAGGTTGCTCGTTCTCTTCTCCTTCATATGCATTTGCCTAGATATTTTTGGGGTGATGCTATGTTGATTGCTTGCTACTTGATCAATCGCATGTCGTCTTCAGTTCTTCAGAATCAAGCTCCCATATCTTTGCTTTATCCATCCTCTCCTCTGTTTGTCATCCCTCCTCGTACTTTTGGATGAACCTGTTATGTACACGACCTTCGTCCTGGACTTGATAAATTGTCGCCTCATGCTGTCAAGTGTGTGTTTATTGGTTTCTCTCGCACTCATAAGGGGTATCATTGTTATGACCCTCAGACAAGGCGCCAATTGGTAAGTGCTGATGTCACCTTTTTCGAACATACACCCTATTACCCTGTTCCATACCCCGATCTACTAGTTCTGGTCTTAATCCAGGATCCTGGTTTGCCTTCCTCTCTCGCCCCTGAGTTAACTACTGGTGAAGCCCCACTACAGGTATATCAGCATCGTCAGAATATTGTTGCTGTCCCTGACCAGGTGCCAGTCATCACTCCAGTCTTTGCCCCATCCACCTCGCAGCATTCGTCGGATGATATTCCTATTACATTACGGAAAGGTACACGCTCTTGCACTCAGTTCCCATTATATCCCATTGCTCATTATGTCTCTACCTCTCACCTTCCTGTGTTGGACCAAAACTTTGCCTATGCCTTAGCTCATACAGATGTTCCAACCTCTCACACTGAAGCATTATCCTGACCTAAGTGGAAACGGGCTATGGATGCCGAGATGGATGCTCTTCTTTCACGGAATACTTGGTCCCTTATGGAATTGCCCTTGGGGAAGGATGTGGTTCGCTGTCGGTGGATTTTTACCGTGAAATATAATCCTAATGGATCAGTGGAGCGTCTCAAAGCTTGCCTAGTTGCAAAAGGGTTTACTCAAACATAAAGAGTGGATTATTTTGAAACTTTTTCACCTTTTGCTCGGCTTAATTCTTTTTGGATTCTTATCTCCCTTGCCATCAATTTGGATTGGCCTCTTTTTCAGTTGGATGTCAAGAACGCCTTTTTATATGGAGACTTATAGGAGGAGGTCTATATGGAGCAACCTCCGGGGTATGTTGCTCAGGGGGACACTCGAGTGTGTAAGCTCCATAAGGCTATTTATGGATTAAAATAGTCGCCTCGGGCATGGTTCAACAAGTTTACTAAGGTTGTGGTTGATTATGGATTCACACCTTGTTATACTGATTACTCTGTTTTTGTTCTTCGATGCAATTCCAAGGTAGTTATCCTTGTGGTCTATGTTGATGACATCATTGTTTCTAGAGATGACTTACAGGGTATTGATAAAATGAAAGCATATCTCCATCAACATTTTCAAATGAAGGATTTGGGTGTGCTTCGTCACTTCCTTGGCATTGAAGTAGTTCGAAGCCCGAAAGGTGTTAGTCTCCCCCAAAGAAAGTATATTATTGATCTCCTCACTGACACCAATATGCTTGAGTGTAAACCAATTGACACTCCTATGGATCCTCATCTTAAACTTGCTACCTGTGATGGGGAGGATTATGTAGATGTCCATCAGCATCGTCATCTTGTTGGCAAGCTACTTTATATTACTATCACCAGGCCTGACATATCCTATGTTGTGGGAGTCATTAGTTAATTTATGCAGGCTCCAAAACAAGTTCATTGGGAAGCTGCATGTCGCATATTACGATATCTCAAAGGTGTTCCCGGTAAAGGGTTACTTTATCGATCTCATAGTAATATTGAACTCTGTGGTTATTCTGACGCTGATTGGGTTGGGGCTGATAATGATCGACGTTCAACTATTGGTTACTGTACATTCTTTGGAGGGAACCTCATCACATGGCGCAGCAAAAAGCAAACTACTATTGCTCGATCCAGTGCTGAGGCCGAGTGTCGGGCTATGGCTCAAACTACTGCTGAACTTATGTGGGTGAAGAATATTTTGGGTGAACTGGGGATTTCAGTCACTCAACCTATTCCTATGTATTGTGATAATCAAGCAGCTATTTACATTGCCAGTAATCCAATGTTCAAGGAACGGACCAAGCATATAGAAGTTGACTGATACTTTGTTCGGGATGCTGTAATGCGTAAAGTGGTCTCTACCCCATTTACTTGCTCCAACTCACAACTTGGTGACATGTTTACAAAAGCTCTGTTCAAGGAAACTTTTCTTCTCCAGTGTTCCAAGTTGGGTCTCGATGATATATATGCTCCAGCTTGAGGGGGAGTGTTAAGATTATAATCTTTAAGCTTTCCTTTCTTTGTCTTATGATGACTAGGTCTTAGGTGTGTCTTAGTAGTGCATTGCTTGTATATGGACAGCTGTATATGGACTGTACATGGACAGCAGTATATTGACTGTATATGGACAGCTGTATATGGACTGTCGATAATTGTACATGGGCTGCCTAATTGATTATAAATAGTAGAGGGATAGGGGGAGATAAACACAATCAATCTCTCCCCCTCTCCACGATTTCTCTCCTTTCTATTGGTCTCTTTCTTTGATTTTCTCTTTTACAGTGTTACACTTCTCTTTCTTGTTTCTATAAATTCTGTTATTTATCAGGAAAAATGATGCTAGCTTGTTCTGTAAAACTGAGTACAGTGTCATCATAAATGAAAGTGCTCCATCCTAATTAGAATATTTGGCAATCACTAGATGGTTTAGGCTGTTGTTTTGGTGTGCATATTGCTAAGGTTTTTGGTGTTTGAAATATTGCATCACAGGAAATTAGGTTATTTCTGTCGGGGGCTGGGTTCAAGTAATCAGTATTGGATTGGCTGATTCATACCGGTTTTGGACTGACCGTTCCCCAATCCAATCCTATTCTAATATTATTATATATGTTATCGGTCACGTGTCAGTTTTCCATTAGATCTGTACACCAATTCATTCTGAATCAGATCGGTTTTGGACATGGCCGATGCTGTGTCTGATATGGCGATTCTTGGATTTAGAACCTTGGTTGGGGGCACGATGTCTTTGTATTCTGTTGTTTGGGGGTAATTTCCGAATTTATATATATTTGTTTCCCTTTAAATAGTTAGTGGTGGAGGTTATTAGTTGGTGGGAATTCTTTCATTCTTTGTCAATATAAAGAGGCATGAGGAAGAGAGCGTGTAACCCTTTTCTCCATTGTCACTGAAATTGTTCTCCTTCCCTGTGGACGTAGACACCTTGCCAAACTGCATATATCCTTTTGTTGTGTGATTGCCTTATTTTTGTTTCCTTTTGTTTTTTTGCATTGTGAATAGGGTTCGATTTTACAATTTCTGTCACTAATTTTTTTGGTACTTTTGGATGGTCAAAACTTCTCTCTCTCTCTCTCTCTCTCTCTCTCTCTCTCTCTCTCTCTCTCTCTCTCTTTTATTTTTTTATATTAGTCTTATTTGATAGGTTATTGAATTCTCTATACAACGAGACTGAAATCTTGGTCCAGACGTCCCTCTTGGCCCAATGAGTCCAAAATCTTGCGTTTCCGACCTGTATGAGGAGATATGACCATTACTAATGGCATGTTGATCTATGACACAATTTTTTTTTATTTAGTAAGTCTATTTATGCTAGGAGTTTTATTTTGGGTCTACTTCCTAGATTAGTTTTTTTGGTTTAATCAGGAAATGGTTGAGCACTCATGGGAGTTGATATATTGTAATTTGTTTATATTATGAGTCTGTAAATAGTTTTTTAGTTGTTTTAGGATTTTGTCTTAGGGTCTTAAGTCTAATCTCTTATTTGGGAAGGAATAGTCTGTATATAGGGCTGTGGATAAGTTCATTTGTTATGTTGAATTAATGAATTTGAGCCTAGGGTAATTGTTCGGGAGTAAGAATGATGGGCAAGTGTTCTTCGTTATTGCATTTTTTCAGGCTAGGAACTTAGTTGATGACTTGACTTTGCTGGTTTGATTTTCTAGTTTTCTACTTATTTCTTTTACTATTCGCTTCCACACTGGTTTGATCTTATTTTGCCCATTTAATCATCTTGTTTAAGTTCAGTTTTGGGATTTTATCTTTTGAATTCCCTTGGGCCCATTGGCTGCAAGCATAATAGGGGATTTTTACCCTAAGGGGTTAGCTCGGTTGGTAAAGACCAACACCTCAAATCATAGTTGTCTAGGCGTTGCCTAGGCGTCCGGGTGGTTTTTATAAGCCTGGGTACCAAGGTGCCTTATGAACATGAGAAAGGCGGTTGCCCAGGGTGCCTGGGCGTCTCCTAGGCAACGCCTAGGGCTCCTTGGACGCCCAGAATGTTTGGGCGGCCTCTTTGTTTTCAATGTGTCTTTTTTTGTTTTCTTATATTTTTCCTTGATCTCTAAATTTTCTTCGGAAGATTTATTAGGCTAGACAGGAACAACATTTATCAGGCAGTACTTATTTATGACTAATATCATTTAAGTAAATATTTATTTAATTTTATATTTCATTTACTTAAGATATTATTCATAAATAAGCAAATACCCCCCCCCCCACCATTTGAATCCAATAAAAATAGTCTGAAACTCAAATTCCAAAAGAATAAAAAGTCAACCCTCCAGTTCAAGAACAAAAATAGTATTTTTGAGTGCGGGAGCGATTTTTAACTTCCAAATGCTAGGTTTTTTTCCAAATATAAAAATTCCATAAATCTTATTATAGTAAAGCATCACTAAAAACCAAGAGCGTGCCAAAATAATCTTTTGCTTTGATGCCCAAAAAATAATTTACATTCACACGACTTTAATAGCATTCGCGTACTCTGAACAGGGTTTGACCGGAGTGTAACTCCTTCATTATAACTCGGATTCAAGTAATCTTGGATTTGTTGGAAAGCTGATTATGCTAGCTTTGCAATGAATTTGAGATTGTTTGAATCCGAACTATATTAAAGGAGTTACACTCTGGTCAAATTTGTTAGAAGTACGCAAATGTTAGTCATAAATATGTGTTGCCTACTTAACTCTAGAGACAATCTCAGGTCTCAGTGTACACTAGCAAACTTGAGTCCACACCACATATTATCATTTTGGATATTTTTATTTAAACTAATGTGGGAATATGTGTAAAATGGTTAAAATAGGCTACAGAATAAAAAACTCAGATCAAGAAAAACACTTTTGAGCTCTCGAAACCAAGCTTTGAGATATCCCGGGAAAAATATCAGGTTTCGACCGAGTTTCGGTTGAAACCCGAGATATCTCGGTTTAGAGGCTGACCGAAACCGGCACCTCGAACCTTGGGTACAAGCTTACATAGAGGCACAAACACTTATTTTGGCATCATAGAGGTAAGTAACATTATAGTCTTCCTCTTTGCAGTCTTGTTTCTTACTTATATGCTAGGATGTTCTAAGTTCTGACTTCTTAATTTATTAATTTATAGTTTTTTTGTTTATTATAATTTTTTTTTACGTCCTATACTTTATTCATTATTTGTTGCCTTGTTGGTTTTCTTATATTAATTAAGTTATATCTTAAATGTTGATTATTTATGTAGAACGCTACATATATATAAACAATAATATTGCATTAATATTTTAGAAATAAAAAAAATACAATGGGAACGCCTTGGTAGCCTAGGCTCCTAGGCGCCTAGGATGGCCCCAAACGCCTTGGATCGCTTTGTCGCCTTGACAAATGACAACTATGCCTCAAAGACGTCATGAGTTACTCCTTGGGACCTCCCTATCAAGAAAAAATAATAATAGGCGATTTTTATTTCCTTCCCTGCATCAATTGCTCTATCATGACAAAGTTTTAGATTCATGCAGATACCTTTGTGGAATATCATAATGTGCGTAGGTAGACATATATCCTTCTATTTAAGCTATATAAGGAAGAACTGCATCTCAAGAATAACGCCCAGTAATGAAAGGTGAAAAACAAATGGTCCCTAATCCAAAAGGCCAAAAGAGGGATTCTACGTACTCATGTGTTTTGTGCCGGTACTGCACCAGAAAGCACAAAAGAAAAAATCACATGTCAGTTTTAATAAAATTTACATTGTGCAAAACAATTTTCGGCTTTGGTTTGTAAGCCCAGGGATTGGTATTTGGGTGATGCCATTGAGCCTTTCTGTGAAATAATCTATTCTTTAGTGTTTAATCTTGAAATTGTTTCTGAGTTGACTGGATTGCAGATCCATACTTTATGGTGCTATTTTCCCCTTATTCTATTTTGATAAGTAGCAATTGATTGAAAACGAGAATTTGATACTACTGGCCCTCTTATCTTTTTCCCTATCATATTTTTTTTTTGAAAAATTTAAAATTTGTTCAGGGCAACTATTGCAAAGCTCCCATATATGCTATTCGTTGCTGGGCCATGTATTTGAGTATATTCAATCAACCATGTTTGAAGAGATTGAATGAATTTGGTTTTTTAAAGATTGAAAGTTCTATTTTAGAAAAAATTGCATTAGCTGATAACTCAGATTTCTGGATGAATGAAACATCCTGTTGGATGTACTAAAAAAGTCCTACATCTATGTTCCTTTGATTTTGATAAGAAATATATGGCTTACACCTACAGTTCCTCAGGTTCCTGACAACTTCAGACTTTAGATAACTTCCCTGATTTTCATGAGATTTTAGATACTTCATCAAGTCACGTTTTGGATATCGTAGTGCCCACGGTGGATTTTTCCTCATTCAGGACATATCTTGCCTTGCATCTAAGAGGCAAAAGGGGCTGCTGATTTTATAGCAAATGAAGTTATGAAAATCAGAACAGATTTGAGGTCCAATTCTCCTTCCATTTCAGGCATTGTGACCATTTTTTTTTTTTTGGTAAAAGTGACCATTATTTTAATGATATCAAGGGGAGGGTGCGTGCACATTTGTCTCTCCTTTGTTCACACAAGGGAAAAAACGAGATTTTTAGGTACTTTTACTGTTAAATCTAGATGGTGTTAATTGAGTATTAATTTGATGGAAGTGTGCTTTATTCGTGTTTGACATTAGATTAAAAAATAATTAATTTAAAAAAAAAAAAAAAAAAAAAAAAAGACCTGTTTGCAGAGAAGATAAAAATTCAACTAGTTTTATAATTGTGTTCTTGCCTGATAAAGAAGGGGTGGTTCATTGATTGAGAAAGGAAGCAAGCTTCTCCGGGGCTTCATCAAACACATAGAGAAGGGCATGAAGGGAACATAACTCTTTCGTGATTTACTGAGAGTTTATCCATATCTTTGCATCCATGATAGTTTGTTTTCTGGCATTCTTTGGCAAGAAAAGGTTTTCTTACTGGTAAGTGCAAATTTCTCATAACATAGTGCAGTGTGGCAGAAACAGGAACTTTGGAGGGTCAGGGGTCGTTTGTGCCATTTGTTGAGAGCGAGTTATACATCCTAAATGGTTTGGCTCACCCTATGTTTACTCTTAAAAGTTCTGGAGCACATTACCTGCTCACTATGAATGCAATGGCCTCCCTCTAACGTGAGCTGCCTTTTGCTCAAATATGGCCTCTCCACTTCCTTTCTGCAACGCTGCTGCAATAGCTAACCAACCTCCATTCTTTCATCCTTCAGCTTCCATTTTATTAAATCCTTGGTGGAAACTGAGTAAGCCTATCTACACTTAATTTGACATCAACATGAGAATAGCCAAACTAATCCTGAAGTACCAGTAGTTATTAGGGTGTATAGATTTCTGTTGGCAAGGTGAAAATGGTGCGAATTCAACTTACAGGACTCAAGGGTTGTCAGTAGAACATTTTGGAAGTCTAACACCAATGCAAGTGAATTCTCCTTTTCAGTGCATACCATGGAACACGTAAAATGCCATTTATGTGGAAATAGTTGAAAACAGAAGGGACTTGTCCCTTATCTGCCTGGTGTCAGAAAGCATTTGAGATAGGTAACGAGATGTCTGAAGTTGTCAGAAACCTAAGGGAGTCCGGTTATAATTTATTCATCCCAAGGAAAGGCAAAAATATAAGCAAGAAGTGATTATTTATACAAATATTAAAAGGAAAAAGGGAGATGCACTGTGTTGAGGAAATATTACATAAATTCTTTTTGAGAACTATTTTCTTCATTATTAGGTTGAAATAATTATTAATTTGTGTATGATGGAAAGTGTCTTTGAACAGTTGTTAAACCTTTGAGTTTCTTTCCCCTCAATATTTCTTTGGAGGCCAAAATGCTCGCATTAATTGATGTTGAAGTGTAAATCACATTTTCTTTAGCTAATGATGCTAGTGGTAAAGTTGATGATGGTTAATAATATGATGGATGTGGATAAACAGGGGATGAAAAATCAATCAATTTTTATTGTTTTTTATACATATGCATGCTTCCATGCATCATGGTGTATATGTGTACTTTATACATCCAATAAAAATGCTACAAATGACATTAATTAAAAAATAAATAGACAATTAAAACAAGGCATGATACAACAAGGAGACCAACCACCTAGCCCTCTCTGACTTGCCCGAACGCCTAGGCGAAGCCTTGACAACTGTGGTTACAATAGGACTCTTAATATGTAAACCATAAAAAGAACTATTGGTTCATAATCATATAGAGGGAACCATTATATTTTACACCATAGTCCCCAATGATGGAAAGCAGTTGTCAATTTTCTGTTATTTGTACGGATATTTGGTCTTCATACCTGGGATTCTTTTAACGTTGGAGCGAATTTTTCAAGTCTCAATAATGTGTTACGAACTTCTGGATAGAATGGCTTCAGACTCCGCACAGATGTCCTATTTTGTTCTTTACGGTCACCCCATGATGAATGGTCCCTAATAACAGTATAACACCAAGGAAAATTTAGTGTGAGTCATCGAGGACAAAAATTTCAAGTTCCCTAGAATACTTTACATGGATAAAAATGTCTCTTTCTTGCTTCTACTCATAATATATCTCATTCAGATTAAAAATATTTTAATTAATGTCGTAATCAACTGTTAGAATTTTATCAAAGAAGTCATCCACTATTTTCTGTGAAGGTTTTGTTTTTCACTCTTCAATCATTGCAAAAAGTGCTGGAGGACATAATACTTAAAGTTGTCCTTGCTTGTTGATGTAGTTCCCTTGGCAAACCTCGGAGGTTATCTGAGCAGTTTTTACGTGAAGAGAAGGCAAAACTTGAACAGTATCGTGAATCTGTCCGAACACATTATACTGAACTTCGTGCTGGCGTTAGGGAAGGACTTCCCACAGACCTAGCTCGGCCTTTATCAGTTGGACAACGTGTAATTGCTTGTCATCCCAAGACAAGAGAAATTCATGATGGGAGCATATTAACAGTTGATAGAAACAGGTGCAGGGTTCAGTTTGACAGGCCTGTTTTAGGGGTTGCATTTGTGATGGTAATGCGTTCTTCAACTTCCTGTGTTTAGTAAATATGTTTTTTTATACTCTTTTTTTTTTTTTTTTTTCATATTGTAGGGGTTTTGGGATCTATGTTCACTCTAGCTTATAAATCCGTAGTTTTTGTAGAAGGAAATTACTAGTGAATGTTCCAGTAAAACATATCGGGAAAAGCAGGGATTTGAATTCCATGTTGGGATTTTGGAATCCATATAAATCATGGTTGATATGGCTTAACTCAGCTTTTCACTTTAATCACAGAAAAATCAGGTGAACTCCAGAAAGCCTCTTCCCAGCTAAATGGGCGAGGAAGAAGCCTCAAGGAAAGGTGATGGGTAGATTTAACATAAAGTAGGGCAGTCTCTTTCAGATATATGAGGCTAGGAAGAATGAAACTGAATCTGAAATAACTTGAAAGTGAACATAATTTAAATTTGAAGACAATTGCAATGTAACACAGCAAAAGCACAGAAATCTAGTGAACCATCAAAAAAATAGCAAAGGAAATTTTGTAGAATTCTTACATACTAGTTTACACTAGAACTTTTGAAGACGTCAAGGCTCCTTGTAACACATCCATCAACAGAAAGTTCACTCACTTTCTTGTTCCAAGAAAAGCCATCTCTTAGAAAATGACTTACAAAGCCTTCATATAGACCTGGTCTTCCTAAAGACATCCACAAGTCTTATTTGCTTATACTCTAAGTAACTAATTACTTGTGCCATAAGCAACTAGTTACTTACACTTTAGGCTGCTTGTTATTCGTACCAAAATAACTAGTTATTTTGTACAAAGAACTACTAAAACTTATCTTTCAATTAGCTAGAAGTTTAGGAAACTACAAAAAGGTATACCCATTGACAGGACTCCCACCACGGCAGAGTCTGGGGAGGGGCTAATGTACGCAGCCTTAACCCAGCTTTGCGGAGAGGCTATTTTCATATTCGAACTCATGACCACTAGGTCACATTGAAGAAATTTAGGGAACTACCATAAACAAAATTATAAGAATGCCCGTGACTAAAAATTATGAAGATACACCAGAGCCAAATCACAAAAATACCCTTAATAAATATCCAAAATATGTCCAAAGTATAAAATTACCAAATTACCCTTGAATGTTGAAGCAACACCTCCTCTAGGATCAATTTCTTTCCAACTATTTCTGGTTTGCTTGGTTCCCCTCATAGATTCCACCTACCATGATTTTCTGTCTTGCGCCTCACTAACATCTTTACAACCCTCCAGTTGATAGTCACATGTCTGGTTGACGCTAATTCTTAAGTCATTAGCAAGAAATTGATAAAATGATAGGAAGAATGCCATGCTTTGTTTTAACATCCTTCATATAGGCCATGGTAGGAGTTAAACCCCTGCTAACTAAAGTTTAACCAAAGAAATATATTACCTCAACTAAAAGATCTAACCAGATGTATTACAGTTATTAAAATAAAGGACTAAAAGACTGGAAAGTAAGAAAACCAACTCAAATATCTTCTATTGCCCAAAATGATACCAACTGGACAGGAATGAAACATCAATATAAAAGAAAACTGATATGCAATCAGTAACTGGTATAACAGCTTGAACAGGTAAGAACTTCTAGCGACTCCAAACTTTGTTCTATAGGCTTCAGATCAACTTTATTTAGCATGTATGATAAAAACTGCACACCCAAAGCAGAATTCCAGGTTTGAACAGCTCCTACTTGGAAGATCTAAATCGACTATTCTGCTGCTTTGCTGAAACCATAGTTGACAAGGCTTCGCCTAGGCATCTAGGCGGTTTTTCAACCCCTGGGCAGTTGGTCGCCTTATTGTATCACGCCATGTTTTATTTATTTATTTATTTTTAATTGATGTCATTTGTAGCATTTTTATTGGACGTATAAAGTTCATATATACAATACACCATAATGCATGGAATCATGCATATGTATTGAAAACAATAAAAATTGATGCTTTAGCCCCCTCCCTTTTGTATAAATCCTCTTATGGAACATATTTCCTTACAATGCCTAGGGAATGCCTAGGGAATGCCTTGGGCACGCCTTGGGTACGTTTAGGCGCCCAGGAAGCCCTCCAACGCCTCTCGCTTGGTGCCTCGACAACTATGGCTGAAACTTGGCAGACCTTATATTGTTCTGAAGTTTGATTTCCTAGTCCAACAACGAACTTTATGAAACTGTCTATGACTAAAAGTTAATTTAGAGGTCTTTTATTGTTTCATTTCTTGAATTTGTTTTGCTGCCAAAATGCCTAGATGATTAAGGTTTGTATTTTATTATTATTATTATTATTTTTTGGGAAATTTCTATCACTCCGTTATACTTGGCCTATATTTATCCAAACTTCTTTTCTGATTGCCCCAAAAAAGTGGATTTCCACCTGTCTTTCTCCCCTAAAAAACTAAAATACCAATCCCTCCGACAGCACCCCTCCCGCTGCCCCTCCCCCTCCCGCAGCAACCTGACGACACCCCTCCTGCAGCCCCCCTCCGTCAGCAATTGCTCCACCCTACACATCTTCCCCTCCTGTGTTGTCTATGTCTTTCCTCTGCTGCCCATCACCCTGGTCGTGGCCAGTTGTCCTGTCGTCTTTGGTCACCATTAATGACTATCTTATTGCAGCCTTTTCACATGTAAATAGTGGAGTAAGTGAGTAACCAACTCCGTGGCAGACTACTATCATAATAACCCTAACCTTTTGCACCCCCTAGAGTAGCAGCGTATGATGAAATGCGTTTGCAGACACAGAGGAAGTAGATGTGGTGGAAGTAGGTTTCATTCTTGTCTTCTCCCTGGTAGCTGAGGAGCTTCCCTCTCTGCATAAATAGGTTGGGGCGAAGGCGACTGAGTGTTTTTCTTTTTCCCTCACTTTCTGTCGCTCCCCTAGCACTCTCTTTCCCGTTCTGTAGCTATCTCACTATCTCTCCCCTACTGCATCTCTCTCTCTCTCTCTCTCTCTCCACCACTCTATCACGGGACTTGTGGCAAATTTAGAGTACCCACCAATTTGTTTGCTGATCAATCTGTTTTTTAAGAGGCTGAATGAGAAAACTCCTTCCGTTGGCTTTCTCTTTCTCATAAACTCAACTGTTTACTCTTTATGATGGCAACATCTTGTACCGATCCTAAACCACCACAACATCATGTATTGACCCAAATTGGTTTCGGGTACCTCCATTGCAAATCTCTAGGATATATTTCGGCCTTTTCACCTATAGATGGCTCATCTTCCATCCTGAATCAGTAGACGCAATTATTTATGGGAGAGAGCAATGGAGTACTCTGCATCCTAATTCAGTTGCACATCATCATGAAGTAGGAAATGAAGAGCATCCTCCTCTTATCATAGCCTAAACTCATGAGCCAAATAAGGATCCATAGGATACCAGATCTCTCTTTGTTCTAAATCCAAAGGTGCCTGCCTCATTCAATTCTTATAGTATTTTGTATTTATTTTCTTGTTTTGAGAAACTTGGTCTTCTTCTTTTGGACCCAAAAAGTTAGTTATACTAGTTTGTTTTGTCATCTTTAATTTCTTTCTTATCCATTGTTGTTGGGGAGGCTTGAGCAGGTTCATGGCTACACTATGGGTATCATTTGATGACATCCATAGTGACTCCATCAGTGCTGAGTCTACCATTTGTGGTGGCCTCGCTGGCTTAGAATGGCTACACTATGGGTATCATTTGATGACATCCATAGTGACTCCATCAGTGCTCAATCTACCATTCGTGGTGGCCTTGCCGGCTTGGATCGGCGGAATAGTGTCTTTGATGATTGCAGCGATGGTGAAATTTTACTTGTACAACCTCGTATCGCTGGTTCTCAAACACCATGCCCACATTGGCAGGCATCTCCTCTTCAAAGAAATAGCCGACAGCGTCTTGGGTAAATGTCATATATTATACAGCCAAGGGCGATAGGGCAGTGGTCAAGAGATGCAGAGAGCATAGAGGGGGGGTGCTTTGGAGGGGACAAGGGTGATCTTGGTATTTTGAATTACTAGGGGAGAAAGAGAGGTGGAAGTTAGGGGAACTTGAGTAGTAAATATAGGGCCAAATCTAGGGTGGCGACCCCCCTTTTTTTTTTTTTTTTTTTGGGGGGGGGGGGGGGGGAGTTTTCCCCCCTTCTAAGGTATGGATGGAAATTTTGGTTGAAATGCTGACATTTCTATGGCATATTTCGATTTCAACATTGGTTGAAATGATATGGCATGCGAATTGAGGGGTCTTCAATGTTTTAGTTTTTTCACCGAAATGGACCATATTTCTGTGCCATTTTGGTGGTATATTTCGGTTTCGACCAATATTAAATCTTGTTCGAAACCGAAATCTTAAACCTTGGTCTAAGGTAGCATTCTGTTGCCTGAAGTTATGTTATATTATTTTTCATTGGCAATAACATGGCATTGTCTTCTCATCCCAGGATATTGATTGCATGCCTTCTAATCTATTAGAAAACATGCCTGAAGCTCTTCGGAAACAGAATATCACAGTTGATAGGTTCTGGGAGAACTTGAACGAGACTCAACTCAGTCACCATGGTGACTGGAAACCTGAAGGTTACATGAAATTTGCTTCAATTGATAATCAAGAGAATTTGGATGGTTCGTTGCACGTTTCTTCATCTTATTCCATGAACACCTTACTAAAGCCAGGAAAGGTCAGTAAAGCCTAGACTTCCATGTACCATTATACATTAATGGGATAAATATTACATGCATAAAGCAGTGAAGATCACTGTCCACTTCTTAAAACCTTTGACTAAAGTAAATATGAGGATATTTTATATTCTGAATAAATTTGTTCTTTCTTCTGTTAAAGCCTGTGTTGAATTAACTTTTTACCTGTTTTGGTTATGATGGTTGCCTAAGAGTTCTATATCTTGTCCTTGAAAATCATAGATTTACAATCACCTGGAATTTGCGGAAGTATATCCGTATTATGAAAGCAAATAGATTATGGAATCTGGGCTTGGTAAACATGTTGCATTCATGTTTTAGACACATTATGTGGCTTTATTTGGACCACTTTTAATACATTTTTTTTTATGTAATCCATTACTTGTTTTGTACCTACCGCTTTGTGCCAATTAAAATTTTTTCGTTTACCGCTGCTTGTTCCAAGTAGATTCTTTATATATGTTACGAACCTCCATCAACCCTTTTATTTTATTAACATATATCTGCCTTTTGAGGGTTTCTGAAGTTGCTATGTTAGATATCTGGCAACAGTGTCCATCACCACCAAGTGTCATTGTGTTTGTTATATAGGAATTGCTACTTTATGATTCAAGGATCTTTTTGCAGACAGAGTAGATAGTACATCATGTTCTGATTATGAGAGAAAGATGGTGTTGTGAAATTCTTATGTGTTACATCTGAACAAGATAATACTAATGATCCTTTGGGTTTTGCTAGGTCCAAACATGGTTTACAATTGGACCATTTAAAACTGATAATATCTTATGATTTTACTTGTCTGAGTTATCTGAAGTGAAACTATTTTGCTCAGTCTGACACAGTCAATGGCATTTCACAAGCTAAAGCTGCAGCTGGTGAAATTGTTAATGCGCAAGAAGCAACATATACTCAGCCTTGTACTCTGGCACAGATTCAGGCCAGGGAAGCTGATATACGAGCACTTTCTGAGTTGACTCATGCTCTTGATAAAAAGGTTATGCCTCTTAATACTAGTAAACTGATTGTATCTATAGTCAGATTATATTTGATCAACATATTCGTGTTTCTGTGTTTGTGTTTGTACTCCCTCTGTTGCACAAAGACAGTCCCTCCTATTCTTTGGCTGTCCCAAATTCGTTGTCCATCTCACGAATTACATAATGCAGTTCTATTGTATTTACTATTTTGCCCTCTTGCTTTTGGTGCACATTTATTTATGGGCAATATTGAAAAATGAGGGAGATTTTCAGAATTTAATTTTCCCTGGGAAGTTCTATGTTTGCATTTAATTATTTTTTGGGTGAATAAAGAATATATATTAACAGAACCCAAAGATGATACAAAACTGGAGCCGAGAAAGGGCCACGTAATGGAAAACGAAGGGGAGGACTAACCAGATTATAAGGGAAGTCCTGTCCACATTAAAATTAGATAGGTAAATCCCATGCATTGACAATGAATATATTCCTCAGAGTCTCCACGCGGGAGTAAACAAAAGGAATTAGAGGCCCCCCTGACGTAAAAAAATATGGCATCCCAAATCTGGACAAAGCTTTTAAATTTGGGGGGTCCGAGTCCGAAGGTTCTGCTCCATCCAAATGTAATAAATGCAAGCGCAGAAGGCCAGTTTTCCAAGTTTGTCACACAATCAAGAAAGTGCTGCACTTTATTTGCATGGAGCTGATTGTGTTAATTTTAATCATCACAGTTGTTTAGATGTTATTTTAGTTTGTTATGAATGAGGGCTTTCTTTCTTCTGGAAGTCTGGTGCTGCTTCACGAGAAGCAGCTTTCTCATCAAAACTTAAGCTGAAGATGAGTTTATTCTTTATTGTCATTGCAGGAGACATTGGTGCTGGAGCTCAGACACATGAATGATGAAGTACAGGGTAACCATAAAGATGGAGAGAACTCTTTAACGGATCTTGAGCCTTTTAAGAAGCAATATGCCATGGTACTCGTACAGCTGCAGGAAGCCAATGACCAGGCATGTGGCTTCCATGAGCTCATTTCCAGTTCTGCACCTTTACTCTTCATTTTGGATATTTCCTCCGCTGAAGTCACAGCAAGCAACATTGAGCTAATTGTATTCGTGTGCAGGTTTCTTCTGCTCTGCTTTATTTGAGGCAGCGGAACACTTACCTGGCAAATCCTCAATCTCCATGGATGAATTCAATTGCTAGTTCAGGCATAACTGGTGGGCCACCATGCTCCTTTGATCATCCTGCATTTCTCTCTCAGGAATCAGGGCCTCATGTGGTAGAAATTGTTGAAAGCTCGAGATTGAAAGCAAAGAAAATGGTAGATTCAGCTGTGCAGGTATGGAAGACACTGTGCTATGTGTGTGCGTGTGTGTGTGTGTGTGTGTGTGTGTGTGTGTTTACTTCAGTTTCATGAAAATTTAAACACAGGTTTTTGTTTACTGGTGACCATCATTTTTCCTTATACACCCTTTGTCTCAAATCTTTAACTTCATTAGTCACTATTGGACCAATTCTTTGTTTGAACTTCTTTTTGGGTGAATATATGTATGAACTCCATTGCTGTATTTAAGGGGTTCTCTATCTTTGATTCCAGCTGACAAATTGAATTCGGTAATGTATTCATTAATGGTGGGTCTTTGCAACTTGCCTGGCTTGTCCATTCACGGAACTCCTTTTTGCCGGAAAATCATTGGGCATGATTTTATCCATACTAGACTTCTGGTCTACATAATAGCATATTTCGTGAAGATCCATTATTGTGCACATTTGGTTTGGGGGTGGGGAGGAAGTAATTGCTTGGGGCAATTAGAATCTCCCTGCTGTGCACATTTGGGCTAAGTCATCCAAATGTTTTTTTTCATTTAGATGGCTTTACATCTCTGAGTTCTATTAGCACTTAAAAGTGGATAGGTGAGATCGTCCATTGTGGTGGCTACTCATTTTCTTGGAATACAGTATTCCTAATTTGAACATTTATTTCCTGATAAAAAATACAGGCAGTGTCCTCTTTGAAGGAAGGTGATTATGCTTTTGCAAGGATTGGGGAGGCTTTAGATTGTGCAAATAATCTGTATTCTGGAGCTGATTCTGGCATATCAGCTACAAGATCTCTCCCTCATGATCCAGTCAATGGCAGTTTGGTGGTTTCTCAGGATCTGTCAACTTCTTGCACATCAGAGCCAATGACAATTGTCCATCCATCTGGTCCAAATTTGAATGGTGGTACCGAATTAAATGAAGCACAGATCCCCTCAGAACTTATCTCATCATGCATTGCTACTTTACTCATGATTCAGGTAAACTGGAGAAGATGTTCAATTCCTATATTTGAACAGAAGATTCAACAAAATTTATGAATGCACCTTACAGCAAACATCTAAACCAAGCTGTTCGGTTTATCTGCTCGGTATATAAGTTCAGCTGTAGCTGATTAGACATTCACCACCCATGAGAGGTCATGATGTTATGTTTATAAGATATTTTCGTGTCAAGATAGCTGCAGCTGTGACCTTAAGTTTGAATGGCATACCATGACCTGGTAAATGGTTATGTCCTGCTCTTAGTGCAGTTTGGGTCCTCAGGATTGTAACTTCTTGAAATTTATTGAGTTTAGATTTGATTGGTAATGAGCAGGGCCAGGTTTCAATTTGACTAGTCAAAAACTGATGGGTGCATTTCGCAGCTCCCACACTTCCTAGTAACTTATCTCCTTTTTTCTGTTCTGAATACTAGAATTGTAGGAGCTCTGTGGGTAAGAAAAGCAGCAGAAATCCCCCGTTGTGAAAAGGCTACTCTCGTGCATGCATGCTAAATGATTTGCAAAGATATTTGGATTCTGAGGATTCAAATAAAGCATTAGCAGGATTCTGAGATTCATGCACTGGATTAATAGAGACTTCTGTGATTGTATGAGTTGTTTTGAAAACAACCCGTCCCCTTTTCGTTTTTGGGTGTGTCAATACATACCCTTTTTGAGAGGTTGGTTTTTCCAGAGGATAGAGCTCTTTTAAGTGAAAATTTGTAATTTTTTTTTTACAGGAAAAAGATCCCCACACCCTCACATTCTGGCCATGTGGGCCTGCACTAATATTCTTTCCTCCCTGACAATGTGAGCCCCCTCTTGGCGGCACTGTTTCCCTCATCAAGATTGGTGTGGCAGGGGAGATTCCACCACTGTTGGTGTGGGGAACTCTCTCCCTTTCTTTAATACTTTGGTAGTTCTATTTTAATATCTCCAAACGCTAACTTTCATTTCCTCTTGATGATGCAGACATGCACAGAGCGACAGTACCCACCAGCTGAGGTTGCCCAGATACTGGATTCTGCTGTTACAAGCTTGAAACCATGTTGTTCTCGTAACCTCCATTTATATGGAGAGATACAACGGTGCATGGGAATCGTCAAGAACCAGATATTAGCACTCATACCAACATAGATGCCACCCATCCACAATGGTACCAGCTACCATGTAAATATTGAAAATGCTATAATGTGAAAATATTTTATGGGAAAAGGAAGGTTGCCAGGCTGCATGGAGCCTGCGCCTGGACACAAGGAGGGCGAAATAACTGTCCTGCCCCTGTGAAATGAAAATTCCTACTCTTATAGGATGCCCCCATGCGCCCTCATTGGGCCCATGCTAATGCAGGGGCAATGCGGCCTGGCAGCGATCTATTCCATTCATCTGTCTATGTATCATAGTTTCTTCTCTTTAACAGGGACCAACATAACACATTTTTCTATGATTTCTAAATGTAATAATTTTCGTTCTTCCTGTCTCTTTTTTTTTTTTTAATCCTCCTAAGAAAAAGCTTTATTGATGTTCTTGATATTGAGAATCATAAAGATGGTAAATGAAATGAAATTTGGGTACATAGTAAGTAATATTAGTCAAGGAAAGCTTTCTGTTTGCTCTTAAGTACTACAAAAGCTTTCAAAAACAAGGAAAATATTCTGTGTTCTCACGCATGCGTCCACACAAACACATATGTACACACACCTGTGCACATACCTCAAACCCCTCACCCAAACCGGAAAAAAATAAAAAATCCCACCACGCTAAAATTCATGAGCACTTTGTTGATGATAAGCAACTATTAGCACACAACTAGATTCTTAGGGTATGCTTAGATTTGCAGAATTGATTTAAAATCCATGGACTTAGTCGAAAGGAATTGCAAATTCTACTATTAGCACACAATTATGATATCTTGTATTTGTGTATGGTGTGGTTCCTTGCTGCATGAGATTGATGACTGTATCGGATATAATCATGCTTCTTTCTCCCACACAGGAGGAATGGAAGCTGATGTTGTCACACCCCAATTCCGACTGAACCAGAAGTGTGAGTGAACCGTCTCCAAATCACGGTTCACACCATGATCTCAATAGACCGTGTAAACCAACCATTCCAAGCAATCTAACATAATCAGAGAGTAATACATAGCAGTGAAAATAAAGATAAATGAACTGAGTTCTATGTTGTAATTAAAATAATTATTCAGATTATTCTATCATTCACAAAAATTAAATAATAAATATTACAATGGATTAAAATAAAAATATCCCATTTCTAAAGAAAAACGGAGAATGAGCATTCGCAAGATGTGTCATGCTCATCCTCTATTGGCTGTGTGTCCAGGGCAACAACTGTACTATAAGCTGGGGCAGTCATGAAGTCCTCAACGATATGCCTTGCATTAAGATCTGAAAAATAGAATATATATATATATATATATATATATATTCGAGTGAGTTCACAATTTAGCTCAGTAAATACAAGACCAATGTAACATACAAAAATGCATGAGATAACATTACAATTTAGGTCAGGTTTAACTTGCAAAGTGCTATGGTAAGGTTTAGAAGCCACCGCACCTCCATGCAGGAGAGTGTGAGCACACCCAACAGTCAGACACCTACCACACTACTACTGTTGCCCCACATCACTCACTCCGGTATAGAGATAGGGCTCGAGTTTAGCGGGCAGGATGAACCACAATCCCACGTCCTCCCCCTGATACCCTACATCGTACCAATACCTAAACCCCCATTGGCAAGGGTTTGCAAGTGGGTTTCGTTTCTAACCAATCCTATATGTCAATACAGTATATATGGCCCTACTCCAGCACGACTCCTTACGACATAGAGATGGGGTTCGAGTCTGGTGGGCAGGATGAACCACAATCCCACGTCCTCCCCCTGATACCCTATTCGCATCAAGTCTGCTAAGGTAGATGGTGATACGAAAAAGGTGTTAGTGTGTGGATATATCCAGGGTTCCACTCCCCTTCACATTCCACACACCAACTAAAAACATCCACATGCCTAAACATTCAACAACCTAGCATATGAAATGCATGAACAGATAATAATAATTTAAACAACTACAATGACATGTGAAATGCTCAAACATCAGGCAATCAATACAGATATAAATTAATCACAACGGTTTACTATTAATTAGTTAGTTAGGATTTAGGATCTTGTCCCTTACCTGACACGTGATAACAATTTCGTACAACGTCACAGGATCTACTCACGTTGTCTGCAAGTCCTACATAGTCATACTCATAAGTTAGAATTCATTTATTAAAGTCACAATTGGTCAGAACCATGTTTGGCCAAGCAAACAGGGCTCGGAAGGCCTGCGGTACAGACCGGTCGCGGTATATACCGGTCTCACTCACGGTATGTGCCTGCGGTATATACCGCAGGCCCATACCGCAGGACCTTGTGTCCAACCGGTATGTTTCGCAGTTTGGATCTGAGAACCCGATCTCGGATCTCCCTTCCTCGTCGATCATCGACTTGGTTTCTAGGGTTTCTCCTAACCCACTCTAAGGTCCAAATACTCTATTGGCCTTCTAGGTTTCGACTAGAACGCCGTATCATACCAGATTATATCTAAACAAGAAAACTAGGCTTTATTGAAAGTCCTAGGATTTTGGATCGTTGCGCCTTCACGGCTCCGATCTGAAATCCTATCATTACTAAGAGGATTGAGCACTTACCGGCGGTGTTTGTCAGTTGGCAGCGTGCTCCTCCAACGGAAATCCTCTTCTTGAGCGGTCTCCTCCCTCCTTGCTCCTTCTCAGATCTCTTCCAGACGGCTAGGGTTTTGAAAAGGATCAAAGGAGGTTTAAGGTGTATATAAATAGTGGGAGACCATTCTAGGAAGGTTTCCCACGGTTAAAAACTTTCCAATTTCGATTCGGAGTGTGGGACCCGCTGGAGTCCGTCTCCAGTCGGAATTGCTCATACCGGTCGCACATACCGGTCTCATTGAGTGAGACCGGTACTGTGAGACCGGTATGTAAAATCTATATTTTTACACCTGGTTCTAGTACCTGAAACCTGTGGTTCGTCACCTGGCTTCGCCTTCCGGTCCGGTTATGATTGGGAGACCTTTCATCATATAGAACCATGGGTTAGACCGGGTTTTTAGAACATGGTTCTTACAACTCTACCACCCTTAAAAGAAATTTCGTCCCCAAAATTTGCATGTGGGTCTCACAATTCCCCCACCCTTAAAAGAAATTTCATCCCCGAAATTGTATGTACCTTCATAGTCGAAAAGATGAGGGTATTCTTCTCGCATGGCATCCTCCTCCTCCCAGGTAATTTCTTCTACATCCTGGCTCTTCCAAACTACCTTGACGTAGTGTGTAGCTCGCCTTCGAAGTTGTTGTATCTTTTGACTGATTAGTTTGATTGGTACCACCTCGAAGGTTAAGTCTTCTGTCAAAACTGGGGGGTCTGCAACAAGAATATGAGAAGGGTCTCTCATGTACTTCTTCAGTAAGGACACGTGGAAGACGTTGTGGACATTAGACATCGTTGGTGGCAATGCAAGTTGATAGGCCACTTTTCCACATCAGGAAAGAATCTCGTATGGTCCCATATATCTAGGACACAGTTTTCCTTTCTTTCTGAACCGCTTCAGGCCTCTTACTGGTGACACCTTCAAAAACACTTTATCACCAACCATGAATTCGAGGTCTCGTCTCCTGTTATCAGCATAGTGCTTTTGACGCACTTGAGCTGTCCTTACTCGGTTCTTGATCTGATCCACTGCTTTGCAAGTTTCCTCCACAAATTCTGGTCCTACGATCCGTCTTTCTCCAACCTTGTCCCATACAATGGTGTTCGACATTTCTTACCATACAAGGCCTCATATGGGGCCATCTGGATTGTAGCCCGGTAGCTATTGTTGTAGGCAAACTCGATGAGTGGAAGCTTCTCATCCCAAGCTCCCTTAAAGTCGATAGCACATGCTCAAAGCATATCCTCTAGGATCTGGATGGTCCTCTCTGACTGATCATCTGTTTGAGGGTGGAAGGTTGTGCTGAATTTAGTTTCGTTCCCATGGCCTTCTGTAGTCCCTCCCAGAATTTTGATGTGATGCGCGGATCTCTGTCTGATACTATGCTCTCTGGGACACCGTGGAGTCTAACAATTTTTTTTTACAATAACTTTGCCAACATTTCCATGGTGTATTGTGGTCTGATCGGAATAAATCTTGCAGTCTTGGTGAGGCGGTCAACAACTACCCAAACTGCATTCACTGACCTCGGAGTCATAGGTAGGCCAGTGACGAAATCCATAGTAATACAATCTCATTTCCATGGCTCAGGTAATGGTTGCAATAAGCCTGCGGGCCTCTGTCTTTCCGCTTTGACTTGCTGACAATTTAGACATTGAAATACATATCTAGCCACATCTTCCTTCATACCCCTCCACCAATACAACCTCTTTAGGTCATGGTACATCTTTGTGCTCCCAGGATGTACTGAATATGGAGTGGAGTGAGCTTCTAACATGATGCGGGTTCTGATTTCTGTCATTCTCAGGTATGCATAACCGTCCATGATATCTGAGTACCTTGTCTGCATCTAAGGTGAAATCAGGATTGGCTCGACCCTTTTCCAAATCTTCTTGCACTGTCCTAAGGTATGGGTCTTGTAGGACTGCTGCTTTTATCTCCTCTTAGGACAGGCAAAATCTTCAGTGCTGCAAACATAAGAGTGAACTTGTGTATCAACCCTTGCTCAATTGGATCATCTGCTACTTTAATAAGAGCTGTTCTTCATTCTCCGATGAGTCAGAAACTGCAGCACACAAAACTGCATTTGTACTTGGGCTTGCTTCGGGGTTCGATGCCCATTTCCTGCTCAGAGCATTAGCTACAATATTAGCTTTTTCAGGATGGTACTGAATGTCGCAGTCGTAGTCCTTGAGTAATTCTAACCACCTCCTCTGCCTCATGTTCAGGTTTTTTTGGGTGAAGAGATACGTCAGGCTTTTGTGGTCAGACTTAATCTAGAATTTCTCACCATACAAGTAGTGCCTCCAAGTCTTGATGGCATGAATGACTGCTGCCAATTCTAGGTCATGAGTAGGGTAGTTCTTCTCATGCTCCTTCAGTTGTCTTGATGCATAGGCGATCACCTGTTCTCCTTGCATCAGCACACATCCCAGTCCCAAACCTGAAGCATCTGTATACAGTGTGAATGGAAGGCCTGGAGCAGGTATAGTCAATATAGGTGCTGAAACCAGTCTTAACTTCAGTGTCTGAAAGCATCTCTCACATTCTTCAGTCCATACGAATTTCTCCCCCTTCTTTGTTAACCTGGTCAGTGGAATGGCAATTTTGGAATAATCATCCACAAACCTTCTGTAGTATCCAGCTAAGCCCGGGAAGCTACGGATTTTAGCAACTGTCTTCGGCGCCTCCCATCCTACTATGGCTGAAATTTTGCTAAGATCTACCTTAATTCCTTCAGTAGACACCACGTGACCTAGGAAGGCCACTTCGTCTAGCCAAAACTCACATTTCTTAAATTTTGCATAGAGCTTCTCTCTTCTTAGTCTTTGTAATGCTGCTCTTAAATGGATTGCATGTGTCTCCTTGTCCTTAGAGTATACTAAAATATCATCTATGAATACTATAACCGACGTATCCAACATGTCATGGAATACTCGGTTCATTAGCTCCATAAACGATGTAGGTGCATTGGTCAACCCAAAGGACATCACAAGAAACTCAGAGTGTCCATATCTTGTCCTGAAAGCTGTCTTGGGAATGTCTGCCTCCTTGATCTTGAGTTGATGATACCCTAACCTCAGATCAATCTTTGAGAATACACTTGAACCTTGCAGTTGATCAAACAAGTCATCTATTCTAGGTAGCGGGTACCTGTTCTTGATGGTGAGCTTGTTCAACTCTCTATAGTCCATACAAAGACGTACGCTACCATCCTTCTTCTTGACAAATAGCACCGGTGCTCCCCAAGGTGAGATACTCGGCCTTATGAAGCCCTTGTCTAATAATTCTTGTAGCTGGGTTTTCAATTCCTTCAACTCTGTGGGAGCCATCATATAGGGTGCCTTGGACACAGGTGCCACCCCTGGTAGGAGATCTATCACAAACTCAGTCACCCTGTCTGGTGGTAATCCGGGTAGGTCTTCTGAAAACACATCAGGAAACTCCCGTACTACCTCGATATCTTCCATTTTTGGCAAGTCTGCGGTCACATCCACAACTGATACGAGGTATCCTACTCCCCCTTTCTCTAAGCACTTCCTTGCTTTTAGGGCTGAGAGTATAAGCTTCCTCTTCCTAGGCAACTTTGTTCCCTTAAGGTTGAATTACATTCTTTCCCTGTCCTTGAAAACTAACTTCTTCTCGGCACATAACAGGTTTGCTGAATGTTTAGATAACCAGTCCATTCCCAGAATGACATCGAAATCTAACATCTCAAACTGGACTAAATTGGCTTCCAACTCTCGTCCTTCAATATGTACTGGGCAAGGCCCATAGTACTCTTCTAATATCACTTCCATTCCCATGGGGGACCGAACTAACAGACTTGGTTCCAAAGTCTTGATGGATTGATCTAGTCTCTTCCTGAATGATACTGACACAAAGGAATGGGTGGCCCCTGAGTCAAATAGGACTCTGGCGGGTACCCCTGCTATATTTACTATACTTGAGGTTTTTAATTTTTATCTTTAGTTTTATATGCTCAACAATTAATGCAGTAGCTAAGGAGTAAGTATAGAATCATACATGTAACCACATCTGGTGATGCGGCTGCCTCCTCTGCAGTAATGGCATAAACATTGCCTTGTTGTTGCTCCCTCTTTGGTAGTGGGCATGTTCTGGCATAATGACCCACCTGTTGGCAATTAAAACACTTCACGTTGGGGTTCTGTCCCGTTGCCTGTGGGGTTCCTACAAGAACAGGTCTGGGTGGCACAGTACTAGCTGGTGGCCTGAATGGACGGTATGGTCTGTTGCTTCTTCCGCCTTGGACCTCAGGGTTAGGCCTCTTCAGACCCCTATTCTGTGCAAAGAAGCTATCTCTCTGGCTTGCTTCGATGACTCAAGCCACCTGTACAGTGTCATTATAGATCTTCAGCCCTCGCCCCAACACATGTTCTCTTATGACACCCCGAAGACCCATGGTGAAACAGCGAGTCTTAGTTTCTTCCTCCTGCATACTGGTTGGGGCGAAGAAAAATAACTCTTCATACCTCTGTTGGTATGCCTATACGGTCATTTGGGATTGTTGTAAATTAAGGAACTCCCTTTCCATCTGATCACGGAAACTCCTGGGAAAGTATTTCTCAAAGAAGGCCTCATTGAATATGGGCCAAGTAATTATCTGGTGCTTTGTTTCCAAATACACTCTGGTTGAATTCCACCATCCATTGGCTTCTTCCTTCAGCATGTGGGTAGCATATAACACTTTTTCCCCATCAAGACACTCCAGCAGGCGGAAGTTCTTCTCCATCTCTTCTATCCACTGTGCTGGCCATAGTGTTTTCCCTGACTTCCCTGTAAAAGTTGGTGGCTTTAGCTTTAAAAATCCATCCACCGCTCTGGAAGGACTACTCTGTCCATATGGGACCTGTCCATATGGTGCTTGTCCATACCCTGTCTGACCATACCATTGTGGCTAGTAAGAGTAGCCACTCTGATTTACTCCCTGATTCCCACTATAGTATGCACCCTGATATGGACCCTGATATCCACCCTGATCCTGGTTAGGGATGGGCGTCCCTGTAACCGGGTGGGGAGCCGTATTGGGTTAGTTCTGTTGTTGTGGTCCCTCAGTAGCTGTACTAACCCCCACTGGTACCGTATTTGCATTTTCGACATGCGTGGATGGCATATATGCGGGTGCCGGTACAGGCCCAGGTGGCCTAAACATTTTCAACATTTCGTCGAAAAACTTTTTCTGTTGTACCTCCATGTGGGTGACTAAATTTGTCATTAGAGTTTCAGAGCTTGTATGTGTCTGACCCGGCAGTGGAGATTCTTCATTGTCTTCATCCTGATTTCCACTTTCATTTAGGGGGTTAAGTTCTTCCCCACTTTCCCTCTCTTCATTTCAAAGTTTTATGTCCCTGAATTCCTTTCCATTGAAGGTGCCCTTGAGTGACGGCGTCTGCGAGGAATCCTATGACCATTTCCTCTTACCATTGTAGCTACTGAAATCCCAGTATGATATCTGAATGCATTGAACACACATGAGAAAAATGAGATAATTGTTCAAAACGATAGTATTTAGTCTCAACACATATGCACTATAAGTATTCATCAATCGAAAAAAAGGAAAGTAAGCAAATTTTAATTGCCTCTCGGAATTTTCTAAGCAAAAATCATTTATTCCGGTCATACCATACTGGCGTGAGGTCTGGTAGTAGAGGCTCGACCGGTATGGGGAATGGTTTTAAATTTTCAGCTCCCCATGAGGTACCGGCCACGGTACCGGTCTCACCTTGAGTGAGACCGGTATACCCTGCGATAGGTACCAGTCGCACCATACCGCAGGAGGTACCGGTTGCACATAACCTCTTTGTGTGAGACCAGTATACCCTGTGGTAGGTACCGGTCGCACCATACCGCAAGAGGTACCGGTCGCACTTACCAGTCCTTGAGTGCGACCGGTATCACTGGAAACCTCTTTAAAGTCACGATTTTTGTTTCATTTCTCATTTTTTTTTCTTCTTAGTGTTTACTCCGGTGGCGATTTTTCTCTGAGTTGCTGAGTCTCTATAGTCCAACCGGAGCTTCTAAGAGTGTTCTCCCTCAATCAAGAGTATCAAACTCGTCTCTAAGGTAAGCTTATTCTCTCCTTCCTCTCTTTGAGAAAAATTTCATCGTTTCTCATGCCCAAAACCTAAATTTTCTTGATTTGAAAGTTTTAACCGTAGAAAACTCCTCTCTTTGCTTGAGGAAGGTTCTTGGGGTCTAAATGAGCAAAACCCCTCAACAAATTTGAAGTTCCATCGGTTGGTTTGGGAGAAATCCTAAAATTCCAACTTTTTAACCTAGGTTTCTAGTTTTTTCAAAATTTTGAAAGATTTTTGCTGATCTGTCTCTAATTTCCTTGTCTTATGGTAATATTGTTTGATCATAAACTAGCATTGTGTAACCACGTAAGTCCTCCTACCCATATTAGGTGAATGTGAGGCTTTTGTTCCATTTTCTGTCGTTATATTGCCGAAAATTTTCGAAAAAAATTTCTCTAACTGTCTCATTTTTCCTTTGTTCAACAGTTTACGATATGTCTGGACGTCGTAGTGCGGGTAAGCGATGTTTTATGCCGAGTATGCACAGGCCACATCCTCCGCCCGTCCTCTATGATGAGAGATTCTTCCGATCAGAGGTTGCCGCTTCGCGCCTTTCATGGTTCCGAGCAAAACGCATTGAAGTAGGTCGCTTTGTGAACCTAGAACACCTGCACCGTTTCGATGTGGAGGCTACTTTTGGGGCGATGGGCTGGTTGCCCATTATTCAGTTAAAGAGACCACTCGTCCCAACTTGGTAAAACTATTCTTCACCAACCTGGAGGTAGAAGGGGATCCAAATGATTGGGAGCATGCTAGGGACCTTCGTATTACTAGTTATGTGAAAGGGATAATGATCTCTTTCAACACAGCCGAGTTGGCTGCACTTCTTGAGATTCCAGATGACGGGGAACTTATCTATTGTCCACCCAGAGCTAAAGGGTATCTTACTGAGGACATGAGGGCAGTCATTGCTGAGCATATTTTGTTGCCAGACAGTATCATGTTAGCTTCTAACCTACGTCTTGTGCCTCGCCTATACTGCCGTATTATACAGCATGACATCATTCCCTAGAGTGGTCATTATGGAGAGTTGTCCCAGTTGACCCAGTATCTGACCTACTGTGTGACTACCAGGCACCGAATCTGCCTGCCTTACCTGATCATTCGTACCATGATTTATGCGGCAAGGCCCAATGTAACGGGCAATCTTCCATATGGTAGGTTGATCACAGCATTGTTGCATCGCCTAGGTGTGGATATGCATGGAGAGGTAGCTGTTGAGATCACTATGAGTTCCGACATAGATGCTGAGGCCATCTATAAGATGCAGATGGATGACCTAGAGCTCAGTGACGAGGAGCTACAGGCTTGTCCTCTCCCTCCTAGGAGCCAGGCGGTAGCCGCAGCAGCAGCAGCTGAGGTAGGAGGTGATGGGGATGCACACATGGAGGACAACCCTGCACCTGTACCCCAACATTTTTCAGGAGCAGGACCATCTCAGTCTTTTCCAGTTGCGGGACCATCTCATCCTCCTTCAGACACAGTGATGAGCATGCTCATGGAGATCCGAGATGCTTAGCGGGAGATGGGTCAGGATTTGGGGCGTCTAGCTCGCAGCCTACGGGTTACGCAGAACCAGGTTCATTGGCTTAGAGAGGCGTATGAGCGCGATTATGATATCGCCGATCCGATACAACCTAGGCCCGCTACCCCACCATAGTCTGATTTAGTTTTATTTTTACTTATATATGATTTATTTTTGTTAACAGAGTAACTGTCCTACTTGTGGACTGTACTCTGTCGTACCCTTTGTACTTCATATTATGAAAAGGTTATTTGTTTTCCTTCAACACTTTAGTGCTTATAATTGTTCTTTCATTATTAGTATATTATGCATCTTCTTTTATGTCTCAGGCATCAAACAAGCTTATGGTGTGTTTTTATTAAAAATTTTAATTTTTCTATCTCAGTTCACTGGACACCGTTAGATGCAGAATGGTTAGCTGGACAGAGCCTAAGAGCTCTGATACCAAGTTGTCACACCTCAATTCCGGCTGAACCAGAAGTGTGAGTGAACCGTCTCCAAACCACGGTTCACACCAGGATCTCAATAGACCGTGTCAACCAACCATTCCAAGCAATCTAACATAATCAGAGAGTAATACATAGCAACGGAAATAAAGATCAATGAACTGAGTTCTATGTTGTAATTAAAATAATTATTCAGATTATTCCATCATTCACAAAAATTAAATAATAAATAGAAAAATTTTCATCTAACCCCCAAAAAGGATGTCAAATTCTATCTACTACTCAATGGTTTCCAGAAACTTTAACCGGCCTCATTTAACTGACAGACTTGACTGAACACGTGAATAAACATTCCTACCCTTTCTATTTGAAACTTTAAAACATTAAAATGAGATAAAGTTACTAATTTGCCCCTTTAAAACATTAGATTCAGAATTCCATCAACAATCAAAATCATAAATCAAATATTGGGGAAAATGCAATATTTTCGATCATCTCTCTCCCAAGAAGGAACAGAGCAAAATTCTCGATTGTCTCTCTGGTCCAACTGTAAGTCTGTAACACATATTTCTCTTTCTCCCTCTAACATATCCAATAAAACATGAAAGAAAATCTCTCTTTCTCTCTCTATCTCTCTCTATCTCCTCTGCTCACTCTTGCTTCTACAGTTTTTCCTTCTCTTCTCCCACACTTCATCGCACCTTAACCAGCTTGAAAGACACTCAAGAAGCATCACCTACTGATCAGACCTCATGAAGTTCTTCCATTAATGAGAATGACCCGTTTCTGGGAAAAACTCAAAAACGACGAAGATTCCAACCACAGTTTAAACTATTGAAATCATATCAGCTTGGTTAGTCGATTCATATTGATTTTAGCCATGGTCGATTTTTTTTTTTTTTGGGGTAAGAGTTGATCCTTATTATTATTTTTTTTTTGGTAAGAGCCGATCCTTTTTTTTTTTTTTGGGTAAGAGCCGATCCTATTTTTTCTCCCCTAATATTCTCTCACTCCCTATTTCTTCTCCCGTTGCCATTCAGTTTTCAATCCCTATTTCTTCTCCCGTAATCTTCTTTCAATCCCTATATAGATCCCTTATTTCTTCTCCCTATTTCTTCTCCCGTAATCTTCTTTCAATCCCTATATAGATCCCCTATTTCTTCTCCCGTAATCTTCTTTCAATACCTATATAGATCCCCTTAGTTTCTTGCTTGGATTTGACTCATCCGTAAACCCTTTTAACTAGAAAAAAAAAAAAAAACAGAACAACAAAAACCCTTTTAATTGAACTATCTTCAGAGAAACGAAAAAAAAAATTGTAGACATTGAACTCCGATGTAGGAAACGATCAGAGGAGGATCCCCTTGTTTCTTGCACGTCGTCTCCAGATTTCGAAGGTTTGGGAAGAAATAAACCTAAAAAACAGATGGGAAGATGAAATTTTTTTTTATTTTCTTTTTTACTTTTACTATAGAAGATGGAAAATTGGCAATTAAAAGTGTTTTTTACTTTGGGGGGGTATTATGGTCTTTTAATTTTGGAATAAGGGTATTATTGTCATAATATTTGCAACTAACGGGACTCTACTAACGGGTGGGGTCTCTTTGATTAACGGTGAAAAAATTTTGGGTGGTAGATGAGACATTTGAAAACTTTTGGGGTTAGATAGAATTTGACATCCTTTTTGGGGGGTTAGATGAAAAATTTACAATGGATTAAAATAAAAATATCCCATTTCTAAAGAAAAACGTAGAATGAGCACTCGCAAGATGCGTCATGCTCGTCCTCTACTGGCTGTGTGTCCAGGGCAGCAACTACTGTAAGCTGGGGCAGTCATGAAGTCCTCAACGGTATACCCTGCATCAAGATCTGAAAAATAAAATATATATTCGAGTGAGCTCACAATCACAACTTAGCTCAGTAAGTACAAGACCAATGCAACATACAAAAATGCATGAGATAACATTACAATTTGGGTCAGGTTTAACTTGCAAAGTGCTATGGTAAGGTTTGGCGGTCACCGCACCTCCATGCACGAGAGTGTGAGCATACCCAATAGTCAGACACCTACCACACTACTGTTGTTGCCCCACATCACTCACTCCGGTATAGAGATAGGGTTCGAGTCTGGTGGGCAGGATGAACCACAATCCCACGTCCTTCCCCTGATACTCTACACCGTACCAATACCTAAACCCCTATTGGCAAGGGCTTACAAGTGGGTTCCATTTCTAACCAGTCCTATATGTCAATACAGTATCTATGGTCCTACCCCAGCACGACTCCCTACGACATAGAGATAGGACTCGAGTCTGGTGGGCAGGATGAACCACAATCCCATGTCCTCCCCCTGATACCCTATTCGCACCAAGTCTGCTAAGGTAGATGGCGATACGAAAAAGGTGTTAGTGTGTGGATATATCCAGGGCTCTACTCCCCTTCACATTCCACACACCAACTAAAAACATCCACATGCCTAAACATTCAACAACCTAGCATATGAAATGCATGAACATATAATAATAATTTAAACAACTACAATGGCATGTGAAATGCACAAACATCAGGCAATCAATACAGATATAAATTAATCACAACGGTTTACTGTTAATTAGTTAGTTAGGGTTTAGGGTCTTGTCCCTTACCTGACACGTGATAACAATTTCATACAGCATCACAGGATCTACTCACGCTGTCTACAAGTCCTACATAGTCCTACTCATAAGTTAGAATTCATTTATTAAAGTCACAATTGGTCAGAACCATGTTTGGCCAAGCAAACAGGGCTCGGAAGGCATACCGGTCGCAGTACCGGTCTCAGTAGAGTGAGAACGGTATGTGCCGCAGGCACATACCGGTCGCGGTATATACCGCAGGCCGCCCATACCGCAGGACCTTGTGTCCAACTGGTATGTTCCGCGGTTTGGATCCGAGAACCCGATCTCGGATCTCCCTTCCTCGTCGGTCATCGACTTGGTTTCTAGGGTTTCTCCTAACCCACTCTAAGGTCCAAATACTCTATTGGCCTTCTAGGTTTCGACTAGAATGCCGTATCATACCATATTAGATTTAAACGAGAAAACCAGGCTTTATTGAAAGTCCTAGGATTTTGGATCGCTGCGCCGCTTCACGGATCCGATCCGAAATCCTATCATTACTAAGAGGATTGAGCACTTACCGGTGGTGTTTGTCAGTTGGCGGCGTGCTCCTCCAACGGAAATCCTCTTCTTGAGCGGTCTCCTCCCTCTTTGCTCCTTCTCAGATCTCTTTCAAACGGCTAGGGTTTTTTTGAAGGATCAAAGGAGGTTTAAGGTGTATATAAATAGTGGGAGACCGTTCTAGGAAGGTTTCCCACGGTTAGAAACTTTTCAATTTCGATTCGGAGTGTGGGACCCGCTAGAGTCCGTCTCCAGGCGGAATTGCTCATACCGGTCGCACATACCGGTTTCACTTAGTCAGTGAGACCGGTACTGTGAGACCGGTATGTAAAATCTACATTTTTACACCTAGTTCTCGTACCTGAAACCTGTGGTTCGTCACCTGGCTTCGTCTTCCGGTCCGGTTATGATTGAGAAACCTGTCATCATATAGAACCATGGGTTAGACCGGGTTTTCAGAATATGGTTCTTACAGATGTACTGGTATGTTTTTAACCTTGGTTTTGTTACCCCAATGACAACTACCGTAATTGTTTATATCGATTTCTACAACAATTAATATTTGAGAGGGAGCCTTGGTGTGACGGTAAGGTTGTTATATTGCAATCTGGTGGTCACGGGTTCGAAACACTGAAACAGGCCTCTCCACGTTGTGGGGGAAAGGCTATGCACCTTCTGTCCTCTCCTGACCCTTTTAACAGTGCCAGGAAGAGGAAGAGAAGAATGTAAAGATAAGAATACAGAGATAAGTGAGTAAATCAGTTCGTAAACAGTTTATCGGTTCATTTTAAGAAGTTACTGTAGAAATCAAAATCGAACAATTAACATTGGTTCTTAATTCTCAAACCATAACTGAAAAAACCAGTTTGTTGGTTTTGGCTAATCGGTTCACAAATGGTTTCGGTACTTAGTTTCTTATCAGTTTCGTAAATTGTTCAATCCACATAATTATAACCTGAAAACTTATCCTATGAATATAAGCACTTGTGCAAGTTCATAAAATTAGGCTATTTTTTTAACTCACCCAGAACAAATGTTAGTATACCATTTTATAATAACTTATTGACAGAACCTCAAGAAGTTTTAAACCATAATAAATTTTTAATAGGATGTGCAAAGGACATCATACACAAGGTGTAAATTCAGTTCGCCGATCAGAAAATGAATTACCACCTCCCACCCCTGCAGTCAGATTTTCTGGTCTCTTTTTTTTGAAAGAAAAAAAAAACCCTTCCCTTATTATTAATTTTTTTTAGGAAAATGCTTTTGTGTACTTCCCTCACATCCTCTTTTTCTCCTCCTTGAAATCTGCCCCCTCCAAATGATCGATTATCGATTATGCCTGTACTCCCATTATACCCTGCTTAGTATATAAGATTTCAATATGCCTTGCTATAGATCCTTCCTCTCTTTTTTTTAGGGAAAATTTGCGAAGAAATTATTACTTGCACCTTCTTACATATGGATGGTGTAAATTATCAGCTTGGGTAGGATTCATGACAAACCTAGAGATACATAAGGTTCCCTTGACTCTGGATTCAGAGTGCTCTGCAAAAGGTTCCTGAATAAAGAGTAGCTTCTCTGTGCTTTTTTCCTTTAATCCAAAAGGTCTTCACAAGGATAGAAGGAAAACCCTATTTGCGTCTCGTTTTCAAACTAAGTAATTAAACGGATATGGAGAAATCTACTTCAGTTCCAATAGACGCTTTTACAAATCAAACCTGGATAGCCTCTCGGAATGTATCGACAGAGTCAAACTCAGCCATTCTGGCATTCCTGTCAAACATGATTTTTGGTGCACACCAGTGATTAACCTGGGAAAACCTGAAAAATCCTACACAGCTTCATGTCCAGACTGAATTTTCAAAATAGACTCATTCCCAAGCTCCTATCCCTGATTGTCCCTCTTTTCCAGCCCCATTTGATTCCATGTAAAAGAAATGGAAGAAAATATTTCCTGTAAATTTTTTTCCACTGTTTTAAAAAAATGGCATTGATAAACAAGATTTCCATTGGAGAAAATTTTTACATAAAAACAAAGAGGACTTTTTAGAGTTAGTTTCTTCATTCCCATCTGTTAATGGCAAGGATGCCGAGTCAGGACATTGGAACATCAAAGGGTTACCCATGCCATTTCAAGTACCGCTCTGTTTGTTTTCCTGTCAGTCTACCATTTAACTGCCATTTTTATTCCACTCGTTCTCTCATTTCTTTCAAGTCGAATTTTTCTCGTTACTGAAACTCCAGAAGAGACCTCAGGGGAACTAAACAATGTTGAAGGGATCTCTGAAGGCCCTTGCACTCCATGTAATAGTCCCCATAAAAATACACGGGCCTTCTTCCTCAAAAACGTGGACCTCCATTTAATAAATCTGCAATGTGTCTTATTTTCCCGACCTCTAGCCGTACTGCATCCCATGAGGCAAAACTGGCAGTTCCTTTCATCGAAGTGCAACCAGAGAACCTGGCATTCTGGACTGAGAAGATGGCTATGGTTCCTCTCGCATGTCTGGCCTCCTCTTAGCCTGCATAGCCAGACGAGAATCCCGTTCCCGCTCGAATTCCCGGTAGTCAGCTCTCTGCAGAAAGGACACCTTATCCAGATATTGGTTGGAGCTCTTCTTGTAGGCATCTAACTCCTCGTCCAGCCTCTTTTCTTCCTTGAACTCTCCCCAATCCTTTTTAGTCTTGTCAAGCACGCTGAGTTTAGGTCTCTTCTTGATCTGTTCGAGGACGGCATCAACAGCAGAGACTGGTCCAGCAGAAGCTTTGGTTTTTTCAGCTGCCTCCTCTGAGTCAGCATCAACAAGCCTCTTCACTTCAATCTCCTGACCAGCAAAGTCTCGGACCTCCTTGATCTGTGACATGGAATAGAGATTTGTAAGAACAAATTATAGTTTCCCTCACTGATGAACTGGCAGCCCTAATCACAGATATATATTCTTATATTTTGAACCTTGAAGAGATCTCAAATTAAATTCACTAGACATTCATGATGCATGTAACTCAATTTTTATAGGAAGACAGAAGCACATAATCATTTTGATTTTTATGGATCTCTTAATCTTATCATTCTTATGTAAAGCCAAACTTAATAACCAGGTAAGCTATCATACTAAATGATCTTACCAAAATACGATCCAAATACAAATTTCTTTGTAATTTTTTGTGCATATGGATAATTTCAATTTCCCAAAGTTCAAGGAACACAGATTGCAGAACTCTATTATCATGCCACAAGAAAGTTTAATAAAGAGGCATCCCAAACTATCAGAAGCCTTAAAAAAAAATTTCAAGTAGACTTACCAGCAAGCACTACCTCAGAATCACAATCAGTAAATGATTTTATAATACCATTGCCAGTTTAGCGAGAATGGTATTATGTCTAACATGGTTTTATATTCATCATAAAAAAGCCTAACACAACTTTATAAATAAAGTTTATCATTATATCAATATTTTTGAAATCAAAACTGTTTGTCATGATGATAATATGTTAGTCCTATTCTAGTTTGCTTTCTATATGTTAATGAGTCCTTGGTCTAGTTTGCTTTTCTAGTCTGCTAATTTCAGTTTACTTTCTACTTTACAGTCTAGTCTCCTAGTCTTACTTTACTTTTTATTTTACTTACTACTTCTAGTGTCAATATGTAACTAGGACTGCTGACCTGTGGCAGTCCTACAATTATAAATAAAAACTACAGAGAGGGATAGATTACTACTTTCGATTAGCTCTCCCTCTTCTCCATTTTCTCCATTTTTCGCTTTCTTTCTATTTTGTTACATGGCATCAAAACGATTGATCTGATCAGCGTTTTGAGAGTAGTTTAAGGTTTTCCATTCTGATGTGAAGCCACCATTACTGCCTTCAATCTACTGCAAACTTCTACTGCGACAATGCTCTCTGATGATCTGCTGCTGTTCTCAAGTTCCTACTACTGCCATCGATACTATACTACAGCTAAGATCTGTTTCTCAGATCTAATCTGATCTTGGTGGTTGATCTACTGCACTGTTGATCTTCTCTCTGCTGCTCTTCCCTAGCTGCCACAAGCATCTATTATGATATGCTGATCTGTTAATACAGATCTGATTTCCTGCTCCCCTATTTTTCATATATTACTGATCTGCACTTCCATTACTGTCAACATTAACCTGATCCGCTGCAAAGTACCTGATATGCTACAAGTACCTGACCTGACTCCTTATATTGTGATCTGCTACTGCCATCGTGATCTGTTTCTCAGATCTGTTCTGATCTGCAGAGATCTAATTACTGCTGTTCATATGATCTGCTACTGCCATTGATGATCTAACCTGCTGCTGTTGCTGTCTTCAGTCTACTATTCTAATGTTGTCTGATACCATCACCTGCTGCCATTGATCAGAAGCTGTGTTTACTACTGGATCTGATCAGAAACTGCTACGAGCATCTACTGCTACTGGATCAAATCTGATTCAAGTACGTACTGCTACAGGGTCTGACCTGATCTGCAACCACTACTGCATCTTGTTGGTTGATTTGCAATCAACCACTACTGTTCACTGCCACCTTCTGATGCCGCAAGGCTTTCTATATGCTCTACTACTGCTGCTGGGTTAAATCTTCTTTGACTTCTAATAGTCCATCCATTGATATCTACCTATAATCAAAGTCTTCAGATATGGTTCCTCTGGTTCTGCCATTACAGTCTGCAACACTTTACTGTCATTAAACTGCCATGGTTACTCTTCATCAGACCTGAGTTTTGGATCAGAATCTCTCCTTCAATTCTGGTCTGATCTTAGATCTGAATCTGATTCTAGTTTAATGCTATTGAAATCTATTATTAGCTAAATCTGTTACTGCTGTGCTTTTTTAAGGAGTCCACTTCAATTAGGACTTCATCATCTCTCATATTAACCATTGGATCATACCCAAATTTTGATAACTTATCCTAGTTGTCATTAATTATGTGCCTACCATTTTTGGTCCACATTTGCTAATCTGATCTCCTACTTACTAATGATCTGTTGCTTCCTTCAATCTGGTGCTACAAACTTTTTTTTTTTTTTTTTTTTTTTTTGGGGGGGGGGAAGCAAATTGCTGCTATTGTTACCTACTGCTGCAAGATGCTACCTCCTGATCTACTGCTCATGCTGCTACTCGTACTGCAACTGCTGCTATTGTTGGTGCTACTACTGCTACTACTGTTGGTGCTACTACTGCTACTATCACTAATACGGCTGCTTGCTATTACTGCCATAGTTGTCAAGGCATCGCCTAGGGGCCCTTATGACACCTTGGAAAACCAGGCACCTTGATTGCCCAGGCGGGTGCCTTGGTCGCCTAGGCGGGCTGTCATGCCTCCAATGCCTTGGTTCGCCTTGGCACCTTGACAGCTATGATTACTGGCACTACTATTGCTACTACTACTGCTGCTATTGCTACTACTACTGTTACTATTGCTACTACTGCAATGGTTGATGCTACTGTTGCTACTATCACTACTAGTATTACCACTATAAATACTACTACTACTACTACTATAATTGTTGTTGCCACTACGGCTGCTACTGCTACTGCTGCCACACTGTTCCAAGATGGACATTGGTAATTTGTATGCTCCAGCTTGAGGGGAATGTTAGCGATATGATGAGTCAAAATAGTTCAATGCCGTGTGGAATTAGTGTAGTCTAGTTTACTTTCTATTTGTTAGGGTCCTTAAGACTATTTTGCTTGTCTAGTCTCCTAGTCTCAGTTTACTTTATATTTTACAGTCTAGTCTCCTGGTCTTACTTTACTTTCTATTTTAGTTACTGTGTCTAGTCTTAGTATGTAACTAAGACTGCTGAGCTGTGACAGTCCTTCTATTATAAATAAAGACTGCATGGAGAGAGAGAATACTACTGTCGATTATCTCTCCCTCTACTCCATTCTCTCCGTCTTCTCTCTTTTAATCTATTTTGTTATAAAAACAATACTCCATTTTTTAAACTTCAAAAGATATAAAAATTTAGGGTAAACAGAACTTGGTTTAAATATCACTCAAATATCAGGAAGGCAAAAAGTTTTTCAGATGGCCCACGATGGAAAGTCTTCATCGACAGCCCACCTTATTGGGCCACATGGAATCATGATGTGGCAATTCTGACCATTAAATAAAATGTACATCATTTAGAATCTGAATTAGTCACCTATCAAATTTCAGAGCTTAATTTCAATAAAAAAATATACTCCCATATATTGGCATGCATCTCTATGTATGTTCATGCACATTGCACAAAGCACACAGCACGCAACACGCAGCATGCCTTCCTTCCTCCAGCCACTACCGTGCACTCTTTGTAGTCCTGAATTTTAAGGCTCTGTTTTGCCACTTGGCAAACCCCAATAGGGCTGAAATTTGACATGTGAGGAACCTACCTGTACACAAGTTTTGGGCCCCATCCGAGCTGCCATGTGGAATATATTTGGGCCATACAGGAAGCTGTTCCCTCATGGGTCATGCAGGAAACAGGCACTCTATTGGAAATTTTGTCACACAGGAATAGAGCATACCTTTGCATCAGCATATCATGGTTTTATTCCAAACATGCATTCAATTGGGAATTTGGTAAGACATGAATAGAGCGTATCTTGGTTTTAATCTCAGAATCCGCACCGACTTTGCTCTAGGTCAAAATCAAATCAAATCCTCAACTTCCTAAATTTTCCCAAAAAATAAGTTTGTTTATGCTTATTGCCTAAACAAGGCAAAAAGAGGGAGAGAAGGGGGGGGGGTCAAAACTCAAATTTCAACAAACTTAGTATTGGATGTTTATCGAGTTTTCTTTGAAATTAAAAACTTTAACATGAATTTAATCATATAATTCATACCAAAGGCTATTTTAGATAGACCTAAAATGGCCATCAAAGAAAGATTAGACACCCCATAGTAACTCTGGCCCATTAAAGAAAGAATTAGACACCCCCAGAGAAACTCTAGCTGAACAATTGATCAACTGCATTTACCTCTATCTTTCCCCTGTTCATAGCAGCATTGGCAGCAGCCGTAGTAGCATCCCTGACAGCCAACAAAGCAGCAGCAGCAAGTTTCTTGGCCTCCTCGCTAGTACCATTTTGTGAAACACTAGGTCTCTTTTGTGGCAAGTCCTGTCCAGGAGATCCTGCCATCTTGGGCATCAATCCAAGAGCAGTCATCCAACTCTACAAAACAAGAAAAAGGTCAAACATGGTCCTAGCCAGTAATTATATCAACAGTTCTCTAGACCAGCTATCAATTGTAAGAAAAACAGAACTCTCACAAGGGAAGTCTTCTGCTCCGTCTTTTTACCAGCTGAAGCAGGCTGCTTCGTAAATGACTGAGGAATCTTGTTTGACACACCTTTATTTAATTGTTCCCATACAGCATTAACCCGAGCTTTTCTTTCTGCAAACGAAGAGAACAACCAAACATAAAAAACAAATCACAGGCCTTATTGGCATGTAGTGGATTATGTACAAAATTTGGTCAGTGGTGTTTATGGTCATCTGGAGAATAGATCACTATTTACTGATTGAAGTACTTAAGTCATATAGTGATTGTGATCTCGACAGTGCATATGGTACATTGAAATTCATATGTGCAAAGATAAAGAAACTCCATTTCCACTGGTTGTGAGGACATGGATTTTTCCGGTCCTTTCTTTCGTGTTTGAAAGAAGGAATTTTTCTAATAAACTAAAGATCAAAGGCTCTCGCCTTGTGACCTTGTCTATCTACGCCAATGGACTATGAAAATCTGGAGTCGCCACCTAGATGAAGTCTAGGACCTATAAGTTGTCTCTCACTTGGAGAGACGCTAATGACTCGTTAATCGTTACTCATTGGATCGGTTTCTGATCTTACCAAAGAAGGGTAAGCGTCAATTTATGAGTTGGGAAGGTGTTAGGCATCCAACTCACCCGGTCATTAGACCGGTCTCCTTCTATCATATCCTTTCCTACAATTCTTAAATCTTATTTATGTTAAGGTCGTTCAACTAGCCTAATTATCTAGGCAACTAGGGAACCCTAGACCAAGTTTCTAAGTTACACTAACTTAGGGTGCCGCCACACGAGAGTTTGAAAGTAAATTGTAAACCGAGAAATGAATAAATAAATCAATGAATGAATAAATGGCTAAAATAAACATGAATAAACGAATAATGAAAAAAAAAATAAATAAATAACAGATGGATGACCGAGCTAAAAATCTATCTTAAGCTGCCTACGTATCCCTATGCAACGAGAATCAGGACACACGTAGTACGAGTGGGGATGTAGTTGTGTATGAAGTCAAGAAAGTATGTGTGACCGGACACGAAATGACTACTTCCCGATGCCTACGTATTTCCTCGGAGAATCAGATCAAACGTAGTTCCCATCAAATGACGGGCTGGTTGGCTATCGGATGGCATCATTCGATCAAACCTCGGCTCCCCGTACTCAGCAAAGGTGAACTAAAATTAGAAAACGCAATTGGTTTGCAAAACAGCTCCCAGACTTAGAAGGCGATTGGCCTAAGGCCACAAATAAATCAGAATACTGTCAGATCGGAGATCAAATGTGATCCCAACCGCCCCTCGTCACAAAACATGAACACATCTTCTTCTTCTTCTTCTTTTTTCCCTTTGATTTTCTAAAGAATAAAAGAACAAGTTTGAACTCATATTTTATAGATTAGGGATCAAACCTAAGGATAAGCGGGCCCACAACCTAAATGGGCCTACGAAGTCACAGCTTGGGATTTGGGATCCCAATGAAAATGGACTCATTGGAGTCGCCCTAAAAATTCCATAATGTTGGGGGAGGGACTCATACATTAGAATCAATTTGAGCATGTACATAAGAAAAGAGCTAGTTTATTTAAGCTATAAGCATGAATGGGGTCTATCAAGTATATAATCAAAATAACATTTAAGCATGTAATCGAACCGACAAAGAAATGAGTTGAACCAAATTTAAGCATATGTTAAAAAATCGAAGCTAGCATTAATCAAACCAGACCTATTATGCCAAACCCACTATGGGGCTGAACCAACCCAATACAATTAAACCAATCCCACTATAGGGCTGAACCAGTCCAACATGATTATACGAAACCCACTACAGGGCTGGACCAACCCATCACAATTAAGCTAAACCCACTAGGGGACTGAACCAACCCATCACAATTAAATCAATTCCATCACGGAAAAAACCAATCCATTAAGATTGGGCCAAACCAAAGCATGAAACATGGATCAACACAATATCCAAACATGGATGAAGTTAAGTATTCTAACAAATCGGCCCAAGCATATAATATGATCAGGCCACCGAAATTAAAGTCTAAACAGGTTTTCAAGGCAAACTCAAAGTAATAGGGTTCCACAAACCACGAGGGGATCCACACCATTAAACAAAAATCCATGTAGTGGTCAAAACCCATTCAAGACAAATAGATCAAATAATATTGAAAAAAAAATAGTTAAATGTTGAAATCAGAGAACATGACATAAACTTGGAACTATATGGGAAAAGAGAGATCCAAATTGAAACGGTTAAGTCCAAGAATTGAGAGAAAAGAAAGGAATGATTAAAATATAGAGATGGGGAAATCAGTAGAACCAACAAATAAAATGATGAAGAGATTTATAAGAAAATAATAATAAGAAGAAGATGGCATAAAAAATTGATGGAAATTGAGATAGTCCCACTTGAAGGCAGAAGCTGCCAGTGCATTAGAGTGGTAAATGGATGATGCTCTTCCTTACGGTGTGAGCAAGTGCACCTCAGTAGCTGGTCTAACAGCAAATCAGCAGCCGCAGATGCCAGGGTCCCCCGACAGCAACGAACTGAATAAAGCAGGTCCATGAAACAACATCTCATACAGACATTTCATCGAACAGTTTGGTTCCTTCATTACAGTTGCGGCACACACCGTATAAATGAACGAACAAATTCTGCACAAAGAGATCACTGGAAAACCCATCTTCTCAGCCACCTTACGAGGTGCGGAACCTGCTTATAAACCTCACATTCCCGGAAACCCTGGTAATATCAACTGTTTACCACATGGAAGGTGGCAGGAAGGAGGCGACCAAGGAAATTGCGATCAAATCACAAGGTGTACTCTGTCTGCCGATCAATAGAATCTGATGCAGGGCATCCTAAAGACTCGTCCTGTGCCGCAAGAAGATGACCTGGAATGGCCAGCGCCAGTGATCTTCTTTCTTTCTACTTTTAACTGCGAGGTCATCCACGTAACACTACTGTTTTATGTTGTTGATCTCAAAATATCTGCAACATAGCCCGTTTGGACTTGTTTCTTGATCATTTTCTCTGATGTGGATAGTTCTATACCATCCTCGCTTCTTAGGTGACAGATTTGGTGACCTTGGCACTGCTGGGATCCTTCTTCTCCATGCTCTTTAGAACACCAACAACAACTGTCTAGTGCATGTCCCTCACAGCAAAACGACCAAGTAAGGGGGTACTTGGAGAAGGTCTCCACTATCCACAACCATGGGTTAAGTTGGAATCTTCACCATACCAGCGTCACCATTCAATTCTTCAAGGACTTAGGCTTCTCAAGCTCCTTACCAGATCATCTGTCAATTTTGGTGAGGATCTCAGAAAACTGGACATAAAAAAATGAGAGGTGCAGCAATAAAGCACTGGGCATATCCATTTATGATCTGGCATGGGTAGATACCACAGGTAGCCGAAACCCAGATCATACCGTTCACTTTCCTACCTTCTTCTTTCTATCTTTCCTCTCCTCTTTCCTTTTCTTTTCAGCAGCCTCTCTCTCACTCCCTTATGAATGACACCTCCCTCCTCTTAGTGTTTTAAGTTGTTTTTTATAATCCCTTTAAAAGACCTAATTGCCCCAGCCCATTAACCTTAATAAATAACTAACACTCATCATCATGAAGTAACTTAAGCCTATTTAAAAAAAAAAAAGGCCCATTAAAAACAACTAGGAAGTAGGACCTATCTTAGACCGGCCCAATTCCCTCTATCATGTCTGAAAGACAAGATTACATAGTTGTCAAGGCATCGCCTAGGCGTCCAGGCGTGATTCCAGGGCCTGGGCGCCTGGGCGCCTTATGAATGTTGCCTGGGCAGTCGCCAGGCTCTCTGGGCGTCGCCTAGGCGCCGCCTTTGACGCCTGAATGCCTGGGCGGTTTCCTTGGGCCTTATGTGTGTGTTTTTTTTTTTTTCCTTTTGATCTCTGAATTTGCTTCACAGGATTTATTAGGCTAGACAGGAACAACATTTACCAGACAGTACTTATTTATGACTAATATCATTTACTTAAGATATTATTCATAAATAAGCAAATACCCCCTATTTGAATCCAATAAAAATAATTTAAAATTCAATGTCCAGAAGAATAAAAAGTCAACCCTTCAGTTCAAGAACAAAAATCGTATTTTCGGGTGCGGGGGCGATTTTCAACTTCAAAATGCTAGGCTTTTTTTCAAATATAAAAATTTCATAAATCTTATTATAGTAAAGTATCACTAAAAACCAAGAGCGCGCCAAAATAATATCTTGCTTTGATGCCCAAAAAATAATTTACATTCAGACGACTTTTAACAGCATTCGCGTACTTCGAACAAGGTTTGGATCGAGTGTAACTCCTTCATTATAACTCGGATTCAAGCAATCTAGGATTTGTTGGAAAGCTGATTATACTAGCTTTGCAACGAATTTGAGATTGCTTGAATCCGAAATATATTAAAAGAGTTACACTCCGGTAAAATTTGTTAGAAATAAAAAAATATTAGTCATAAATACGTGTTGCCTACTTAACTCAATTATTTGTTTCTTTGTTGTTCTTCTTATATTAATTAAGCTATGTCTTAAATGTTTATTTATGTAAAATGCTGCATATATATATAAACATTAATATAGCATTAATATATTAAAAATAAAAAAAAATACACTGGGAACGCCTTGGTCGCCTAGGCGCCCAGGATGGCCTCAAACGCCTTGGATCGCCTTATCGCCTTAACAACTATGGACAAGAATGCCCATGGTAAAAAAAAATGACCAAAATAGGGGCTTACATTGGTAGTAAATTTCTCAAGTCTAAGAATCAAGAATGAAAAGCTGGCTGGTTTCTCTAGAAGCATGGGACGCATACTTCATCTTAGTACACAATTTTTTTATTTTTTTTTTGGCTGAAGAAATAAATAATATTAACAACACCGAAAGAGTAAAAACAAACCTGGGTATCCAAACGATAAAGCCAAGCTCCTTACAAGGCCATTAGCCCAAAAAAGGGAAGAAGTGACAACAAAACCAAAAAAAAAATAAAAAAATAAAAAAGAAGACCATCTCAATCAGTGGCCATGTTCCAATAGAATAAAATAAATCTGTTTCTGTCTGAGGCTAGAGAGGGGGAAGCTAAGGGCAAAAAAATTTCCACGCACATCGAAAGGAATAGATTCCCAAATCTGAGTAAAGGATCTTGACTAGGCAATCCATCGTCAAAGATTTCTCTCAAACCATATATGATACATAGTCACAGTAAAGGCAAACCGTGAAATAGTGTCTCATGTGGTTTTTCTTTTGAACTTTTTTGTAATCCACTTCCATTCAAGATCGAAAGGAAGAATTCTTTTATTGGTAGACCAACATTTTCCGATAATCTTTTCTCACACTCTATTAGAGAAAGGACAATCGAAAAAGAGGTGTTAAACATCATCTCCTGTTGCCCAACACAATCTACAACTAGAGTTCGGAATAATACCCCGGTCACGAAGCAAGGAGCCTGTGGGAAGAGACTAAGACATACCTCTCTATAGGATGAAGCTATGACGAGGAGAATGCCCTTGAAACCACACCGCATCATACCAAGCAACCATAGGACTTTGAGACTTGATCACCTCCCAAGCAAAAGAGGACGAAAGATGAGGAGGCAGTCCAACAGGTAATATCACCACTCCCAGTAGAACGGCGATTGATAGAATCAAGAGGTTCCTAGGCCTGCAAGATGAGCCAAGGAAGCCCAATCTGTACACCAGCCCCGTCAAAAGAGATTGTAGCAAGTTTGTCACACCAAGAATCAACCCTAATTCTTTCTCCATAGACCATTACCAGAAAACCATGGGGGTGGCAGTTATTCAGCCAAAGAAGAATCGACGATCCATCATCAACGAAGGATTTTATACAAGGAAGGGCCAGTAGCCTATGACAAAGGATTGACCTCCAAACCAAATATGACAGGGCCCATAGAAATCGTCGATATAGTCTTTTCTCAGTTATTTGTTATAGATCCATTTCACCCATATGCAATCATTTTTCTCAGCTACTCACCATATCAATTTAATGATACATGCCAAATTAACCTCCTTAATTCTTCGAAGGCCTAGCCTCTCTTCCTCCTTAGGCAAACAAATCTTAGACCACCCAATAAAATGGAAAAATTTATTATTATCAGTCCTTTTTTTTATAAAAAAGCACTCATAAGGCCTTCGAGTTTTTTGATAATTGAACTAGGAAACCCAAAAACCTCAATTCAATATTAATAGGAGCTTTGCATGACCACTCTAACAAGCTCAAGTCTCTCTCTGCACAAGAGAGAAATCTTGCTTTCCAAAGCTAGAGCATTTCCTTAGCCTGTCAAGGAGAACACTGGTGCGCTCACAGTCTAGAGGATATCAAAGGGAGACCGAGGTAAGTAACCAGCAAATCACCACAGGAAAATCTACAATACTTCTAAGGTTTCACGAAAGGGCTCCTTAATCCCAACAAGAAACAACAGATATTTTTGCTTGTTAATGGATAGGACCAACATAGAGCTGAAGGACAAAAGCACATCTAAGATAGTTTTGAGAGACTTGGCATTACCTTTTGAAATTATCATGATATTATCCACAAAGGCCAAATGGGTAAGGTTGATGTCCCTATACCGGGGGACGAAATCAATACGATTTGTTGAGCATTAATATGCAAAGATATAGAAAGACCTTCTAGGACAAGGGTGAACAGGAGGGGAGATAGAGGGCATCCCTCCCTATTACCCCGCCTAGCATTGAAGAAACCAGCCGGATAGCCATTAACCAAAATCGAGAATCTTGCAAAAGAGATGCAATATAGGATCCATTGGGAGAAACAATCAAGAAAATTCATTCTGGCAAGGGCTTCCATAAAAAATTCCCACTTGACATTGTCATAGGCTTTCTAAAGGTCAATCTTTAACATAATAGTTGGAGAATGATTTCTTCTGTCAAAATCCCGAACAAGATCAGAACATATCAGAATATTCTCCACAATGTTATGACCTTGAATAAAAGCTGATTGGTTTGGGCTAACAGATTCCCAGCCACCTCTTTTACGAGTTTGTCGAGTTCATAAACGTACCAACACTAACAAAGATGCAAGAAAGCAGTATAAATGTCGTGTTAACGATGGCTACCAAGTTATGCAACTACAATATTTTGAAATGCAGCAGATAAAAAGCTTACATATAAGAACATTATTTGGGAAGAGAATGTCTTAAAAAAAAATAAAAGAAAAGGGAAATACCTACATACTCACCATTTTTTTCAAGTTGAGCCTGTGGATTGGGAACAGGATCAACTTCTACAACTTCTTGGACAGATGCAACCGAAGGGTCATCTTTCTCTCCTATATCACCTGCATCATGGCATCAACCCCCGGGTCACCCAATAAAGAGATTGAATCCACATTATGCAGTTCAGTTTTTTAGGTGCACAACCCAGATCAAGAATATATGCACACTTTTCGCTGCTATTACAACTACAATCTCAACCACAGACAATAGTAGTCAAACAAAATCATGGTTGCAAAAAATAGTTACGAATGCAAAGGTATAAGAGCAGGTGCAACAAATTATTCAGCTGACCAACAATAAATGTACCATTTGCCTTCCAAATTGCTTCATATTCATATAGCCCGTATGACTAAACATCATATCACATTCAGAGACTGCAAAACAACGAAAGTCGCAATTCTGAGAAGACGAAGAAGAGCTGCACGGCATTCCTGAATGTCATCACTGCCCCTCCATCCTACTCCATCCGGCATTAAGTGGCTGTTGGTGCGTAGCCCCTATTTGTTCAGAGAGCTCAGTGCAAGATGAGGGGAGCCCTAACCCCAAATCTCACGACCCTTCATTTTTCTTATGGAAGGAGAAAAATTTTTAAACTTTACAATCAATGTATTAGGGACTTTCAATTACAATTATACCCTTAAGTGCTTAATTAGTTATTATATTTAACCCTTTATTCTGAATCTTAAAATTATATTTACATCTAAGACTTTAGGAATATATTACTTATATTTAAGCCCTTAGAGCCTTATAATTTAGTGCATGTTTGGGACAACTTCTGGGGCTTTTGCTCTAGATACCCAGAAGCTGGCTTATGGATGGCAAAAAGGTGGAGACAATGATTATGTCTGATTTACAATTTGATAGCATAAAATTGTTTTTCCTAAAATTTGAATAGGATTCCTACAATTATGTAAGAATGTTAAACAAAAAAAAAACCAACCAAACACCATACATACTAATAAAATATAAGAAGTACATTATTAGGAAAATATGAAAACAAGAAATGTTTGTGTTGCTTTCTCATGGTGTTTTATATAACAATATCTACTACTTGATGTTTATAGAACTAAACCTATTATTTTGCAGATAATTTTGGCAGTGATGTCTGTTAAGATTCCTAGTCTTGGTGTTGTTTAGTACCACAGTAAAGTTGTCACTAGCGGTGATGCTGTTTAGTATATTTTCATTATGTTTAAATATTAAGACTAGTGATTAAGTCGGCTAAGATCAGATTTCTATTTAATTCTTTAGTTGATCACTTTAAGCAAGGTTATTTGTGCAATTCTCTTTCCATAGTCATTAATGAAAGCAAGGTCGATGGGAGGACACACTAACATTGACCTCTCTCTCTCTCTCTCTCTCTCTCTCTCTCTCTCTCTCTCTCTCTCTCTCTCCATTCCATCTTCTTCTCTTTTCTTTCTTTTTCTCTTTCTTCCTTACTTTGTTACAGTATCAATAAGCAGTATCTCTCTAGGCAAAAAGAACCATTGTTAGCTAATGTTACAGTTCCCAGATAAGTATTCTATTTATTTTACCATGCCCACAAACTTCATCACTTCTACTAATTTTATAATACTTAAAAAGTTGTTCCATTTCCATAGGGCTCCAAATAACACCTGATTATATTTTAAACCTTGGTTCTAAAGACTAAAAAGAGATCATGGGACAAAATTGCACTCTGAGATGCTTTAATGCACCATATACAATCTTTTACCCTGTTCTATGAACTAATTTTGCCAAGAGTGTCGGCTGTTTGTAGTTAGGAAAGGCCTAAGTTTGAGGGATGCTTTGCCATATACCCATTCAAATTTTCAAGGATGCCATTTTCAATGGCTGCAAGTTATAAATAAGCAACTGGTAAGGGCCTGTGGTCAAAGGGGTGGCAACCTGACCTAACAAGCTAAAAAAAGGGAAAACTATACAATTACAACATAGTTTGCTAGTTTTCCTTTACATCTCATATTCTTTCCTAGAGCCCTCATATCCTTTCTTAATCAATTAGAACGATCCCAGAGGCACTCTTTATGGAACGGATGGGTGGATGGACCCAGTTTCACTCCATCAAAAGGGAGTTAGTAGTTGGTTCATCTTTCTAGGAGGTTGGATGGTTCAGGCTTAAGAAGAGAAAACTGAGATGAAACAGATACCTCCTTATGGTAATCATGGGCCATGTGGCTTGGCAAGAAAAGGACAGTTTGTGGTGCAGCTGTGCAGGACAATGAAAGCCAAAAGTACACAGAAACCATGAAATGGAATAATCAATCAGATGGCTGGGATGGCTGGATTTTGAGAAGGCACCATAAGAAATAATCAGGAAAAAAAAACTTCTCTACGATGGAATTACATGTAAAAATAATAGTTGTTTAGGTATTACACAACTAGGGCTTGTTATTTTTATGGATTCACTTGTCATACCAAAATATAAGGTCTAAATATTAGGTATTACTGTATTAGGGGGCAGACGAATATAGTACTTTTTCGTCGTAGGAACCCTTGTAATTCATGTCATTAGAAAGTCTAGTTTCTATTTTCTAGTTGAGTCTTAAGTTTCAATATTCTTTAAGATATAACCATAACGGGCTGTTCCCAGTCCCATACCAGTATCTAATCTGTTACTCCTCTTAATTCCTTCTATTTTCTAAAATCCTTTGTGGTTCTATCCTTTTATCCATTCACCTTCCTTTCATTTATCCATAGAATTCTAAACTCTATGCTGTCATAATCACTCTATACCAGAGGGCTAGATTTTGGAAAAGCACTATGTGGACATGATCCCAAACTCTCTATCTCAGGATATGACAATTGATCTAGTCAAATCATTCAAGACCAGTCCTCAGACTCCATGACAGCATCTAGAAAAGAAGCTCCAGTAGCTACTTATTTGGAAAGGAGAGACGATATCATCATATGGAACCTATTCAAAAGGAAAGGTCTAAATGATATGGAAGTTCCATATTGGGCATATATTACCTCAGCTAGATTAAGGGCATACAAACAGCACGAGACTCTTGCCACTGTGGGGTCTAAGGAGGGGCTTATGTACGCAACCTTACCCCCAAAGGCTGTTTCCAGAATCAAACCCATGACCACCAGGTCATAGTGGAGCAACCCTACCATTGCGCCGAGGCCGACCCTCAATACCTCCGCCAGATTGTGCTTCTATAAAAAGAAGCAGAGATGATAAAAGAATGTTTTGAAAAGTCAGGAGTGTGTACAATCATATCCCAGAACAGGCAGCCCTACATCTACTCTTTTCTCTTTCCCTCGTTCCATGGAAAGAGTTAAAAAGCTACCAATAAAGATTCACTTTTTTCTATAGGCAACTCTTAATTTTATGCTCATCAAGAATTATGTGATCCTTCTTGAACTTCTATAAATAGAAACAAAAAATAGAAACAAAAAGGACAAAGGTGTGATGCTTTTTGAAGTATCAATGTTCTTTACAGTCAAATCCCAAAAAGAGGCAGCCTTAAGGTATACTCTCTTTCAACAACTTTTTATGGTTTGTGTTAAAAGGGTTACTGTACATATTCAATTCCTCCTATAGGCCGATCGTGGCTGATGGCAAAGAGGGTTCAAAGCAAGTCAAATTAACAAACCCTCTTTGTTGCAGGATCTTTATGCAGTCCAATCTTAAATCAGAATTAGAAAGTAACAAGAAATTCAACTTATCTAGAAATCTAACCCTTAGAACCTCTCCAAACTTGGGGACAATGAAATTTAGGATATACGTGAACACATACTGAAAGTTGAAGACGATCCAATCATAGATGTATAATATATGAATTTTTTAAAACAGCCTATGTTCTGACGACGCCCCTGATTACCAACAGATTTAATCGATCTGATTATAGTCTCCAGTTTCGTAGTGTATTGATGATCAAACCGGTATTAAAAAAAACGTAGCAATTATGTAATAAAAAGGGAGAAATTGATGGTATTGAAAATAGATCAAAGAAAGACAAGGGAGGGGGGTTTGCGGTTGAGTCTCACAACCAAGGAGATTCAACTAGAAAATAATTTTCTGGTTCTCTAAAAGTCTGTCGGCTCTCTTCTTCTTTATCTTATTTATAGACTTAAGAAAGATTACAAAAATAAGGAAGGATTTAATCATCTAAAGAATATCCTAAGATAAATTAAAAAGGGAAACTTGCCTTTATAGATTTAGGAAAGTTTTCAAAAAAACAACTAACAAAATATCAATCTATAACTTAACTACTTGCTGACTAACTTTAGGAAACAAAATCTAAGAATAATTTAGGAGAAAAATAACAAAAGAAGGAAAAAATCTGTTGTTGGTACTGTTCACGTGAACAGTACCACATGAACAGTGTTAAGTTAACCATGTGGGCTGGTCAACCAATTGGCCCGGCCCAATTGGAAGGTTCTTCTTTCGGCCCCTTTTGGAGTAGACTTGGGCTGCATCAGCTCCCCCCGGCTTAGAAACATTCATCTCCGACGAATGGAGGAAAGATATGTAGCAATCATAAAAATCAAGGTCAATGCGCTTGAAGTCATCATCATGTATCCACGTGCTGTCACTACGTGGGTACCCTTTCCACTTGATTAAGAATGACTGATAACCTCCACCATTGCGAGTCATAGTATACTTGGAGTCAAGAACATCTTCAATTTGTTCAGCTGAAGGAACGGCAAACTGTGGAAGACGTAAAGTATGTTCCGTATCTCCTTCGTCAAAATGATGACCCGTGTAGAGAGTCAAATCAGCAACGTTGAAATGTTACTGATAGCCATGTCAGGTGGGAGCTCAAGGACGTACGCATTAGCTCCTATTTTCTTCAGCACCTTGTAAGGACCCATTTTCCGTAGATGTAACTTGGTAGCTTCACCAGGAGTGAATCTCTCAGGAGTTATTCTAACCATCACCATGTCACTGGACTTAAACTCCACATAACGGCGATGACGGTCTGCATTAGCTTTGTATGCTTCATTGCTAAGTGCTATTCGCCATCGAACATCTGCATGTACTTTCGTGATATGACGGATAAATTCATCAACTTCAATACTCACACGCACTTAAGGTGGGAGTGATACAAGATCAATAGGTCTCTTAGGTTGTATACCAAGCACTATCTCAAATGGTGTACGGCCCGTGGTCCGATTAACGGAGCTATTATAAGCAAACTCTGCTATGTCAAGAATGGAGGGCCAAGTCTTCTCATAATCACGAACAAGACATCGGAGAAGATTACCCAAGCTCTGATTCACTACTTTAGTTTGTCCATCTGTTTGAGGATGGAAGGCAGTTGAATAAAGCAATTTAGTATTTGTCTTCAACCATAATGTCTTCCAAAAATAGCTCATAAATTTCACATCCCGATCCGACACAATAGTCTCGGGTAGCCCATGGAGACGTACCACTACCTTAAATAATAGGACAGCAACATGCCTTGCGTCAAAAGTCTTCCGACAAGGCAGGAAGTGTTCCATTTTTGAGAATCTGTCCACTACCACAAATATAGTCATATCGTTCCCTTGTGGACGGCAAGCCAAGGACAAAATCCATACTAATGTGAAGCCATGGTGAATGAGACACCGGTAATGGTGTGTACAAACCAGAATTTTGTTTGGTGTCTTTAGCTAGTTGACATGCACAACACCGTTGGACCACATTTTGCACATCATGGGGTAAGTGAAGCCAATATTAAAGATCTGTAACTTGTGCCATTGTCTTATCACGACCAAAGTGTCCACCTAAACCACCTCCATGTAACTCCCGAATTAGGTATTGGCGTAGGGACGTCTTTAGGTTGCATAATCGTGTTCCTATAAACAAGTAGCCGTCTTGAATCGAGAACTTTGGATCGGTTTCACCTTGCTGTAATTTTTGGTATATAGTACCAAAATCTTCATCTGCTATGTACTCCCCTTTGATATGCTCAATTCCTGTACTTTGGACTGAAAAGGTAGTCATCGTATTCACTTTGCGGCTCAATGCATCTGCTACTTGGTTCTCTTTTCCAGCTTTGTAGTTGAGGGAAAAGTAAACTCTTGTAAATATGAGATCCACTTAGCATGTTTGTGACTAAGGGTCCGTTGGGAGTTAAGAAACTTAAGTGCTTCATGGTCAGAGTAGAGAACGAACTCTTTCCCAATGAGGTAGTGTCTCCAATGTTTGACCACCTGTACTATGGCATAAAGTTCTAAATCATAGGTGGAATACCTCTTCTTGGCATCATTGAGCTTCTCACTGTAGAACGCCACCGGATGCTTTTCTTGCATAAGTACCTCTCCAATTCCCGAGTGTGAGGCATCAGTAGCAACCTCGAACACACGGTCAAAATCAGGTAGGTGTAGGACAGGAGCTTCAGTTACGGCTTTTTTTGTAAGATGGAATGCTTTGGTGGCTGCCGGGGTCCATTGGAACAGACCTTTCTTTGTCTTCATGCACTCTGTAATGGGTGTCATGATAGAGCTAAACCCGCGTATGAACCTCTGATAAAAGGAAGCAAGACCATGGAAACTACGAACTTCGGTGAGAGTTTTTGGGAGTGGCCAATTAGTAATGCTCTCAATCTTGGATGGATCAGCTTCTACCCCTTTGGATGTAATAATGAAACCAAGGAAGACTACCTTGGGGAGCATAAAAGAACACTTCTTCAAGTTCAAGTACAATTTCTCATCTCGAAGGATCCTCATTACTCGCCGTATATGATCTAGGTGGTCTTCATGGCCTTTGCTGTATATTAGTATGTCATCAAAGTAAACAACAAAAATCTTACCGATAAACGGTCGGAATGTTTGAGTCATTACTCTCATGAAGGTACTAGGGGCATTGGTTAACCCAAAGGGCATAACCTTCCATTTATATAATCCGTCTTTCGTTTTGAAGGCTGTTTTCCATTCATCGCCGGGACGAATACGGATTTGATGATAACCACTCCGTAAATCAAGCTTGGTGAATATAGTAGCACCTGTCAACATGTCCAACATATCATCAAGCCGTGGAATAGGGAATCGGTATTTGACAGTGATTTTGTTGATTGCTCTGCTGTCGATGCACATCCGCCATGTTCCATCTTTCCTAGGGGTCAAGAGTGCGGGTACGGCACATGGACTCATGCTTTCTACAATGAAGCCCTTTTGTAACAGTTCATCCACCTGTCTTTTGAGTTCTGCATGCTCTGTAGGACTTAGATAGTAGGTGGGCAGGTTTGATAACACTGACCCGGAGACTAAATCAACTGCATGTTGTATGTCCCTCATTGGTGGCAACTCATTAGGTAATTCATCTGCAACAAGATCTGCAAAATCAGACAAGATAGATTGTATAGGTGGGGGAAGGTTAGTTTTTTCAGGGGGTACAACTTCCCTAGCCATGAGGGCTATCATTACACCTCTTTCTTTACTTGTTTCTTCAAAGTCTTGTTGATTGAGTATCAATAATGGGTGATCAACTTGCTGTCCAGCCTTTGAGGATGGTCCTTTTCCCTTGTTTTTGCTAGTGGTGGTTGGCTGGTCCTTCTTTAGAGCTTGAAGGATTTGTTTACGCTTCAGTTGTGCAGCTCGTAACCTATTTTTCTCAGCTGGTACATTAATGGGTTTCAATATCATGGGCTTTCCATCAACATCGAAGTAACATTGGTTCTTGGTACCTCCAACCAACACATCATGATCATATAACCATGGCCTTCCCAATAGTACATCAGTCAATATCATGGGGATAACGTCACACCATACCGTATCATTGTAGACCCCTGCTTGTAACGGAATCAAGCACCTTTGACTTACTTCCAATGTATTACCGTTGAGAAGTGAGACCTTGTACGTTTGAGGATGAGTTTCAACCTCTAGTTTAGCATCTATTACAAAAGCTTGTAACACAATATTAACACTGCTACCGTTGTCCACAATAATTTGAGCAAGCTTAGGTCCACTAGACATGCGGGTGGTAAAAATGCAATGACGACGCCAATCTTCCCCTTTTGATTCAGCCACTAATATCCGACTCACAACATGTATTCCAAGGGATGCTTCATCTTCATCAAAGTTATACTCTAGATCATCAGCTAGGGCAACATTATCAAAGGAATCATCTTCCTGTGGTTCCCACACTTGGGAATCAGCATTGGCTTCCACAGAAGCCACTAAGGAATTGTCTTTCACTTTTCTTGGACAATCCCTTGCATAATGGTCATAGGCATTACAATCATAGCATTGAACACTGTTATTGGAGGTCATTGGTCCCTTTCCCTTTTCAATTACCGTGGGAGTAGGACGAGGTGCAGCTACAGTGCTCTTGGGAGTTGGCATGGGTTTCTTACCTTCATTAAAATTTGGGGTATACCTTCTAGAGGTCTTTAGGAGTTCTTCAGCTTGAAAAGCTTTATCAACACAGTCATTAAGACTGACTTACAATATCAACCACACCCATTTTTTCTCTTATTTCAGGTCGTAGTCCCAAACGGAACCAAGATATCATTTGATCATCATTGTCTCGTGAACCTGACCGTGCACATAATTGATCAAATTGGTATACATAGTCTTCCATACTCATATTACCTTGACGAAGATTGTTCAGATGGTCATGCAACCTTCTTTGGAAAGACCGAGGCAAATACTTTTCTTTCAATTCTTCCTTCATCTCCTCCCAAGTAGTGGGTTCTCTACGACTCCTCATGAGACTATATTCATAGTTACACCACCAATCACGAGCAGCCTCCACTAGTTAGAGCGGGCCAATTGCAGCTTTTTAGGTTCGAGAAGGCTAAACCAATCAAAGTAGTCATCTAGGGCATTCACCCAATCATGAAAAGCTTGGGGGTCTTATCTTCCATGGAACTCCTTAAGATCCATTCGCACCTTATGGGTTTGATACCGAATAGGTTGATTGCCATCATAGTCTTCATAGAGTGGGTCTTGGTATTCTTCTTTAGGGACTCTTTGGGGAGCCCTAGGAACACGCCTTGGCATTAGGTTAGCTATGGGAATTTCTCTTCTAGGGGCTCTAGTCTGGCCGACCTAGGATTATCCCGTTCCTCTAAATTACTTATTCTTTCATCTATACTGTCTAACTTGGCATCCAATTTGGTCAATCGTTGAAGAACCAAATTAACAAGGTCATTGAGATTATTGGACTGATTAGGAGAGGTAGAACTCTCCTCAACTTGGCTCTGATACCAATTGATGGCAAAGAGGGTTCAAAGCAAGTCAAATTAACAAACCCTCTTTGTTGCAGGATCTTTATGCAGTCCAATCTTAAATCAGAATTAGAAAGTAACAAGAAATTCAACTTATCTGGAAATCTAACCCTTAGAATCTCTCCAAACTTGGGGATAATGAACTTTAGGATATACGTGAATACATACTAAAAGTTGAAGACGATCCGATCATAGATGTAGAATATATGAATTTTTGAAAACAGCCTATGTTCTGACGACGCCCCTGGTTACCAGCAGATTTAATCGATCTGATTATAGTCTCCAGTTTCGTAGTGTATTGATGATCAGACCAGTAGTGAATAACGTAGCAATTATGTAATAAAAAGGGAGAGATTGATGGTATTGAAAATAGAGCAAAGAAAGACAAGGGAGGGGGGTTTGCGGTTAAGTCTCACAACCAAGGAGACTCAACCAGAAAATAATTTTCTGGTTCTCTAAAAGTCTGCCGGCTCTTTTCTTCTTTATCTTATTTATAAACTTAAGAAAGATTACAAAATAAGGAAGGATTTAGTCATCTAAAGAATATCCTAAGATAAATTAAAAAGGAAAACTTGCCTTTATAGATTTAAGAAAATTTCCAAAAAGACAACTAACAAAATATCAATCCATAACTTAACAAATTGCTGACTAACTTTAGGAAACAAAATCTAAGAATAATTAAGGAGAGAAAAAACAAAAGAAGGAAAAAATCTGCTGTTGGTACTGTTCACGTGAACAGTACCACGTGAACAGTGTTAAGTTAACCATGTGGGCTGGTCAGCCAATTGGCCCGGCCCAATTGGAAGGTTTTTCTTTCGGCCCCTTCTGGAGTAGACTTGGGCTGCATCAGTGGCACTCGTCAATGTAAATCATATGATCCCTACTACACCTGCTTCTTTGCATTTGAACTTTTATTTCTGGGCATTGAGACAATTTGGCTAATGCTTAGCAGTTTAGGGAGGCTCATGAGGGGGGAGTGCAGACCAGATTTCTGCCTGGCTGCATGCATCTTTTTCTAGCATTACTAGTAAGTTGGTCCCACATTCTGGTCCCAATTTTTGTTATTTACATATTAATTGGGCTCTAGTCACAGTAAGATTGAAGTTCTTGTTTAGTTAGTAGTTTCTAAACCTGAATATGTAGGAAAATACACAAAACAGTTTTTTTACACACCTTGGACTGGGTAATATATGTAGGTAATGGGTTTTCATTGTGATGAGCAATTTTAATGGGCTTGTAAAAGAGGGGAATATGGGATTTAAGTCTTTTCCTAGTAGAGCATTAAGATTTGAAAGTCAGATTGGCTGTTTGGTCCTAGTCTACTAAGTAATTTTAGAATTGTAGTTTCCCTAGTCAATTTAGAAGTTCAAATATCCTCCCCACACCACCTGAAGCGGAACTTACCATACTCTACCAACACCAGTTTGAAACTTTGCTCCATCTATTCTATTCCTATCACCATCTCCAACACTTCCCTTTCCACTCAAAAACACTACCATACCACTCTCCTCTCACTGTCCACCACCATGCTACCCCACATCTCAATCCCATCACATTCACCACATCCCACATCCGCAAGCAGCTCCCCCCTAACAATTCATGCCTCCAATCCTTGCCTCCCCCACACCCATCCCCCATATTCGGCCCATCACAACCCTACCGATCCAAGGACCCACACAACCGACATACCTATAAAACAATCGGCCACACCCCCACTACCTTACAGCTGCAAACTAAAGACAACCAAACCTTCCATTTCAACAGCAACCACACCATCCACAAACATCACCACTACTCTAACCCCTTATCCCATCATTCCATAAAATCTTCACAACTTTCTACCTATTTCCCATCTCCTACCCCAACCTTACTCGAGCCACAATCACTTCATGGCAAACTCCTCAGAAACCTCTCCACCAGCCAAAGATCTAACATCATGTCCATCCTGTGGCTCTACTCACCGAGCAGACCATGAACAAGGTACAAAAGAGGCATTTAGAGGGCAATATGATGAAGGGAACCAATGGTAGAGAACTGCATCCCCGGAAAATTCAAACAAGGAGGCAGATGACCTGGAAATTTTTCATCACATATCGAAAGATCTACTGTCCCTCTCCATGGACGCTATCTCTGAAAAGCTCCCATCTTGGGTTTGTGAGACGAAGAATGAGTGAGAGCATCATCAATCTTCAAAAACACGATCTGTTCATTTCATTGAAGACCATGAAGTGGGCAACAAATTAATGGAGACTACTGGTGCTACTCAATGGGTACTCTCTTCACAGATCCTGATTTTTTTTTTTTTTTTTTTTCCTTTACCACTGTATTTCTTGCTGCTTCATACCAACTTCTCCTCTTTAACCATGCGTTTACTGCGTTGAAATGTAAGAGGGCTACAAGCCCACCACAAAGAGAGCACTAAAATCATCATTTTCTTCCCATTGCCAAGATTTAATATTTCTATGCAAACTCAAAAGCAAATCCCCATCCCTAGATCAACTCCCTAGTCCATGAAAGGCCTTGAATCTATTGCAATCACCCCAGGCACTGGAAAACGAGGGTTTGGAGGAGGCTTATGGCTTCTCAGCAAACCTCACATCACTATTACCACATTTCATGTGGATGAAAGATTCATTGTCGTTGCCAATGATGAACCACAATCAGGCAACCAGTGGAGTCTAATCTGCCTCTACTCTTCCCCAAAACAACCCTCCAGCAAACTATTCTGGAAAAATCTGAATACATTTTTCCTCAACCTACATGAACCATACGTCCTCATTGGAGACCTAAATGAAGTCCTTGACATTAGGGAGAAGTTTGGAGGCCATCCCCACCAATCTACTCACCACAACAAACGCTCTCAAATCACGGGCTTGTTGAAATCAACTCATTTGGACCATGGTATACTTGGTCAAACAAGCAAAAGCCACCTAACTTGATCAAGAAGCAACTTGACAAAGGATTAGCCACCCAATCGAGGCTATGGCCACTAATAACCATTCAAAACTTGCCTTCAATTGGTTCTAATTACAACCCTCTTCTGTTCAACACAAGTCCAAGCACTTATTCTCAAAAAAAAGTAAAAAAATAAAATAAAAAACTATTTCAATTTCAAGCTGCTTGGACAACTCACCCTGCATTCAACTATCTTATTACTTCTTTTTGGTTTAATCTTGAAAATGGAAATATCATGACCAAAATCTGCAGCATTTCAAACCTTCTGGAAAAATGGAACAAGAATGTCTTTGGCCAACCGTCTGAAGCCGCTCCTTTCCAACATCATCTCATAATTACCAAACAGCTTTGTGAAAGGCAGACAAATAATCACGGACAACATTATCATATCCCATGAGATATTCCACCAACTCAAGAAGAAAAATCAACGCAAAATTGGGTATGTCACTCTATTCGCTCTAAAGCTTGACATGTCCAAGGCTCTTGACAGGATTGAATGGAGATTTATTCGGGCAACCTTTGAATTCCTTGGCTTCAATGTACATTGGTGTGATCTCGTCTGCACCCTCCTCTCATCATCATCATTTTCGATTAAACTAAATGGAAGCAGCTATCACTTCATCGAGCCTTCAAGAGGTATCCGACAAGGGTGCCCTTTAAGTCCATACATCTTCATTCTCGCCATGGAATGCCTCTCCCGTCTGCTCACATCAGCTTGTGACTTAATTATGCTCCTAGGCGTCACAATTGCAAGATCAGCACGCTCCTACCAGTCAATCATTGTCAGAATGCAAGGTAAACTCGGCACTTGGAAGCAAGACCTACTATCACAAGCAGGTCAGATGATTCCGATGAATTATGCTCTGAGCTCATTCCCAACTTTCACCATGTCAGGCTACTCTGTACCCTGGAAGGTATGTACAGAATTAAACCGTATCCAATCCTCATTTTGGTAGGGACACAAAGAGAAGGGGCCACATCTTTACTCCTCCCACCATTACTGCAATCACAAAGATCCCTGTAAGTCATCTCCCCCACCCTGATCAATGGTTCACCCCACTCTCCAAAACTGGAGACTTTTCAACCAAGCTGGCAGCCCGCTTCCTATCAGGGGATGTCAAGGCAGCATAAGCACAAGGACATTGCACGCACAAAATAAAATCTGACCACACATCTGGAAAATCAACACAACCAAAATTTAAGCTTCTGACCTGGAAACTTCCAAAAGGAATCATCCCAACAAGAACTCATCTTAGTCCATTCATCCCAATGAAAACCACATGCCCCTTATGCAACAAGGAAGAGTAATCTGACTGGCACATGCTACTATCTTGTGACTTCTCAAAGCGCATTTAGGCTGCAGGACAGCTAGGTCCCCATACTGAGAACATTAATGCCCCAAAGGGTGAACCTTTACCGACAACTCCTGTCCACTCCCATGCTTGACAAGTAGACTACACAGAGAATCCTTACCACCAGCTCGATCACTATCTACTTCGTATGGAAAGCATAGTTGTCAAGGCATTGCCTACACGTCCAAGCAGTAATTTGTGTGCTGGGCGCTTAGGCGCCTTGGGGATGTTCAAAAGGCAACTGACTAGGTTGCCTTGGACGCCCTGAAGGCCTAGGAGGCTGCCTTGTTGCATATGTGTAATTAAATCGAAAATTTCACGTACCTCCCTTAAGGTTTCCGTTTACCCGCAATTCAACCATCCCCCATTATCGGTCACACGCTGCTAAGTTCCCTAACGGAAAAGATGAAAAGAGTTTTTTACCCTTATACTGAAAACCACTCTGAGATTGGGATGCCGATGTCGCCGAAAAATTTATTCCCTATACTTTATTTATTATTTGTTGGTTTTCTCATATTAATTAGGTTATGTCTTAAATTTTGATTATTTATGTAGAATACTACATATGTATAAACATTAATATAGCATTAATATTTTAGAAATAAAAAAATACACTGGAAACGCCTTGGTCGCCTAGGTGCCTAGGATGGCCTCCTGCACCTAGGATAGCCTCTAACACCTTGGGTCGCCTTGTCGCCTTGACAACTATGACAGAAAGAATGCAACACTGCCATTTTCAACTCTACAAAACCCAAACTATATCAGATTTTATCATGAATCAACAAAAAAATGAATGAAGTTGTTCAATTCCAAAACTCAATTATCACCCCTCCATCACCCTCAACCCATCTATCCTGGCTACCCACTCTGTAGATCACACAATCCTAATCACAGATAGCTGTTACCACAAAGAATCAAATCATGTAGGCTAGGCATCAATCATCTACAATCAAGGCACATTAACCGACATACATGTGCATCATGGTTTTGTAGGCTGGAATTAAGCAAGAGATTGAATGAGCACAAGTCTTAGGAATCAACTCTCTACAGATCTGGACTTGACTCTCAGCAAATGGTGGATTGGATAGCACACAAAGAAGAGCACCACTGGCCTTGGCCACTTTTTCAATTCTGTTTGACATTTCAAATATCTGTAATAACTTTTTATTTTACTCTGCTGAAAAAACAGACAGGGATACTGTAGCCGCAGCTTATCATTTAACAGGAAGAGAACAGATAGAACATTTAATTGGCCCTGTACCACAAGACACTATTTTCTCCACTGAAGTTAATATTATGCCTTTATTCAAATAAAAAAAATTATCTTTGGTCAAGTAGATGTTTGAGTGACATTAGGATTAGAAAAAAGTCTCGTCATAGTAAGAGCCAATTTAAGAGTTCTACATACACTTGTGTGTACCGTGCCTATTGGGCATATGAACTTGAATGATGTTTTGAGCTTTTCTTTCTCTGCTTCGATATATGGATTAACAGTGTTCCTGGATGGATTTCCAAAAATTCTAAGGTGGATTCCTTAGGTCCTTCTGGGAGGATTCCCAGATTTTTTTTCTATCTACTATTTGTCTTCTACCTTTCTTTTCTTTCTTTTCCTATTCTGCAATATATCATATTCACGTCTGTTTCTAGGCTTTATATCCCCATCTCCTATAGTCAAAAAATTTAGATAAAATGTATCAATCTTCTACTCATAGATTCGGCTAGAATCCTCATCAATTTCCTTCCATAATTTATATTAAGTTTATGTTATCAGCATTTCTTAAATATGTTGATCAAAACTCAATTTTATCAATTTCCTTCCATAATTTATAATAAGTTCCTGTTATCAGCATTTCTTAAATATGTTGATCAAAACTCAATTCTATCATCTATATTCTTACCTTTCCTATCCCATATGTTAGTCGGATAAAAGTTTACGCTGAAGCATTCATGTAAATACGACATGACATGGGTGGGGGGTACAGGATCCATGCCGTATCCCTTCCTGATCACTCGGAGATGGTAGATCTTTACCCCCAAAAAAAAAAAACACACACACGCGCAAAGAGGGAGAGAGAGAGAGATTGAGTGTTGCAAGAACCAAGAAGAAGAAGAAGAATGAAACGCTAATGAAATAGAAGGGAAGAAAAGAAGAAGAAAACGGTGTTACGTTACTCGGAAGAAACAGATGATACGATAAAAAGAAGAGGATAAAGAGGAAAGGGGTGAAACGTACCTGGTGTTATGCTCAGTCTCCTCGTCTCCTCCATCGTTTGCAGCTTAGCGATCACGGCAGAAGTCTGTTCTGAAGGAAAATCGAGCCTTAATACTAAGCCTAAATCTTGGAATAAATACCAGATAAACAAGCCTTTAATGGCTTATTAAATTTTTTTACCAAAAACAAAATGGCTTATTAAATTGAATTGTTTACTCCCACAAAAAAAAAAAAATAATAATAATAATAATAATAATAATAATAAAAAAAATATATATATATATATATATATATATATATATATATATATATATATATATATATTATATTGAATTTGAAGTCCTCATTTGTTATTAAATATAAATTTTATATTTTCCGTCTATGCTGGTTTTGTATCCTTTTTTTTTATCAATTTATCAAAAATTATTTTTAAAAATTATTTTTTGTAAAAAAATAAAATGTGGTTTGATAGATACTTGGGCATAATAGATTGTATGGTGAGAAATTAATTTAGTATTCTATTAAAAATAAAAGATATTTTTATTTTTTCATGTTGTACAATTTTCAAATCATTATATCTTGTGTTTCCTTTATGTGATCGTCTTAAAAGTTAGACAACCTTACTCTTTTTATTTTTACTGGTCTTGATATCCAATTGATTCGATTGGAGGTTGGACGGTCAGAAAAGTAGAATTGAGGTGGTCAAAATCAAGAATAAGAGTTGAATTTTTTAAGTTGTATAATTTTCTAAACATTGATATTTTGTGATCCCCTTATCCGATCAACTTGAAATTTGGACAACCATACTGTTTTTTCATGGTTTTGACATCCAACGGATCCGATCAAATGTTGAATGGCTAGAAAAGTACAACTGAGGTAACCAAAATCAAGAACAAGAATTAGATTTATTCAAATTACAGAAAATTTTCAAATATTGATATCTAGTGATGTCCTTCTTTGATTGATTTGAAAATTGGAAATTCTTACCCTTTTTTGTTACACTTGACACCCAATGGAACAAATCGAAGGTTGGACAGGCAAAAAAAGTGTTTTATAGTGGCCAAATCCAAGAAACAAAGAGGGAGAAAGAAAAGAGGAGTGGATATAAAACTAGTGTTATAAAAAAAATACTAGTTTTACCATTTTACTCTCACATAAAATCATAGTTAGCTAAAACGGGAACGGCAAAAAAACAAAACGGGACGAAACGGGTCTTCAAAGGAGAAAAATAAGAATGGTACAGTAAAAAAAAAGGACAGTACGGGTTTTAAACGGATCAGAAATAATACAGTATGGTGAAAAAAAAAGAGGCAATATTGTCACACCCTAATTCTGGTCTAACCAGAATAGTATGATGAATCGTCAATAAATCAATGGTTCAACCAGGATCTCGTATAAGTCGTACCCACCATATCAAACCACACATACATTCCACAGTAATAATTAGAGATAATAAACAATGAAGCGAAAGTCTTATAGATAATGAACTGAGTGTCTAACAATGATATAATAATTATTTAATCCAATTATTTCCCAAAAACTCAAGACATAAAGGTAAATAATCTGTTACATGTTCCAATAACCAAATATAACTAAACTAATAAAAATACACTGGTTAGACTCGCATGAAATGAAGGATCATGCGAATCTTCAACAACTTCTACGTCCATAGCCGCAACGTATCCGTACATCGACGCATTCACATAATCTTCAACAATACAATTTGCATCATCAAATAAAATATTTGACGTCGAAAGGGTGAGCACACATCACGGCTCAGTGAGTAAAACAAAACAATACAACAAACATATGCATGCATTCAATTCAATATCTTTGGGCTAATTTTTAAGTTTGTAATATGCTATAGAAAAATTTGGTGGCCCCCGTATCTTTATACACAAGTGTGTGAATCCGCCCAATGGATCAAACACCATTGCTGTCCCACATGCACCCACCATGGAATAGAGATAGAGCTAAAGGGTTCGGATTACACACTGTCAATACTTCTCCTGATGCCCTAACCATGCCAACACGTAAGCCCCTATTGGTAAGGGCTTGCAAACTGGGCTCGCAACTAACCAATCCTAAATGTCATCCAGTGTATCTAAGGCCTCACCCTAGCATCCCTCAATACGTCCATAGAGATAGAGCTAAGGCCCCCCGACAGAGTCAGAGACCACACGGTCTGAGACCACTTCCTCTTATGCCCTACGACGTAATAGTTCTGCTAAGGTAATGACGATACGATGATGTCAGTGAGCAAGACTTGAGTAGAGATAGAGCTAGAGTCTGGTGACCAGGTCAGAGACCACAATGTCACGTCCTCCCCCTGATGCCCCACTCGCATCCAACATGTACACTAACCACACACACACAATCGCATGCTTATTCCTATTATCATCAATCAACATGGTAGTAAATAGATAGAAGTAAATATACATGAACAGTAATAACAATAATATTGGATGAGATGTGAGATGCACATTACAATTATATAAACATAGCATCATTCATGGCATTAGACACAATAAAATAAACAATTTGTTATTATCCAATTAGTTTAGGTCTTGTTCCCTCACCTGTTAGCAAAACTCGATCTCCTTCCAAGCCTTGTAATTCTCTTTGAATCGATTTAATAACCTAAAAGTTATATGAATTTAAGTTAGGGTTCATATGTAATATGTTACAGTAGTCGAAAATCGAAACAGAATACTAATAGGTGTCTGATTAGTCCTATGGTCTCATACTGTGTTGACCTTACTGCCTACAGTCGATACCCTACGGTCGCACCATATGCGACCATACCTGTGACCGTATGGTTTCTGAATTCTTCCGCTAATGTTTAAGGTCGATACTTTGATCATGTTGGTCATGCTATGGTCGACCATAGCTGCGACCTTGAGATTTCTGGTTACAAACTACATTCAATCCGAGTCCTTCTTGGGTCAACTCTTCGGCCCTTTAATTGGGTTTATCCTAATGATTATTCTAAGACTAAGTTTCTTAGTTTTACCAACTAATTACTCTAACCTATTCTCCATGGTTTCCCATTGGAGGCTTGCTTAGCAATTCCCATGATTGCATTCTTACGTTGGATTTGGTATCTCAATTTACATTAGAAACCTTTACTCCTAGTGTTCTAAGGCTACAGAGACAAGGTTCGTACCTTACTTGCTGCAGAGAGTTTGTGGAACTCTTCTCTCAGTCTCCTCCTTAGTTTTCTCTTCTTCTCCTTCTTTTCCTTCTCTTTCCTTCTTTTTCTCTAGGGTTTACTAATGTTCTAAAAGAGTGAAAAAATGCTAAGGAACGTCTTTTATATAGAGAAAAATTCTCCATATAGAATTCTCCAACATTAGAAAAGAAATCCTCCTCAAATTAGGAAAATTTTCATCTTGGAGTCTAATCTAGGGTTTCACGATCGATGGCCTATGGTCGTAGAATCCATCGACCATAGGGTCGAAAACATCGATCGTAGGGTCCTGGATCAGTGACCTTTGTTTCTTATCTTATGGTCGACCATACCTACCTAGGTATTCGACCATATGCATACTTTTGAGCATTTTTAACTCGATTCATACCTGATTTTGTGATCCATCTTTACACAGTCGATCCACTTGGTCCAGCAATAGTGGGAAGACTTGGCATGACATGATTAGACCAAGTTAGTGGAGTGCGAGTCTTACAAATATACTCCCATAAATTGAAGAATTATAGCTAAATCAATGTGAACATATGGCATTTATGATGTGTCTATCCATAAAACGGTGAGAAATTCTTCAATCAAATAATTAATTGATGTTTTATGTTGGTCCAAGATTCATGATATATATATATATATATATATATATAGAGAGAGAGAGAGAGAGAGAGAGAGAGAGAGAGAGAGAGAGAGAGAGAGAGAGAGAGAGAGCTCTATGGTAGCCTACAATATACATTTGTTATGACTCATGCCCAGGGCCCACCCTAACGAGTAATAACGTAGTGAGTTTAATATGGTGTGGTGAAAAAATTGACAATATACTCCCATAAATTGAAGAATTATACCTAAATCAATGGAAAAATATGACATTTATGATGTGTCTAGCCATAAAACTGTAATAAATTCTTCAGCCAAGTAATTAATTGATGTTTTATGTTTGTTCAAGATTCATGAATCCATAGAGAGAGAGAGAGAGAGAGAGAGAGAGAGAGAGAGGGGGGGAGGGGGGGGGGGGGGGGGTACATTTGTTATGACCCATGTCCAAAACCCACCCTAACGAATAATAATGTAATGAGTTTAATACAGTATGCTGAAAAAAAGGGTAATATACTCCCATAAATTGAAGAATTATACCTAAATTGATGGGAACATATGACATTTATGATGTGTCTAGCCATAAACGGTGAGAAGCTCTTTAGTCAAGCAATTAATTGATGTTTTATGTTTGTCCAAGACTCATGAATCCATATATATATATATATAGAGAGAGAGAGAGAGAGAGAGAGAGAGCGCTCTGTGGTGTCCTACAGTGTACATTTGTTATGACCCATGCCCAGAGTCCATTCTAACGAGTAATAATGTAATGAGTTTAATAGCAATTATGAGGAAGTGATAGCCTTTAATCTCACATCGGTAATGTAGAAGGCAGTAAGAATATTAAATAATATGGGATAAATAGACTAATTACTAATTGAAGATGCAGGTTAAAATACGGAATCGATACAGTACGCGTATTAAACATCAAGGCTTGGAGTATGGAGTATTCTAAAGAATTTTTGAGCTCAATACGGTAATACGCGTACTAAACGGTTGAGTATGGTACGACTATAAAGTACGTGTTTAAAACGAGTTTTAAATAACAGAGCATAAAACACATGCTCATTAAAATCTTGTGCAAAAGCAAGCAAAAACTCTTTTTGGCCATTTTGAGCGTTGTTTATGAAAAAAAAAAAAAAAAAAATAGCCCAAAAACAAAAAGAAAAATGATACCAAAAAGCCTTTGAACTTAATGTCTTATATATTTGGAAAAAGACCTGTAGGCTGCCATTGACTCATTGTGTATAGCCCTCTCAAATCTCTCTCCTCCTCCTACCATCGACACTTGTGTTTCGGATGAGTGGGGGTGTGTATAGTAGTGCAAGTTTGGCCTCGTTAACCCAAGCCCCCCCTAAACCCAAATAGGGCTTGGGTTGAGGTACCCTAGCCCTGAGGACATTTCAGGACTGGGAATTTCTAGTCTTGAGTCAAGTTGGATCGGGCCAAGGTTGAATACTTGGGCTAAGCCAACCCGGCCTGCCCAACCCTATCTTCTTTTTCTTTCTTTCTTTCTTTTCTTCTTCTCCTCCGCTTAGTCCAACCCCTACATTTCCCTTCCCCTCTCCCCACAGACTAGATCAATCAGGGTCAGCTTGGACCGGGTCTAAAGGTGAGTCAGGATCGAATTTTTCAAGCCTTGAGTCGAGGCCAGCCCTTGGCCCAACTAAAGGGACTTAGGGTTGGGCCAGGCCTATTGATGCGTGTCAAGTGTAACCAAAAATAAATTACTCTACCTACAATGAATAGTAATGATAAGTAAAGGTCGATTCACAGAGACTAGTTAATCAAATTGTCTACTTACCAAGAAAAAGGGGGGGTTTTCTTCTGCAATTTAATTGACAACAAAATTAAGTAACAAAAATTCAATGGAAGATGACGTAGATTCAAGGAAATTTACTCACGGCTGCAAATTGATCACTGACCTCATATATATTATTCTCTATTCAAATATTTAACCAAGGATTATTAAAAAGCCAGACAATCCTCACCTTCTCTAATTTCATTAATTTGAGCCCAACACACAATTTAATTCTTATCAATAAACCAATTGGTATTAAGCAATCCTCATGAATTTACTGATAGCATTACACTCTCGGAGGGAGTTAAAGATGAACAACAATCTAACAAGCGTCAGATTATTTAATTCATTCTATGTTTCCTTTAAGCAAGTAACAAAAACTTGGATCATAATTGTTCTGCTCAATTGCTACTTTTCCTGAACACCATAACAATTACGGATTATGGATTCAGGTTAGCAATAAACCACATAACTCAATCAATTAATAGAACTCTTAATAAACTGAATCATGCAACCATTAACTTGAAAAATCAAGAAACATAGATATTTGAATAGAAGAATAATTAAAATTAAGAACAGAGTCTCACAATTTTACTAACCGGATTGAATTTTCCTTGAATCGACTAAAGAACTTAGCTAGACATGATAGAAAAGAAAGACAAAAGAAATAAAATTATATTCTCAATAATTCTTGGATGCTCTATTACGTAGCATTTACATTGCTTAAATAGCCAGAGAAGAGAAGATTAAAACTGGTATGTCTAGACAACCTTATTACATGGACATAAAGATTAAACAAAATTCTCTTGCCTAGATTAGATAGAGAATCATTCCATCATTAACCAAATGTCACCCCTAGATTTGCCAATCTTTGTAATATTCCATATAGAGGTATATATTCTCCTCAAGATTTCTGACAATCAATCAAATCCTTCCAATAGTAAACCTTCTATATGTGGTAATCTTCCTTCTCTGGTTTCAATTCAAAATCAGCTTTCCAGATTAGATTTTTGGATCACGTTTGATTTCTAGAATTCTTTCTACATTAAAAGCCTGCATGAAATTCAGAAGGTCATTATTGAAAATATCAGAATTTCTTTTATTTTAAACATAAATTACTAATACTTTCCACCAATGTCTTATATATAAGGAATCATCAAAATGAGTACCATAAGACATATAATATGTTAAATAGACTAAATATAAGGAAAATAAATATATAAAATTATGAATCCATTACCTATGAAATTCTTTTATTTTATATCCTTTTTATTTTGTTCTTTTGTGGATGTGCTTGGGGATTTGGCTTAAATGGTTTGATCATGTTCTCTACAAGACTACAACCTTGCGTGGTTTTGGTTTTTTACTTTTTGGGAAAATTTCACCCCCCCTGAACTTTACCTTTAATTCACACAACCCCAAACTTTGCCTATAATTTCACCCACACCCAATACAGTTAAGTATTTGATGGTAAAATGGAAAAGTTTATTTTACCCTCATTATTAAAAAGCATAGAAATAAAGTTAAGTATTTGATGGTAAAATGGAAAAGTTTATTTTACCCTTATTATTAAAAATCATAGATTTCTGTTTTAAGAAATAAATAAATAAAAAAGAAAAATTATTTGCTTTTTACAAAGAGCAATGTTACTCTTTGTCAAAATGAAAATCTTTTCTCGGCTCCGTCTCTTGAGGGAGAGCAGTGTTACTCTCTTCTCCAGTTCCGTTTCTTCTCCGAAAAAAAATAGTGGCCCTATTTACACTGGTAAGTCTCTGGCTACTCCCCCTCTCTCTCTCTCTCTCTCTCTCTCTCTCTCTCTCTAAAATTCTAGGGTTTCAAGAAAATTAGAGGGCCCTCTCTTCGATTTTCAGTTTCTTGAAACCCTAGAATTTTAGGGTTCGTAGATCTCACTTTGATGGTCAAGATTGGAATTGCAATTAAGGCATAAAGTGGGTGGGCATTGATCCCTGGAATTGCAATTAAGACATGTATATAGTTACAAAAACCTTGAGTCTCATCACCTTGATGGCCGTCTCAACGGCTAATTCCAAATCCTCTCCATTAAACCTCACTACTTGTTTCTCTCTCTCTCTCTCTCTCTCTCTCTCTCTCTCTCTCTCTCTCTCTCTCTCTCTCTCTCTGAGTCTACAAGTCTATAATCTATATCCATTATATAACGAGCTAAGTAGAACAAAACCCAATCAAGATTGAAGTCAACAATGGGATTCCCTAAGATAAAAAAATTCACTACAAACGAAAAATGATTCGTCATGAGAGGATACACACAATCACTTCACATCGGATTGAAATCTTTCTGTGAGAGTTATTGGCGAGGTAGTTGTACTTTGCAAAACAATATTCTAAAGATCTGTTCGACAATATTATTTTTCAGAAAATAAAGAGAATCCATTGATCGCAAAACGTTAAGAAGGAAGAACACATGTACAAAGATTGCAGGAGATAAGCATTGGGACTCAACTTTGTTCCCTACAAAGAAGAAAGAGAAAAGAGAAAGAGAATAGAAAACAAAGAAGAAAGAACAAACAACAAGAAGCCCTAATTTTAGATTTTATGGTTTTACTCTTTATGATTCATATTTACCTTTTAAAAAAATGGAAATTGAGGGAGAGGCTAAAATAGTAAAGAAAAAAAATTTCATCTACTATCCAAAAATTATGTCGAAATTGATCTAACCCTAATGGTTTCCAGATTTCTCATCTACAACCCAAAATTTTGTCACCGTTAGTCAAAGAGACCCCATCCGTTAGTATAGTCCCGTTAGTTGATGATGTAAGCACTATTTAAAAAATCTTGGGGCAGTAATGCCCTTATTCTAAAGTTGAAAGACCATTTCACCCCTATTCAACCATCATCCCCAACCCTCCTTCTCACCATCACCGCAATCCTGCAACACCAAACCCAGATGGGTGGTTTTCCCTCTATTTTTTAGGGATGATTTGATCATTCTTGTCGTATGCTTGGATTAGAAAAGATTGAAGCCCTAAAGCAGTAATCTCAAAGAAGAAGAAAGATCTAAAAAAAAAAAAATCCATGATTTTATTCATTCATTTGTGTACCATATTTACAATCTCTAACAGAAAACAAAGTACATAGTACAGATTTGGAAGAGGACGACTGAAACAAGTGAAAATGTCATCCGAAGAAGCTCCTCCAAAAATCCATCGCCACTTGAAGAAAACCTTAGATTTTTTCCCTTCCTGGACTTTGCTTTCTTCCTTCTAGTTTGCAAATTTTCCATGCCGCATCTCTATCATGCAAACCAGGTGGGAGAAAAGTGAAGGGGAAGAAGTAAGAAGGAGAGAAGATGGGGAGTGGGGCAAACTTCGTCGATGGCCAGAATGAGAAAGAGAGTCCAAGAAGAGGGGAAGGTAAAGAAATTTTAGGAAAAAAAAAGAGGGATTGTGGGAGAAAAGTGAAGGAGAAGAAGTAGGAAGGAGAGAAGATAGGGAGTGGGGCTGTCGATGGCTAGAGTGAGAGAGAGAGTCCGAGAAGAGGGGAAGGTAAAGAAATTTTAGGAAACAAAAGAGGGATTGTGGGAGAAAAGTGAAGGAGAATAAGTAGGAAGGAGAAAAGATAGGGAGCGGGGCCGTCAATGGCCAGAGTGAGAGAGAGAAAGGTAAAGAAATTTTAGGAAAAAAAAGAGGGATTGTGGTCAAGGGGTTTTCGGCCTGGGATTTTTGAAGAGAAAAAGGGATCGAGAAAGTGGCGAGCAGTGAGGGAAAAGGAGGAGAATTTCCTACTCGCCAATGAAGAAATTATTGCCGGATTTGGGGTCACGAATTTCTGTCGTGAATTGAGAATTTCCTGCTCGCCAGTTGCCGCCGATGTATGTTGATGCTTCCATTGCTATCTGTTAAGGCACAACAACTACAAGTTTGTCTCTGGTGAGTTGCAGAGAAGACAAGTACGGGTGTCAATTTCAAATAAGAAGGGTAAAATTGTAATTTTATCTCATTTTCATGTCTTTCCCTTTCAAATAGAAAGGGTAGAAATGTTTAATCACATTTTAAGTTAAGTTTGTCAGTTTAGTGGGGGCGATTAAAGTTTCTAGAAACCAGTGGGTAGCAAATCAATTTCAACATAGTTTTTGGGGGGTAGATGAAAATTTTTCAATAATAAATTAATACTATTAAAGGGCAATTTTGGTATTTTATAATTTTTAACCTTGCCATCTCATCACTTAACAATCTGTTAAGTCTGGACCTGTGTGATACATATTTTACATCTGAGGGGGCAGGTGAAATTATGGGGCAAAGTTTGGGGTTGTGTGAATTAAAGGTAAAGTTCAAGGGAGTGGATGAAATTTTCCCTTACTTTTTTTTATTTCCCTTTTATTGTTTTAATTGTGAGAGGGAATAAGTTATTATAAGATAATATTTTCTGTCCTTTATGGAATCAATCTGAATACAGAAGAAATAAATGAGCTTTATTGTCTATTCTTCCCAATTTAGTTATGATTCTTCGTTCTTTAGAGTGAAGAATCATTTGAGCGTGAATGGTTCAAACTTCAATCCTCTTTGTCTTCCTCTCTATTTCTGTATGTGTTTGGGGGTGTTCACATCTATACGCAAGGTCTGTAAAAAAATATATCTATCGACGACATTGTCATGAGTGTAATCAGATGACGGGAGAGGGTGTTGGGCGTGAGTGAATGATTAGACGACGGGGGATCCACATCCTCTTTGGGAGGAGAGGGTGCGGCCCCGTTAGATTGCCGGCACCCGGGGCTCAGGCGAATCCGAGCCCTCCATTTGAGTTGACAAGGGGGTGTGGGCTGGGATGGAGGGCTCGGATTCACCCGAGGTGTCGGCCATCTAACTGGGCCGCCGCCTCTCCTCACGAACCTCTGGGAGGAGAGGATTTGTATACAGACAACGGAAGAGGAGTTAGGAGATGCAGAGGGAGCAATGGAGTTAGGGTGTCCATCGGTACGATATCGGTACGGTTGAAGGAAAAAAAGCCAAACAATTACCATACCGAATAGAAATACTTATCAAAACTTGATCCATTAATATACTGGTTTGGTATGGTTTTGGCATGATTTTTAGCTGGTATAGCATACACTTTTTGTATTGTACGATAACAGTTTAAGGATTTAGTATGAGCTTCGGTTTCTAATTCAGTATGAAATATAGTTCTAATTCAATACAAAATATGGTTCTAAAATAATTTGAGATGGAGAGAATTTCTCTGGTACACATTTTGTGTATAGAGTAGTTGTATTTATAATGATTCACCATTACATGTACATTGGTTATCCTCCATTATTTGGTAGAGAGAAATCAACAATTTACAAAATACGATTCCTTATTAAAAGGATCGTTTAATATCAGCATCTACAAATATTTAAAATATTTTAAATTCAAATTGTAATTGTAACCAGCGTCATTAATAAGAGCGGATCTAGTATTTGAAATATTTCAAATTCAAATGTATATATCTGTAATTGTCCTCATCAATAGGACTTAATCTAGCATTTGAAATATTCTAAATTCTAATATATTTGAAAACCTGTAACCATCCCTCAACTCTAGGGATTGAGTTTAGGATATTCAAAACTTGTAATCGTCCGTCAACTTTAGGATATTTAAAATCTGTAACCATTTGAAATTCAAATGATTTTGAATTTCGGTTAAGCAGTGGATTCAATCTTATCATCCCCCCTCCCACAAGTAAACCAGTGATGTTTGCACAGTGAGCTTGGTACATAGAGTTGAGAACCGTTGAGCTGATAATGGTTTAGTGAGAATGTCCACTCTCTGATCTTTGTGGATAGTAATTGAATTCTAGTTTGTTGGCACAAACCTTCTCCCTTATAAAGTGAAAATTGAAAGCAACATGTTTAGTGCGGGCATGGAAATGTGGATTCACAGAGAGGCAGGTAGCTCCGAGATTATCACACCAAATAACTGGTAAGGTGGGAGATTCAATTTTGAGTTCTTGTATCATTTGTTGTAACCATGTGATCTCAGTAGCAACATTAACAAGACCCCAACACTCAAACTTAGTGCTAGAGCGGGCTATAGTGCTTTGCATTTTCAAGCTCCAAGAGACGCGGTTTGGACCCAAAAAGATGTAGTAACCACTTGTGGATCGTTGATCATCAGGGCATCCAGTCTAGTCAGCATCTGAATATGCTTGCAAAGATAAGTGTGATTCCCATGCAGACACTGAGAGGGGGGTGAATCAGTGGCCACTAAAATTCCTTTCCACTATTCAGATATGGCCTGATGCTATGCAAGTGGCGCCAAGAGCGATGATCACTTTGTCTTGTCTTGCCTTGAGGCGACTACTTGAGGTTTTCACGGACAATCGCCAAACACATTTCGTGCACACACCAACCACACACCCATAGGTATCCATACCGGGGCTTGGCCCGCCAAGTGTGTACACCCGGACTGCAACACACAGACTTCTAATGCACACACAATATCATCCACATGACACACGATATAACGTGGTTCACCAATCACACACTGTGATGGCTACTCCACGGGGCAATACCCTAACCAGGGTTTCGTATATACCCAATACACAACAGAATACTATGGTTGCACCCACAACCCGATGCACAACATCACCCGCATTCAGCCACACAAGCGCATCCTAGGCACCTACCCAATTCTAGTCAAGCACCTACTTGACGGGCTACACAATATTTATATCAAATATTCATACAAACCCTTCCCATATAGCCCGATACAAGAAATAGGATTTGCGACGAGTATACCTTTCGGTGTTGCTCACTACTCGATGCAAGCCTCTCTATGCAAACATCTCGGCCTCCTCTTGGGCTCCACAGCTCATTCTTCAACACACCAACTCCATAGGACGTTCACAAGCTGGTCCTCACATTCTCTTCAAGCTTCAACGAAGCTTTCATGGCCTCACACGCCGGTAGGAGTCTCTCTCTCTTGAGAAGCTTCAATGGAGGGTTCTCATCAAAATCGCCATTAGAGGCTTCTTTCTCGAGCTCAAACCACTGCCAAAGTATTCTGCTTCGAAAATCCTTCAGATTGATATATTATGGGCCTCAATCCGGCATCGGATGGCGAGATATCATCAAAAGAAGATCGGTGAATGAGAATATTCCAAACGGAATCTTTCTCCTTGATTCCGTGCGCCGCGACACACTCTAGCGCTGCCGCATCGACGCAACGTACGGCGTTGTCGCCCTTTGATTGGCGGAGAGGGAATCATCCGATTTAGACCACCGGATCGGTCCGATTCGTTAGCGAAATTCAGCGCGCTTAAAGCCATCGATTGGAATCCTTTTTGCGCATTTCATCGAGCGGGTGATGCGCGCTCATCGTTGCTGTGCACTGCCGCTGTCGCGCCGGCAGTGCCATGCGCGCTGCCCGCTGCGCCGGCGCTGCGGGGCCTCTGCCAGACGCCGCTTCGCTGCGCGCGGCTGGTGGTGCGTCTTCGCTGTTGGCGCCGACCGCCTGTCTTGCTGTAGCGGCGGTGGTGTCGCCGCTGCCCTGCTTGTGTGCGTCGCGGGGTGGTGTGCGCTGCCAGGCGCATGGCCTCGTGTGGCTGTGATCTCGCTGGCTGTGCGGCTGGTGCCATGCGCCGCGCCTGCGTGCGTCCGGCTGGGGCTTGCTTGTGGCATGGCCCGGCATCGGCAAGGCCTGGCCGGCCTGGTGCCGTGGGCTTCGCCCTGTTGGCCTGGGGGCTGCCATCTGGCCCGGCCACCCAGGGTGGGACCCACCTGGTCCCCACCTACCTCTCCTCTTTCTCTCCTCTTTCTCTCTCTTCTATTTGGACTTTCTTATCAACTTTCTTGGTGGTTCTCTCACATCAACGTTGTTAGAGCACCTTGTCCCGTCATCATGACTACCCGGTGGGCCTTCAGACACTCTCTCTCCTCCATATCACCTTGTCAACTATCTAGAGGTTGCCAACAATGACAACACATACAATACAAATATGCTGGCAGCATCACAACTTGGCCAAGGTTCCAACAATCTCCCCCTTTGGAATTGTTGGCAACCTACCTACATGATATATCCTCATGATATCAAGTACAACCACAGCCTTCTCAGCCTTTCTCTCCCCCTTTGACAACAAGTCCCAAAGGGCATCATGTACTAACACAGCCTTTCTCCCAGCCTTGCCTTTTCTCTCCCCTTTTTACAACAAGTCCCAAAAACATAGCCTCACCGGTATAGACTCCCCTAGAAATGCTCCCCCTTCATAGGTGCTCTTCCTTCATAGGAACCTTTCTTACACAGCCTCACTGTAGGAGTGCCCACCGCATCTTCCAATCCTACAGATGAAAAAATGATGCTGTGTAGACATCAACTCCCCCTTCATCACTGCTCCCCCTATATCATAACTTCCTCTGCATGAACTCACCTATAGGAGTGCCCACCGCATCTTTCCAATCCTATAGATGAACAATGATGTATTTCAGATACCAACTCCCCTTACATATGTACCATCTCCAAAGTATGAAGAGTCACAACTCTTGACTTGACTTTAAGAGTCACTCAACTGTGTTCATTGAGATGATATTTCTGAAATCATCTGCCACTTGATCACCACTGACTGTTGCTACTACACTCTGCTCCTGCTCTGCTAGGCCACAAAACTTTCCAAAAATCATACACTGCCACCAGTACCCTTTCTGACATTAACATACTTGGCCAAGCCCATAGCTAGTAGACAATCAGTTTTCTGAAAGAACATACAGGTTGCCCTGTGTTCTTTTCCCTTGTGCCACTACTCCCCCTTTTTCAACATTTTTTATAATAAAACCAATTTTTGTGAAGGTTATCTCATTTCCTTGATCAAACACTTGACTTACACTCAAGAGATTGTGTTTCAGGCCATTGACTAGTAGAACCTTCTGGGATTTCAATTGTGCACTGCAGATGTTGACTGTTCCTCTTCCTTTGATCCTTGCACCATCATTGTTTCCAAATCTAACTGAGCCACCGCCGGTGATTCGGACTTGAAAAAATTTCTCTATCCCTGACATGTGAGTGGAGCACCCACTGTCCAAGATCCATGGTGTAGGTCTATTTTTGGCTTTCGGAGTTGTTTGTACAATAAAGGATTTATTGCTCTTTTTCTTGCTCTTCTCAACCCACACTGCTTTTTCTTTCACTGTGATGGGTTTTCTTACCTTTTCTATCACAACTCTCTCTTCTCTTTGAGTTGGTCTTCTGGGAGTATCTCTTCTCTTGTTTCTTCTGGGTTGCCTTTGATATGGAAGGAGTGTCGACAATTTCGGCTTTGTGACCATGTCTCGACACCTGAAGCATTCTGCCTTGTCCTCTGCCAAAGGAGCAAATCTGTTCCTGCTTGTGAACACTGGAGGTCTCTTTTGTCTTCTGCACTCTGCCACTCTATGCCCATATGCATTGCAGCCATAGCAGTACCCTCTGAAGCTCTCTCTTTGCCTGAGATTTCTGTCATGCTTCATTTGCCTGTTCTGGTTGACTGTACTGGTGCCATCTCTGCCTGTTCTGTTCTCAGCTTGTTTCTCAACATGTGACCTCATTTGTTTTGCTCTGACAAACACAGTGGGGTTCTCAACAGACCATTTACCTTGAGCCTTTTCTGTCCTCTGCTTCTCATAACCAAGCCCAGACTTGATGTGAGATGACCTCTGGTAGCTAAGAATTTCATCCAGAATATTCTCCTCTTCCATTTGTGAGCAGTCAGCCTCACCCTCTTGATCTGTTGCAGTCTTCTCCCTTGAATTTAGGATAGTTACTGATGGAGCTAATGTTGTTGCTTCCATGTAACTTTTATTCTCTCTCATGGAGCTTGCAAGCTCAGTTTCTAGTCTGAGAATCTCTTCCTCAAGCCTTTTACATTTGTCTGATTTTGAGTTCAGCTCATTGTTCAGACCAGATGCTATCTTCTTGGATTCTTCTGTAGAGACTTGCAATTGACTGATCAACTCAGTTGCTTCATCATATTGATCATTCAGCTTCTTGTTCTTTATCCTCTCAGTTTTGAGATCTTTAAGAGCTGAAAGCAACTCTCCTTCAAGATCAATCTCTTTTTCAACTTCATCTTTCCTTTTTGATTTCTTCTTCTTCCCTTGAAGCTCATCAAGAAGAACCATGAAGAGGACCTCATCATTATCATCCTCTGTTGATTCATCTGAAGAATATTCATTCTTCCTTGTAAGCAGACTTCTCTTCTTGGGCACATACCTTTTCTTTCCTTTCTGGTCTTGACTCTCTTTGGGTTCTTCATCATCAGAGTCATAGAATTTTCCCTTTTTCTGGCACTTGGACGCAAAGTGTCCTAGGCCTCCACAGTTGAAGCATCTCATGGCTGACTTACCTTTGTACTTGTCACTCCTTTTCTTCAACTTTTTTGTTAGATAAGCTATCAGCTCATCATCTGAACCATCAGAGTCACTATTGTCTTTTGCTCTTGACTTCTCTGCTGTTTCTTTAATTTTCAATTTCTTTACAGCCTCAAAAGCGGCTTCTCTTTCCACTGACACTGGGTCTATCATTCTCATCTCATAAGTGGTCAGAATGCCATGTAGCTCATCAATGGTTAGACTGTCCAAGGTGGTTATTTCTTCAAGTGCAGACACCTTTGCATTATACAACTTGGGCAGTGTTCTCAATACCTTCTTGACAACATGGACTTCCTTCAGCTCTTCCCCCAATGCTCTGATTGCATTGGTGACTCCATTCACTCTGTTGAGATAGACTTCAATGGTCTCTCCCTCAATCATCCTTAGACTCTCAAATTATGACCTGAGGAGTTGCAATTTTGCCTCTTTGATCTTGCTATCTCCCTCATGTACACTCTTCGACTTGTCCCGGATTTCTTTGGATGTAGGACGGTGATAACTCTAGTGAGCTCATTGCTCACAAGTGAAGAGAAGAATGGTTGTGACTGCCTTGGCTTCATTCTCTCTCTTCTTCATCTCCACTATATCAGTGATGTCTTCAGTGGTGTGCTTGTAGCCGTTCTTCACTGCTAGCCAAACTCCATAGCCCTGAGCTATCAAGTAGGCTTCCATTCTCACTTTCCACACACTGTAGTTGGACCCATCAAATACAGGAATTCTTCCATTCTTGTGGTGGTCTTCACTGGATGCCATTTCTCAGTCTCAACTCATTGTCTGTACCCGAAGCTGTCAGTCTTCTTCCCTTGGGAACTCAGCTCGATACCAATTGTGATTCTCGGGTAGACACGAGAGGGGGTGAATCAGTGGCCACTAAAATTCTTTTCCACTATTCAGATATGGCCTGATGCTATGCAAGTGGCTGCCAAGAGCTGATGATCACTTTGTACTGTGCTGCCTTGAGCTGACTACTTGAGGTTTTCATAGACAATCTATCAAACATATTTCGTGCACACACCAACCATACACCCACAGGTATCCATACCAGGGGCTTGGCCTGCCAAGTGTGTACACCCAGACCTGCAGCACACAGACTTCTAATGCACACACAATATCATCCACATGACACACGATATAACGTGGTTCACTAATCACACACTGTGGTGGCTACTCCACAGGGCAATACCCTAACCAGGGTTTCGTATATACCCAATACACAACAGAATACTATGGTTGCACCCACAACCCCGATGCAACAATATCACCCGCATTCACGACCACAACCGCATCCTAGGCACCTACCAATTCTAGTCAAGCACCCACTTGACAGACTACACAATATTTATATCAAATATTCATACAAACCCTTCCCATATAGCACTGATACAAGAAATAGGATTTGCGTGCGAGTATACCTTCTGGTGTTGCTCACTACTGATGCAAGCCTCTCTATGCAAACATCTCGGCCTCCTCTTGGGCTCCACAGCTCATTCTTCAACACACCAACTCCATAGGATGCTCACAGCTGGTCCTCACATTCTCTTCAAGCTTCAACGAAGCTTTCATGGCCTCAACGCGGTAGGAGTTCTCTCTCTCTTGGAGAAGCTTCAATGGAGGGTTCTCATCAAAATCGCCATTAGAGGCTTCTTTCTCGAGCTCAAACCACTGCCAAAGTATTCCGCCGAAAATCCTTCGGATTGATATATTATGGGCCTCAATCCGACATCGGATGGCCGAGATATCATCAAAAGAAGATCGGTGAATGAGAATATTCCAAACAGAATCTTTCTCCTTGATTCCGTACGCCGCGACACACTCTAGCGCTGCCGCATCTGACGCAACATACGACGTTGTCGTCCTTTGATTGGCGGAGAGGGAATCATTTGATTTAGACCGCTGGATCGGTCTGATTCTGTTAGCAAAATTCTGCGCCGCTTAAGCCATCGAGTTGGAATCCTTTTTGCGGCATTTCATCGAGCAGGTGATGCGCGCTGCCGTTGTTGCTGTGCACACGGCGGTGCCATGCGCGCCGCCGGCTGTGCGGCGTGGCCCCTGTTGTCGGCGCTGGTGGTGCTTGCGGCGGCTGGTGGTGCGTGCTTCGCTGTTGTCTGCGTGCGCCTGTCTTTGTCGTGGCGCGCGCGGCCAGTGGTGTCGCGTTACTGCTGTTGTGTGCGTCTTGCGGCGGGGTGGTGTGCTTATTTTCTTGTGCGGCGTGGCCTGCTGCTGGCGCGTCTGCTGGTGCGCGCGGCTGGTGCCATGCGCACGCGCCTGCGTGCGTTTGCTTGCTGGTTTGCTTGTGGCATGGCCCGCATCGGCAAGGCTCTGGCTGGGGGGCCATCTTGGCCTGGCCACCCAAGGTGGGACCCACCTGGTCCCCACCCACTCTCTCTCCTCTTTCTCTCTCTTCTTATTTGGACTTTCTTATCAACTTTTTTCAGTGGTTCTCTCACATCAACTGCTGTTAGAGCACTGTCCCAGTCATCATGACTACCAGTGGGCCTTCAGACACTCTCTCTCCTCCATATCACATTGTCAACTATCTAGAGGTTGCCAACAATGACAACACATACAATACAAAGATACTGGCAGCATCACAACTTGGCCAAGGTTCCAACAATAAGTGAGTGGCACGACGAAGATGTAAACCAAACAAAATGGTATGTTTGAGATACCACAAGATTCTCTTAACCGCTGTCCAGTGGTCTTCAGTTGGATTATGCATGAATTGGCACACTTTGTTCACATCATATCCAATTTCGGGCCTTGTGAGAGTGACATACTATTGAGCACCTACAACAGTTTGACATTAGGTAACATCAACAAATGGAGCTCCACCCTCCTTAGTGAGTTTGACACCTGGAGCAGCAAGTGTTGCGATCGCTTTGGCACTATCCATGTTGGTTCTCACAAGCAAGTCATGAACGTATTTTTGTTGACATAGAAATAATCCATCAGTGGTAGGAATTGCTTCATTACCAAGAAAATAGTTCAATGGTCTAAGGTTACATAACTTGAACATACTATTAAGTTTAGTTATAAGATGTTGCATGGCAATAGAGTCACTGCTTGTAATAATAATATCATCCACGTATACTGAAAGTAATGTGGTATGACCATCATGCATCCGAATAAAATGAGAGGAATCTGTTTTAGCACTATTGAATTCCACGGTGAGAAGACCTGTACTGAGGCGTGAAAACCATGCCCTTGGAGCTTGCTTAAGGCCATAAACGACTTTGTGAACACGACAAACAGCATGTGGTCATGTAGAATTAGTGAAGCCTGGAGGCTAAGCCATATACACCTCTTCTTGTAAAATCCCATGAAAGAATTCATCATGAACGTCAAGTTGACAAATAGGCCAACCTTTGGAGAGAGCAAGGTTGAGAATCGTTCTAATGGTGGATGGTTTGACCACCAGACTGAAGGTTTCACCATAATCTAGACCTTCAGTCTGGTTGAATCCCTTAGCTACCAGTCGAGCTTTATATTGTTCCACACTACCATTGGGTCTTCGTTTGATACGAAAATCCCACTTGTACCCAATCATATTTTTATGTTGTGGTAAGATTACTAAAGATTATGTGCCATTTTGCAAAAGAACATTGAACTCATGCATCATTGCCTCACACCTTGTAGCGGATTTGTTAGCCTCAGTGAAACAAATTGGCTCAACTTCAGTTGGTGTAGCCATGTGTAAAGGATGTCTAGTTGCAGCATAAGTTACATAATCAGAGTACGTGGTAAGCTTTCAAAGCCATTTTCTGAATCTGGTCAGCAAAGGGGCTTAGGAGATGGTCAAAGTAGTAGTGTCAGAAGGGTTTGTAAGTGTATAGGTGGTAGTGGGCCCACTATGGACATTGGTGTTAATGGGCTTACTATCAAGAGCATTAACATTTGTTGCACGAGGTATTTGTAGTGGTTGTTGAACATCTGTCATTGTCAATGGTGCACTAGGTACTGTGGGCCTTGGAAGGGCTGCTTGAGCAATGGGTATGGTAGACGACACCACCGTGGATGACTCACAAAGACGTGGGCGTATATGCGTAGTAGCCGAGGTTTGAAATGGAATATTTTGTTCATGATATTAAACATTCCTTGACACATATATCCGACCAGTCTCAATGTGAAGGCACTTGTAGCCTCGATGCCATGAACTATAGCCAATGAAAACATAAGGTAGAGACCAATGTTGCAGTTTATGTGAGTTATAGGGTCGCATGAGAGGATAACACCTGCATCCTTATACTTTTAGAACATTGTAGTCCGATTTTGAGTGAAACAATAGCTCCTAAGGAGAGGGCTTATGAGTAGACATCTTGTTAATCAGAAAGACAGTAGCAGTGAAAACATCATCCCAATAAGTAAGGGGAACCATAGCATTATAGAGCATAGTCAATCTAGTTTCAATAATATGTCGATGCTTCCTCTCAGCACGATCATTTTACTCATGCATGCGAAGACATGATACTCGATGAAGTATACCGTTAGTTTCAAGGAATTTAGAAATAGAGCGGTATTCACCACCCCAGTCAGTCTGCATAGCTTTAATTGCTCTTTCAAAAAATTTCTTAACTTACTGTTTAAAGTTTTGAAAAATAAAAAGAACTTCATATTTTTTAACCATTGGGAAAAACTACTATATTTACTAAAGTTGTTAATGAAACTGACATAATAACGATATCCATTGGTTGAAGTTATTGGAAACGGTCCCCATACATCCTAATGGATTAAGTCTAAAGATCCTATAGAAATAGAAGTAGAAGCATGAAACAGTAATTTGTGCGACTTTTCCAATGGGCATGACAAATAAAAGGAAACTTTGGAACCCCTTCAAGTGCTGGATTATTGGATGCTAAAATTTTCTTGATAATGGTGGGAGATGGATACATGTTCACGAATTAAAGTTGTATGAGAGGGAGAAGCTGGTTTGGTTGAGCAAGTATTGTTAAGGCGGTATAGATTACTATCAACAATGCCATAGAGGAGGACCTTCCCCGAAGATCGATCCTTAACAGTACAAAAAGAGGGATGAAATTCAAACACCACATTATTGTCACTAATAAACTTGGAAACACTAAGTAAATTTTTTGAAAATAGAGGTACATTTAAAATATTTTTCAAAAACAATTCACAGCTAGTAGATAAAAAGTTTTAAGTGACCAGTATGTTCGATATGCAAACTTTGACCATTCCCGACCTATACGTGATCATTGCCTTCATATTCCAAGTAAATAGAGAGATTGTTTAATTAAATCAGTTGTGATGTGATCAGTGGCACCTGAGTCGGGATATTAGGTGTCTATGTGAAGAGAGTTGGTTGTTGCAGCAATATTGGCAGTATGTTGAAATTGCTATGCTTGATAACGTTTATCAAATCGGTGATAACATGTGAGTGTCGTATGTCCATAATGAGTTTAAACCTGACACTGAGGTTTGTCTATACGAGAATATGATAAGTGGGGGCTAAATGAATATCCCCCACATCTACTGCCACGACTACATTGAAAGGAGAAGCTGGAACTGAATTGAGAGGACTGATTATCTGATCCCGATTGTCCTCGGTTGGAGTTGGTACTGGCAATATTAGCCTCATCTACAGAAGTTGGTTGAACAAGTTGTTCCAGTAGCATTTCATGACTAAGAAGCAGTCCAAGTAAATCATCGAGGGAAATAGAATCAGACCTGGTGGAGATTGCAGTCACGACTTACACATGCATCCCACTTTGGTCCAAGACCTACAAGTATGTAGATAAGAAGATCTGCGTCTGAAACTGGATTAGCTATAGCAGCTAAGTTATCAACAATTGATTTCATTTTCTGAAAATAGAGTGATCGAGAGACTTTTCTTCCTTTCGGTTTGCAGTTGCAGACTCAACTGTATAATGCGAGGCCTAGAATGGTTTACAAAATAGATGTTCGAGGTTGTCCCATAACGAAGCAGAGTTAGGACAATTAATCACCTATCCAAGCATGGATTTTGAGAGAGATGAGAGAATCCATCCCAAAAGTAATTGATCTTGATAGATCCATGTTGTATATATAGGGTTAGCTACCAACAACGTATTTGAGGTAACACTGCTACGAGCATTAAGAGGCGAGGTAGTGGAGCTTGCCAAAGTTTTCTTTGCAGGTGGATAGGGTGAGGATCCATCGATGTATCTAAGTAGTTGATGTCCATGAATGAGTTAAAGAATTTGTGATTTCCATAATAAATAATTGTGGTGCTCAAGGTGTATAGAGATTGTATGACTTATCTTGGATGAAAGATGAGAAGTAGTGGAATTGGTGAGGGAGGGAGTAAGGGAAGTTATTGAAGAAGACATGACTCTTACCTAACATTTAGTTGAAAGAGCTCTGATACCATAAAGTAATTTGAGATAGAGATAGTTTCTCTGATACACATTTTATGTGTAGAATGGTCGTATTTATAATGATTCACCATTACATGTACATTGATTATCCCCCATTATTTGATGGAGAGAAATCAGCAATTTACAAAATACGATTCCTTATTGTTTAATATTAGTATTTATAAATATTTCAAATATTTCAAATTCAAATTGTAATTGTAACCGTCCTCATTAATAGGAGCTGATCTTCAAATTCAAATTGCAACTGTAACCGTCCTCATCAATAGGAGTTGATCTAGTATTTGAATATTTTAAATTCAAATGTATCTGTAATTGTCCTCATCAATAGGAGCTGATCTAGTATTTGAAACATTTCAAATTCAAATATATTTGAAAACCTGTAACCGTCCCTCAACTCTAGAGATTAAGTTTAGGATATTCAAAACTTGTAACCATCCCTCAACTTTAGGATATTCAAAATCTGTAACCATTTAAAATCCAAATGATTTTGAATTTCGGTTGAGTAGTGGATTCATTCTTATTAAGTTCTAATTTGGTGCCATTGTGACCCCTTGTGTTCTTCATTTTTTTTTGATATAGTATATTATATAAAATATACGATATGTACTACTTGAACACTAGCCATCTTAAAAATATTAATAGTTGGTATACAGTATATAAATCGATATAAATGGTATAGAAATCGGTATAAAAACCAGTATAGAAACAGTATGTACCATTGATAAACCGGTATGGTGGTACCAAAACTTGAACCATTACCATACCTGATAAAAAATAGTACATCGATATTGGTATAAAAGGTATGGTACCAGTTTTAGTACCAAATCGACACCCTTACAAAGGGAGAAGAGAGGAGATGTAGAGGGAAAGGGAGAGAAATGCAAGGGCGATGACGGAGGGGAGGGGGAGGGGGAGTGTGTAGGAGACTACGGTAGGAGAGGGGTAATTTAGGAATTTTAAGATATCAAGGGAAAAAATCAGGTGGAAGTTTGAATTTCTGGAGAATCAAAAAAGAAGTTTTAAGTTAAGAAGTTTGAGTAATTATAAGGCAAGTATAGGGGAGTGAGTAATTTCCCCTACCAAAAAACATAGGGAAGTCTATTGATCCCATGCCTATTCAATTCTTTATTCATATTTGTTATATGTATAGTTATCGGTGTAACAATTTTTTATAATATTTTTTTTTTAAATTAAAAGACAAATATGAGTCGTTCATTTTGATGGTTTTTTTTTTTTTTTTTTTTTTCGAACGATCTTCTTACTCAGAGTGGGAAGAGTGCATAGTAATAGCCAGAGAACACATGAGTAATTATTGAATAGCCAAAGAATTGTTTGTATCTTCATAATGTAACTAGCTTGCATTACATTATGAGCTTGTAGATTCCACAGTGCAATTGCCCAAATCTGAAACAAAGAGAAAAAATCTCCAATTTATATTGATTCAAAATAAGGCACTAGAATGACAATGTCATATTCCAAGGATTGACAGACTGTTCAAGAACAAGGGGAAAAAGGGTCATATCTATGTCCAATCTAGCCAGATTGATAGATTAATTCCAATAGTCAAATTCTTTGATTATAATGGAAGACACAAACCTAGAAAATGTGTACAGTTGATCAGATTTAGGAAATACAAGATATGGTGTATTTTAATTATAGTTTCAGTTGTAGATTTGTAATCTGGAAAGAATAGCTTTTCAGATCTATAAATTGTATACATTTAGTATATTTTCAGCAAATCTGGTTAGATCTATTTCCCTTTTTTATTAGCATCTTTCTTAGGCCTTCTTTTAAGTAAGCTTTGGCTTTTTTCTGTTCTGCTTATGCTACCTCTTGTATCATCTCCCTTGGTTGCAATAAATTCTTTTTGTAAAATAAATATGTTAGCTAATTTGTTTGTATGCATATTTTGTTTCATTTTTCCTTGGTTGGAATTGGATTGATATTAAGTATTTGTTTCAGATGTATCATGGAAAGGAAAATGAAATATGTATGAAGCAATGAATGGTGATGGTGCGAAGATCCTGAGAGAGACCTACGGTTGGACTATTGAGCGAGTGAAGTTACTAGTTGGCATTACCGAGTGAAGTTATTAGTTGGCATTGATATATATATATATATATATATATATATATATATATATATATATATATATATATATATATATATTTTGCTAAAAGGCAGCATTGTGAATTAAAAAAAGAAGAAAAGTAAATAAGGATACATGTCAGTCAACTATTACTAGAACCCCACCTTAGGCATTGCCATCACCAGGGCTTAATAGAGACTAAAATAGAGAAAATTGACTCAATAGTTGATCCTGTATCTGCGACATTTTGAAGCATCCTAGACTACCTCTCTAGCCACTATATCTGGAAACCTATCCCATACCTGTGTAGTATGGTCCTTAGCAGCTGATTTATAAATTTTATCAGCAACTACATTTATCTCCCTAAAGCAATGAGTTATCCGAAGATGCATCTGAGATGTTTTGCCCTTTTAGTGATCTCCATTCCTATAAAAATGTCCAAAGAACTTGCTCCCCAACTGAACTTTTGACCATAGCTTCTAAGTCATATTGTTGTAAATATGAAATAAGAACTTTAAATAAGAACCACTTATCGGTTTAGTGCTTCCAATGATCTATTAAAGAAGATAGTAGAAAGAGAGACATTTAAGATGATGATGATGATACATGATGGGTTGTACCATAATCGACACTGTCCTAAAGTCAGAATTTGCCCCCATAGGTGTAACCGGGTTTTCATGCAAACTTGGCTCCAAGATAAAGTAGCCTTTACTTCTGACAGCAAACATGCACTTGTTTGATGTGCACCTTAGAGTATGTTAGAGTTGTGCCTAGGTCAAATGCAAGATGGTAATGCAATTATCGACAAAAACTGTGTATTGAAAAACAAAGGGGGATACCCTAGGTATGTGCTTACAAAGAGGGAGAGAGAGAAAAAGAACCAAGTAAATAGTTCTTCTAATTATATCTAATTTAAAGATTCCCCCTCCTCTATTTATAAAAGAGAATATGTATTTTCAAGGCACCTCGAGGAAAAGGTGTGTCCCTTGTAAAGACACTTCATGGATCTGGGTCAAATGGGTTAAATCATTACCACCTAACAAATCTGGGTCAAATAAGTTAAATTGTTACTGACCCAATAGAAGCCAAATAAAACCCAGACCATGCAATGGGTTTTGAGTTCTAATCTCACTAATCTTACTAACCTCACCTCACTAGCCTCATGCCAAGAAAACCGCAAAACAAAGCATAATTTTTATTTTGAAACTTTAGTTAATAAAAACGATAAAATACAACAATTCCCCCACAAGTTTCAAAATATTAATAAAACAAATGATAACCTGAGCACATTAGAACAATAAGACACATTGTTACAGATGTCTTTTGGACTTGAATCTGTACTAGGTCTAGCATGCCACGCTATAGAGTACGGGTGGAGTCACTCATTGAACCTTTCATCATTGGTGTAGCCGATTGACCTACCAGCCATGTCCTACCATTTGACCCTTCAGTATATCTTTTCTTTAAATGGACATTCTGACCCTATCCCCATCTTGGGTCATAGAGAATTCGTTCATAGAAATTCTCATCGAAAATGGCCACACTTCCTACATTCATTTATGTAAGCTCATAATATGCACCACGGTTAACATACCCTTACAAATCTATGAGTTTTTAGCTAATTAAGAGTTCTAAAACTCATTATTGGATCATCGCGGTGAGTATTATCTTCCCATCTAACCGGAGTAAGCAATAAATGATAGTACTAGTCAAGTCATCAAGTGACTTCGTTTTTACCCTTTGAATCTAATTTCAGGGTTCTCCTCTCACATAGGTTGGGTGTCCATCACCTTGACTCGTGAATCACAGACCTTAAGTTTACTCCTTTAGATGAATACCACAGTAGTGGTTAGAAGCTAAATAATTTTCCAGTTAGAAATGCCCCAAGTGAATGAAAGTGCTTTATCTCCTTAGCTTCTCCAAATATATTATACAACTGCCTAAGATGTATATGTTTTAGATGTCCTTAGACATTTAAGCAACTAACCAAATCATATTTGTTTTACGTGACACTTGTGCTTCTTGTTTTTATACTTGCTACTTAAAGTAGTACAATTGGTTTTGATTTTCATCATATATCTGTCATTGAGATCTTTAGCCACTTGGTCAGTATCTCAACTTTTAAATCTCACAACGTCTCAAGAGATTTTACATGGTGGAACCAATATCATAGGTTTCAGTTACTCATGCTTATGTATGTTTTTTATTACACATGTTAGTATTCTCGAATCTAGGCTTATCTTCTAGATTCCTTAACAAAAAAAAAAAAAAAATCTTAAGTAGGGATGATTCATTCTACTTGAATTTATTTATTATTATTTTTAAATAAATTCACCATACAAAAATTACATGCATATATATAAAACCCCTCACTTTTGGTTTGACCATACTCTCTCCGAGTATGCAGATAATAACCTATCATATTTCGATATCCATGCATCTTATTTCAAACCATAGCATGTAATTAACATAAATATGGCTAACAAATATCATCTGTAATACTTCCAACATAAGTATATCTATGCATATATAGAATTTCATCTATCAATAAACCATATGTTTCAATTAGGCATCTTGAATAGGTCAACCAGTTCAAATTAGTCTCGGGCTTTTATACTACCAACACTTGATCTTATCATAGTCCAAAAAATATACCCAACTATAGACATAAGCATGGTCAAATGTATTAAATCAAGCATTCAAATAATGAAAATGTCTCTTGACATTAATATCATTAAAATAGACCACTTGGTTTGAAATGCCAACAACTTAGACTAATTAAAGTCTAATTTAATTTTAATGCACCGACAAATAGAATGTAGCCATTAAAATAAATCTCCCAAGCATTACTTCTTCCATGATGCCCATTCAAACTAGAATGAAATGCTTGTACAAAATTATGATAAAAACTTCAAATTTCTATCTTTAACGGAACATCATGACCTATCCCATAAAATGGTTTAAGCCCTTATTAGTAGGACTGGTATGATTCACACCTTAGACATTTTTCTTCTCTACAGAACAAGATATGAAGTAAAGGGATCCACCAAATAAATTATCAAAGATAAACTATAATAAGACAGGTCTACCTTAAAATATTTTACTTTTTAGTGGATGACCCTGTAATCCCCCACATTTCCAATCTTATTTACCTATGCATAATTACGAACTTATCAAATATAAAAAGCCACTTAAACCATATTTGCCCAATATAAGAAAATTATCAATGTATACACTACAACAATGTTCATTTTTGGCGACGGAAATTTTCCGTCGCTAAAAAGAGGTTTCCGTCGTCGTTTATATTTACCAACGGACCGGATTCCGTCGCATATTCTGTCGGCGTAGCTGCCGTGGGTATAAATTGACATTTTTCCCAACGGAAAATAAATTCCCGTGGTTAAAATATTATATTTTTAGCCACAGAAGTTTGTTTCTGTGGTTGAAGTTGTTGATATTTACCGAAGGTAAAAATTTTCCGTTAAAAATCTCTATAATTACCAATGCGTAATGTATCACTGTGGAGTATAATACTACATTTTTGCCCACGGATATTTATTTTCCGTGGGTATAAATTTGTATATTTACCAACGGAAGCTTAATTTTCGTGGGTAAAAATAATATTTACCAACGAAAAATGTTTTACCGTCGCTAAAAATAGTATTTTTTTTTTTAAAATTTTCCCATGTGGTACCTATACTGAGATATTCCTGTTATAAACATTGAAAACTATATATCCTGTCATAAAAACACAAGCAAAACACAAAAGACTAGAAAAAAACTAGCAACTGAAATCTAAAAGAAAACAGATTCCAAGTGAATTGAAATTTATAACTGATATTCCAACCTTTACAGGTAAATAAGCTAAGTTAAAAAAAAAAAAAAAAACTGCTTTGTATAACTAACATTCCAACCAATCCTCCAAAATGCTTCTCAGCTTTCTTCTCTTGTCTCATTCACACTGCACCGCTTTTCATTTCTTAGATACAAAAAAAAAGGCATTCAACCATTTCAAGCATCCCATTGAACTTCTTCAAAAACCTAAATCATAAAATGCATTGAACAAACCCTGCAAAACTTAGAATATAACATTAGAACTACTTGAGAGAAACATAAAATACATGGGAAAAGTACAATAATCTCATAACATAATTATTACAAGAAGACCTCCACTGTTATTTTTTTCATCTTTCACTTAAAATTAATCTAAACCCATAGAACTTTAAGAATCCAAAACTATCTCCGGAAGGAGCAAATTTCAAGAATCAATTAATATCCACTTCAATTTATACATGCTCACAAGTTGGCCAAAGTTTTAACATCAAGGACAGCATATTCATGTAAGTTGCTTTTCCTAAATCTCTATTTGTTTGTGTGTGTGAGTGTGCGTGTGTGTGTGTGTGTGTGTGTGTTAAGCCATATGTAGTTTACAAGCAATGACAGCTATATGAAAGGGTGTTGAAACTCCTATTTATAGGCAAGTAACATAACAACAGTTCACAAAGTTACATTGGAATAAACTTAGTGACTACATGGCATGAAGAAAGAAAGGCCAGAAAAGAAAAAATGTACATATGGACAAAGCTACATAAGTTAATTTATCCAGCCAGAACTCAGCAGCAACTGAATTATGAACTTAATGGTAGGAATCAGGTAAACTGAAGAAAAGTTATTGAGCATCTAGGCCATATGTCATTAGCTTTCCTTCTAGATCTACAAACTACTACTAACCAAGAACAAACTAATGACTAAACCAAAGCTGTACACAAAAATAAATCAAAGATTGCTGAAATCAGAAACTAAAGAAACTAACAGGAGGTCTAAGTTGGGCTGTTTGAAGCCTAACTTTCTCCCCATTGCTTCGACTCAACTTCTGGCAGAATTTACTAACAATTACAACCCCCAACAAAGTCAAATTTCTCCATCGACATGGCCTGTTTTATCTTCTTCACTTTCTTTCCCATTTGCCTTGTAGGCTTTGCTTTTAGTAAGAATAGAGTTATAATCTGATTAGCATCAAAATGCCAATCAACACATGATTTGTAGTTGACAAAAGATCGCAAAAAAATGATCTAGCAAGTATCATGTAATTCACCAACCAAGTAAAGGTATAATCTTACCCTTCACTGGGCATCACAATGAATGTATTGAATGAGAACTTTTCATAAGGCAGGGTAGTATTAGATTTGAGGGAGCTGCTTTTGCAGTAACTGAAAAATATGATCATGTGATGATGAAACTCCTTAGCCATATAAAAACTTAAAATCATCAACTTCATAGGAAAATTTGAAGCATAGTTGATTATATTACTGGAAAAAAATTTCCAGCAACAGAATGTATTGAATGAGAACTTTTTTTTCTGCTCCATTTTATATAATGGTACTAACTCTTATCTTTTAATGCCATAGGGATGGTAATGTACCTGGTTCGTTTATCCAGTACCTCATGACGAAACTTGATCTTAAAAGCGAAACCAAGTTAAGTTCATCTTGTCTCCTGAGAAAGCAAATCAAGTGACTTTAGTGAGTATCATTCCTATTGTAAGAAAAATAAGATAGATAATTGGGTGTTTTATTCTTTTGTCAGAAGATCCAAATGATCCTTGACCTAAATGACTATTAGTTTCTGTCATGTCAATTTTTTGTCCTTACTTTTCTTTAGGGAGTAAAAGCTTGGAAAAACAGTAAAACTAGTTAGTGTTAATGTTACTTATGTCAATGTTGTTTGGACTTAATCGATAAGACACCAACCAATAACATTAAACAGTTGTTCACATTATATAAGAAAAGTACAATTGTTCTGACAACTGAACTGTAAACCAAGTTTGCAAATGATATATATGGTTCACTTAATAGAGGAGTAAAGCTCATAAAGATAGTTTGTAGCTCGTTTTAACATCATAAGAAGCTTCTTTATCACTAATTTTCATGTAACGTGAATCTATATATTTGGTCTGAAATTTCACATGCTTACAGTGACCCAGTTGAGTGATGTTGTGGTGAAATTAATTTTCGTTGGAATTTGTTTTTTCTTTACTTATGCTGCAACATTTGAACTTTCTGTTATCATGGTGGTTGTTCAAATACAACATCCCAAAATTTGAACCTTAGCATTGACACAGCCCCAACCACAGAAAGCATAAGAAGAATTATAACTGATAAAAAATTATAGACATGGCATACCTTATACATCATTATGGGTCCCATACCTAAACAATATAAGAAGAATATCACAATCCATGACTCTCTTGTTACATGAACCTTTGACCTATAGTTTATATTACTTTATAGTACTAAATAAATTAACATTAGTCTACCATATAGCAATTTCACTAAAAACATAACAAAAATGCTCTTGAGACAAGATACTCTTACAGCCCCTAATCAATTGAGTAGGGCCTTCGACTATAAGATGTTGGTCCTTCATTTCCATTGGCCTATTTCTATTGACAACTCATCAAAATTGGTAGAACAGATCGACTGAGGAGCCTCGACACGATTGGAGCTGATTTCCTTATCAATTTGCCTATGGCCAGTAGCCGATAAAAAAGCTTTCCCTGTAAACTTCCACCCTCTATGACCCCAGGCACTAGCTCCAATATACTTTTGTTAGTTTCTGAGGTCAAAATTCAAGGCAAACAGTTACATGAACTGATCTTCTTCGTAGATACCTAAAACTCTCCCTCTTCAAAATCTCCCAAGACAGCATCTGTGTGCGACAACAGATCAAATGGATTGGATCCATACCATGATACAATGGTAGAAACCTGGGTTCAATGACCATTTTGGGAGTAGAGCTCTGGATTTTCACAGAAGGCAACAACAACATTAACCATTTGACTTGCTCTTTCTATGCAAGAGAACTCTAAGCATATTTCTCCTCCCATTAAAAATCTTTTATGGAACGAGTATTGGAAAAGCAATCTCTTCCTTCTCCGCTCCACCACTCTCCTCTAGTAACTCCTCCACCATAGACAATTGTTCTGAGATCCCCTTCTTAGATTGATTTTTTCTAACTTCCTTGGTTCCCTAAAACAGCTCATCCTAGCCTTAAGAAGGATCCCTTCCATCTTCAGAGCTGCCCTTGTTTTTATTTGAATGTTGGACTTTCCTCCAATATTGTTTCTTCACTACATCAGCTTTTTCAATACCTTATTCATCACCCACACAATCAGCAGTTCGGTGTCCAAACACTTTACATCTAGAGCACTGTGGGTATCCCTAGTAATGCACCAGTTGCATAAACACATTGCCCATATTAACCAATATTTTGTGATTTCTAAAATTTGTTCATGAACAACTAAATCAAACTTCTAATGGTTAGCATCCACTGACTGATGAAGTTCAACTGAGGGAGATCAAGTCCCATAAGTCAACTCTGTACTTCAGGGTCTTCTGATTACTAAATCACAGATTCACTTCTTGGACAGGACAGAAAAATTATATATGAATTAAACCCCACTAGGAAATCATCTACTTGAAAACCAATTTCATTTGGTGATATCAATGATTTTTAGAAACTCAAGCCCCAACATATTAAGATGAAATATTAAAACTTCCCTCTCAGACTACTTATCAGTTTCTATCTGCTTGATAGAACTGATAAGTAGTCTGAGAGGGAATGAAGCTTTGGTGTGCCGCTACCAATTTCTACTAAGGCTGGGTTTAAGAGGAGCAACAGACTTGGTGGCAACAACCAGAATGAAACATTATTTGATCATGGAAATGCTGTGTCAGGTGCACTTCAAGGTGGCTGATGAAATTAATCCGATCAACATTGATAACTTTGACTAATCTGGTGTCTGGATTCTGAACCTTGTGTATCTATGCAACCGAGATGGATTCCATCTTGATTGAGCTCAGCTTTTTGTATAAGAAGAGATTATGAAGCATCCTTAGCTATGGACTCAGCTACATGAGAATAACTATTCATACTTTGAAGGATTATGAGCCTTGAGCTAATTAGTTAACAATCCTCACCAATATGACAGGAAAGCAAATCTTAAAATGAGGATTGTGCCGAACAATAAGTAATAGTAATTGTCAAAGTGCCTTACGACATGAATAGAACGGAAGTTTCTCCAATGTGAGGGTAAATAGACCTTCTACATAAGAGCGCCTTTCAAACTAAGGAGTCGCATGAGTAGAGGATTGACATACCTCGAAATGGTAGGTGCTTGTGCTGAAATGCTAACTATGGCTCATGAGTCTGATGATAGAAGTTACTGTTCAAAACAACTAAGACAACCAGTGGTTAAGGAGGCAGTGGCTAGTGTCAACGGTATAGAGGCTCGATAGTTCATCTCTCAAATCAAAGGATGGAGTGTTAATTGATGGCAAAGGAGTTCCACAAACATTTCAAGCTTACATGAGCAATGGAAGTTCCACTAACAATCTTATTATTGCATAGTATTGGTAATTCTATCACCACTCATCATGGATATTGAATCCAATTGGGTAAATTCCATCACCAGTGACTCATCATGCCATTAGGTTTATCATGGTATTAAACCCAGGGATTCATAATTGACACAATCAATCTTATTATTGCAGTTCCATCCATCAGACTCGCACCAGATTGATCAATATTTTTTGCTTTGAACTGTTGAAAGTGTTTTTCATGTTTACCCATGCATAGGGTTTGGGAACTGGGCACGCCTGGACGAATTAAATGGTTTATCATGTAGAGAAGCCCAGATAATAGTATCATATACATAAGAATTGGTTTTCAATGGGGTTGTGAGAGGAATGAAGCTGGTGAAGACAATGAGAGAGGAAAACGAACCTGCAGGTGAAAACGATCGAGACTCTGCACCGAGAAGATTCGAAGGGATTCAATCGAGACTTCTGCTTGGCTGCTTCTCAAAGCTTCTTGATCCAAACTCTACACCGAAGCCGAAACCCTCATTGAAGCCTCTATCACTCATATGCAACAATATAGTGAGAGGAAAAGCAGAACGAACGAACCTGCAGGTGAAAACGACGGAGACTCTGCACCGAGAAGATTCCAAGGGATTCGATCGAGATTTCTGATTTGTTTCTTCTCAAAGCTTTTTGAAACCGAAACCCACATTGCAACCTCTATCAATGATATGCTACAATACAGTGACGAAAAGCAGAAACAGAGATGCCAAATCTCTAAAACACTGTTCGGTGAGAGTTGAGAGGAGAGAAATGGGAGAGTAAAACCGAAATACACCTGCGCAAATTTGAGAGAGCTGGGAGAGGAAAAGCTTAGAGAGCTCTCACTGATAGAAGTCTCAAGAGAAGAAACTCTTGGAGTGCTGGGAGAGGAAAAGACTCGCGCGAAATCGAAGGGACGTGGCGGGTTGGTGAGACGGGATGGGAATGGGAGGGAACCAAATAACGTCGCGGGAACCCTATTAATTTCTGCCATGGGAACCAAATATCGTTGGAAAATATCTGTTTCGGCCATGGGACTAAGGTTCCTGTTGCCAAAACAAAATATTTCCTTCCTAATACTTTCGTTGATTTTTAGCCATGGGAATCTAAATATCCGTGGCTAAAATTATTTGTGGCCACGGAAATTTGGTTCCCGTGGCCAAAAATTATTTTTCCCACAGAAATTTAAGTCCCCTCTTTAAAATCTTTGATTTTTAACCATGAAAATCTAAATTCCTGTGGTTAAAATTGTTTTTTCTCACAGGAATTTTGTTTCCGTTGCCAAAAATAATTTTGGCCACGGGAATTTAGGGTCGTCTCTGAACTCTTTATTTTTAGCCACGAGAATCTGAGTCCTGTAGGCTAAAATGATTTTTTGTCACGGAAATTTGGTTTTCGTCGCCAATTTCTGTCGCCAAAAATCAGTATTGTTGTATTACCATGCAACTTTATATGCATTTAATTACTTGCATAAAAATCGATATACTATTTATCCAACCAAAGTGCATTATACAATGCATATTGTCTTAGATAGGCAATCAAACAGGCCAACCAATTAAGTCTATAATGCCATTATTTGGATTTATACCCCAACATCTCATATACAGCCAATACATAATTCAAGTTATTTTAAATCTATAGGCAAATGATTCAAGTAAAAATATATACACTTATATAATAAGGCCTTTATACGTAGACCACGCTAGAACCAGCATTTGGACTTTTGGCTTTGTGCCTCATAACCCAACAGTCTATGGGTTGCTAACAGAGCACAACAGTAACCGATTCCTCACTTGAAAAACAATTAAAAAACACAATTATAAATATAACCTAATGGTACACATGCATGGCCCTCAACTAATGGCGGTGAGTCACAACATCCAACCAAGTTTAAGTGACACAGTGGACTCATGAGAGGTCATGCAGAAGGAGTACTCATGTCACAACCGAGTAAAAATTTATTTTCTAGTAAAATGTGCAATGACAAAAATAATGACATGGCTTTCCTTTATTAAAATTATTCAAGTGCTACTAGACTCATCTTATAAAACCATTAATGATACTTTAATCATTGTAATATTGATATGAACTTTTTTTTTTCTTTTGGTAAAACATTGATATAAACCAATAAGTAGAAACTCAAGAATGCATCGACCCTTCAAAAAAGTTTGTCATCAAAACATACTTGATAAATTTTCAATGTAGCATTTATCATGTTAATTATTCAGGCATGTAAACCAAAACCAACAAACTAAACTTTTGAACCACTTGATATATCTCATTCTTTTTTAAAAGAATCACAGTCCATACTTAGCCATGATCATACAGTCTCAATCACCACTACCATGTTGTTAACCGTCACCTCTAGTCGCTGAAATATGTACAGATGTAACCATTGACACTTCTTATAGAAACAAAAGACATCACTAATAGATACCATTCTGTTTAGACATGTCTCTAGGCACTGCCAAAGGTTGGAGTCCATGTTCAGACACAACTTATACACAATGGAACTCAACAACGAGATCACTGATACAAGATAGGGAAAGAGGCAAGATCATAATGGAAACCCATCATGCATCAAGTGGGCCCTCCTATTGGACCTATCCCCACATTACCATTTGATATTCTCATATATGACCAGAGACTCATAACCATCTGATGGCCCACACCATTTTTGATCCTGGCCTCGGCATCAATGGGACATGGAGCGTGAGTCTACACCCACACGAACATGAATTCTCCCCATTTACAAGAGAAATGTACTTTAACCAGTGCCATTGTACCTCTAACTACATAAATAAACTTGGGACTCTCAACCATTCAAACATTTCAACTGATACTCTACCAGTGGCAGTCCTTATATGGGATCATCATGTGGGGAAAAATACAACCATCAAAATAAGATTATGGCTAACACAAAGGTTCCGAGTTTCGTAAGAAAGCACTACTTTTGATCAAGGTCTCCTGGATCATGGAGAACACATGCATACCCAAAGATAAGGAGTAATAAGCCATCCGATTTGCTTCTTCTACGAGACCTTTAACCAGAACTGTTACCTTTTGAATAGGTGGTTAAAACCCCGTTCAACATTGGGTTAAAAGTTTTTACTTGAAGACCAATGGATACAAGTACCAAACATGGATTTCTTTCTTTGGCAATCATTGCATCACTAAGAGTAATATCACATATGAACAGAAAATCTGACGATTGAGGAAATGCAATCCCACAAAATAAAATCCTTATCAGGCCATGCAAACTCATATCAAAAGTAACAAATTATCCTACAAAGTCCTATGCCAGTCCATATGGTTCAAACATTAAAGTAAATGTCTAGGAAGGAAAAAAAAAATGGTACAATAGTAACCGTTGAAATTAGATTATTTATGTAGATGGTTACAATAATTAGCTATGATAAAGACAGCCACACTACTCATAGAGAAAAACAACCCTCATCATTGTGTGCTGCCCTTATAAATTCACCGAGAGCAATTTTAATGGGCTGATAAGAATCGTTTGGACTGGGAAAGAGTGAAGCAATTCTAACAATGCCAAGGGACACCTAACATAAAGTATTATAACTACCATGTAAAACACGTTCTAAACTCTAGCACCCATTCATCAAGCATTCGTTATTTTTCTCAAGGGAAACTGAACCTTGCCAACCCCACTTGTTCTCGGGTAGCAAACCCAAACTTTTGTTCGGAAAAAGTAACAGCTACAAACTGTCAAAATGACAAGTGACTCCTAGAGAAAAGATGTGATTATAAATATACAACGTGTTTGGACTTCGGAAACGAAAGTTAGAGATACAGTTTTGATAGTCAGTGCCATTCTTCTGTAAAATCGAAACTTACTGACTGATAGCACAATCCCATTGCCATTTTAGTCATTCCTTTGAACCACTCAGGTAAAGGGTTAGATAATGAATTGGTTAAAGTGTACGCCATTATAAGATTTCTACATACTATTTAGAATTGAATAGTTCAACATGAACTGAATCATCCGTCCAACACACTGTTTCTAGTATAAACAATAGTATGGGATAATCTAAGATATCAAACAATGGGTGACGATACACCTTACTAGGTTTAATGATCAACATTGAGGAAAAACCACAATACTATAATGATCTCATATAAAATATTAAAAATTCTGACTTTATATTGTTGTAAATATGAAATAAGAACTTTAAATGAGAACCACTTATCTATTTAACGTTTCCAATGATTTGTTAAAGAAGACAGTAGAAAGAAAGATACTCAAGATGATGATGATACAGGCTAGGTTGTACCACAATCGACACTGTCCTAAAGTTAGAATTTACCCCAATAGGTGCAACTGGGTTATGATGCAAATCTGGCTCCAAGATAAAGCAACCTTGGCTTTCGGCAGTAAACATGCACTTGTTTGATGCGCCCCTTAAAGTACGTCAGAGTTGTGTTTTGGTCAAATACAAGATGGTAGTGCAATTATCGACAAAAACGGTGTATTGGAAAACAAAGGGGAATACCCTTGCTACTGCTTACAGAGAGAGAGAGAGAGAGAGAGAGAGAAGTAAATAGTTCTTCTAATTATATCTAATTTAGGGCTTCCCTCTCCTCTATTTATAGAGGAAAACATGTCTTTTTAAAGCACCTCGAGGAAAAGGTGTGTTCCTTATAAAGACACTTCATGGAACCGGATCAAATGGGTTAAACTGTTACCAACTTAACAAATCTGGGTCAAACGGGTTAAACTGTTACTGACACAATAGAAGCCAAATAAAACCCAGCTCATCTAAGGGGTCTTGGGTTTTAATCTCACTAACCTCACCTTACTAGCCTCATACCTAGAAAACCTAAACAAAATATAATTTTTATTTTGATACTTTAATTAATAAAAATGATAAAATACAACACACATTCCATCCACAAATGAGGTATCACCATTCTCCAAGCTTCATGGATACTTTTCATCACTCCCTTCATTTCAGGTGTGAAGTTTTTTTCAACTCCTAGATATTCAGCAAAAGCAAAAAATACCTTCCCTGTTGTGTCTCTAACTACACCAGCTGTGCTAGCCTCCCCTGGATTTCCTTTTGAGCAGCCATCAGTGTTGACCTTGTACCACCTGTGCATTGGAGCAACCCACAAAACCTGCTTCACAGACCTTTGTCCCACCATAGTTTTGCAATTTGAATCTTCTGGTAATCACAAGATCTTCTATTGTTGATATCACACAAGGCTTTCTTATAGATAGATCTCGAAATGCACCTGACAATAGGATCTTAGCCTCAGCCATTGTTGGTTTTCTATTACCATAGCAGCTTTTGTTTCTCATCCTCCAAATTGTATCAATCACTATGTAGATTATAGGCATCCATGAACTACTCAAAGGAACTATTCCTTTTTTCCTTTTCCTCCATTTGTAAAAATTATCAAGGGACATCTCTCCCCTCCACTTTAAATTGAATGTTGTTACTACCATCTCCCAAATCGATTTTATAATATCACAAAACATGAAGACATGTTGGAAGGTTTCATCTCTATGTGGCGGAGGTAACATCTTGATACAAGAGGAACTTTTTTCGTTTTCACTTTCTCATCAACAGAAAGTCTTCTATGCCACCATCGCCACCCAATCATAGCTTGTTGAGGAAGTAAGCTACCATCTGAAATAGTTTGAGACCAATGTTCCTTGTTGCCTCGTGATTGAATCATTTCCCATGCAGTCCTCACTATGATTTCCCATCCATAGATCCTGTCCAGATCAGTTTATCTTCCTCTCCCCTTGATAAAGGAATGCATTTTGCCAAGTCTAGCAATGTTTGTATTTCCCCTAACTGTACCCGTGGTAATGGACTATTCTCAGTTATGTATAAAGTCAGAAACCAGCCCCTCTTAGTTGGCATTGTTGTTGAATATACATGCAAAGGGTATAAGTTGAATACAAAGGATTTGGTTGTGCTTCTTGAAAGAGTACTCCAAGACTTCCAAGAGATTTAAGATAGATGTTAGTGAGGATGTGTCTAACCATTGAAGAGAATGCTTGCTATAGAAGAGGTGAGAAGAGAAAAGATTGATTCAAAGGATGTAGACTCAACAATTGATGAGGTGATTGAGATTCTTAACTTATTTGGCGGAGTTGAGCCTCGAAGTGACGACCATTTGATGGTTTTGGAGGTGCTCAGTATTGAACGAGAAGATGGATGTTCATTAGCTTTGGCATTACACAGGGAGAAATAGGAAACGAGAAACAGTAGCTCCAAATTTGCAATTAATGAAAAGAAAGAAAGGAATAGAACTCAAGGCTTCCTCTTAAATAAATATATACAATAAAGAGGGAGAAACTATTCTCAAAAGCGGAATAACCAAACGTATTTCTCATCTGTGATGAAATTTTCAATGGACACAATCAAACAAACTTTAATTTCTTGATCAAAACTACTCTCAAAATTGTTTTCATGAAATGGAAATCAATATGAAATCAAACCAAAGCCTAACTAGACCATGTCCTCTTTAACTATAATGACAAATGCACGTTGTGAACTTCTTTAAAAGTTCTCTCTCTCTCTCTCTCTCTCTCTCTCTCTCTCTCTCTCTATATATATATATATATATATATATATATATATATATATATATATATATATATATATATATATATATATATATATATATATATATATATATATATATATTCGTGGATCCTTCTATTACAGCAATCCTACAAATATTCAATTAATGTTTATCTTACGGGATTGCATGTGTTGTCACCTGAAATCTTGTAGAGTGATTGTAGAACTGAGGTGATCAGATTATGGTTGCAATCCTATGGCTTGATTGTGGTTACAGCGATCTATTTAGATTGACGTTTATCTCATGGGATTGCATGCGTTGTCACATGCGATCTTGTGGTGATCCTAGCAGTCCATTTAGATTGATGTTTATCTAATGGGATTACATGCATTGTCACATGCAATCTTGTGGCTTGATTGTAGGATCTGGAGGATATTCCTTAACAGTCCCCCACAAATGGAGCGTGGGAGGAAGAACGTGATATTTGTCTCATATCCAGCGGAATCGTGCAGTTGCAAGTGACTTTGTAAGTGAATCTGCAAGCTGGTCCTTGGCGGAGACGAACCAAACTTGTAGGAGGTTACGTTGAACCAGATCCCGCACAAAGTGAAAGTCTATCTCAATATGGTTGGTGCGGGCGTGGAACACCAGATTGGAGGAGAGACATGTAGCTTTGATGTTGTCACATCATAGAATTGGGGTCGTGGTAGTGGACACTTGATGTCTCGTAGTAAATATTGAAGCCACATAACCTCAGCCGCAACATTGGAAAGAGCTTTATACTTTGATTTGGTGCTTGACTTTGCCACAGTTGGTTGCTTGTCAGAGCTCCAAGAGATGAGATTGGAACTAAGAAAGATTGAGTATCCCCCTTGTGGAATGCCAATCATCAAGACACCCAGCCCAATCAGCGTTGGTAAAGGCAGAAATAATCGCATGCAGAGACTTTTAATAGTAAAGACCATGGTCAATGGTGCCTTTCAAATAGTGAAGTATTCGTTTGACGACAGACCAGTGAACCATAGTGGGGCTATGCATAAACTGACAAACTTTGTTAACAGCAAAGGAGATGTTAGGCCTTGTAAATGTGAGATACTGCAAAACACCCACAACACTCTGAAATTCAGTGACATCTGGTAAGGGATCCCCATTTATATTGGAAAGTGCAGGAGCAGAGGCCATAGGACTCGAAACAGGCTTGGCATCTATCATCTTGGTCCTGGTAAGAAGATCCAAGATGTACTTGCTTTGGCATAGAATTAGGCCAGCCGAACTATAAGTAGCTTCAAGGCCTAGAAAATATTTGAAAAGTCCAAGATCTTTGACCGAAAAATCCAGCTTCAATGGGCCTAAAATGCCATCATTGAGAGTCATCTTGTTGGATATCAGAAGGATGTCATCAATATAAATGAGGATGAGAATAGTGTTTCCTTGGTGGCAATGCACAAATAGATAAGTGTCAGCTTGTGATTGGAAGAATCCAAGCTCGAGCAACCGGTTGCTGAGTCAAGAGTACCAGTGCCTCGGGGCTTATTTTAAGCCATAAAGTGCCCACTGAAGATTGCAAACATGATTTGGATATTAAGGGTGGAAAATACTAGGGGATTGGTGTAAGACCAGTATCAAACTAACCCGGTCTTACCACCTTGAACCAGGTCTACCCATCATGGTCGAGCCAAATGGATCAAGTACGTGAGGGAGATCGCGATCCCAGGTATTAAACTGACCCAAAAACACTAAAAATAGGGAGAGGGTCGCACACCCAGCTAGGCAGGGTCGGACCCCCCAAGATAGAAAGTCAGACCCTGAGTTTTTAACCGGGGGTCGGACATTTTAGAACCAGGGGTCGACGGGATCTCCGACCCCCTTATCGACCCCCAGTCTGTTGACAGAAACTGTGATTTGGAAACTTTCCAAATTTCAATGGGATCTTTTCCTAATCTCAATGAGACTTATTTTTGGAGTTTCTACTCTATAAATAGGACGTCCCTAAGCCTCTTTCACTCCTTTTTGAACCCTAATTGGATTGAGATAAAGAGAAGAGAAGGAGAAGAGAAAGAGAAGAGAAGGAAAGTGGAGAAGAAGATCAAAGAGAAGGCTTCAGAGAGACAAGCCTGATTCTCAGGTATGGGTACTATCTCCATGTAATTTTACAGACCTTAGAATGGATAGTGAAGAGGGAATGATCTAGGAGAAACCCAAATCATCCATCCATGGTTAGGTTTTCATGGAAAACCATCGGGAAAATCATAAAAACCATATAGGTGAATGAACTACGGTTGTAGACCATAGAACATGTGTGGAATAGATTGTAGAAGCAAGCCATAGGATCCCAAACACGAAGGAATGGACTGAAGGATGAAAATTTGACAAAACCCACAGGGGATCGCACGGGGGTCGATGGCCAATCGACCCTACCAGACCCTGACAATCGACCTCCAGTGTTCGGAAAGTCCAGAATCTGGGTGGTAGCACCCAGGGTCGATGGAACATCCGACCCTGGTATCGACCCCCAATTAACAGCATGCTTTTAAAGTCTGAATTAATTCTAATTAAATTCTATCGATTTGATTAAGTCTTCTAGTGTTATAATATCGATATATAGTTGATTCTTAAAGCTTGAAAGAGGACTTACGATCAAGCAAAGGTGAGGGAACAAGACCTAAACTAATTGGTTAATAATAAACTGTTTTACTCTTGAGTCTAATGCCATGATTGATCTTATGTGTGTATGATTGTTATGTGCATTCAACATGTCATCCAATATTTCTATTATTACTGTTCATGCATATTTAATTGTTGTTTATAACATGATGATGATGATGATGATGATAGGAATAGACATGTGGATGCATGTGTGTGGTTGGTGTGCTTGATGTGAGCGAGTATCAGGGGGAGGTGTCATAGGCGGGGCCTCAGCACTCTAGCTCTATCTCTAACTCAAGTCTTGTCCACTGACATCGTCGTATCGCCATTACCTTAGCAGAACTATTACGTCGTAGGATATGAGGGGAAGTGGTCTCGGACCGTGTAGTCTCTGACTCTGTTGGGGGGCTTTAGCCCTATCTCTATGGATGTATTGAGGGATGCTGGGGTGAGGCCTTGAATACACTGATTGGCATTAGGATTGGTTGGTTGTGAGCCCAGTTTGCGAGCCCTTGCTAGCAGGGGCTTACGTGTTGGTATGGACAACGGGTACAGTAATAAACGTGACCTTTGCGTGTCCATTGTCCATGGTGGGTGCATGTGGGTCGACAATAAACGTTACCTTTGGGCGGCTTCACACACTCGTGTATAGAGGTGCGGCGTCAATAAACGTGACCTTTGGCCACCTATCCTTTCTATAGCACATTGCAAACTTATTTACCAGACCAAAGATATGAATTGAATGCATGCATATGGTTGTTGCATTGTTTTGTTTGCTCACTGAGCCATGATGTGTGCTCACCCTCTCGACGTCGAATATTTTTAGTAGATGATGCAGGTACTACAGTTGAAGATTATATGCATACTCCGGTGTATGCGCGTGTTGCTGCAATGGAAGCTGAAAACTTGGAGGATACGCATGACCTCTCATGCGAGTGTAACTCATGCGTATTCTATTAGAATTTTATTTGAATTTATAAAAGGATGTAATTGATATTTTATTTATTTATGTCTCAGTTGATATAACAATAACTTGATATTTTAATTATGATTATTACATTTAGAGTTCTCAGTTCATTTACTATAAGACTTCCGCTATTGTGTATTTATTCTGATTATGGTTGTGGATGTGCATGATTTTATTTTTAATGGATACCGCCTATTAGAGATCCTGGTTGAACCGTTGGTTTATTAATGGTTCATCACACCGTTTTGAATGGTGCAGAATTGGGGTGTGACAACTTGGTATCAGAGCATACCAGACTTTATCTGTGAAACCGTATACTTCCACAAAAGGTCGTGAACTGAGATAGGATAAAAATTTATAAAGATATAATAATAACACACCATAAGCATCTGTGTTGTTTGAGACTAAACTGAAAGAGAATAATGCATCTATTAAATGAGAAACAAATTTATATACAACCAAAAGGAAGAACAAATATATATATATATATATATAGTCCACAGTCCGGACAGTTACTCTGAAATACAAAAAGAAAAATAAACGAAGTACATCAAGAAGCTGGAGGTGATGGGGGAGGCGGTGCCTCACGGTCTCTATCATAGTCCTCAGCGTAGACCCTAGTCAACCAAGCTATCTGAGTCTGGGTCGTCTGGAGACTAGCTGTGAGATCAGCCACCCGCTGGTCAGTCACACACTGAGCATCCTGTAAGCATCCCATTTTTGCCATCCCAGCTAAACAAAGTCCTGCTGGCGTGTGGACAACAAAAGGAGAGATGATCGAAAGTTTGGATTTTTGACTGTGAATTTGAGGAAGTTTTCAATGGGTCTCTGTGAATTCGAAGAAGTTTTCAATGGGTCCACAGCAAGGTCATGGGTTATAATTCTGCATGGATGCATAGATCATAGAATTATCTTAGAAATGAGACCAGAATTGCTCAATTCTGATATCAAATGAAGAAGATATGACCATTTTAGTTGGATGATACATATAAGGGAGGTTTATGAAATTATTATAAATAATCTCAGGGGCCTTCATGCAAATTATCGTAAGTTGGATTGTTTGAATTTCAAATCATCATATCTTCATCATCCGACATCGGATTCAGATGATTCCAAGGCCATTATTCTTCATTCATGATGTTCTACAAAGTGGACGTAAAAAATCCCGAGTAGAAGTCACCAGTGGGTCCCATGCAAGCTTTCATGCAAAATTATCGTTTGAACTTCAAAGCTTCATATCTTTTTCGTTCTACGTCGGATTCAGACGATTCCAAGGCCATTGTTCTTCATTTGTGATGTCCTACAAAGTGGACGTGGAAAATCTCGGGTAAAAGTCTCCGGAGGGTCTCATGCAAAATTACATATGGAAATGATCATTTAATATTCAAAAATTCATATTTTGATCATCCCATATCCAAATCAGGTGATTCTAGTCTCATTATGTTCTATTTTTTATGCTCTACAAATATTTTCGGTAGAAGCCTCCGAAGGATCTCATGCAGAATGGTCAGCCAAATTATCGATAATTGGTCCGCTTAAACTTCAAAAATTCATAAGTTGACCATTTTACTTCCAAATGAGGTGATTCAAGTTCCTATATTCCTCATTTTTAATGTTCTACAAAATGAACGCAAAAAATTTGGAATAGAGGCCATCAAAAAATTCCATGCGGGATGACAGTGGAAATGACCCATGAAATGACAAGGAGAGAAAACCCAGTTAATTCCAATCAATCCAGTCAACTTAGTTCAAGTCAATTTTGGTCCAACCTAGCTCAACCCATATCAGTTTAACTCAGTCAACCTAAGTCAGTCTCAACCCATTTCGAATCAGTTCATCTATGTACATAATATTTATATATTATATATATTGTATACTATATATATATATATATATATATATATATATATATATATATATATATATATATATATATATATATATATATGTATGTTATTAAATATATTTGTATATATGTATATAATATATATTATTATATGTAAATGATAATCCAAAAGATTTTGAGAAGAAAAAAGAAAGAGGGGAGAGAGGAAACGTGAAAGAGAAGGGGGATTTAGGGTTTTGAGATAATCCAAAAGATTTTGAGAAGAAAAAGAAAAGAGGGGAAAGAGGAAACGTGAAAGAGAAGGGGGATTTAGGGTTTTGAGATAATCCAGAAGATTTTGAGAAGAAAAAGGAAAGAGAGGAGAGAGGAAACGTGAAAGAGAAGGGGGATTTAGGGTTTTGAGATAATCCAAAAGATTTTGAGAAGAAAAAAAAAGAGGGGAGAGAGGAAACGTGAAAGAGAAGGGGGATTTAGGGTTTTGAGATAATCCAAAAGATTTTGAGAAGAAAAAGGAAAGAGGGGAGAGAGGAAACGTGAAAAGGGAGTTTTTTTAGGGTTTCTAGATGATTTCCAAAAAATAAAAAAAAAGGGGGAGAGAGAGGACGTGAAAAGGGAATTTTTTAGGGTTTCTAGATGGATTTCCAAAAGAGAAAAAAGGAGGAGAGAGAGGACGTGAAAAGGGAGTTTTTTTAGGGTTTCTAGATGGATTTCCAAAAGAGAAAATAGGGGAGAGAGAGAGGACGTGAAAGGGAGAAGATTTAGGGTTTTTAGATTTTTTCCAAAAGAGAAAAAGGGGAGAGATAAAAGAGACGTGAGAGAGAGAAGGAGGGGAGGTTGAGAGGATTTTTCCAAGAGAGAAAAAAAGGGGGAAAGAGAAAAAAACGTGAAAAGCTTTTGGGGCTAGGTTTTGGGAGAAAAGTAAGGGAAGAAGAGAGAAAAAATAGGGGAAAGAGAAAAAACGTGAAGAGGGGGAGAGGCTCACGTTTTTCTTTGGGAGAAAAAGAAGGGAAGAAGAGAGAGAAAAGAGGAAGAAAAAACCAAAAAAAAGAGAAAAGAAAAAAAACGTGAAAAGGGAGTTTGACAGAGTTTGGGCTCTCGGTTTTGGGAGAAAAAAAGGGAGAAAGAAGAAGAAGAAGGGAGGAGCAAGTAGAACCTACGAGCATCTAGGTAAGCTGCCTCTACTTTTATTTTTCTTCTATTGTTTTGCTTAACTACAAATCTCCATCTCATAAACCACTCTACCTCACCATTAACCAATTTTCATTACCAATCTAGCCTACACTTGGCTTTCAATCCCTATACAACCCGCACTCTAACCGATTTCATCTCATACTTCAATCATCAGCCTTGTGCTACCAGCTACCCGTAACCCCACTCACTTCCATCTCCTACTGAACCAACCAACACCTCACACCACTTACCTGAATCTAGCCATGTTACAATACCCGAACCTGTCCATCAAGCCCTAGACCAGTTCCCCTCATCCAACCATTGGATCAACATTCCTCACCTTACCCTTGATCTTTCCATTAAATATGGGCCATTGATTGAATCTATGATCATGATATGCTTGAATAAAAATCTGAATTTTGATTCTTTATCGTGTTGATATGATGCCCATTCAAAATCTGATCCATTGAATGTGAAATTTGTTTTGATCATGTGATGAAAATTTGTCCATTGATATTGAATTAATATTTGAATGAATGAATTTGACTAATTGATGTGAATTTAATCTGAATCGTTGATCTTTAAGATCCAATCATGTGAATGGATGATTAACTAATCTGAACCATTGATTTTAATCTGATGATGATTTAATGATGAATTAATTTGAGCCATTAAAGTCTGATTAACTGATGATATATGATCTGAACTGTTCATTTAAGATCTTGAATTACTTTCAATCGTCGATCAAATGTGATTTCAGTCACATTGTGGATAATCAATGCATTGAATCTAGACCGTAGATCTGAAAATACGTTTTGATTGATTGACTCACATGCTTTGGTTGTCTATCACACGCCATATTTTGATGCTATATTGTTCACATGCTATATTTGGATGCTTATATGCACACACTGCCACAGTTGGAATAATCATACTGCCATGATTGGAATGATCATATTCACATTAAATGCTTATTGCCATATTTTGAATGATTACTGTCATGTTTGTATGCACACTTACCATGTTTGTATTGATTCACATGCTCACTTGCCATTTTTGACTGATTTGTTGCTAAATTTGAATATATTTCCAAACACTACTATATTTGGAATACTACCATTGATATAGTTGGAATATTTTCATTTGCCATATTTGTCTTGGAAAGAGAAAAAATAAAAAAATAACAATTAGGGCAAGATACACCCTGAAATAGAAAGATTGAACAATTAGGGTAGGAAACTCTAAGATGGAAAGAAAACAATAATTAGGGAAAGTAAAACCCTAAAAATAAAAAATAGCAATTAGGGTAAAATAAACCCTAGAATAAAGAGAATAATTAGGGTATGAAACCCTAAAAAATGAAAATCACAATGAAAAGGGATAGGAAACCCTAGAAACCTAAAACTAGAAACAATAAAAATGGTAGGAATTTAGGTCTCATCCCTAGATCCTATTGACAAAAATAGAAAGAATTTGATATACATCCCAAATAAAAATGGTAGAAATTTAGGTGTCACCCCTAGATCCTATTGACAAAAATTGAAGGAATTTGGTACACATTCCAAATCCGACTATCATAATTTTCGAACTACGTCGTACTTGATTTCTAGGGCAAACCCTAGAATACGTAGGCAATTTGGGAATCCCGAATACGGTACAAAGCCACCCATCAACCATACATCCAGCATAAACTTCAACTTGAACAACAAAGAATCTAATTGAAGCAAATGCATAAATCACTTCCATAATCATTAATCACACAAACCATTTCGAACAATGTTTTTGGACTTGATTTTCAAAATTGGAATACGTAGGCAGTTTGAGATGTCTTACACATCTCAGATTCAGTCCAAGACCAAACCATCTTTGGTCCGGTTCACTGTATAATATCGTACATTACATTTGCTTGTTTATTTGCTTTAAAACATGATTGGCTGAACCCTAGGTTAGAATAACTTAGCAACTTGGTTTAGGACATCCCCCATTGAACCCTAGTCATCCAGTTGACCAAGCACAGTCAAAATTAGAATTTAAGGAAAGTTTAGGAGGCCGATATTGATCGGGCGGTTTGGGTGCCTAACACCTTCCCATAATCGTACCCTGAATACTTACCCGATCTCTTGGAGACCAAAGAACCGATACATTGGGTCACGAGTCAATAGAAATCTTACCTTAGGGTGAGGCTACATTTTTAGAGGTCCTAGACCTTAATCTAGGTGGCGACTCCAACAGAACAAATCGATCTTCATCGATACAGGATACACCATTTCCATCCCGAGGAGGATCACATCGATTTTCCATTGTCCTCACAGTGGCGACTCCACTGGGGATGAATATTCAGACTCTTAGGATACTTTCCTTATATTGATTTGCTTGACATTTGATGCTAGATCTAGGGTACTATATTTATTGTTTGTACATATTGTTTTGGGGGGAATGAGTTCAGTCACACTTTCGTGGGAGTAGCCGAACCGGGTCCCATGCATGTGGGGCAGCCTGCTAGGCGAAACACACAGCTTTGGCCTGTACTTTGTGAGACCACGACCGGCGAGCAGCCTCTAACGAGCGTTTCTTGGGTCCGCCTGGGAATGTGTTATGCTACTCCACGTTGCTTGGATCCTTGCAACATAGTATATAAAGGGAATGGGGGCCCATTATTCATCGAGCATTCGGTGATAGGTTACCCCGTCCTCGTCAAGGTGGCCTTTTCTGTCCTAACCCAGTTTGAGCCATATGTATGTTATTTTTGGTCCATCTTTGAACCAACATGGTAAAATCTACTTGATCATAATATTTACATCCGAGATGTCGAAGTTCTGCCCGTTTTTGTCCTTGACTTGTCAACATGTTTGGATCCACACTTGAGTATTCTTGTCTCTCACTTGCTGGGAGCGTGAGGGTTACGTATACCCGCATACACATTAGTGTGGGCGGTCTGTACACGCCCTCCATCGTACAAAGCTCATTGTGTTGACCGTTCAATATTGATACCTCAATCTCAAAAACGATTAGAAAATCATCGTCACGGCATAGATACTATGATCAAATAGAAATTTATCGATTTTTTCAATCATGAACCGCTTTTGTCATCCTTCATGAAAACTACAAATAACCATATCTGTTTCAATTTTTTGAAATTTGATGAACCACATGGTCGAACCTTGGTGCTATAATGATCCATTCAGAATCTTGAGGTCCCAAGACCAATCATGGGGTTATTCAAATACAAAAAAATTGTTACAGATGATGTCTAATGGTTAGTTTTCATGAAGGAGCTAACTTTGTTTGGTCGAGTCAGCTTATATGTGTATGCGTATTCTTCTCTTGTCTAGTCACTTCTGAGTCTTAACCTTTGTTCATTGTTTATAGAAAGAAAAAAAAAAAAAAAAACCAAAAAAAACCAAAAAAAAAAAAAAAAAAAAAAAAAAAAAAAAAAAAAAAAACCAAAAAAAGAAAAAAGAAAAAAAAAAGGTTGAACTAGGGAGGATAGGATTGTCTAGACTTAAGAGAACACCTGAGTGAGTAGACAAAGCATCCACTCATAGGAATGTCTCATCATCACCGGTTCATGTCTCGATTCATGGTCATAAGGAGGACTTTGTACCTCAAAATGTTGGAATGGTTGGAAGACAGTATATTGAAAGCCCAAATATTTCAGAATGGAATTGAAATTCCAAGATCAGAGTTGAGGAATCCAAGAGGGTAGAAATCTGAATCATAGATTCTGAGAGATTATATGTTTCTTTCCCATGTTAGCATACTTGCCAATTTTAAATGGAAAAACTGAGATTGAAAAACATTTCATTCACCCTTGGCGACTGAGCCACTTTGAGCGACGGAGTGCTGACTCCCAAATTACTTTCATCACCCAAGGTGACCCAAACTCAAAGGAGTAGCCCTTGAACCTTCAAGAATGGCCCACCCACCTCCCAAAATCCAGGATGAAAAGGAAGACCATGTGGTCAATTATATCCCAAAATTAAGGTAGCCTGAAAATGAACTTCATGTGCAGCCTAAACTGGGGCAAAACCAAAATGTCAGTATACCCTAAATTGGAGCACAACAAAAATATCAGTGCACCCTAAACTGGGGCATAATTAAAATGTTAATGGATTCAAAGTAGGGCAAACCAAAAAGGCGAAGGACCAACTGGGGTATAGGTCAGAGTTTCGTGACATCAAAACTGGGGCATAAGATTGGGATACATCAAACCAAACTGAGGCATAGACCAAGTGAATGTCAGACCCAAACTGGGGCATAAATCAAAATGGTAATAGACTCAAGAGGGGTTTAGCTCAAGATGGAAAGGGTCGAACACATGTCGATAGATAGGCGTAATGAGCCTTACTAGGGAAAATCTGAACGGAAATTCGGTCCTACAACCAATCATAAGTTGGCGTCAATGATGTCGTATCCAATTGGGATAATTCGGTGAATTACTTGTCTAAACTGGCTACCATTGGTATCTGATAGGTCATCTATGTTTGGGCTTAAGTTCGATGTGTCTGTAGACGGTCCAGTCCAAAATGCTCTGAAAAAAATGAACAATAATCATCTCATTTGAGACATCAACAACAATGCTTTACTACTTCCAATCCATTCGTTCCCAGTTTGATATTTCTTCCTCTTCCATGTCCGTTGCTAATTCTAACTCTGATGACGATTGAGATGAAGGGCCACAACCTGAAATTCTACTCCATCGGCCTTTAGAGAAATGAAAGCTCAACACACACGTGAAAGTTATAGATGATTAAGTTGAAATCATGCAAGCATTCTCAAAGATACAAGTTGGTACATCAAAATGTTATCCCATTTGATCAATTTACAGAAAGAATTTTTTATGGGATATTTCTACAGACAAGGACCATTCAAATGATTAAGTCTTTTACAAGTGCATGAAGTCTACAAACATAAAACATGCTACGGATCAGCCTCAAAGACAAAGATGAGCTCAAAAAAAATAAAAAAAAAAAAAAAAAAAAAAATAAAAAGAGAAGGAAAGGAAAAAAAAAAGAAAAAAAAGAAAAAAAAGAGAAAAAAAAGAAAAAAAGAAAGAGCTATACAAAATAATGAGGTTGGTTAGCATACTACATTGGAACAATGATGGTGGAGAAGTTCAACTATGGTGCATAGACATGGAGCAACTACTTTGAAACACTAATGATGAGTGAGTTCGATTACAAGGCATATACATGGGGCAACTCCTTTGGAGCCCTGCCGATGGACGAGTTCAGTTATGGAGCAATAAGACAATTGGTTCCCGTACAATGACATATAGACACCATTTCTTAGAACCTGATTGGAGAGCTGATCATTTATCGTGATTCACGTTGTGTGTTGAGCTGGATTTTTGATTTTGGTCACTACATCCCGCCCATACAGGGGGTGGTCTCATCACTTTGTTGTCATCAGAGGTTTTTTCTTTTCGGCTAAAGACTCTTTCTCCCGTCCATCAATCTGACGGTCTTCCACAGAGTCTACATTACATGCCCTTACTTCAAATGTCACAAAATTTTATGGTATCGTTTCTTGTGAACATGTCGTCTTGTTATGCATAAATATTGTTCAATAAATCTGACTAGAATATCTATCTGTCGTTCATCATTTCGACGACGTCCAAGAATTTCATAGTCTTTTGTTGCTAGCCAATAAAATGGAATCGCCTAGTGGAGATCAAGCCATTCTACATAAACAACCAAACACTCTCCCAATGGCAGACCCATTGGATAGTTTCTTATCTGTCCATTTGGACCTTCGTCGTCATACTTGTATACAGACTTAAAGGATTTGGGCCCAAACGTGGTTATAACCGATTCAGCATCTGAGCATAGCTTGTTGAAATTTGTTTTTTATCTGAATGATACCGAGAGGAGAAAGCATTCTTTGACGTTTTTTTTCTAAAGATTAGTGTAGGGTTGCATCTCCTTAAGGTTATTTCTATTGATGACTCAAAAGTCGCCTGCCTATCAATATGTGCAGACTTGAACTTAGACATTGGGGCAAAATCACCCATTTATCCAAACATCATGAGTCTAGTTGAGCCCCCTGTTTGAAACTCTAGCTGAGTTTATTTGAATGTAAGAGAAAGATGACTCATACAAATTTGAGTCATTGTCATCATTTGCCCCTCATTAAAAAGACCTGATTGTCCTTTGATCAAAGTGAAACCCATATAAATTTGGTAGGAATGCAGAACATATCAAAATTACCTTTTAAAGAAAAGAAACATGTTTCTCTCGGTTCAGATTAAGTCGAGTCAAGGAAAGTCGATCAAATCATGATCTCTAGTTCCTCTTGGATTCTGAGCAATGTTAGTGGACAAAGTGCAGATGCTGAGCCCCATTGTGAATAAGAATGGAAAAGTGAACAAGATACAAGCAAAGAAAAGAATGAAAGATCAGCAAAAGAAAAATGAAAGCACAAAGAGAACATGATGATAAAAAAAACACAAAAATAAAAAAAATAAAAAAAAAAGAGAAAGAGAAAGAATGAAAGATCATGGAAAGAGAGAGAAAGCTCTAGCCCGAACTACGCGGAACCTGATTCTGGAGGGACGAAAATCCCAAAGGATACGTAGGCAATTTGGGACACCCCAAATTCGGTCCAAAGGATACACATCCAGAGGCTATTCATCCAAAGGATACACACCCAAAGGATACACATCCAAAGGATACACATCCAGATTAGTTACACCATGAGCGGTCTTGAGCCAAAGTCACAGACCTGATAAGGTCGCTACTCAAGGAGCTTGACATCTACATTTTTTTGTTGTACAGTGTCAAAAAAAAAAATTTACAGTATCAATTCAAGGGAGCAATGTTAGAATCTAGATCAAGTGCAGAATAATACAAAAATGGGCCACTTTTGTCTTCGGCCTCAATTGCCCACAATCTCGGCCGAAAAGAGGCATCTGTAAGCACCCCATTTTTGCCATCCCGACTAAACAAAATCTGTTGGCGTGTGGACAACAAAAGGAGAAAGATGATCGAAAGTTTGGATTTTTTGACCGTGAATTTGAGAAAGTTTTCAATGGGTCTCTGTGAATTCGAAGAAGTTTTCAATGGGTCAACAACAAGGTCATGGGTTATAATTCTGCATGGATGCATAGGTTATAGAATTATCTTCGAAATGAGACCAGAATTGCTCAATTCTAATATCAAATGAAGAAGATATGACAATTTTAGTCGGATGATACATATAAGGGAGGTTTATGAAATTATTATAAATAATCCCAGGGGCCTTCATGCAAATTATCATAAGTCGGATTGTTTGAATTTCAAATCATCATATCTTCATCATCCGACATCGGATTCAGATGATTCCAAGGCCATTATTCTTCATTCATGATGTTCTACAAAGTGGACGTAAAAAATCCCGAGTAGAAGTCACGGTGGGTCCCATGCAAGCTTTCATGCAAAATTATCGTTTGAACTTCAAAGCTTCATATATTTTTCGTTCTACGTCGGATTCAGACGATTCCAAGGCCATTATTCTTCATTTGTGATGTCCTACAAAGTGGACGTGGAAAATCTTGGGTAAAAGTCTCCGGAGGGTCCCATGCAAAATTACATATGGAAATGGTCATTTAATATTCAAAAATTCATATTTTGATCATCCCATATCCAAATCAGGTGATTCCAATCTCATTATATTCCATTTTTTGTGCTCTACAAAGTGGATGTAAAATATTTTCGGTAGAAGCCTCCGAAGGATCTCATGCAGAATGGTCAGCCAAATTATCGATAATTGATCCGCTTAAACTTTAAAAATTCATAAGTTGACCATTTTACTTCCAAATGAGGTGATTCAAGTTCCTATATTCCTCATTTTTAATGTTCTACAAAATGAATGCAAAAATTTTGGAATAGAGGCTATCGAAAAATTCCATGCGGGATGACAGTGGAAATGGCCCATGAAATGACAAGGAGAGAAAACCCAGTTAATTCCAATCAATCCAGTCAACTCAGTTCAAGTCAGTTTTGGTCCAACCTAGCTCAACCCATATCA